>CM076686.1:42209759-43409759 GCA_038501925.1 Xenopus petersii | reverse complement strand
TGGCAGTTTGTAAGTGGTTTTCTGACAAGTGACAAGTGAGTAATCAGAAAACAAGTGGAAAATGGGACTTGATGTTTAATAGGGATTAGAGAAGTGCTTTTGAAGTATTCTTCATGGTACCACTTCATTATGTCGTATTTAAGATCATACCTTTGATCCAAATGCATGAAAGTCAATGGGCGTCCTAATAATTGTGCAGAGCGCCAGTTTTTTTAGATGCGCTGGATCTTTCACTGCCGAATTGTCACCGCAGTTTGCAAATTGATTTGCTTGCGGCAAAATGTGGGAATTCACCGCAAATTTGTGTCTGTCGAATTTATTCGCCCATCTAGTAATCCATAGCAACTAATCAGCAGTAGGAATTTACTGCTGGTAACCTGAAAGAAAATATCTGATTGGTTGCTAGGGTGTTTCTACATCTGGTATAAGATTTACTCCTTTATTCATTTTACTATCTTAACCTTTCATGCCCAGAGCTGCTGAAGCCGACTGTCTGTCTTTCTTGGACTCTTTTCGGTTTGCTGATATGGTAACAATTATATTTGATAATGCAAGTGAAACGAATACCGTTCCCATGCAAGAATAACTTGGCTCCATAAGTAAAACTATCAATTTCAATTTATTGTGCCAGTTGGTTTACTACTTTATGCACAAGAACAACTGTTAGGGCTCTTACAGAGGAGCGTTTTTAGCTGTGCTCCCCTGCATTCCGGTTTCATGCGTTCAGCCGCCGGGGAATGCAGGAGTAGATGCACTGAATTCTTTTTAATGGGGCTGTACTCACACAGACACATGTAAGTGACGAATGCAGGAAAAATACAACATGCTGCTTACCAACCTGCGTTCGGCGATTACATGCGTCTGTGTGAGTACCCCGGCGGCTGAATGCATGAAACCGGAACGCAGGAGAGCACAGCTAAAAACGCTCATCTGTAAGAGCCCTAACAGTTGTTCTTGTGCATAAAGTAGTAAACCAACTGGCACAATAAATTGAAATTGATAGTTTTACTTAAACTTTGCTAAAAACGCTCGTCTGTGCCTCCTTTGCACATATGCTGTGGGAATGCACTTCTCTGGCACCATTCTGGGCACTGGTACTCAACACGCTTGACGCATTTATACAGCTTCCCAGGAATATTAAAGTATGCTTATTTGGGATGGGGTTGAAAGACCTACTTACCTTCCATCAATGTTTATTTGCCAATAAATGTCTTTTTATGCCAAGAAAATGATTACGAGGAGGTGGAAAGACTCTCGCCCCCCTCCTGGTCCACAGTGGGTGCTTGAAGTTAAAAATCTCTGTGCTTTAGAAGCATTTATTTACAAGGCCAGAGGTAGCCCCCTCAAATGTGAGAAAATTCGGGGTAAATGGACAGACTGGGTAACTTAATTCATTGTACGACTGTATACTATAAGATGCTATATATTGTATACTATAAGATGCTATATACTATATAATGCTTCCTTTTGCATACTCATATTCTGGACTCAAATGTAATGACCTACTGTTGTACTCAATCACAATCTATGTACACTTCAAATGCTTATGTTTATGGATATAATATCATTGTAACTCTGTATTGACTTTTGTGCTGCTCAAAATAAAAATGCCTGAATTAAAAAAACAAAAAAACGTTCGTTTGTAAGAGAGAAGGAGGCCTTTAGCAAGGAAAAATATATTTCACCATTATAATTAGTGTATCTACATGGGTAGATATGGAACTGTCTATGCAAATAATATGTTGATTGGGGAAAGGTATTGGTACTGGCCTCCTCCAGTATGCGTGTAACTGGCGTGATCGTAGCCTGCATTTATTTTTTCTCAGTATAAATATGGAAATGTACCCAGTCTCAGGTGGTGAAGTGCAGTTTATAATTATATAACCTTATGTCTTAGCTGGATTTCTTGAAGCACTTAACCTCTATGAATATACACTGACCTAAAGGATAATTTTTTTGGCAAAATATGATTTGGGACACCTTACCTGTGGTTGATCCCACTCTCACTCAAACAAACTTGTTCAGAATTGCTAGATTCATGGTGGATAGCCACCCCCATTAGTCTGGTCTATTCCATTATGCATGTCTGTACAAAGGGGTGGTTTGCCTCTAAGTTAGCTTTAAATATGTTTAAAGTTTCTTAGCTAATTTTAAACAGCTTTTCAATTGACCTTCATTATTTTATTTTTTGAATTATTTGCCTTCTGCGTCTGACTCTTTCCAGCTTTGAACTCGGGGTCACTGACCCCATCTAAAAAACCAAATGCTCTGCAAGGCTACACATTTATTGCTGTTGCTACTTTTTATTACTCTTTCTGTTCAGACCATGTCCTATTTATATGTCAGTCTCTTTGGACCCTAGCTTACTGAAATTGCAAACTGAAGAGCTGCTGAGTAAAGAGCTAAATAACTCAAAAACCACAAATAATAAAGAATGGAAACCAATTGCAATGGTCTTAGAATATCACTCTCTACGTCAAACTAAAGTCAATTTCAAGGTGAACAACCCCTTTAAGTGCTTAAATCAGTACTATCCATTATGATACAAACATAGATTTTCAGTTGGTTTTTGATCATGTAACTATTACTGAAGCCTCCGACTTAATCCATCTTATATAAACAGTAGAAATAAGGGACTGCATTTGTGCCATAAAAACAGAACTAGCATCTCTCTAAAGTACAGTCAATTCACAGCAGCACAAGCTGCCATTTCATTTGTTGTTAATTTTATACTTAGGCTAATTAGACTATTAATAACTGTAAAATGTGGATACCCCCAGATGCTGAAATAGTCCCTATGCAAAATATTCTGCTAACTATAGATCATAAAAAGTCTGACTCTCAGTGAAGCTCCCATTTTACAATTTCCTTTGTAATGTGCTTTTATTGTACCAAGTCTCATATTCTGCCATTCATTTTCCATCCCATCACAGCTTATTTCCATTTCTTGTACAAAAACAGAGCACGTCTGAATCCATGCCAATTTGTGCATTAACTTGACATACATTTACAGCGCATGAAAAGCAGAATCACATTGTAGATAATTCTTAAAATGCTGCATTTAGGTCACATGACTTGCCATCATTTTCTGCTCTGCATCCAGAACTGCTCAGATCCTCGGAAATCCAACCAATTCTGAGCTGTTTCTTTTCTTGCCAAAAGCTTGCCTTTGTTCTGAATTCAAAACTGGACTTCCTTCACTATCTGGAACTGATATACTCTCTTCCCAAGTGTTTTCTTATGAAGATTGCTTAAAAGGAATATACTGAAAGTGGTTAAATAGATCTGCTAAATTGTTCATGCTGCATAACATAATTGATTTTTCCTAGGGAAACAAGCTCAGCAATTTCAGAAGGATTCATTTTCTCTCTCAAATATGTAGCTGTCTTTTAATAGCGATATACTGTAGGATGTTGCAAGTAATGGGCAGATGTAGAACTCTGCATAAAGAAATAATGCACTACATTGCACACATAAAAGTGGTGCTGCTCATTGTATCATTTATGTACTTTTGTGTATGTTGTGCATTGCTGACATATGAAGATGTTGGTAGTCCATGTAAAAGCTTATAATAACATTTGCCCTCTGGAAATATCAGAGTTATGTGATAGGAATATCTGGAGAATAGCTTTGCACCTTGATGTCACTTAGCACACACATGGCACCTAATCAACAAGTAGAGAAGCTAAAATTATAATTTAGAGTTAAGGGGTTATGGCATTAAAATGAGTACAGGGCAATACCTGTGCTGACATAGTTTGATGGCATCCCTCTGCATAACCTAAAGCCAGATTTTAATTTATTAACTCCTTTAGGTGGTTATACGACCCCTTATATTATACTATACTAGTGTATGATATAGTGAATAAAGTACCCCCTCTTGTAAAATATAAGGATATTATAAGTTACCGAGGAGTTTCATGACCATATAAAAACACGAGGCCATGGATATTAATAACTTCTCATATCCTTATGTGACAGAAATGACATCAGAACTCACCATTTTAACTGATGACATCAGAACTCACCATTTATAAGGATATCATTTACAAGATATTCATAGCTTTTGTGTATTATATACTTATAATATACTAGTTTCTGTAGAGATATCTTGGAGATTATTCAGAAATTTCTGTTTTGCATTTACAACTAAATTTAAAGACAGGAAATAACTGTTTTAAGTTAAAGCACTAGGGACAGTTTAAATAAGCAAGATACATCTGTCTTAGTATCGATGTGTGTTGTAGCTGCCATGGGTGGAAGGATGGGAGTCATCAAGACGGTCCCTTGTGGATCGAAATGCGTAGATATGTGGCTGGTGGTAGAAAGACTATTTTTCTGTGAGTGCTTTCTGTGATTGGAATCAAACTATTTTTGTGAGCACCCAGCCGGTGATAAGGTGATTGGTGAGTGCCGATGAATGAAAAAAAATTATTATATATATATTTTTTTCTGTTACAGATCTCCATGTTTCTGTGATGCAAATCAATGATTCAATCTAACACTAAATCCTAATAAAACAGCAATGTCACAGCATCTCTTTAAGTATCCTCACACTAACCAGAAGGAAAACGAGACAATTGTGGGCCACAGTAAAGGAATATAGTGGTCCCTATTTTAATTATAGCTACTGCAATAACATTATTATTACTGTATTTAAAGCCAAATGGGCAATTGCTAAATCATACCACCATGTAGCATAGTGTAAGACAGTGCTGTCCTACTGGCAGACCCCCCCCATCTTCTGTGGCCCCTCACATGAAAGTCTGCATGCTGTGTTTGCTTACTTTATGTAAGGTTTAAAAGGTATCAGTACTGAGATTAACTGGTCCCTGAATTGTTTATACTTCAAATTCAGGCAATATTCGTACATGTAATCCCCCTGCATTGTTCTCATCTGTGACACCTCTACTGTTCACAACCTAAAGCCCTGTACTTTTCACACCTCGATCTGACGGGATTTTTTAAAATGCCCGATTGAGATCTGGCTGATTTCCGGGGGAGCCTGTCATATGGCCCCACACACGGTCAATAAACTGCCATCTCGGTCTGTCGGCAGCCTTTATTGGCCCATGTTTGTGGGCCTTTAGAGTAGTCCTGATAGGTTTCCCTGTCTCCTGCTCTGTTCTGCCTTCCTTATGCCCCCTGTGTGTGACTTACTCTACCTGCCCTATGCTTCTTGTGTGTGACTTACTCTGCCTGCCCTATGCTCCCTGGATGTGCCATATTCTGCCTTTCCTGCTGTTACATACTCTGTCTGTATGTGCCCTGCTCTACCTGTGGAACCTAAGCCTGGGAGGGGTTTGTTAGCATTTGTAAATTGTTGTTAGGGGCCTCTAAGGTGTTTAATCATGTGCTGGGGGGTTGTGTTATCCACAGAGGAGGAGGAGGAGGTATATGAATTTAAGGGTATGTCTTAATTTGACTTATTTGACTTAACTTTCACATGAGTGATAAGTTATTTCCCTGCAGTGAGCACCAACCATTTGGTTTTTTGGTGTGTTACCATCATTAATGTGGATATGGCCTTGTGATAACATGGGCGTGGTTTAAATTGGGTGTGGTTTAAAACGGGGAGTGGTTAACACTGGCTTCCATTATCAGCTCTCCACCATGTAGGCCAAAAAAATCCCAGCCCTCACTACCACAAAAGTTGGACATCACTGGTGAAAGACATCCATATAAAATACCCAACATGCACGTTTATAAGTAACTAAATAAAATCACAAGTACAGGTATGGGACCTGTTATCCAGCTTGCTTGGGATCTGAAGTTTGGGATTTTTCTGTAACTTAGATCTCCATACCTTAAGTCTACTAGAAAATCTTTCAAACATTAAATAAACCCAATAGGATTGTTTTGCCTCCAATAAGGATAATGGCAATATATCTAAGTTCGGAAACAGTACAAAGTACAGTTGTATTATTACAGAGAAAAAGGAAATTATTTTTAATTATTTAAATTATTTGAAATTATGGGAGATGCCTTTAATTTATAACTTTCTGGATAACATAATATCCTGCATATTTTTATGTTCCAGGTCTCTTTTTGAATAGATGCCACAGTGTATGAATATAAGCAGTTATGTATGCGTGAGAATTTCCCTGTTATAAGGCCTACTGTTTCTCCAGTATGGGAAGGTAGGGTGGACTGCCTTGTGTTTAGCACTTATTGCCCCGCACTCTTTCGCTGCAGTGTAATTAACTCATTATGTACCAATCACAATGAGTGTCCAGTGCTATTATTATGTTCCAAGATCAGCTCACAAGTCCTCATAGATTCCCAAAAATATCTATAGCCAAAAGAGAACAGTAGCAAAAAAAAAAAAAATCAAGTGTATCACTTCAAAGGGAATTGGGGGCAATGGCTATTCATATACGCTGTGTCCAGATCATCTCAGGTAACGACAGGTGCATCAGTCATGGCCGCTATCTGTGCATGCTGCTTCTGAAGCAGGTTGATCAGTGCAAATAAATAGTAAATGAATACTTCAGTGCAGCCCTCCTCATGGGAGAACCCTGCACAAAAGTCACATAGGAGATTTGATTTAAAATTAAATTTGAATCCCACCCCCCTTATCTCGGTGTACTGTATTACTAGGGGGAGGTGGAGAGCACTATTATGCCATGAATACTGATCCCTCTATTACAAAAGGTATAGCCATGACAGCCCAATCTCTGAGGACTTTGTAAATGAGCAGCCACAGAGATAAATAAATGTGCATAAAGTTAGCAAATAAGAGAAAGAGAAAACGACCGGAGCACAAGAACTAGGCCAGAAAACTGGGCAGAAAATCCAGATGGCCATCTGTCAGACTCCATTTTAATCAAATAATAGTTTAAAAAATGATTTCCTTTTTCTCTATCATAATAAAACATATACTCAGGTTCTGATCATTCTGGATAACAGGTCCCATACCTGTACTGGCAAATACCACCGCAGAGGAACTCAGATAATGAGATATGTCTGAACTCATGCTGTGAAAGATAATGTTATATCACTATATAAAGTTTCACTAGGATCTGTGAAGAGAAGGGGAGGCTGGTATGAAAAATGAGTTAAAGGTAGAGAAGAGAGATTTTTGTGGAAGGATGCAGATGCTAAATGAAAGAATATTTGTAGAAGAAGTAGAAGTATGTTCTTGGAGGACAGGCAAATACTAGTCCTATGGATCAGTGCATGTATGTATAGATTTGTTTTTCTATTGAAAAGAGTGAATTTGATGCAGGTGTCAGTGAGAGAGAATGATGAGCAATCCAGTTTTTGACACCTTGAGTCTCAGGTGTTGCACTACCACCCAGTCTGAAATCCCTTTATAACTTTTTGAAACCTGAGACTGTGCTGGGGTTGAAAGGGCAGGTATGGAGAGGCAGGGTAGGGGATTGTCTGCATAAAGATAATGTAAGCCAAATGAATAAATGACACTTCTCTATACATGCAAGAAAGGAAAGGCCTTACAACATATCCTTAAGGCACAACAACAAAGATGCAAACACTAAAGGAGGAAGAGTTTTCTCACTACAGGAATATTTTGACAATGTGGGGCGTTGGGAAAGAGAATGATTGATTCTGGGAAATGTCCAGTTGCTACTTTGGGCTAGAGGGGTAATATGGGAAACGCCTTTCTGTAAAGAGTTTTCCAAAAGATTTTTAAAAAGATGTCCAAATTCAGAACTTGAAATATCAGATTTGTAACAGAGCTGGCATGATGGCAAATAAATTCTCCCTCATACCCCCATGCCTTGCAAAGTACTATTTAATATCATACTTTATTTATACAGTGACAACATATTTCATACCTCCCAACTGTTCACGGGACAGTCACGATTTTGACAGCTGAGCCCACAGTCCCAGATTTTTACTGAAATGTCCCGAGTTTATCCTTGATCTCCTGCACTGAACAGCCAGAACAAGATGCGTTTCTTGCTTTTTGCAGAGAGCCCAGTGTATGCAGCAGCTGCATTTAGATTTTGTAACAAGCAAAGAAACAATTGTAACTATTTAAGATAAGCAGGTCTCTTGGGAAAAAATTACCATATATATCAATTCAGGAATCGGGAGTCCATACAATTATTTAACCAGGCCGAAGGGACGCGCCCCAGTTCCAAAGGCAATCAACCTCTTAGAGTAAAAACAGAAATAATTTATTGATGTTCACATTTAAAAAAGTATCCAGTACATACTACCCCACATATCCCACCTTACGCGTTTCGCACCCTCCGGCGCTTAGTCATAGGCGTGTCTATCAGTAAGGGGTCGAGTACAGGATTTAAACCCAGGTGATCCCACCCCTTTTTGTTTAAAACCAATCCAGGGTCACAAACAATTATCCCTGCTTTGTATTTAACCCTGTATAAGCATTATGGGTTAACAAATACAAAGCAGGGATAATTGCTTGTGACACTGGATTGGTTTTAAACAAAAAGGGGTGGAATCACCTCGGTTTAAATCCTGTACTCTACCCCTTACTGATAGACACGCCTATGACTACGTGCCGGAGGGTGCGAAACACGTAAGGTGGGATATGTGGCGACAAAAATCTTTGTTGGTTCCAGTGCAATCTATCTATGTTTGTAGGACCAAGCAGGCAGCTACCCTTTGTTTTCCTGGCAAATTGGTCTTTTAGTTGATGGTCAATTCGTAGGACCGTACGATCGTTCCTAGAAAATCGTGGTCTCACGAGGATCGGATCTTTTAAATATCTCAACATCTATGGCCAGCTTTACACCTAACTGCTGCATGAAGACAGAATGAAGAGAAACAGATGCTGAGAGAGGAATAGTGAATATAAACTTGATTATTTCAGAAACAATGCAGAATATTTAATTGATTGTACTTAGAATGTTTCTTACTTCAGTATGAGGAAACTTATGTTCAATTTTAATTTTTGCAATATTTCCCCTTTAAGCACTTTGTATTCTTTGTGTGATGTCCTTTTTTGGTTTGAAAATAAAACTGCCTACACTCCAGCCTACGGTCCAGTTGTAACTTGAAATAGTTTTGGATGCCTATAAAAAAGTGTGAAAGGATCTGCCCCTGATAATCTAGCTACCTGAACTAAGAAATTCTATGTCTGCCCCTGGGAACCATTTACTCTCATCCTATTGTAACCTCTATTACAGTTGTAGAAGTGATGACATAGAAATAAATGTGCGCCACTTTCTCAAATCCGTGAAGAAGCACTTTATGGTGATGACAGCCAATGTCCAAACAAAGAAGAAGGCAATGCATCCATCGACAGCATCTGCTTTCAAAATGCCAACAACTAGAATAAATAAACTGGCCATTGTTACTGATTGGTTTGTTTTCCTAAAACCTGTGATGAATCTCCCATACTCTGGATTTGTGTTGCATTTAAAGCTTGTGTTATTGAATAACAGTAGGAAATATTTTTCTAGTAGCAAGAGAGTATAGCTGCCATGGTCTAATCTACAGCCGCAGTTATCAGTGGGGCATCCAGCACTAAAGCTGCTTATTTCACCACTATAAGGGATTCTGAAGTTAGTGAAGAAATAACAGTTAGGGGGTTATTTATCAAATATCCAAAACTATGAGAAGCATGAATCTATTGGATCATAGGATAAGCTTACTGCTTTCCATGGTGGGTCCGGTTGCTCATGCCCCAGACTTTCAGCAAAGGGGAGTAATTCACAACAGTTTGATAGTAGGCAGGCACCACTCCGGAACACCAATTGTAGAAGTAGTAGAATCCAAGAGCCGATTAAATAGTACAAAAAAAATTATTAAAAATGTATAAAATAAAAGCCTTACGCGTTTAGTGTCATCCAAGGGCACTTATTCATATTATTATGTGTCCTTGGATGACATGAAACGCGCAAGGCTTTTTTTTTTATACATAATGTTGAATAAAGATTTTTTGTACTATTTAAATCTTGGCTCGTAGATTGTACTACTTCTACAACTGGTGTTCCGGAGTGGTGCCTGCCTACTATCAAATTGTTGTGGGTTACTTATCAAAGTCTGATTTTATCGCAACATTTTCTGCTACAAACTACGATCAAATCCGCTTATTTATTATTACATTTTCCCAAACATTTGCTTTGGGGGAAAAAAAATCAGATTTTCGTAATTTTTTCAGATTTTCTGATTTTCTGATTTCTTATTCTTTTTTGCCCGAAAACTCTGAAAACATTCGGGGTATTGCATGAAACATAGCGCACATCAAAAAAAAAATCATTGGGACTTCTTTCATTGACTTATTTGCAACCTCAATTGGTCTGCGATACCGGATTTTCTGATTCTGACTTTTCCATCCTCGGGGTTTAATAAATTCCAAAAAAATTTTAATTTTTTAAAAGTCTGATTTTATAAAAAAAAAATCACAAATTTTTCGGGTTTTTTGCATTCGGAGTTTAGTAAATAAACCCTTAATGTTCTATTATAGAAGGTATTTTAATGCTATAACTTGGAGGCATAATAAATTCATGATGTTACTGTTTACATATATTTAGCATTATAAGGAACTACATTGTCACCAAATAATATTAAAATGTGACTTTTCATGTTTCAGACCCATACAGTATGTATTGTAGGTGTTTTGCAGATGTTCTATTTTATCGTAAATTCATCTCTTTCTTACTTCGCTGATGCTCCACAGGCACATGGTGGGTCCTTCTTACACATGGAGGGTTTCTGTAGGAACAGAAAAACTAGGGCTGATTTATTAACACAAATAAAATGCTTTAATTGCAAAAACACACAAATGTCCATTTTTTTTACACACAATGTAGTGCTCTGTCCTGCAAAATAGAGGATTCAAACCTGCACATGATTTACCAATGCAAGTACAAGTTAGCACCTACTTTGGAAAATCAAGCACACTAACAGCAATGGCAGTTATAGCCAGTTTGTTTGTAATTAATGTCACTTCCAGTACGTCACTACAACCGGTGTCTATAACATTGTTAGAGTAGGAGTCGCTAAGTGCAACTGGTATATAAAACTATGTCTAAGGAGTGTGAATAAGCAAAAATATCTTTGAGAATATAGTGTATGGGGGCAAAATAGTGCTCAATTCACTCAATTTTGCACTATAAACACACACATTCAGACATCAACCCTACTGAATGTTGATAAAAATCTAGAATCTGGGTAATATTATTAGGAGAAGCTGACCTAGAAGTTAATTAATAAGCTATTGATTCTGGTTCTCAAGTCTCAAGTATATAAACAAAACAATGGCCTCAGTTGACACATTTATGGGTTCATTGGACACCCCAGAAATATATAGCTTTACAGAACCCTGCATTTTAACACCAAGACAATCAGATGTTAAAGATTTCAAATAAATACGGTAGAAAGCAAATCAGAAACTTTGTTAAACACATTTTATCAAAGCAGTAAGACAAAACAAAATCCTTCAAACCAGACATAATAGCTTAAAGTGGGATTCATTTTTTACATCCTGACCGAATGTTATACTTGGTGCACTTGCAGGTTTTCTTCAGGTTAAAATAAATCTGATTTATTTTTCTCTTCTTCCTCCCTGATTAATTTGTTTAAGAAAAGTTTGCTTAAATGGAACAGCGTCCCTACATTGTAGGGTTAGAGAGAGGTAAGAATCTGCACCATTGGCTAAACAAAACCACTTCTTGTCCATATGTCACTGATACAAGGAGAGTTCTGGTATATACAAAATGTTGTATATTTACAGAGATGTGGAGTGATTACACATCCATCAGTCAACTGTACGAACTGATATACTTCAGAGGATCCCTTCAGATCAACATCTGTGGGAATTTCCACCCCCAGCTTCCCCTTTCCTGTAAAGCTGCAGTAAAGCTGCCAGGCTGGGTCCTTTGTACTACAGCCTGGTTCCTCTTCAGTCCATGGTAGACATATACCCAAAGCAAATTAATTGATGTAGCAAAATATTAAACCCTATTAGCAATGTTTATTTACGCTTTACAAAGGTATTTTTTGTAAATAGAGTTCACTGGGTTGCGTTTCCCCCTGGAGTTCCCTATAGTTTAAATACTGAATGTACAGTAAGGACTAATTAGCCAGAAACAAATTAGTTATTGTCTACCAATCCTGCCTTTCTTAGCAGCACTGGTGGTCCATTGGGCTATGTATGCTACAAAATTAAGTCTTTCTTGATATCTAAAGGCCAAGGGCAAACAGCGTGTTGGTATCAATGCTCTAAGCTTCTGTATTTTTTTTCAGGCTGAGAAAAGTGGTTCTGAAAATGCCTGCTTTCGTGTTTTTGAGGTGAGAAGTCAAGTTTTTAATGAAAGGGCATAAGTAGCCAGCGCCAGCACATACAAAAAGCACATAAGTTATAAAATATATTATCTACTTTGGTAAATATAGATATATTTTCTAACATCTCTCCAGTTAGAGACCACAACTGATAATTTTCTGTGGCAGAGTTACCGTTAAGGCACACAGGCAGATTCTGGGAGATTAGTCGCGCCAGGCGACAAATCTCCTCTTCTTCGGGGCGACAATCTCCCCGAACTGCCTTCCCCTACCTTCCCGACGGCTAAAATGGAAAATCGACTACGGGCCCCGGTGACAAATCTCCTCTTCTTTGGGGCAACATATCTCCACGAATCTGCCCATGTGCCCTTACCCTTATACTGAGAATTCAAGATAGTAGTTTTGTTTTATTTCTCTAAATGTACCATAAATTAGCTTATTAAGTCCTAAAATGGGAATGAGGTAAGGGGAATAACATGATCTAAATCATTATTAGGCTGACATTTACAATCGTAGCTAGATTACACTGTTTGTTTGACTAATTCACAATTGTAGCCGAGAGGCATCTGTTTACAATCTAACTCTGTACCCAATCTAAATCTAATGCTGCTTGACTGATTTAAATAACAATAATGATAAATGCTGCAATGATTGCTTCTTAGAATTTCCAACAGCATACAGGCTTCTTTAATTGGTCTCCGCTATTTAACAGAAACAACTGTACCACTGTCTCTTGCAAAATGGATTCTAAAACAAATATATATATATATATATATATATATATATATATATATATATATATATATATATATATATATATATAGTATAGTATAGTATAGTATAGTATAGTATAGTATAGTATAGTATATATCTAATTTATAATCTACAGTCTGGCAATTTCTCTGTGGGACCAAAGTAGGGTTGCCATCTTTTAGTTTTCACATAGAGAGTGGGGACAGGCCAGAGAGGGGTGGGGTTGTGACATTCCGGGGGCATGGTTGTGCCATTTTGGGGCGTGGTTGTGATATCTTGTGGGTGGAGTCACAAAGTTTCGCTGCCAGTTTGGCCAGGAAGAGACTGCAGTGCTTGGATTAGGTGAGTAGGGGAGCTGAGAGGTGTGGACCTGAAGCAGGCCAGGGTCAGAACAATAGGGATTTCAAATTTACCAGCTAATACATCGGCTGGTATTTCACCGGCCAGGTAGCAACCCTAGTCCAAACTGTAAATTATATCCATATAAACAGTGTGCTCCTATGTCATTATAAATTCTCCCCTTGCACGCTGCTTGTCACTTGTCTAAAAGCCTGACATACGCAATTATTATCTCTGGACAATCATACCCTATGCCACATTTGTACCAACCATTTTTCTGCAGCAAAAAGAAAAAGCTCTTGACTAACCTATATACTGTACATTTAACTGTAGATTAAAATGAATAATGTACTTCCTAAAGATATTAAAAGTCATCTATAATATTCCTATAATATCTTTATAAATTACAGTTGGGGGTACATTATTCAGTATATAAATGAAATATTGCTGCTAATAATCAGGAGTCACTACTCAGGGCCCAACACTTAGGGGTTGAGTTTTGCCATGATTTGTGGCAAAAGAAACACAATCGCAAGTTTTTTCTAAAGACCACACATTTGAAACCCCCATCACAGAAGGTTTATGATGACAATATTTTAATTTGTTTTTACATTTTCAACAATTACCTTTAAAAAAAAGCAAGGTTGACAAAAAGAAGCTTAAAATCATGTGAGGTTTTTTGGGTATGAATTGTGGCAAAACATAATCTTGAAAGTTAATCAGCCCCTAAGTGTTGCCTACTGAGCAGAAGAAGGTTGAACTGTGCAGGAGGCAAAAAACAAGAATGGATGCCTGTGCAGGCTGGACATAGCTGCTGTAGTAGGGGGAATAATAGCCCACTGGAAGGGACTGTAGCTGTGAGATAGGGAAGTAAGGTTTTTATACTTGCAAGGGAACAGCTTGATGCAACCTGAAGTCTAGAGGGCCGAATTCACTTCAACAAACAAGCCATTATGATGCCTTATTTTACCAAGGGGCTAGAGCAAAGCTGTAAAACACATGTCGTAAAAAATGCATACCAACAAGTTAATTATTTATTCAGTGCGTAGAGTGTAACAATAAAAGTTTCCTTTGTTTCCCCTATATATCTAGGATGAATGGGACTTTTGGGGAATTTTTTTACCACTAGAAGTGACAAAACATATATGATGCACAGGGTGTTCTATAATCCAATGTTTCCAAATCAAGTCCTTATCAGGAAATGGCAGTTAAAGCACTTAGATTGTAAGCTTTATGGGGCAGATACTTCCTCCTTCTTGGGTCTCTTAACATAATGCTTGATCTTGAATTCAATTGTTGTGAATATTGTATATAGTTATTTATGTTACATAATTGTATTGTTTCCCATCTATTAAATGGGGAATTTCAAAATACTGAAACACATTTTTATAATGAAAGAAAATAGAATTATTATCTTTCCAACAGTCATTTCCATATGATAAAATGCTTCAGTGGTTTTAGTTTTTTGTAAATGTATTTTTTATTGACATTGGCATCTGTCTGTTCTTTTTTATCCTCTACACAGCTTCTTAAAAGAAGTGGCAAAAGACAGCTTTCCTCAAACTTGGCTTCTGTGTTCGGTAATTACAGACTTGTAGTGCAAAGCATTGTGGGAATCGGAATATTGACTGGAGGAGACCATTTTTTTCAATGGTCAGGAAAAGTTGTTTAGAAAATAGATGCTAAGCATTGTGGTTTCTTAAACGGTTGATTTTGCCTTTTTAATTAATTTAAATTTGTGTGAATTAATAAGTGTTGTAAAGTAGATATTTTTGGGTAAGCACAGGGTGGTACTAAGAAAGCAGTATAGGTTTGTAGCTTCTGAAGTCTGATTCTGACCAGGATTTGCACTAGCAATGCTAAAAATACATGATCACATTTGGAGACCTCTGGTTTGAAGGGTATACCAAGGATGGAGTCATACAAATAGTGCTATATAAATAACTATATGCACCCATTTTTCGCCTCCCCTTTACACTGCATCTGTGCTCATTGACAGGAGTGGGAATTGCCTATCACTGTGCACATGGAGCAAATTCAAGGAGAAATCACTAGAGTGTTGTTTCTGGACGATGTCAGCTCTGTGTGCAAAAATAACAAATAAAAAAATAAACTAATACAAAAAGTATTGTAGAAGTGATACACACTGACAGGCAGATTCCAGTCCTTTCAGAGGGGAGCTGAATCAGTGTTTTCTCTTCTGACAGAAGCCTTGCACTCAGATCTCCCTGTGCTGAGGCTACCATAGTCCTTTCATTGTTATTCCTGCATGTGGTAGGGTTAAATTCTTTGTGTTAGCTACAGGGCAGGTAAAAAACTCATCCTGCAAGCTTGCAAACGTCAGCCTAATTGTTGTACCCTGGACACACAAATATGCGTATCTTCTATTGTCAATTAGAAGTCAATCATCCCACCACTTTTTTTCTTTGACTATAGGAGAAAACCCATGAACACACAGGGAGAACAAACAGAAAGTGCCGTGGCCAGAACCAAACCCAGGCAGACCCTACACTACATTCTAAAGACAGTATATCACAGTTTTTCCTGTAGTGTAAATACACTGGAGGAGAAAATAGAATCCATTGATTTCCATACAACGTGTGACATTAGAAGGAGGGGAATGTAATATTTTCCCCAGGGCAACAAGGATTAGATACAGTTATCAGACCAGTAAAACTGAAGCCTACAAATGATTTCACAGCTTTGTTAAATGTTGTTGAATATATGCCTAATTATGTCAGTACCTTCTTTTCACACTATGTATTTTTCTTATATATCAATCTTTGGCATCTCCTTCACTTTTCATTATAGATTTATTTTTAGATATGACCTTTCTGAAAGCAGCACACATTCTAGCCTTTTGACATCATTGCATCTGTTTTACGGCTGGGGAAAAAAAATCTCCTGTGGAATAAAAATGAATCGCTTTGCACCCTGTGCTATTCCCATGATTAATGGCTGGATTCAAAAATGTCATTAAGAGTATAATTAGTTCCTGGGAAGAAATGCAGTACGTACGAGATCAACCACTGTCTGATATCTCTGTGTATGGACATAGATCCTGTTTGCCATTTTTCTGCTTATTTTAACTTACTGTCTGTGCAAACACATGAGACTTACTCTTATCACATTTAAAAATGTATAAGGTATTTTGATGAAACATTCGGCATATCTGTAAGTATACATATGTCAGGATGAATGTTTTGAATACCTCTACTAGCAGGAACAATAAACACCAGTCACATACTTGTGAAAGAAATTGATTTATGTGAAGCCCAAAGCAACTGTTTAGATGAGGAGCAGCCGGGATACTCCATTACATTAAAGTTAAAATCCCTAAATGTAAACACAGAATCAATCTGGCTGTAATCACTGAAGCTTGCATTTCAATTTGTTGAGAAATCAAGACCAGAATTTTGGGGGCAAAGGGTTTAGTTTCAAAGCTGAGATCCGAGAAACCATGTGCAAGACAAGATGAGATAAGGAATATGAATTTATTGTTTTTTGATTGGTAGAAAATATATAGGATAGAAAAGCACAACTAGAGCTTGGGTAATATTCAAGGAGCCAGCTTTCAAAAAAGAGCAGCCAGGGATGTTTTAATAGAAATCTAGATTGAATTATAACCAGGTATTCTACTGATGCATCTTTATGTCACAAACAGCCCTATGTCTATATAGTTTCCAAATAGAGTTTTCTATAGAGTTTCCAAATGCATCCCATTGCTCTAACTGGTTTAAAGGGTCGAGTTAACTTTTAGTATGATGTACAGAGTGATATTCTTAAGACAATTTGCAGTTGGCTTTCATTTTTTTTTTTATTTGTGGCTCTCCAGTTTGCAAAAGAGTCTAGAAGAAGAAGGCAAATATTTAAAAAACTATAAAGCAATAAATCATGAAGACCAAACGGAAAGTTGCTTAGAAATGGCCATTCTATAACATACCAAAAGATAACCTAAAGGTGAAGCACCCCTTAAAGTGTTAATCACTTGTTTTTTTATCCTTGTTTATTCATATAGCACCCATATACTGCGTGTATAGATTGAACATACAGATTGAATACAAAAAAACAATAAGAGGTAAATATAACAGAAACTCTACACAGATAGTACCTTGGATGGTATTGAACCCATGACCTAAGCACCCTGAGTTACCACCTGCCCCCAGTAATGCCCAGGCTCTCCCATTCTCTTGCTATATGCCTATGAAGCAAGATGGAATAATAAGTAAAGGATTACTGAAAATGAATTCTAGATTTTGCAGGCTACAGAACATCTGCTGGGGTCTAAAAACATGTTTAGCTTTTGATAGAGCAGGTTTGGCTCCTTCTGTTTCTCATCATCATTATTTATTTATATAGCAGCAGTAAGGTACACAATGATTTACAATAATAATAAGCAATGAACTCATAGGAAATTAATAAACAAGGATAACGGAAAAAAACAATACAATAAGACTACCCCATGAGAGTTTACAATCTAAAGAGATATGGAACAGTTGACACATAAGGTCATTGAATCTGTAATGATTCTATACCAGTGATTCCCCAACCAGTGGCTCATGAGCAACATGTTGCTCATCAACACCTTAGATGTCTCTCCCAGTGGCCTCAAAGCAGGTGCTTACTTTTGAATTCCTGGCTTTGAGGCAAGTTTTGGTTGCATAGAAACAAAATGTACTGCCAAATAGAGTCTCATGTAGGCTGCCAGTCCACATAGGGACTACTAAATAGAAAATCACAGCCCCTATTTGGAACCCCAGAGGCTTTCTACATGCTTGTGTTTCTCCCAAGCTCTTTTTACATTTAGATGTGGCTCACAGGTAAAAAAAAAAAAAAAGTTTGGGGACACCTGTTTCTAGGGAGCCTTTGAAGGTTGCATTTGATTGGCGGAGTTTGATAAGTTGTTGCAGGGAATTCCAGAGACTGGCGTGTGTTCACCACACTCTATTTGATCTTCATGAAAAGGGTCAAGGAGTATCTAGAAAGCAGATAGAGATTCTGCTCCAATCTCACCCTATCTGGCCTTCAGGCTGAGCCCCCAAACCACTGCACTACTGGAAGCCAGCCACATCATTTATGACCACTGCTTGATGGACTATGAGCAGAGTGATATTATCTGAGTATCTGAGTACATTACACCACACCTGTGGGCCTCCTGCACAAAAACCCCAAACTACTTTTAAAGGAATTTTAACTCAATAAAAAAGCATATGGAATGCAGTTAAAATAATTTTGGTCATCCAGTCTGTAGACATTGTGGCTTAAGCAAGACTGAAACTGCAAGCAAGGAAAAAAAACTCCACCAAAGAAGTTTTTTTGATAAAAACTTGATTAACGCAGGACAAAATGTGTAAAAAACATCAGTTACTAACAGTTTATGGCTGTGAAGTCTAAAACTGGTATAGGAAACCTGTTTTCATGTCTCTTATCTTTTTCTGTAGAAAACCCTTTGAGCCTGCTTTGTTTTTTTGAATGATGGTGAATTTTTTTTACTCAAGTATTCACAGTCTGCTTAATCATTCAATACTACTTAAATGGATGGTTCACCTTGAAGTAAACTTTTGGTATGTTTTTTAATTATTTGCCTTTTTCGTCTGACTCTTTCCAGCTTTCCAATGGGGGTCACTGACCCTATGTAACAAACAAATGCTCTGTAAGGCTAGAAATTTATTGTTATTGCTACTTTTTATTACACCTCGTTCTGTTTGGGCCCTCTCATATGAAATAAAAAGCTAAATAATTTTAAAAAAACACAAATAATAAAAAATGAAAACCAACTGCAAATTTTCATAGAATCACTCTCTACATTATACTAAAAGTTGACTCAAAGGTGAACAACCCCTTTAAGCTTGCAACACACACTTTTAATCAATTTTAGGTGGAGCTGCATGATCATATGTGCGTGTGTCCTATCAAAATGACTGGTTTGGTCGATCAACCTCTGGTGCTGTCCAACCAGATTTGACAAGCTAAACAAGAAACCTGTCCAGCTGATGAAACAATTTATAGTAATTATCTAGGTACTCGGAGAACTAGAAATGTATGGGCTGCTCTTCTGCATGTCGTAATACAAACATTAATTGTATTAATTTCTTGCTCATAGGCCTATCACTAATGTGGCAAACAAGTATTCTTGGCTTAACAGAGGACGCAATACCTGTGCTCTACAGCTAAATAAGATGGACACCACTATTAATATTAATGGCTATGATACCAAATGCAGTCAAATTATTATACTGGACCCATATTACAAGGCAGATATCTACTCTTATTTTTGCAAAACTGCATTGGAACCCAAAGCATCATGAATACCTCACAGTCCTGTTATTGAAGGGGAAGTCTGGTGACCTTGACTTAATTTCCATATGTATAAGTACAATAAGTGCTGTACAATAAGTGCTGAAAAGAGAAGTCGGGATGTATTCAGAAAGTCAGTAGAAGAGGAAAACGGCTTTCAGAAGTTTGTGAAAAGAATGTATTTAGATTCAGAGACCATCAATTTCGTCACAATGTAGAAAATCTGTCCCACATTCATGAATTTACTGTAGAACATGTGCTTATTATAATGGGAAGTGGGCAGAAGAATGTAAAGAAGCCAAAAGGCCACAAATATAATTGTAGGGGCAGTTTAAGGCTTTTTTCATACAAAAAGATTAATAGCCGCTGCTTTCAACTGGCCGCAGATAGGTTTTACTGATAGACTAATATTTTCATAGAAAACTGTGGATCTTGTTTCTAGCCAGCTACAAGTAGCAGCTACTAATCTATCTGTATAATTATAAACCCAAGATGGTCTCAACTACCCAACATACAGGGAAAAAACCTGATGTGCCCTGCCGACCGAGACTTGATCCCCGCCAAAGACTGTGTGCGCTCATCATATCCCCCTGACATCCTGCAATTGCGGCCACTAAAGACAGAAGTTAAATGTACACGTAGAGGGGGGGAGGGGGGGGAGGGGAGTTGTGGCATCAGGTACTGCCTGGGGGGCTCCTGATAGGGTGTGGGGGTCCCTGAGGTGGCAGCCTCAGTGAACCCTGGACCCCCAGTCCGACCCTGAACTTGTGTGTTCAGGAGTTAAACACCTGCAGCTCTGAACTTTATCACCCATCCAGATCATTACTCCATAATGTAAACCGTGAGCAGGGATTAAAGATTTGGCCAAACCATTTCTATGCTGGAATGAAGAAAGTGTCATTCAGAAATGTTTGATATTTAGACCAAAATAGAAAACTTTTATAAAATGTTAAAATATTTCTTAATCAGTAAAAACTCACACTGTTGTGTTGTATACCTGTGCTTGCTTTATAAACTGGAATGCATGGTATTCTGCAATCCCAAAAGTGTTTTGAATCTCCTGAATTTGCCGTTTCTATAGCAAATAAATAACTATTTAGTGTTTGTAAAGAGGCAGCATGATGAATGAAGACATAAAGGCTGCCCAGAATTGTCTCAGGGTAAAGTATATGTGCTTCAATATAGTTGTAATTCCTAACAATAAATTAACCTATGATTCTGACATCCCTGAGGAATATCCACAAATCAAATCTCAAACATCTCTCCCTGCCTATTCAAGCCCCTATCACATCCCCCTCCCCATTCTTACTGATTGTAAAACAGAACTTTTAACCTTTATGCCTCATACATCACCCCTTGGCAGAAGCTTGATGTCTTCCCTGGTTGAAATGTGCCATACTTTGTAGTTTTACACAAGAGGTATCTTTCATGTGTTAAGTGACCCTTTCACATCCTACAGAACATTGTAGATAGCACAATGAGGACATCTTCACAGCAAAAGGCTGCCTCATTAGGATCACATCATTAGGAGGCTTCCAGATGAAAGCATGGCTGTGTCCTTTGGATTCCACATCACTTTATGCAAAGCTTTTGATTTCATGGGTATAGGTTAGTGGAAAGGAATAGCACCATCACAACCTATTTTCTTCTATTGTGGGTCAAAAACTCAGCCAGTTGGAAGCCAAAGTCATTATCGGTCCTCCCCAGAGCATAATCACATCTCTAAAAGGTTTCACAATAAAGGGTTATGAGAATTAAATTCACACTTTGGGTGCTCCACAAAATAAAGGCCACAAATTGAATAGCATGAAATACACAAAAGGCCAGGCTGGATTCTTGTTCACTTTTTTTTTGAGGAAGGTATGCGCTGTGTGTACATTGTGTTCCATGCAACTAATAGTAAGCGTATAGACCTTCATTAGCTCATACTTGCTTTTTGTATATTAAGTTGATTGCAAGTCAGCAGCCTAATTGGTTAAACATCTAAATGGCTGCTATAAATCAACCTGCCAGCAAGTAATGGCATCATTTAAGGGTTTTAACAAAAAAGTTTGCTACAGAGTAATTCTGCTGAATGGCACATGAAAATCAGGGGGAGGTTTGCTCTGGGAGCATTTTAGGGCAGGGATTTGCCTTGAACCCCATAACAACTTCAGTTTTACTATTTCTAAACATATTCTAAAGATCTATGCAATACAAAAGTGTTTATGTCAGTGATATTATAAAGTGTATTATAAAGTGCCAACATTTTTCGCAGCTTTGTACAATAAATGGTGCATACATTGAACATACAGATTTACATACAAAAAACACCACACCAACTGAAACAAGATGTAAAGGAGTCCCTGCCCAAAACAGCTTACAATCTAAAACATTCATATGATATAAAATAGTGTTACAGGAGGTAAAGAGGGCCCAGTTGTGTGGGAGTTGTAGTTAAACAGATTATATATAAATATAGTATCTTCTTGCCTGTCAGGTTGGGGTTCCAGATTTCCATTATTGCTATATGGACATGCAGTGAGCCAAAGTAGCTTTATTGCTGCATGAATCCGAGCAACAGACGCAATGCTAACTTCCACAGGCAGCTGTTCTTCTTCTGCTCTGGATGATCCTAATGGGTGAATCATCCAATTGTTTCAAGACAGTTTGCTGCTGGGGGTCCCTGAGGGTTTTCAAAGCACATAAATTCCAGAACTGCCTTTTGTGCTCCTTAGTGCTCTTGTCTTGGGGTAAAAAATAAATGACCCTACAGTTTAAGGTGTATTCCCACCTACCTTTCCGCACAAATGTGTGCATGGTTAGATTGTAAGCTCTAGCAAGAAGAACCCCCTACCTTTGTCCCCTAACAATGTGTAATTTGTACGCATTTATTCTGATGAAGTGTTTGTCTGTATATGTAACAGACATATAAATTATGTCTTTTATATCCCTGTGTTTATACAGAATTTAGAGGGCTGCAGGCTGCCCATTTCTGCTTTATTTGAACCATGTCACAGTAGGATAGAAGCCAAAGAAAGAGATGATATAAGGATGAAAACCCTAAAAATCTTTGGATAGAGACAGAAGGTTCATCTACTTTGCTTGGGGTTTCTTATCTTTTGTGACTCTCGGGAATGCTAGCAGGAATGTAAAACAAAACCTTAGAAATTCATTTCAGGGCTTATCAGGTGACTCTTGGGAATAAAAACAGTAACTAAACCTAAAAGAAATACAGTCAGTTGCAGGCGGTTCTTGCCTTTGCAAAGATCTCAGCTTATGACACGCACAAGTGCACTTATGAGTTGTAATTTATGAACGCAAGCACAAGGGGGATTGACAAAGCTAATTTAGTCTATACATGCTCATTTCCCATGCAGAGAATTATTCCACTAGTTAAGCCTGCTTTAATGAAGTGCATGGTGCACCAATGCAAAGAAACGGCCGCCTTAAGGATATGTTATTGCCAGGGCCCTCTAGCATGTTGCCAAGTTGCACGGAAGTTGCAGCAAACTCTATTTTGAGGACTCTTGCTATTATAGTGGAATTGCTTCTCAACAATATTTTAAAAATACACATTTCTGGAAAACATACTGTATGTTTTTGCATTTTTGTACTTAAAATTGAAACAAGGTGTATCAAGATGAAGAAACTCTTTACACCACAATTATCCTTTAGACTTAAAGTAGCGTTGTGCCCCTCTGGTCTAATGAGGTAGAGGTAAGCATGGGAGTAAAGGAGGGAGGACAATATAGTTGATTCCAGTTACAGTTTTATCTTCAATAAAAACTAAAGCAGAGAAACTTCATGAAATCTTCCTGTTTTATAAAATACTTAGAATATGATTTTCTTAAAGGGGTGATTCACTTCTAAACTAACTTTTAGTATGTTATAGAATAGCCAATCCTAAGCAACTTTTCAATTGGCTGTCATTATTTATTTATTTATAATTTTTACATTATTTGCCTTCTTCCAGCTTTCAAATGGTGGTCACTGACCCCATCTAAAAAACAAATGCTCTGTGAGGCTACACATTTATTGTTATTGCTACTTTTTAGTATGCCTCTTTCTATTCAGGCCTTCTCCTATTTATATTCTAGTCTCTTATTCAAATCAATACATGGTTGTTAGGGTTATTTTGGACCATAGCAACCAGATTTCTGTCATTGCAAACTGGAGAGGTGCTGAATTAAAAGCTAAAATAACTCAAAAACCACAAACAATAAAAAATGAAAGCCAATTGCAAATTGTCTCAGAATATCACTTTCTACATCATACCAAGAGTTAAACCAAAGGTGAACACCCCCTTTAAGGAGAGGGACCAATATGGGAAAGCTAGCTCTGGTTAGGATCTTAACCATGGGTGCATAATTTCATTGAGAAAAACAATCGGATCATAATGCTGCCAATACGGGCGGTCGGATTGTGGGACTGCATCTACAAACAGATGCGGCAGCGATCTGACGGGATTTTTAACCCTGCCCAATTGACATCCGACTTTCGGCCAGATATCAATCGGGAAAGCCTGTCGGAAGTCCACACACACGGGAGGTCCACACACACGGGCCAATAAGCTGCCGACTCGGTCGCTTAGTGAACACATTTCTGGGTGTGTACATGAAGATGGATCTAATTTTTTGCACATTCAGTAGGACTGCCAGTAGTCTTAAACTGAATCCAGCAGGAACTTCTAAACATTCAGTAGGACTGGCAGTAAAAATGTGTTAGTGTGCTTAGTGTGTTGACCTTGCATCTGTAATTACTCAAGCACATCTTGAGCCGGGTACACACACTGGAATATAAAATAATCTGACCAATTTTTGACCAGATTTCGATTGAATTAGTCATTCAATCCATCTGGCAGATCTTATAACTTTTTAATAATTCCTCCAGACCTAGGGTCAATATCCTGATGCTCCCCCTAGCATATATCCTAGGAGATGTTATTCAGTAACAGCCAGACTACATCCAACCATAGGTTACTAGAAGATAATATTACAGTCTTGGGATAATGTATTTCTGCAATGGGGCTAAAGTAGAAAACCATTATGCTGCCCATGATTCGTTGGCTCTTAAGGAAGACGTTAAACGAATCCCATTGTTTTTTTTCCATATTTTAATAAGCAAGACTTAAATATATTTGCAAAAGTGTCATGCGACTGAATGGCTGACATACAGCAACATTTTTCAAACACAATGAAATTAAATATTTTCAGACCAACATATACGAGTGTTACTTGGAAGAAGTTGCATTTCTATGTGAAGTTTTCTAATATTTTGTTTGATCCATAAGCTGCAGCGAAGCAAGTCTGTTTTTTCCCTTACATGACCTGACTTTCAATTGCAGAGGCTGGAATGTGTCCCTATGGGGATTGTGGTGTGGAAAGTTAGCGCAAAGGTTTTCTGCACGGAGAAAGTATGTGGAATTGCCTGTCGATGCACACATTTCTTTGTGTGTTTTTCCTATCACACACAGATGGGCACTGAAGCTCAGTTTCCCCAACCGGGTTTGGATTTCAAAAACTCATGAACTAAATAGTTCCAATAATATAAACCAAAGAGGTCAATTAAAGAGAAATTGCATTCCAATGAAGTATTAATGCTGCAAGACTTTGATTATACAAAGAGTTTTTATCAAAGTTAAAAGAAAATAGCTTTTATCTAGAGTTGCACTCAGAATACTGATGGAAGCTGTATACGGCACTGGTTTTTGTTCAGCCGTGCAGAATGCACTCAAATTACTAGCTAATTGGCCTTTTAACAGTTTTCATGACTGCCTAGTTTAAAAGGGTGAGGTAACAGTTCCACTTTCATTTGATCATCCAGGCAGGGACTTTCTAGTCCATTTTCTGATGCTAATAATGTATTAACTGTCTCTGCCCTGCAGGTGCTATGTGCTCAAAGGGAATAAGGCAGGAGCCTTCATTACTCTTTTCGTGCATGGATAGAGCACTTCTGATAAGTTATCTATGCCTTTTCATGGGTAAAAAAATCTAGAATCTGAAATGCTATTACATAGTCTTGCTGGGCCCTAAACAGATTATTAAAATAAATGATTAATTACAATTGCTTACACTGTTCCTTGTGCTTTATTTCTATAATTTTCCATGTGTTTCTATTACACATCTTAATACAGGTATGAGATCTCGTGTATGGAAACTATGTATGCAGAAAGCTCTGAATTATGGGAAAGCCATGTCCCATAGAGTTTATTTTAAGCAAAAAATAATACAATAGTAGCTTGTACTTGATGGTAACTAAGCTGCATAAATCCATATAGCTAGAAAATTAATCCTATTGGGTGTACTTAATGTTTATATGTTTTTGTTTTGTTTTTTTAGTTAAGGTGATCCGAATTACAGAAAACAACCTTAGCCAGAAAACCCAAGCATTGCCAGGTACCAAACATTGTGGATAATCCATCCCATACTATATATTATGATTATACAATAGCACCAATCAACATCTGCTGTTCTGTTCATGTTCTGTAGTATTACACCTACAAGAAAGTACAAACTACGATGCTCACATTTAATTTATTAAAACCTATTATTCTCAATTACATATATCCTTTATTACAGCTAAAAGACACATTTAAAGTAAAGTGTCCCAAAAAACTTCGATTTGTATTCGATTCTGCATCTATTTGCATTGAATTTGCATTAGCTTGGCCACATTACACCTTATAACCAAGCTAAGGCCGAATCAAATGAAGAGCGTTCAGACTGTACATTGAGTTAAAGAAGTCCTTTGGTTCAATCCTTAACATTATTTCAAGTATGAGCTGATTCTTCCTCCCCTTTACTGTTATGGAGCACTTTATTGAGATTCTACATCATTCACATCAGTCCCTGCCCCATTGGAGCTTACAGTCTGCATTCCTTATCATATTCACACACACTAATGTCAGTTTCATAAGGAGTCAATTATTCTGTCTGCATATTTTTGAAGTGTGGGAGGCAACTGGATAACGCAGAGGAAACCATTGTTGACACTGCAAGACCTAACCAATACTAACCAATGAGATGTGGTTGGTACACTGACTATTTTTCTCCTATGTAAAAAATAATTATTGACCAGTTTAATGTGTTCTGTAAAATTAAAGAAAAAAATACCATTAATACTAGTGCCACACATATCAAATTCTCAGTCTGGGGATAAACTAAGACTGAGAATCTGCTCCTACTCTTAAAAACCCAGAGCCATTGCGTTAGGCCATGTGCAAGCAGACAAAGCAGAAATGCTTGGGTATTTATTTTACCACCAAAATCCACTCCATGTGACTGCACCTGGAAGGTGAAAGAAACTGAAAGCTTGGCGGAAGCAAAAGAAATTAGATCACTGAACATAAGAGTTCAGGACTGCAAGAATGGATTTTAGCGTAGAAACAGGTGAAATAATATTGGAAAGTACCAAGGTGGGTAGAACAGTTCCAAAAATTGCTAAATGGGGAGGATGGTAGGTCAGACCCGGATGCAGATGAAGACCTCAATGAGGGCCCAGAGGTTGAAGTACAGTTTGGAAGAGGTCAGGGTAGCCATCTACCAAGATCCTGGACAACAGTCTGGAACTGTGATCAGAAAAGATAACTGACCACATTTTCTCCATTCGCCGTATCTTGGAAAAGTGCTACAAGTATAATGGTGCATCAGCTGTTCATTGATTATAAACATGCTGTCACGGCCGGCACCCGATACCAGAACAAATGACCACTGTTGGGCTTCGGGAGGAGCCCTCAGCTTACTTGGGTGCCACCTAAGATCAAGCTTGGAAAAGAACTTAGCATCTTTGACCTGATCAAAGAGTTCAGAAATTAAAGGGAGAGGGTAGCGTTTTTTTATGGTGATCTTATTGAGCCCCCTATGATCAATACAGGGGCGAAGACCACCATCTTTTTTCCCAACAAAAAAGAAGCCCGCCCCCGCAGGGGAACTAGAAGGTCTGATGAAACCCCTAGATTTTCCTTTATATACTCTTTCATTGCCTGGGCTTCGGGCAATGAAAGAGGATAGGTTCTACCACGAGGAGGAGTTGACCCAGGGACCAGATCTATTGGGCAGTCATACTGCCGGTGTGGGGGTAAGGTTTCTGCTGCCTTTTTAGAAAAGACATTAGCGAATTCTGCATATGCAGCAGGTAACTCTCAAGCAATGTAGTTGCTACTACAGAGGGAAAACATACTCCACCACACATAGTACCCCATTGAACCACCTCCCTTGAGACCCAGTCAATCAGAGGGTTATGCCTCTGGAGCCACGGTAACCCCAAAATAAGAGGAGAGGAAGCACCCTCTATGAGGTAAAAAGCTATCTCCTCACAATGCAAATTATTAATACACATGGAAAGAGTTACCGTCTCCTTAGAAATTACACCTGACCCTAAGGGTCTTCTGTCCACTGCCATTATTCTCATGGGGGCATTTAGAGGAACTACAGGGATACAGAATTTAGCTGCAAAAGCAGTATCCAGAAAATTACCCTCCGCCCCTGAGTCCACAAATGTCGACACCTTGACAGAGCCCGTAGGCCAGGTTAGCTTAACCGGTAACAAAACCTTAGAGGAAGATTGGGAAGAGGAAACTCCTGCGCCCAAATGGAGCTCCCCTTCTCCATTTAGGTTAGGGAGTCTCCCTTTCCTCCTTGGACATACGGTAGGTTCAAGAAATGACCCTTTTCCCACAATAAATACATAAACCTTGGGAATGCCTGCGTGCCTTTTCCTCTGGAGTTAGATGAAAAATGCCTAACTGTATAGGTTCCTCCTGAGGCAGAGGCACAGAGGGGTTTGAAAACTTAACATTGGTCACCATATTAGACTTGACATTAGTAACCCCAGAATAAGTAGAAACACCCCTCTCACCCCTTCTCTCCCTTTGTCTCCTATCTACCTGGATGGCGAGAGACATAAGGTCATCCAGGTTGGAAGATAGGGGGTAATTAACAAGACTGTCCTTGACAGGATCAGCTAACCCCAAACGGAACTGACTCCGTATAGCCATATCGTTCCACCCAGTTTCTACTGCCCACCGGCGGAACTCGGTGCAATACACCTCCGCATCCCTTCTCCCCTGGCGCAACTTACGAATCGCGGAATCGGCAGAAGATGCGCGATCCGGGTCATCATGCTGTTAAAAAATGACTCAAGGGAATAGCGTGCAGGGTCAGAAATAGGCAGCCTTAGGGCCCAAATTTGGGGGTCGCCCAAAAGCAGGGTCATAACAAACCTTACTTTCTCCTCACCAGAAGAAAATGAGTGAGGGAAGAAACCAAGGTACAGTTTGCATGTCTCCTTAAACACAAAAAATTTGGTGCGATCCCCACTAAACTTTTCGGGGAACACAATTTTGGGTTCATGGGGCCTGATAGTATTACCCCACATAGCAGATAAACCCACAGGAGGAACAGGAACAGGCAGCTGCTGCAAAACTTGCGGATTCTCCAGCTGACGGGTTAGGCTGTGACGACCCTGTAGGAGACTGTTCTGCTCCTGCTCTTGGTCCTCCAAGCGCTGTAGCAAGGTGGTAAGAAGCGCTTCGGTGGTAATTGGAAGAGCTGAAGAAGGAGGAGCAGCAGCATCGTGACTTTCATCCTCCATGGCCCGTGATAATGTCACGGCCGGCACCCGATACCAGAACAAATGCCAAGCACCCTGGTCTCGGCTCGGCTTCACCAGTAGTGTGACCACCGTTGTGCTTCGGGAGGAGCCCTCAGCTTACTTGGGTGCCACCTGGACTTTACGAGGGGTGCAAGGCGAGATGTTCTGGCTGGCGAATGGGCACGGCTGTTAGCAAAGTCTTTTGGGCCAAAGGTCACGGTACAAAAGGATTAGGCAGAAGGATGGTCAGACAGGCTGGGTCGAGGCAGGCGGATATCAGAATCGTCAGGCAGGCAAGGGTCAAACCGGGTTGTCAATCAAGGGGTTAAGCAGGAGAGTTGTCGTAGGCAGGCTAAGGTCAGGATACAGAGTTCAGAGTAGTCAGGATACAGGCAGGGTCAAACACAGGTTATCAGACAGACAAGATTCTGATCAGATGCACTAGGCTCAGGAAACCACAAGAAACAAGTTCTATCATGGGCAAGGAACAGTACACTGAATGGGCCTTAAATAGTATACAAAATTCGCGCCCTAATAACAAAGATGGCGCCTAGGAGACACGCGGCGGGCGTCCCCATCGGTGGAGCGGCGGCCGACCCCGCCATGCAGGTAATTTTATTACACATGCTTATGACAGTGTGGATCATGGGTACCTGCTTGAGACTCTGGCTTTATTGGAATCTGGGAACCCAGATTACAGAGAGGAACAAACCCCACTTAGAAATTAAGGGCAGATTTAGTGCATGTGACAGATGCTACTTCAGCCTTCAGCACTTATTAAAGTTGCGGCTCCCAGGCCCGGATTTCTGGAAAGGCCACCTAGGCCCGGGCCTAAGGTGGCAGGATTTTAGGGGGCGTCAGGCTGCCCAACCACACCCACATTGGTTCAAAAACATTGGGATGCGCAGGAGATACAATGGTTTTTATATTTCCCATCCGCCAATCCCTACTGCTCTGGAACCAATGATGAAAATGTGTGAGAATAAAGGGGAGGGGATGGAGGCGGTGAACGTCAGCGGGCCTAGGGGTAAATGTAAATCCTGCCCTGGCGGCTCCTGACATGTAAAACAAAGATAACGCTCTACAAGGCCATCACCAGGCCTGTGGTAACTTACGGAAGTGAAGCCTGGGTGATGTTGGAACAAGATGGGCACCTGCTCAACACCTGGTAGCATAAGGTGTTGAGGAGGATATATGGCCTGATACAGATTCAGGGAGAGTGGAAAATCCACACTAACGCAGAGCTGTATGACCTCTACAGGGACTCCTCCATCATCAACAATGAAAGGCTACGCTGGGCCGGCCATCTGGAACCTATGGGAGAGGAGCGAGACCTGAGGATCAAAGACCCGAGGGACCAACTCATGGGACGCCTAAGAAAGCAATGGTTGAACGATGTCAAGGGTGATTTGAGAACCATGGGCGTATGTAACTGGTGTCAGTGTTCGTTGGATCTGGAAGTGTAGAGAAGTGTTGTGGAGGAGGCCATGGCTCTGAAAAAGCCGTAGCACCACTGGAGGAGAGGAGAAGGTGTGGTAACACAACTGCATTTGTATTCTGTTAGTGTCATTGTGCATGTGAATTGTGTAATTTCAGCATTAGTGTGCAATCCATTAGACAGGTAATTTGCATATGTAGGTGTAATATGCAAAGTGAGCCATGGAAGTAAAACCTCTTCAAGGACCCCCTTGCATCTGGGCACCCTGTACTTTGCTTCTTGCATCCATGTATAGATGTACATACCTTTGTTACAGGGTTTAAATGCATGTTTGCGCTTTCCACTTCTGTTTGTAAATGGGCCTTTTTAAGTGAAATTAACTTTTTTTTGCGCATTCCTCTTTAACTGTCTCCAAGTGCATTTAAGTGCCATGTCAGTAATCTTTCTAACTATGTACAGAGCATACAGCACCATATACTCACTCCAAACCCCCCAGCACACAACTTCACATTGCTTGTAAAGTTAGATAAAGCCCACACTGAGGGACTTGCATGTAAAACTGCACAAGTAATTAGCTAAAACAAGACCTGGTGCTGTTATATGGCATAAAACCTTTCTGCATGACAGATATACACAGAGGAATGCTGACCGGACAGAGGTGGATTAATGCACAGACTATCCTTGGGGCCTAGTGTGTTCAGGTGCTTTTTTCAATTATTTCTATAATTTTTTTTAATATTTATTTTTATTTGCTCTACTGGGAGAAGAAGACAGACCAGGCTTGTGCGTGCATGCATCCAGACACAGCAGTAGCCTAGAGGGAGGGTCTATGTGGATGTTGCCTAGGGGCCCCACATGTCATTAATCTGTCACTGCGGACAGACAGCCCAAGCCATTTTTAGATAGTTGAGTATTTAAGTAGTATCTTTGATATGATTATTGCCATTAGAGGTAATAAATATATATTGAAAGACTTGCTCCCTGTATAATATGGATAAATTGGTATGATATCACTAATAACATTCTCATAAATTAAATTGCATTGAATGTATTTTGGAGATTTGTAGCATTGTCATATATATTGTGCAATGACTCAGGAACTAGAAATATTCCTGTTATAGAACTGATACTGCAAGATAAGAAAGTCAAACAAAAAGGCAAAACTAGTTAATAGGTGCTAGTGAGATAAGAGCCAAGGACTTAGGCCAGTTTATAGGAAGGGAAGGTGTAAATTTATGGTGAGGATAAGTGGGATTTAGAAAAGTGCAGAGGAATTTAGCATAGTATGATGTATTTTGGGAAAAGAGATTAACAGGCATTGAAATAACCATAAAGAACTGAGCTAAGTGCCAACAGATGAGCACAGAGGGAAGACTGGTTATAAAAATGTGATTTGTATGAACTAACTAACTGCAGAGCTTAGTAATAAATACCAAACCTCCAATTATACACAGAGAAACTGGATGACAAGATAATAAATGAACAAACACTAAGGGGCCCATTTACTTAGCTCGAGTGAAGGAATAGAATAAAAAAAACTTCGAATTTCTAATGTTTTTGTTGGCTACTTCGACCTTCAACTTTCGAATCGAACTAAAAATCGTTCGAATATTCAACCATTCGATAGTCGAAGTACTGTCTCTTTAAAAAAAACTTCGACCCCCTACTTCGTCACCTAAAACCTACTGACGTGCAATGTTAGCCTATGGGGAAGGTCCCCATAGGCTTTCTAATGTTTTTTTGGTAGAAGAAAAATCGTTCGATCGATGGATTAAAATCCGTCGAATTGAACGATTTTTTGTTCGATCAAGCAATTTTTTGTTCGATCAAACTATTTGCGGTAAATCCTTCGACTTCGATATTTGAAGTCGAAGGATTTACATTCGGCAGTCGAATATCAAGAGTTAATTAACCCTCGATATTCGACCATATGTAAATCTGCCCCTAAATATATGCACAGAACCTGCTGATTATGGATTTGGTCAAAACAAATCTAAACCCTGAACCCTTGCCACTGGCAGTTACGGAGGCAGGAATTTTCCACATTTTGTAGGGTTCAAATTGCCAGTGGCAAGGGTTCAGGGTTTAGATTTGCACACTTGCACACTTCAGGCCACTGCGTCAGATGTTAATTCACAGCCCATAGGCTAATTCACTAAAATGTGAAGTTGCGTCTTAGTTTCGCCAGCACAAGCATTTCATAGAGAACTTTTTCCAACGTTTGTTTCTGCCAAGCGAAACTTAGGTCAATTTGAATAGGGCGGGTACATGTAGGTCATATAAATGTCTTTATAAGTGATGTTGGTCCCCACCCTAAAACAAATGTGCCATGCCTCTCAACAATTAAAGACAATTCCACTTTCAAATATGAAAAAACACCAGCATTTTTTATCATATGTATAACGCTTCAGCATACAGGATATGATGTCACTGACATAAGATTGAGGAGGATGTAGCTTCATCTTATCAGTTTGGCAGGTCTAAGCTGGCAAAGGAAACTCTGGCGATGCCGGATTTGATTTCTGGTGAATTTTCGCTAATGGCAGCCACTTCACCCTTTAGTAATTCTGCCCCTTGGAATTAGCCAAATCCAAACTGAATCCTGGATTCTGTGCATCCCTAAATAAAACTAATGTATTAAAGATACATTTAAAGTTTGATGTACCCCGCAAGGACCAAACATGGAGTAACTCCAGTTTCCCTGTGTTGCTTCTTTATTTCATCTGCTGATGCATCATACACAGGCAGATATGGTAAATTGGCAGATTACATTTTCACATATGCCTGATCAAAAAACCACACCAATGTCCATCATACTAAGTCACAATTGTCTGGCCACGATTTTCTTATAACGAAAGTTGTACTTTTTTTCAAATAATGTAACAGATACAGCCCCCAGCTCCTGCTGCAACCCCCTTCTGCAAGACCCCACCGAGCATAACTATTCCTTACAGCGACCAGGGCAGGAGAGAGAGGTGCAGGTCTAGGCCAGCGAGGGCCCATGAAAGCCGGGGCCAACCGGGTTTTTTCCTGGTGCCCTACCTGTACCGATACATGTAAATCATGCCAGAACAAAAGGTTATATATATAGTGCTTCTGTACCAGCATTATTTCTGGGAAACCGCATTAAACATAAATAATTATGGTACCAATATGGTAGAACAAGTCTGTAGGTGGTTTATCTGCTTGGCCCTTTTTAACCCTTAAATATGATTGTAGTCATGTGGAGATTGCAGAATGTGTGAGTTCATCGTGAGCTGAAAATGAAAGTATGAAAGGGAACATGAAACATATCTACGGCACAATATCAAAGACCACACCAACCAATGAAAATAAATGTAATATGAAAGTCATGTTACATATTAAAGTCCAACAGTTGTATAGAGGTGATGACCTGCTGGCTGAGGAAATTACTTAAAAGAACCTTAAAGTCAGAATTCAGAGTCAAAGTTCATCGCTAATGGGAATGAAACCATTCAGTCTTTGGTGGGCAATAGAGTTATAAGGCAATCAGAATGTGATACAGGCTAGCAGGTCAAAGACGTCAAAAGGAGAAAGAAAAGTTTCCACAAGTCAAGTTAAACAAACTAGAGGCAAGAAGTTATTGTACATACATAGCTGGGAGGACCCCAAGCTGGGCGGGACTAGGTCTAGTAATGAGAAGTCGCTGAGGAAGGACTAAAAATGATGAAAATTGTTTCCAGACTGTTAGATACCTTCCTATGTGACAAATATATTATTGTGTGTGTGATAGTAGGTGTCATGTCTGGTGACATCAGCATTGATCTCCATTGTTTCCACTTTACAGAAATGCCGCAAATTGTATTATTCTACTGGATCTGTAAAATGCTTCAAGAATAATTATATAAGAGGTGTCCCTTACTAAAGAGGTTAGCTAATTAGCACTGTTTTTGCAACTTTCAAGTCATTTTATATGAAGCTTCATAATTCCCTCAGAGCAGATTTTTGTTGCATATTCAGTGCAAGAGACATTTGCTTTAATGGAATACAAATTGCAAAGATTGCACCAAGTCTAATAACGCATACCAATCATTCAGTTAAAACACCATTTAAATGTGCCACCCAGTTTCCCATATACCAAAGTTGTTGCCCTTGATCATGCTAAAAGAGTTCATAACTGTTAATAGGATATCATGAAAATTAAATCTTTATATTTGTGCCCGAAAAAACATTTTGTAATACAGGTCTGGCACCGGTTATCCAGAATGCTCAGGACCTTGGGTTTTCTGGATAATGGATCTATCTGCAATTCGTACCTGGCTTAAAGGAACAGTAACACCAAAAAATTAAAGTGTTTTAAAGTAATGACAATATCATGCAAATGTTGCCCTGCACTGGTAAATCTGATCTGTTTGCTTCAGCAACACTACTATAGTTCATATAAACAAGCTGCTGTGGAGCAATGGCAGAAACTGAAAAACGGCTATATGGCACAGGTTAACTAATGGATAACAGATAACACCATTAGACAGACAGAGCTTATCTGCTATCTGCTGTATAACCTGAGCCTTTTCTCCTTTGAATGGCTGCCCCCATTGCTACAACGCAGTTTATTTATATAAACAATAGTAGTGTTTCTGAAGCAAACACAGCAGTTTTACCAGTGCAGGGCAACACTGCATTTTATTTTCATTACTTTAAAACACTTTTATTTTTTGACGTATCTGTTCCTTTAAGTCTGCTAGAAAAGTATGCAAACATTAAATAAACCCAATAGGCTAGTTTTGCTTCCAATAAAGATGAATTATATTGTAGTTGGTATCACTGTGTTATTATTACAGTGAAAAGGAAATCATCTAAATCAATAAAATCTGGATTATCTGTATACAAATGGAGTCTATGGGAGGCAGCATTTCTGGACAATAGGTTTCCGGATAATGGATCCAATACCTGGAAGTGTTTAGTTCGAGTGTCACAGTTGTTTGATCTTGCATGGATTATTTTTCCAGGTTCTTTCCAGGTCCAGGACCCCCTCTACCTTGGGTATCACCGCAGGCAGGGTCTGCTCCCCATATTATTATGCTACCACTCATTGTTTACATCAGACCTATTGCTGGAGGCAGAAATGGCACACAGCTGTGGCGGCAGATAGTTATTGCTTGGTACTGCCAACTTTTCCATAGTGCACAAAGGGATCGTTTAATCTTAAAATTAACTTTGTGTAAGGCATAGTCAGCAGAATTATAAGACAATTTGCAATCGGTCTTCATTTTTCAAACTATAATGGTCAATTTAGTCTGCACATTTTTTAAAAAAAAATAAAAAATAGGGAGCATTACTGTAAAACCATGATATTTGTATTTTACAAAAACTACAATTTTTCTGGTATGAATTTGAGGGGAGGTTTATAAACATGTAGATCAGTGATTAGACTAATGACACGCCAGGTGTTTCCTCTGTCCACGGAGAAACAGATGTCTCCATGTCTTCACTTATATGTTACTCATTCAGTCTGCCTAAAGGTGGCCCTACAAGCCCAGATTCAGTTGGGCCAACTGTGTGATCACATCTCATCGCCGCTTCTCCCTCCCTACCTGGCCTCAACTTTCTCTATCATCTACCACACTATCTCTTTAATAAAAGGGAAAAAAAATGACTGTACAGCTCAGATTCTTGGGTTTGGTTAAAAGCCCCAAAAAGAACAAAGCTTGAAACCATGCTGAGCACTGAGAGGCAAATTTTTCTTTGATTCTTTTTAAAATGTATTTTTATAGCTTTCCATAAATGTTCTCCATAGGAGGCATGTTTGAGCAGATTCTTAAAATACAGTGTGCTATACAGCCTTCTGCCAAATGCTGGAAACAGAAAGGATACCAAATGCTACATACTTTTGCTATCAGAACAGCTTAGACTGCCAGCATTCTGTTTCATATTTAGCCATCGCTTGTTTTCTACGTATGTTGCAACCAATTAGCAAACAGAGAATTAGCAACAGCATTCACTGGATATTTTCCTGCATCTCTGCATTAGGTAGGTAGGTTGTGTGGGGAAGAGGAATCTCACAGTGAATGTATGTGAATGGTATTTAGATAGATGGTGTGATGGTGATGGGGGAATTGTGGGTTTGGGGTGTCAGGTCAAAAGTATTGTCTTGGGTGCAAATCCATCTTGGACAAGTTCTCTAATTCAGTTTCTATTATCTAACCACGATTGCTAAATTATAGTAAGACCCCTGTTTATTCTAAATGAATGTAAAGTGCTGCAGAACTTTACTGTATAAATGATAATGATCACCACATTGTATTGTGATGAAATTAGTGTTGGGCGAATTTATTCAGCAGGCCCGAATTCGCGTCAAATTTCCGCGTTCCGCTGCCGGTGAATACATTTGCAAAATTGCCGCTAAAATTTTTTAGACGCCGGCGACAATTCTAGGTGCCCATTGACTTTAATGGGCGTCGGAATTGTTGCCAGCATCAGAATTGTCGAGGCGTCAGAATTGTCGCAGGTGTGAAAAATATTTTGACGTCGGCGGCAAAATTAGCATTTTGCAAATTTGTCACCATTTTTTAGCGTAGCAAAACTGGAGAAATTCGCCCATAACTAGACTGATTATGTGGCCCTGCCTATATAGCCTTATATGCATACGGTCCCCTTGTTTCTGTTTACTTTAGTTATACTAATGATTACAATATACCATTACATTTCTGTTTCAGCTCAATATTGCTTATTTGCTTTGGCCATGGATCATGTAAACACGTTAGTTGGATTCTTGGGGACAGCGATTTTCCAAAGGAAAACAGAAGACGCCAGATTTATCTGATATCACCTCCTTGAAATGAACACATGCTTTGCCATTTCTTTTGGAGTGTTACACTGTGTCTATGCGCCTGTTTATTTTAAGGGGACTTGTCTGTGTAACAAGCATTGTCAGAGAAGTTAGCTGTGATAAGCCTTTGAGTAAAGACCACAGGGCACAGAGCTGTAATTAAAGCTTTCTCTGTTTTTCCAGGTGACCTGCATAAAGGCAAATCCCACAGTTTCACACTCTGGGCTAAGTCTAAAAACAAAACCATTGTTAATGATTTCAAAAGCCAGAGCAGCCTTCCATGATTTAGTCTCTGCTCTACCCCCACCCCTTTGAGTCAGCCTGTAGGGAACAAATAACACTAGGAAGGAGGAACAGGAGACATGCAAGGGGGACACATGTAGATGAACCAGGTACAGTGGCATAACTATAGTTTTTCTATACTATCCAGTAGAAAAATCTGGGGAGCCAGGTAGGCATGGCAGCAGGCCCGGACTGGCAATCTGTGGGTTCTGGCAAATGCCAGAGGGGCTGTTATAAGGTCCCATAGAAAGTCAGTATTTAGTGGGCTGGTGGGGCTGTTTGGTCCTCTGTGTACCTGAAATGCCAGGGCCTATTTTAATTCTCAGTCTGGACCTGCATGGCAGTTCGTGAACGACCTCTCCAAAGATTTCTGGTGGGGGGGCCTGGCGTCCTATGGTTACACCACTGACTAGAAAGACAGCAAAGAATTTAGGATGAAACCGCAATAATCAAAAAGGACTGTGATGAGAGAATGAATTATAATCTAAGTCGGGGAAGCGAATGCCCCAATAGTGCTCAGATATTGTTTGAGACGTAAGGAAATAGTAGGGTGTATTTCCCCAAAAGAATGAATTTGAGATAAGGCATTTTCAGCAGATGTCTGAACATTAGCAAGTCAGATACAATGGGAGAAGGTGCCACATTCACAGTTCACTGTGGTCTTAAGCTTGAGGGATTTTTCACCCAATCAGATCAATATCTGTCTGAGCCCTGATCAGCTATTGCTTCTGGTGGCACATTTGTGAGTACTAGCACATATATAGACATGTAAGTATCTTTCAGAAGGGACACAAGTAAGAAATTAAAGGCTTCCAATGAAGGTTATATTACCAAAACTTTCTTGCTCCGCTCATAGCCAGAAAGGTGTTCGAAGGCAATACATAAGCAATTCCATACCACACAACTGTCCCATGTTTCACAGGACAGTCCCAATTTTGACAGCTCTGTCCCCAGTCCCGGATTGTTACTGGAATGTCCAAAATTTCGCTTTGATCTCCTGCACTAATGCCAGAAAAAGATACAACGTTTCTAAAGCTTAATTAAACAAGAGTTTTTTTGACAGAGAGCCGAGAATATTCAGTACCTGCACTTAGATACTCTTGTAACTATTTAGGATTGGCAAAAATACAATTGTAAATGTTTAAAGGGATACTGTCGTGGAAAAAAATGTTTTTTACAAAATGTATCAGTTAATAGTGCTACTACAGCAGAATCCTGCATTGAAATCCGTTTTGCAAAATAAAAAATGGATTTTTTTATATCTAATTTTAAAATTTGCTATGGGGCTAGACATTTTGACATTTCCCAGCTGCCCTCAGGTCATGTGACTTGTGCTCTGATAAACTTCAGTCACACTTTACTGCTGCACTGCAAGTTGGAGTGATGTCATTACCCCTCCCTCCTACAAGCTGCTGTAATGTAAATAGAGCCTTGTCTGCTGAGCCTGTCAATTGAACAATAGGCAGGAATCAAGATAAGCTCTCACTGACACCACTTCAGAAGGACTGGAATAAGATAGTCCTGTGATCACTGCCCCCACTTACGTTTCAAAAATAAAATAAATAAATAAAAATTATATATATATATATATATATATATATATACACACATACACAATTCATTTTGGACACTGGAAAAAATATTTTATATAGATAGTTTATTATATTTGTTTACACAAAAATGAATGGCAGAAACACAGGAGTACACTCCCAGGACTGATGACAGGGAATAGAAAAAAGGATAAAATAAGGACATACTTGAAAACCAGGAAAACTTAGGAGGAAGTCTAGGAAGGGTTAAAATAGCTCAGGAGAAAGGAGGCAGTCAGTAGTTAATGTAAAAAGAAGTATTGCAGGCAGGAAAGGAGCGCAGTGTGTGTGAGGTGAATAGCAGAGGGAACTCACAGCTCCTTTACCTCATCTAGTAACCAGTAAAACTAACTAGGAAGGCAGCAAGGAGAGAAAGTTCCCCCCTCCAAAGGAAAGCAGAGAACAAACTTACAGAAGGGGAGGAGCTTTGATACTGTCTGTGGGAGGAGGGGCTGCTAGTGCAGCTGTAGAGAAGGCAGACGTAGGAAAGTGAAAGTAATTGCTTCCCTTCAAACCATGTGACCTCTCTCCTCCAATCATCACAGCATGGGCAGAGAGGGGAGGGGGAGTGTACAGCTGGATTCTCATGTCGTGGTGCGACTTGGCTTTTCATTACAGAGTGGCTGCCTCCAAGCACACAGGTAATGCTGTGCCTGCTGTTAGAGCAGCACAGGATGAATGTGTAATGAGCAGAAATGGAAGCCCCCATGACAAAATACAAACTAAAATAACTTATGCATGGATTTGTGGATTAACATTTTATTTGCCAGACAGTGTTTATGGATGTGTGTTTTTTAAAAAAAAGCAAAAAAAAAAAAAAGTTTAAAATGACGACAGATTCCCTTTAAGCTAACCAAGTCTCTTTGGAGAACGGAGACTCGCAGCTTAAAGGGCAATTCAACTTTATTAGACTGTAAAACTGTAATAACACATAAAACATGGCCCTAAACCCCCCAGAACCGTTTCCATAACCTGGCAAATTTTGTAAAATGGACATGGTACTTAGGGGGTGTGGCCACAAAACAGGAGTGGTCAAACATGTTTTGCAACGCATAGCAGAACTTCTTGTCCCTCTTTCTGATTTTCAAATGTTGGGAGGTATGCAATTCAGTCTATGCTGAAATTCACTCACTGGTCGAGATACATGGACGGAAGTTTTTGGGAATGTGGAGAAGATTCCCAAAATAGTGCATACCTTTGAAAAAATGGTAGCACTAATGCTGTGTTCTTTTTTATGTTTTGCAGATTGTCAGACAGAAACCCAAGACCCTGGCAACAACTGCTTAATAAAAAGCTAAATAATGAAAAACAAAGTCCAATTGCAAATGATCTCAGAAGATCACTCTCTATGTCATACTAAAAGTCATGCACAAACCACACTGTATGTGGACAGTCAAAATTTACGTCAATGTTGTGTTAAGAGATATTCTGAGAACAACATTGGGTACAATATAATATAATATAGTATAGTGAGAGACAAAATAAATGGCTAAAGTAAGACTTTATATCAGTGTTGTCCAACAGCTATAGATGCTAAGAAAAGGCAATCTTTTTCCAAAGTATATGGTATATGTATCTATTAAAAACAACGGCAGACTGGGCATGTGACCTCTGCTGTCCTTACAGAATGAACCACTGTTATAATAATATTTATTTCCCTGTTCCTTCCTATTCAATTAATTTAGTTCATTCCATATCTCAAAATTATATTTTGTGTAAGATTTCCTGGCATCATAACCAGTGCAGGGCCTAGGGGTTGGGGTGCCCACTCCTCACAAATTAAGCTGTGCATGCACAGCAGTGTGTGAAAAGTCCAGACTTTAGATAGGCTAAAACTAGGATAAGGCAGGCAAAAGTGGTACGTGCCCAGCACCCCAACTCTGTTGTGCCCTAAGCATGTGCCTCTTCTGCATATCACTAGTTCTGGTCCTGATCATGACGCTATGTATGTTGATTTGTTAGCGTTAATCTGTTGGCCCGGATTGTGATTCAAAATAGTCCCTCTCGTTTAAAGTACCAAAGGCCCAAAAATCCCCCACAAGCTTAAGAAATAGTGACTTTATAAAGCATTGCATAGCAGCCCCTCAGGCATATGACAGAATACAGAGATTGCCAGTCTGGGCCTGTTAGAGCATGTAGATAATCTCATTATTATTCTCACTATCAAAGATGAGTAGGCACAAAATTCACTATGGACCCACTGGAGTAGGTGCTTACCCTTGAGGATATAAATGCTTTGGTGTGTAGCCAGGCCCGGATTTGCGGCAAGGCCGCATAGGCCCGGGCCTAGGGCGGCAAAAAATATGGGCGGCATGCCGCCCAGCCGCATTATGGGGACGTGTGCGTCCCCATTCAATTACACCAGCTGCGCTGGCATTTTTCGCCGGCGCGCTGGGAAGGGGATGTTTAGGCAGGCGCTAGGACTGCGCAGCCGCCTGGTCGGACAGCGCGGCCTAGGGGCGGCCCACGAAAAAAAACGGCTCTGTGTGTAGCACATTGTGAATTAAAAAAAATTTCTGTGTATTTTAGATTTACAAGTATTTTCTTTTTACACACATATACATATGGTTTCAAACATACTGGTTCAATCTATTTTAATTTTGTAATGGCATTTGCCAGAATCTACAGATTTCTTTATTATTTGATTTTATCATGGGGTGTTTGGGTATTACCATTTCTCCAGCACCTTTTTAATACTTAAAAAAAAAAAAACAGCGTAAAACTCTTTGCCCAAAACAAACAGTGCATATGAGCTTCTAAACATTTTCATAGTGTCACTGTGTGACACATCTTATGTTCTTCTTCATATGAAGTACAAACTGATTCAGTATCAGCCTCATACATTCATTAAAAATACTGGTGCAAATAGAAACGTGCTCAGAGGAGCACAAAGGAAACCTGAAATGACTTCTGTTGCACTTTTATTGGAGTTTATGATTTAATAGAAAATTGATTTCAATATGGCCTCAATGCATCTTAAACCACTTTTTCACTTCACAATGGAACCCACTTGCACCGAAATATAACTGAAATTTGACTTCTATTTTAGACCTTACAAAAATCCTATTTCCTATAGTATAATCAAGAGTTTATTTTGGGCTAGAATGAGCAGGTGGTGGTGTTCGTTTTCTCAAATCGGTCAACGCTTTACAGCATTGCGCAATTTGTTGGCGCTCTATAAATACATGTTAATAATAATAATATTGGCATACCAAGAGTTCAAGTTACTGCTTCATGGGGGTGTCCAGCTCCAATAAATGTAATGCGGTAGCTGTTACCACTGCCAGTATATGCAAGTGAACTCAGACTTCAGAAAAACACAGACATGGCAGATGCATAAGTAGACTTAGATAATAGAAATAGACTATTGCCTGTCTTTCATTCTGAGTGGAATTATATTTATCACAAGCCTAAGGCAGGTCCACTCTGGTGCAGTTGTTTGCCTGGCTTCCTGGAGAAGGCAATTATTTTTACTTAAGGCACTAAGGTCCAAGGGCATTGAGGAGGCAAGAACAGTTTTGAAAAGAATGTTATTCCCCCAGATACATTCTTTTTATTTTGCTGTCCCTTTTCTGACCATAGAACACCTGCAGCTGCTCTCCCTCCTCCTAACATGACTTAGCCGGATAAGGGCTGAAGGTTGCATTGCTTCAAGGAAGCCAGATGGGAGCCATAACTTTTTTATTGCTCGTGAAGCATATATCTGAACTCTGCTTTCAACATTTGTACATGTGATTTTTGTGTTAACTGGTAGATAAATTGCTCAATAATGAGATACCCTTACCTGATGTGATACAGTAAAGAAAACTAGCGAAGGATATACATATTTTCAGTGGTTCATTCAGACATCTCAGTGAAAACACTCTGGTACTCTCACTCATATATTTTATTGCCTATATAAATAAATATTCTTTTTGACAATTCTTTTGACAATTTTCAATGGAGCCTCTGAGCAGGCCATCAACCCCCATGCCTACATCACATTATGAAATACTAGGAAATCAGACCTTGACATTAGACCACTGCAACCTTCTACACAGCTGATTAGGGCAGAGAGATGACTTTCACACTATGGAATCATAAGGGAGAATCAATACTCCCAGAAAATGTATTTTCCTACAGCCTCTTACATGTCATGTTGATGTAGAATTCAATTCTTATTTTACAAAGCAGTTTGCAAATGATCAAGCCTTACAGCTATCACAACAGCCCAAAAACAGTGTAATCTCCGCAGAACTTAACATTAGGGAAGCATTGAATCCGGACATGTGAATTAGAGCAAGAAAGAATTAGAAAGAACTACGCGGAGAATATGCGTGACCAAAACTCACATGGTTCAAATTCAGTTACGCCAGATATTTGGATTCCACTGAATCTGAATCCTACTGAAAAAAGAATCCCAAACTGAATTTGTGCATTCCTACTTAAAATATATGATATTGCATATGCTGCTTTTTCCTTTTTTCTTTAGAAGAACATATATTGACTTTGATTCCACTTTTACACGTTACTTGTAGAATGCATTTAATTCGGTATTGGAAATGCACGTGGACAAATGCAAACAATACATTCCTGTGTGTCCTCCAGCCGGCATATTTACTCAGCTAGTGCCATCTGTTCAGGACAGATCTGATGGATTCTGTCCCTTTATTAGTACATGTACCTCTAGTGATAACAAAGGTTACATTATAATCATAGGACACCACAAAAGTGACTTATATAACCCCTTAATCTCATATTGTTTTTGGACTGGCCATGTGCTTGGGGAAAACAGGCTTATGAAATGTGAGTTGCTCATTACTTGTAAAAGGTCATATCTCCTGCTCTTCTGCTGAGGCACTAATTAGTCTCCCAAACCTAACACAGACAGGAATGCTGAATAAATTCCAACTATGCCACGGTTGGACTGAGGTTTTAACAGCTGTAATTTTGAAGATTCCCTGGAAAATTAGCAAAACTAACAGAGGTCATCCATGATGTGCAGATAACTTGTGTAACCTCAGCTGACCTGGACCCGAATTGACTTCCCAGTGGGGAGCACATAAAGAATTGGTATTACCTTTCCTTATATACTATGGTTGAGTTTATGTTTGCATTACATGTTTTCTTTTTACAGTGCTGTGCTACAGGATTCACTCAGGAGAATAGCTATAAATCTCCCCCCAGGGCTAGCTGCCAAATATCAGTTCTGCTATGAATGGCTGAGCACAGCTCTAAAGCATAATGCATAATGGTTGCTTATCTATTGAAAATCCAAATCCAAAAAAATTGTCTGGAAAAAACATGAAAAAAATGTTTACTCAATCTGTTTCAATGGGTCAAAAATGGAAAAATTTTGATAGCTCCCATTCACTTCTACATGAACATTTGAGCTTTACAAATTTTTGAGCTTCATAAATAAATATGTGTTTTAGAGCATAATTCAAGTTCCCAAGTTTTAGCTCAAAAAAAATTTGATTTGTGGAAAAAAAAAGAAAATTTTGAATTTTATATTGCTATTAATTTCCACAATAGTATCCTTTTATAGAACTTTTTAATGAAGCATTGATACACAGGGATTGTGCTCTCGCCTCTATATTGGGGTCATATTGTAGACCCATCATGAGATGACCAGATCCACAGGCCAATGTAATCCTCACCCAACCAGGGACAATGCTGGGGCTACTGCACCCCTGTCGTGCGCCACGCTTAAAACTTTAGCATCGGAGCAGGTCAAGAGGGGGCCACATCACTAGTGTATAGATCTCTATTGTACTCTCTGCACTAACGGAGCTGAATTTCAGCTTTTCAAAAGTTTTAAAGTTAACAGAGGCAACTTATTGCTGCCCCTGGTAACTGGGTGGTCACTGGTGCCTTGCCTTATAGCACAGCTGCATTTTCCAGTCTTCTGGTTGATATGTGACAGCGTCTGATCAGCTTACTAAACTGAACAGGTAGTTCAAGATCGCATGCTTTGCCTTATGTATGCTTAGGCTACACAGACCACTGGGTGAAAAATTAGGCATCAGAATAGACACGTGTTTTAGTGGAGAATTCAGCTGGCCTCTCCAAAGGGTTACAATAGTCTACTTGTGCATTGTTACCATCGTCTACATCTTTAAAGCTTCCTTTTAAATAGCACCATAAAAGTATTCTCACTAGTTCCAGAGGTTCCTCATTTTTATTTTTAGAATGAAGAGAGTTTGCTTTTGTCATAGTTTTTCATATGCTTTATCCTAGTATAGTATAGCTATAAGAGCTCATTAGATTCTAGAAGATGCTGTTGTTGCGCCTACTTTATTGATTCAAATTTTGATCTTACTAGAGAAACAATTTACTGGAATGCCTCAATCTCTTCCATCTTTGAGCAGAAGTAAACATATTATTAATTGGTAAATGACTCACTGTTTCCTGGCACTATCCATAAGGGTAAATCAATAATGGGCATTGATTGTTATGCAAAAGCCTTCCGGAAGGAAATACTCTGTGCCCTCTGCAGTGGAAGCCAATTGTGTCTTTATAGCACATGTTGACTTCAACTCAATTAAAATGTCCCACACATAATATTTATAACCTCGCCACAATGATCTATATATCACCAATAATTAACACTAAATGAAATTGCAGCAGTTGAAATATCCCCAATATTTAATTCCCAATATGTTAAAATACATTTGACTAATACCAAAGTGAAGGTAAATAAAAAACAAATTAAAAAAGAAAAACAAGGTAACACAGAATGAAAGTGGATGTGTAGAAAGCCATATCTGAAAGTCAGAAATCTGGATAATTCAACCATTAGGTGGCCCCAGGCTTTGAAACATTTTGATTTACATTTTCCTGCTGTGCCCTAGAGCAGCAGAGATGGGTCAGTAAGTGGCTCAGCAAATGTAAAGGCTGGCCTCATGAAGTCATATTTCTTCAATCTGTCAAGGTTACATAAATGCTTGCAAAACAGATGTTGCCCTCCCTTGCAGCAGAAAATAGAGAGAAATAATATTTCAACCATCAGCATTTTAAATGTATAAGATTTTCTAGATATTATAATGTTTAAGGTTGGAATAGCTTTCCTTTGGACATCCTTGGCAGATCTCTCTCAGAAGTTTCTGCTATTACTTTACTAAAATGGTGATGATCAGAGACGTGTTACTGGTCCCAGGGTAAAGTCTTTTTTGGCCATCATTATAAAACTATTTTTGTTTTGAAGGCTTACTGTATATGGAAACTGTAAAACAGTAAAACAAAAATTGGGAGCGTTCTGTTCCATGCTGTAGAGTTGACAGCTATTTTTTACAGCGCTCGGACTAACTTACACTCTGGGGTTGACAATCTGCTATAAATGATATACAGCCATTATTTGGACATACAAAAGAGGAAAAAGCTTCCAGCACTCAAAATCAGCCTATGTAAATTTCCTTTAAATATGTTACAAAATTTCAAGTGTCAGTGCCACATTTTGGCCAAAATATGTGAGCTTGCATGCCATGTCCAGGCCTCTCATTTAACGTGTGTCCTACACTGCCTACCGTGTTCTACTACTACTCTAAGTTTTGTAAGCTGTATTTAAAGGGATTTACATGGGCTGAATGTTAGTGCTGAAAGTTTTTTCTCTTTAATATGAAAACACTTGGCTCTACTATTATGCCGCTAACCAGACACATTTACACGCAATATTGGCTTTAAGTGGATTGTTTTCTTAAATGTACAACTATTCACATCCTTAAATTAAGATTGGTAATAATGGGCATAGAGACTTGGTACTTCTAGGCCTATGACAAATATATTTATAAAAACATGTCCCTTTTTTGAATGAAAGCAAGATATATGAGGACTCATTTACGAAACACAAGTGCAGTTGCAGTCATGCAATCATTAAAGCTCAGGTCACTCCAGTCACTTTGGCAAAAAGCACCAATGCACAAAACCATTCTGTTCCAGTGAGTTTTCTGTTCCAGTGAATTGTTTGCAGTTTGTCTATTGCATTCCTGCACATTGACAGATTGTGTCAGTTGGATCTTCACCTCACATCCTAGAAGGTGACAGTAGCTCCAGGGTTACACCTAAAGAATTGGACACAGATGTTATTTTGATGCCAAGTGCCAGAAATGGTGACATCCGAACACCAAAGCTTTTTACTGCAAATGTGTTCAAAGCATTATGCAACTGAGTATGTTTTATTGTATCAGCACTAATCGTGTAAGGGCCATCACTACTTCACAGCCTCAATTATCCTGGAGTTGTGGGTAGAAACACTATAACTTGCACCCAAAAATTCCGTTTTCACACTGCAATTGGTGTGCATAGGGTGTTGCATATAGTATGTTAGAGGACTTTAGACAATTAGACAAATTAGACATTAGACAAATAGCAGGGGACCTTTTTATCCATAAAGAGGATCACCACACCAGAAGCCACCCCTTTAGACTAGAGGAAAAGAACTTTCATTTGAAGCAACGTAGATAGTTCTTCACTGTGAGGACAGTGAGGTTGTGAAATGCACTGCCGGGTGATGTTGTGATGGCTGATTCTCAGGCCCGGATTTGTGGAAAGGCCACCAAGGCCCGGGCCTAGGGCGGCAGGATTTTAGGGGGCGGCATGCTGCCCAACCACACCCACAATGATTCAGAAACACTGGGGATGCACAGGAGATACATTTTAAATTACCCGTGCGCCAATCCCCATTTGACTTGGATGAGTGGCTTGGATGATTTCTTGGACAAGCATAATATCCAAGGCTATTGTGATACTAAAATCTATAGTGTAATCTAAGTGTATATATATATATATATATATATATTTTTATATATATATATATATATATATATATATATATATATATATATATATATATATATATATATATATATATATATATAGTTTATCTTTTGTGTGAGGTTATGGAGGAGTCAGTGTGTGTATGTATGGGTACTGGGTTTTATTTGGAGGAGTTGAACTTGATGGACTTTTTTTTATCCTAGTCTAACTATGTAACTATATGCTGGGGAAAAGCTTTCAATTTCAGACTAGGAGGCATTTATCTGTTATGGCAAGGAAATGTATGAATGTATAAGGTGAAGTGTGGACTGGTCAAGATCCAATTAAACAACTTTGAACTTGTTACTGCCCACTCAGATGATGTGAATATACAGATTTACTTTGGCGATGATCCACTAAACTCCTCCAGCTGTCACATCAATGGGCCTTTGAGTATCTATAAAGATACAAAACACAATTCACCACCACGCTTGTACTGTAAAACAGTTATTTATTGTTAGGTTTAACTGTGAGCTCTTTTCTTTCTATTCACAGACTTATTTATTAGACTGTAATGGTACCAACTGGGGCAATGCCAAGCACGGTCACTGTCATCAACAGTATGTATGCAGAACATCCCTTGATACCAATATCACTCATGAGTCTACCTCTTGAAGCAAACTCAAATCAAACATTTTTGTTTTAACAAACAAATACAAAGTATTGTAGAAGTTATAACTATATTGGCTAACAATAAAAATACATTGCAAGTTTTCGAAGCATCAAGGCTCTTCGTCAGTTTGCAATGTATTTTTTATTGTTAGGCAATATAGTTATCACTAAAACTACTTTTATATTTGTCTGGTTTTTTTTTGTTATTTTTGATACTGGCTAACATGTTACCACAGCTTTAGTGAATATAGGTTATCAATACACAGTCTTCAACTACAGTGCTGTAGCCATAGCTTTACTACATAGAGACTTGTACACCCCTTCTGGCATTCTTGTGAGGGATGAAGAGGAAAATGAAGGCAAGGGCAGCAGACTCAGGAACAGGTCATGGTAGATGGAGATTACTCAGAACAGGTCATGGTAGATGGAGATTACTCGGAATTTATATACAGGCCCTCTGACTTACGACACATAAATAATGGTGTGTGGCTCCATTTCAATAGAAAATAAGAAAAAAGTCAAAAATAAAGAGAAAATAGTAAAGAAAAAAAATATGATAGCATGGTCTCTTACCAAGGTAACCCCCAGTCCAAAGGTTTGCCAATGATTTTTGCAATATGTAGAAAATTCACATGTAGGTAGAAACCATCTACTGATGAAGTAGTAGCCAAAAGTATTTTGTAAAATTAAAAGAAGTCTTTATTAGGACATGTATTAGCCTAATATGTATTGCAGGGAGGCCTTTGTAGGGTAGGGGTTAGGTAGGGGTAGATACAAGAGGAGGGTTGTGGGTGCACTCCTAAGGCCATATAATAAAAATATTTAAATACAATAATCCCCTGTCTAAAAAAAGAAAAACAGGGTTTTTTTGTTACAAAGTTATGATCATAAAATTGGTAAGCGCCATACCACGTCAAGGTAAACCCCATACGGCGGTCCCTAACCTGTTTACCTGTGATCAAAATATAAAACCTTGGTTTCAATCTGTGGACTAGATCCTCCCCCGCCACCTGCATATGCGGCTTTTGAAGGGGAGACTGCCCAGACCAATGCCCATTTAACAAAAAAAAAAATGTGAAGAGACTATAATGAAGGAAAAGTAAAGTTGTATATATAAGTGCACACTTGTGTGTGTGAGTATAAGTATAAGTACAGGTGTGACTATAGATGTATAGATGTATAGGGAGGTGAAAAAGGATAAACTAAATGTGGAGTGTAATAGGTGTAATGTGTGTGGGTCTGTGCAAGTGTTACCTAGTGATAAGTGCAGCAAATATAATGAGTGTCTCACAGGCGTTGGTAATAAAAGGTTTTTTTTTTTTTACTTTAGATTGATTTTAGATTCTCCTTTAAATTGAAATGACAAGAAAGATAGGGATTTCAGAAACTGGGTAGGAAATTGGTAGAGTCCAAGAGGACATATTTTTAGCAGGGATATACAAGGTGAGGGAAGTGACTAAAAATAGGCAGTGTCTCCAACAAGATGCCTCCTTTGATAGAATAAATATGTGTGCCCCTTGATTTGAGTTGGTTTGCTGTGCCACATCAGAAATGACCTTCATTGCACAGGCCCTGTCAGCTATTTTTCAGCTATTTTTTTGTGTAATATTGTGTCACTCTTGTATTGGCAGCAACCTCTGGGGTTACGTATTGTCATGGCAGACATATTCAGGGGCAGGAACTTTCCCATCATGTCACTTTAGAGAACATTTAGTCAGTAATTCAAGCCAGAGGGTCAACTTAAAAATTTAAGGTCACCATGAGTAGGAAGAGAGGCAGTGAATGTTAAACAGTTCATTTATCATAAATAGCACCATTTTAAAACACAAGGGATGTTAATGTTCAAATATATATACACACAAATGTTAGACTTTATGTCCCCTCCAATAAAAATAATGAGCTAGTTCAACGGGTAGCTAGCCAAGGCCTATAGGCTCAGAGCTAACAACGACTACACCCCTACATGCACACAGCTGCACCTGCTGGGATCATTTGATACATCCTCTTAATGTACATGCCTCTCACACTGAAAAATAACACATGTAATGATTCTTTGTCAGAAACTGACAGATTAGCACAATCAGTTAATGTAGTGGTTGTTTTGTCATGGGGTTAGCAAACCTTATAGTCCCTGTGGGCACAATACCTACCAGACATCTTGACCTTTCTAACACCTGTCTTAGGAACCAATCAGCAATCAATCATGGAGGATTCGTGTGGAAGGCACTTATGTCAAGGATCAGAATGATGCATAAATAACAGGTGTGCTGTGCAGTTCACAAATGAGGCATGAGCATGACCCAACTACAGTGGGGGAATAATGGACAGTATGAAAGTCACCTATATAAATAGTTTTTATTTTTTTAGAATGAAACAAGTTTACTTGTATAACTGCCTGGATGTGCTTTTTAATTGGTGCTTTTTAATTGGTTTTTAATTTTATCCTGCAAAGAACTGTTATAATTTCAAACACCCAGGGGCCATGACTATGTACCACAACACCACCACAAGTTGAGGACCTGTGCTAAGGGTAGAGGGATAAAAAACAAATACACTGCTGAGAATAGCCTGGGTCACAAAAGGGCAAGTGTTCTATGAGTGTTAAAGCTGTAAGATACTCAGTAAGGCTGTTTATTTTCCTTTTTTATTGACAATCTGTTTTTTACAAGACACTGTATAATGACCAATGTCCCACACAATTTTTTTATGGAAAGCAGAGAATTCTGATCTCAGGCATTCATCGTTTGAATTTTTTTAGATGCTCTATGTACAAAGAGTACTTTTTTCTATTATGTCTGGGAATTGACAGAATGAAGCTCCTGTTACTGGGGCCAATTAGCCTGCCTCCCAGACATAAATATGTGTGTCTTCAGTGTTTGAAGCACATTCAAAACAGAGCAGAATATAACAATGGGACAGAGTATTTTTGGCATCCCAAGGAGCCATAAGATGCACTAATCACATACAAATAAATAAGAGAGTGTTGTTCAGGTGGCACCTCACACCTGTGAAGATTCACAACATTAACCCTAACTATGACAACAAATGTTGGCGGGGGTGCGATACTCCTGGCACTTTGTACCACATGTGGTGGGAGTGCCCTCAAGTACTGATGTTTTGGAAGTCGATATTTCAATTCCTACATGATGAGCTAAACTGGACTTTACCCTTTGAGCCCCAAATAGCCTTGCTTCATGCTTTCCCCTCTTCTGTGAAACCGCCACAACGGAAATTACTGTTCCAGATATTTACTGCTGCTGCCACAATTATATCGAGAAAATGCAAATTGAACACTGTTTATCCTCTTCAGGAGCTCTTTACTCTCATTTCTACTCATGAGCAAATGGAGGAGATGGCATCTACCAATGAAAATAAGAGAGAGGCCCATGATGACATATGGTCACCTTGGCAGCAGTTTAGGTCTAACAGCCAAGCTTCGCAGCATATCTTGCTTCTGACCCATTCTATATCCCATTCTCAATCTGGTGCAGCAGATACATCACCTAAGTAGGGGAACACCCCTTCGATTTGTGTACACTGCCTATTGGATCTTTACAGAGCATATAACAGTTATCTTTTTTTATGTGTTCTTTTGTTTTCTTTTATGTGTTTCTATGCCTATTTCTTACTGTGATTTCACTATAACCAGAGTAATGACACTTGTCTCTACTTTTATACCTTATTGAGCTCAGAGAATTGTGTACCAGTTATACTGCTATACCTTTTATCGCTGTCTGTGATATTTAATAAAGCATTTCTCTGGTTAAAAAAAAAAACAGAGCAGAATATACAGATGGCCGTACATGCTCAGATTTAGTTGGGCAGTTTGGACAATTCTGACCATACTATCAGACACATGCAGATAGTTGTGTGGTTCCTGAAACAAATAATTCTTCGATCCTGGTCAATCAAGGATTATTGGCAGAAAATTTCCATCAGTTGGTGGAAGGAGACTAAAGATGAGCCTCATTTCTGCAGCTCCTCCTCAAATGAATGTTGTTCTGATTATTGTGAAAGTTAGCTCCAACAAACACAACAGTAGAAAAGGCGACTATGCACATATGTGGCCTATCATAAAGTATCCAGCATTTGGCTGTGTAAACATACATATACGATGTCCTAAACATAACTATTGGCATGAGTGGATTTAAATTAGGAAAGATTAAGCGAGTCAAGGTGGGTGAACCATTGCTACGTAAACTGGGTACAGTGGTAAAGATTTACCAGTTTGGTCAGAAAATGGCTAGTTTGTCTAAGCTTATTAGCCCAATAAAAGCCCTGATTCTACCACCACCATGACAGATGTATGAATGATCATATTAGGCAAAAAAAGTCCAATCGGCTCTATATTTGAGGTTGGTTTGCAACTCCCACTAAAGGTGTGCACATTGCAGAACTAACACATAAGCTTGAAAATGTATTCTGGGGGGAAGCGCAAACAAGAAAACTCTTAGTGCAGAATATCCAGATACGTATGTGCTTAGTAAAAAGTGCAAAAAACACATCCGCCGTGTCAGTATGGTAACCCCACCAGCGCCGGATTTCACTGAGGCGCGCCCCTAGGCTGCGCGGTCCGACCAGGCGGCCGCGCGGTCCGACCAGGTGGCCGCACAGTCCTAGCGCCCACCTCACCTCACTTTCCCAGCGCACCGGCGAAAAAACGCCGGCGCAGCTGCTGTAAATGAATGGGGACGCACGCGTCCCCATAATGCGGCTGGGCGGCATGCCGCCCCTATTTTTTTGCCGCCCTAGGCCCGGGCCTATGTGGCCTTGCCGCAAATCCGGGCCTGAACCCCACTAATAAAAGTAATAAGAACCTCTCTTAACTACTCACCAGATTTAAGAGGTATATAGGCCAAACACAGTTAGTTCAATCTTCACAACCTTGGATAAAACAAAGATAGGAATGCCTTATAGTGAAGAACAGCTTTTTAGTTGATAAAAGAGCCCCCAACTGGGTATACTCATAAGATCCGAAATTAAAACAGCATTGAACAAATGTTCAGTCCAAGTCCACAAAATTAATTCCTCTACGCATTTGACGTGGTGCGCCATGCTTCCTCAGGAGTACCGTATATACTCGCGTATAAGCCGAGATTTTCAGCACCCAAAATGTGCTTGAAAATCCTACCTCGGCTTATACGCGGGTCAGCTGCCTTACCTGTAAATTGTAGCGATGAATCCCCCTCCCAGCCGCAAAGAGCAACAGCGCAAGTGTCATCTAGGCGTACGTGCCCCACGTGACAGCTTTGTTGAACTGCGCTTGCGCGTCTCCTACTCCATTCAGTGATTCGCGAGTGCACGTCTTCTTGAGTCCCGTGAGTGCGCGTCTTCTCTAGTTTCTGTTTTTTAGCAGGATGAGGTAGCACATTTATATCAGGGCTGCCGGTAGTAGTCCGGTTATCATCCCGCTCCTCCATTTCGCTAGCGTTGGATACAGTCGGTACATGTGCTGACCCTAAATGCCAACCCTCCCACCACTTGGAAGGAGGCGGGGGCAGAGCTGCGGCAGGGCAAAGGGCGTTTGTAATTGACAACAGAAGCGAAGTGCCCGTAAAGTATTCCGTGCTTGCTATGCTATCTGTTTAATACGTTTAGCCTGTCTGAGGTAAAACTCACATGCTGCCATAATAAATACAAATGAGAGCAATTAGTGCAGTTGCCTGTGGTACATAAATCATGTGAACGCCTCAAAAACAAATGTACGCGGCGTGTCACGAAATGGATACTTGGGCTGCCCATGGTCTCAGTAAGAGGAAGTGATTGTGAAATAGAATATTGTATTGGAGAAACAAGTGCTTTAAATATGCATGATGAGGTAGCCCTCCCTAATCTCATTAAATGGGTTTGTTGGCTAACATGTTCTGCCATGTCATGCATGACTTCAATGGAATGGGCACTCTTTTTCTGTATTCTCTTTGATACGCTCACTCACATTCACACTACTATATTGTAGCTAGACTCCGGTTAGAACAAGCAGCATCTGACCACATAGCTATAAACGAACAAACGCATGTACACTTGCTCATAGCATTCACGGCTCCTGCATGTTGTAGTGAGGCATCCCAGCCGCGAAGAAAGAGCAACATATATAACATAGTTGTGTCTAGGCTTATACGCGAGTCAATAAGTTTTTCTGGTTTTCATAGGTAAAATTAGGTACCTCGGCTTATACGCGGGTCGGTTTATACACGAGTATATACGGTACTAGGCAAGTAACCCATTAACTCAGTCAATAAATAGTATATATGCATTACATAGATTATTATAGATCAAATGGATTTACAAATGTGTATAATTAGAATTTGCATTATTTAAACTTGTAGATACTACAGATGACGGGCAGCTTGGATAAAAATGAACCTAACTGGCCAACATTATCTTTTTTGGTGGATTAGTAAAATATCATTGTTGGAGTCCCATGCTCTGAAAAACAGAAGAGTTATTGGTTATAAATAGATGACACTGTTCTCTTTGGTCCATGGAGAATGTCTCAGCACTGGATAATGAACCATTCCAAGGGCTCTTTAGCAGTGCTGAAGTATTGAATTTAGTAACACTGCTCCAGTGCTGTGCTGCAATAATTTTGATTAGTGCATGAGGAAATAGAAACAAAAGGCACATAATATTAAGGGTGATTTGAAAAACAACTTTGGGCATAAATAAGCTATTCTGGCACAGTTCATGTCAAAAGAAGGGAATGGAGGGCCTAAAATTTTAGATTTAGCTTGGCTGAATAATCAGGATTAAAAATTTGCAAAACTGCGTAGAAATTCACTAAAACAGTGAAAAATTTACAAAACACATTGAAGTCAATGACGCGCAATCATTTTTACACGAGTGACAATTTTTATACACGCGACTATTTTGTCCAAATGCATCAAAGTCAATGGACACTCAAATAATTTTGACGCACGTCAATTTTTAAGCACGCAACAATTTTGAAACACAACAATTTTTTTGGGACACTGCAAATGTTTGAGAAAATATTCACTGGTGGAAAAATTTGAAAATTTGCTGCAAATCCATGCCTGTCGAATAAATTCGCCCATCACTATTAACCAATTTATAAACCAAATTTAGGATTTGGTGTATCCCTAACAACAATGTAGACAACAGATACAGCAGAAAGCCCAAAAACGGTATTTACAGTAAATATATGTAATATTGACATCATGTTCTGTCTATTAGTATTCCTTCAGAGGAATTGATGATGAAAAACCTTATAAGTTTTGATGATCGGCCAGTTTAATACTGTACAATAGGCACATTCATCGGAAAATGTAGGAAATTGTGCTTGAGGGACTTTCTTTCTCTGAGTCTGCAAACACAAATCATATTACCCTCGCAAGATTATTGCTTGATGATTGATTTCATTGTAATTAATAGTATCAAGTGTGGAAACATCCGGCCACAAATAAATAAATTCAATTAGTATTCATCACAGAAGGATAATTTACAGTACAGTTGTTTCATCAGTTGGAAACCTAATGCCGCCTGTTGCCAGAGCCGCTTCACATCAAGGGCATGACATGGGTTAACTCCATCCAAAGGACCAATAAACCACTTGGGGACTGAAGATTTCATGGCAAGGCTGTTGTTCCTCTAATGGATCTATTTCTAAAAGCTTGTAATTCAATAGCTGAAACAAGACAGCTACCCATATTCTCCTAAAATGATTCTACAGTATTGATTTGTGAGAGGTATCCTTGCCTTGTTATTTTTAGACCTTTAGGAGGTCACGTATTTCTGGAAAGCATTTTTACTAAGTGGGAGTTGTAGTCATTTAATGCCAGGTTAAGATTAAATTATATTCCTAATTTTAATCTGCTAAATACAGGAAAGTAGAAATAGGACTACATTCTCTCACTATATAGACACAGAAGAGAATGAGCATGCCTGATAATATGAGACAGGTTCCATCTAAATTGTTCACTTCTTCTAAATATGCTACTTAAGTTGGTTGCAGTGGTACATGCACCTGTTGGTCAGTGAATGGTTGGTTTGACCATGCCAAACTGCATAATAAAAGCACTTATTATACAATCTGACAGTTGCCTGTATGATTGTATTAGGCAGGTAGCCTAATAATTCAGTATATATACACTGCCCAGTTACAGATAAAATGGATTTACAGTTGTTTTGAATTTAAGGTATCTGAAACATTGTTGATGGAATTTTCCCTATTTAGCCACAAGACGAGGTCAGGCACTGATGTTGTGCCAAAGCCCAAACAAAGCCAAAATCACCAGACCATTGATTCTTCTTCACCAGTCACATAGGGTTCCCTTGGCATGCACCAAACCCAGACTCATCGATTAGACTGCCAGATGGTGAAGTGAATCATCACTCAAGAAAATGCTCTAGAGTCTAATGATGTTGACCTTTACACCAATGTAGCCAATAGTCGGCATTGTGCATGATGGTGTTGGGCTTGCATGCAGCTGCTCACCCATAAAAACTTGCTCCAGGCAAATAGCTTATATGCTGATTTTGCATCCAGAACAAATTTGGAACTCATCAGCGAGTGTTCCAACTAAAGATGTGAACGTATAAGGAGTATTCAAATACTGCACTTACATTTCCCAGGATCCAGCACAGCCCAAAAGCAGTGATAGAAATCCACAGTATAAGGATCCACACTCACAGGAAGTTTGGGTCTATTGATGTGAACCAATGTTTTGGCCTGGATTCCCAGCCTTTCTCAAGATTACATTGTCATTGTCATTGTCATTTGGTTGGGTCAATTTATCACAATCAACCTAGGCTGTCACCTTTTCCTAACATCTATAATGTAATATGATGTGTTCAATGGAGGTACAGTACATGGAATATGACTGACACAACACAAATCAGAATCCATGATCCCCACTCTAATGAGCAGAAGACATTACAAATGATCACTACATAGCTGTATCTCAAATGAGCCATTTAAATAAATATTACTAAACCCTGTCAAACTGTTAGAACAACAAAATGCAGGCGTACTGTGTAGACATGGTTATAGAATTGCATGATATGGTGAGACGCTCCGGTGCTATCCACTGAGCACGCTGGACAGATTTAAGCTGCAGCTGTGTGTGGCAGAGTTTAATCACACTGAAGCATATCCATCCATAATAAAAGTGGCATACATGTTTATATAATATCATAAATCAGGAATAGTATCAGTATAGTTCTAGTCACCTGTATAATAGAACAGGTTGATTGTCGAGCCAAGAGTAATCTTGAGAAAGACCCTTATCCAGTTGAAACAGTGTTACAGATCAAAAATCTCCTGAATTCCTTCTTATCAGAGCATACATTTATGTGAAAGGCTACATTTAGAGTTTAGACCTAGACCAGAGTTGATATGAACAGTCTGGAATTTTTTTTTTAAAAGAGTAAACTTATGTAACGCTTTCTTGGCCTATCCCGCCAATTAGGGGTTAAGGGTGTCCAGCTAGTGTATGAGCATGGGTTACACTGTGAAACTACACTCAGGGCGGAGCCTTCGCTAAATGGAAGCTTCCCCTTTAAGATGGTGTAAAACTACAACCCACAGGCATATAAGTGTAAAAGATAGAATAATGGACGCCAGGAGGTTCTTTAAAAAGTGAAACAGTGTGATGGTTTATTTAGCACAATAATATGGCAAAGCAATTGACCACAGGTTTACTCACGCAGGAGCTGTAGTAGGAGTTAGCATATCACAGAGGAGACAGGATAGCATTGATGATGATGCAGCATGTACAGATGTCACCCCTCAAGTCAAACACACAGGAAGAATATCTCACTCCCAAAGACCAGCGACCAAAGTGAAACAGGATCGATCAAGTAGGGGTCAGGCAGTGCTCTGCGAACTGAGTTCCCTATCACTGAGTTCCCTACACTAAAGGCACCTTAAAAGCCTTTGGGAGGCTACTCCCTGCTATTCTCCTTGTTGGAGCGCAGAACTGCTCATGCTACTAAAATCTAGCTATCTCTCTCTCCTAGAGAGACTATAACAGGATCTACCCTAATGATAGCTAATCCTCGTTCACGGGATTGCCTGGTTCCCGACTTAAGCACCAAAGGTACAGGTCCCTTTGGGGTAAATGGCTTACTGGGGCCTTGGTGATCCCAGGCTCAATGGGAAACACCTAGCAGCACAGACACCAGGAGCCAAAGAGGAAGAGGCCACTCCCTACACAGCACTATATAGCAGTGTGGCAGGGGAGTGTCATTACACTCTTTGTCCAATAGGTGTAGATGTTACACTTTACCAGTTAGAAGGGCTTGGCCCAATAACAAGGGAAAAGAGAACATAAGCAAAGGTAGGGGATTAACTCTATAGGAGCCTAATAGATCCTATAGGTCCCTACATACACCCGGGGGAAAAATCCATTTCGTCCCGACAATGGTGAAATGATATAAACACAATAGTAACAAAGTGAATATATAGTGCAAACCAACAATACCATTGAACATCACTCTTCTGGTACCCTCTCCTGAGGAATACCTGGTAACAATGGGTACTGTGGAGAAAAGAACAGTAAAGAGCAGAAATGCAATACTGTCAGAGTAAGTAAGTGCAAAAACTGTTTCAGTTACAATAAACTTTAGTACAATTTCGTGAGAACCCTTAAGGACACTCAGGCACTTGACTTATGATACTTGAACCATACCTACACATCAGGAGGTCCAGGCACAGACTTGGCTGAAAAGAAAAATTAGCATAGATTTCTTTTCACATAGAAACACTCATTTTCAGTGCAGTTGAGTTACATGACCCCACCATAACCAAAAGCTTTATTCCATATCACACCCCCCCCTACCCAAGTGTACAAAGTCCCTGAGAGCCACTTGGGGAGTAGAAAGGCAAGGAAATAAAGGTGCTACTCAGCGAGTAGTTAGAGGTAGAAGAGTTTTGGTGGGGCTCAGCAGTCTTTGTCTCATGAACCCAACTATATACAAAGGTCCTGGACAATGTCCATAAGTCCAGCAACTGAAAATGGTGAATTGAAGAAGGCCCAAACAGGGGCATCAATCTAGAAGACTTCTTTGAAGAAGGCCCAAATAAACAGGCATCAATCTAGATGAACTGCAGAACAAGGGGCCCACATACAAATTAACTTCATTTGCAGCAGGGCAAGGCACTCACATCAGGCTCTCAGCAGGAGTCCCTTGACAACCTTGAATCCCTTGTAAACATGAACACACAAGTCCGGTACACCTGGGGAAAACTGGAAATCACGCCTTCCCTTTTAGGACGCTGGATGGATCTCCTTCCCTAAACAGGACTTGGACTTGGTGTCCTCATAGGACAAATAATAATTTGGGTGCGGCTTGTCCACGCGGCCCCCATTGGAGATCAACTCACTCAAACTGAAGTGTTTCTCCTCCTGGAATTTTCCGCAGCTCTTCACTGAGTGTTTCAGGACGGTACGGCCGTACCACCATTCGTGGACAACATTGCTCAGGAAGGAAAGGTCACGCTCCCTCTTAACAGCATCGCTGTGGAACAACCCTCCACCTCCTATCCCTTCTTTGCGAATCAGCTCCCCATAGATCCACTCGTCTAGATGCTTCTCCATCTCATCGTAGATCCATTCGGGGGCATAGGGCATAAAGTAACCCCACTGGTCGTAGACCTTGATATTTATGATGCGCTGGATCCTAGACACAGTGCGCAACTTCTTGGGATCCGCACGACCAGGGGACACCCAGAAGGAGGTATCAGCAGAGGGGCCCATGGATGGAGGTGGTGACGTGGAGAAATACCTACTCGCCTCCAGGGAAGATCTGTCTGAAGAAGGCAAAGGACCGAAGTCCATCTCTGCCCAATCCGGCTCAGGATGTGGTAGCAATTCCAAACTACCCCCCTCAGAGGAACAGGAAGCAGAGGCAACAGCACCTTGAATGTGTGTAGGCGTGTTGGCTGGAAAGATGGCAGCAGAGGCGCGTCCGCGACCTCTACCACGTGTAGCAGATGGCTTTTTTACAGAAGGGGTGACTGCCAAACCCTTCTTTGAAATAGTAGACACCTCCTGACTCATTTCGGCCTGTGTGGTTAAGGCAGGATTTAAAGAGGTGGTGTCGCAGCTGGTAACCGGTGGCTGCGTGGAGAATGGGCCAGCAATGGAGGTAGGTGTGGTTGTAGTCGCAGCCGCGACATCAGGCACTGGCAGAGGAGATGAGTGACATGGTGGAGGTGCAGTGGCCATAATAAAGGGGCCTAAGGATTCCCTTGTAAGATTGAAGGGACCTGCCCAGCAGCAATGACCACACAAAGGACAACAGGTCACCAGCCTCTTGAAAGCTGTTTCTAGCTCTGCCCCACACTTCCCACAGTATGGCACCATTATACAATCAGTGGGGGTTAGATACACTTCCCCAAATGTTCCCATCCAAAAATACCTGCTATGTCCAGGTGTTGGCGCAGGGGTTTGGCATGGGTGTGGTTCAGCAGAAGGGCCCGCTTCAGGATCCGGCCATCCATCCCAACCTTTGTTAGCCATGCTAGGTTAGGAAAGGGTTTCCCTTCTTTTCTCCAAAAATTTGCAAATAAAACTTGTACCTGCAGCCGCAGTGTAGAGTGGCAAGTTTTGATGCGAGTCCGCACAGGATCCGGTCCACAGCCGTGGACCAGCAGGATTGCGGGCACTGAAGAACAGGACTGCTGTTTCTTTAGACAATCCGACGTCTGTAGTGCAAATGAAATGCTGGTACTATGTACCGTTGAGTAGTGGAGGACTGGCGCTGAAATCCCTTAGCAGCCGCTAAGGGTGTGGCCCAGGCAGGAAGAAGGAGCTGTGAGGATATGCGTCCGTCTCCTATAACTCTCTCCACAAAATGGCGGCGGTGACGTATGGACATAGACCGCCTCCTTACTCAAGCGCGCCAAACAGTATCCACATGGACAAGATGGCGCCTGCGAAATCTCGCGAGGGCTACAACAGCGCCAGCGAAAACTCACAGTGTTAAACAAAAACGCCAGCGAATATGCGCTGGCGGGGCTTTAGTGGCGCAGGCGAAATAAGGGGAACGGGGAGAACCACCAAGCCCGAACCCACGGCCTTACTATGCGCACACAAAAAATAGCAAGTGCGTGCAGGACTGCCCTTTGCCTAACGGGTCCGGCAGCCTGTCAGCAAAATTTAAAGGAACAGAACACAATTTTACAAAAATTGTCAAAAAGTGCCCAAAACACAATATAGCCTGGATTGGGGGCGGGGCCCCACGTTGGACGCCAAAATGTAACGCTTTCTTGGCCTATCCCGCCAATTAGGGGTTAAGGGTGTCCAGCTAGTGTATGAGCATGGGTTACACTGTGAAACTACACTCAGGGCGGAGCCTTCGCTAAATGGAAGCTTCCCCTTTAAGATGGTGTAAAACTACAACCCACAGGCATATAAGTGTAAAAGATAGAATAATGGACGCCAGGAGGTTCTTTAAAAAGTGAAACAGTGTGATGGTTTATTTAGCACAATAATATGGCAAAGCAATTGACCACAGGTTTACTCACGCAGGAGCTGTAGTAGGAGTTAGCATATCACAGAGGAGACAGGATAGCATTGATGATGATGCAGCATGTACAGATGTCACCCCTCAAGTCAAACACACAGGAAGAATATCTCACTCCCAAAGACCAGCGACCAAAGTGAAACAGGATCGATCAAGTAGGGGTCAGGCAGTGCTCTGCGAACTGAGTTCCCTATCACTGAGTTCCCTACACTAAAGGCACCTTAAAAGCCTTTGGGAGGCTACTCCCTGCTATTCTCCTTGTTGGAGCGCAGAACTGCTCATGCTACTAAAATCTAGCTATCTCTCTCTCCTAGAGAGACTATAACAGGATCTACCCTAATGATAGCTAATCCTCGTTCACGGGATTGCCTGGTTCCCGACTTAAGCACCAAAGGTACAGGTCCCTTTGGGGTAAATGGCTTACTGGGGCCTTGGTGATCCCAGGCTCAATGGGAAACACCTAGCAGCACAGACACCAGGAGCCAAAGAGGAAGAGGCCACTCCCTACACAGCACTATATAGCAGTGTGGCAGGGGAGTGTCATTACACTCTTTGTCCAATAGGTGTAGATGTTACACTTTACCAGTTAGAAGGGCTTGGCCCAATAACAAGGGAAAAGAGAACATAAGCAAAGGTAGGGGATTAACTCTATAGGAGCCTAATAGATCCTATAGGTCCCTACACTTACATTTTTAGAATTTTTGTTTAAAAGTTTCGATAAAATTGTTTTCTTTAAAGGCAGACAAAAATAGCCTGGCCCTAAAATCTAAGGCCAGTGGCACATGTGCCTGTACCCAGAGCAATTGCATCGGCCTGGGTGCAGGCACGTGGAGTGCATTTGGATATGCAGAATTAATCAGTATTCACTCCGTGAGCCTTCAAAAGTCTGATCATTTCCAGACTGCTTATATCATCTACGGTCTAAGTCAAAATGTGTTTAAATATGTTTTTTTAATAGCTTGTTGCATGTTTCTCTGTTTATTCACATTCTCTATATGAGTTTGCAGTGTACATCAATAAAACAAGTTTCTTTAAAAAAAATCTTTGCAGTACAGCAACGTACTTGTATACTGGGGACTCATTTATGAATTGCCAACAAACAGCTATAATAACTATCTCTTACTGAATAAACAGTGTTCCAGGATACAAGCAACATGCTACCATAGCTTGCAGCTGATATCAAGAGATTACTTAAAGAACAAAAAGATGGCGGTCTTTTAATAGCACACCTATGGCCCGACACATTATATAGTTGTTTCTCAGACTGGTATAGAAGACATGTGCTGGCCTGAATGTCCATGCTATTGATGGAGAAGGTTGGATTAAAAAATGGAGGTTATAGTGGACATTGGTGCTTTGGGGAGGCAAAGAGAGGGTCTCACAACAGATTTGGCACTGGGATCTATGGGCCCTTAGCTGCACCTTGGCATTACAGACAGCAGAATTAATCGCAAAACCCAACCCAATCGTAACTGGAGCAAAGTCATAAAATGGGCATGTTTCCTGTGTTTGAAAATGTTAGCAGCAGCCTTAAATGTACTTTTGCAAAATGTGTGACAGCAGAGATGCAGCTAAAACATCACATACTTCACCCAATTCCAAACACAAGAAATTTGAGAAGGGTGCAAAGTGTATTGGTACATAATTAACATTCAGACTCAATGTGGTCTAATCAAATTACTCCTTAAGAAAAGCAAATTTAAAGCAGATCATAGCCTTTGTCTGGTCTAAGTTATTTGCCTGAAACATAATGTTTCTTACAAAAATTCTCTCTGCTTAAAGTGCCAGTAAAGAATACAATGCAGAACAGTACTTGTTTATGGAGTCTAAATTCTATAATGTACCGCAGGGTGTTTACTAAGCAGGAGGTCTCATGTCGTTGTGGAGCGTAGAAAAAGATGGAGGCAGGCTAGAAAAGCTGACAAGATGGTCAGCTAGAGAGGGCACTATGGATTTCGAGGTTTCTGACTTAATCATTGCTTTCTTGATGTAATGGGCTGATGAAATGAATTAGCTCATATTTGTAGACCATGTTATAATAAATTGATAATGTCATACAAAAAAAACTTGTTGAACCGATTGGGCCCTTGGAGGTTTAGATCCAACATGTAGCAACACTGTTATGCCGAACCAGTGGCTGGTGAGTAACATGTAGCTCAACAATCCCCTCAAAACAGTCTATTATTTTTGAATTACTGGCTTGGAGTTTGAAGTTTTGGTTGCATAAAACCAGGTGTACTGCCAATCAGAGCCTCCTGTAGGCTCCCAGTCCACATTGGGTATACCATATGGCCAATCACAGCACTTATTCTGCACTACACAGGAACATTTTTCATGCTTGCATTGCTCCCCAACTCTTATTACATCTGAATGTTGCTAATGGGTAAAAAAGGTTGGGGTCTTGGGGACCCCCTAAGGAATGTTAGACGTTCCCATACTATGGGGCTGTCCTCCCGGGGGGGGAATGCTTGGAGCACTGGAAAGGCAAAAGCTCAGCCTGAAAGCCAGTTAGAGCAGGGCCAGAACTGGCAGTCGGCAGCAGAGGCATGTTCCCAAGTCACAATTGAGGGTAGTCATTCCAATAGTGGAGGTAAAGCAAGGTAAAAAAGTTTTGGGCAGGTGCAAAAGTGAATGGTGGGGAGATGCTTTGGACTGAAAGTGCAGGCAGGGCCAAAAAACACGGCCTAGGTAGTTTGGAGGGAAAACATATTTACTGTCCCAGACATTCTTGAAACTGAGCCAGAATGATTTATACACAGATATTTTCCTATATCTGTAACTTAAGGGGGTGGGCTATGAGTCAAGTTAGTATTGTCTTGGGTGTCAATACTACATGGCCCAGCTCTGAATTAGGGTAAGATTTGATGCCGATTTGATACAGCTACACCTGAAATCCCAGCTCGAAGGTTGGTTAGACTGAGATTTAAGATGAAACCCTATTTGCTGTTCTTTGATATTCTTGTTACTATTAATAAATGACTTATACACAGATATTTTTCTGTATCTGTAACCTTATTATAAGCTAATAGGAGCCTTCATCCAAGGTTGGGCATCCATAGGGGGCTTAATCTAGAAAAGGTCCACTAATAACCACTAAGTTAGAGCATGCTTTCATAATTCTGTTATATTATTATTTGTTTAACAATGGAATTTGCCCTTTACTTAATATAGCATGCCATATGTTATAATAATATGTAAAATCTCCCACAACTGTATCTGGACCCTAGTTTCCTGCGTGCACCAGATTTAAAACATATGAGGCTCCCAGATGCATAAAATGTATTTCTGTACCATAACACAGGCATGCTCACTTCTCCTAGTACTAATTAGTGCACCACTACATTCTGACAAAATAAACAAGCCACAGTGTCTTGGCTCATTAGTACAATCCACATATTCCTATTACATGTCCGATATAGCAGCACGGATATACTTATATACTCATAACGGCATAGCTATGGAGAGACATTCCCAATGAAATCTAAGAGTCTTGAAGCAATTGCTTTGAGGCAGGGATTTTTTTATAGATAGAACAGTCATAAGGAAAAAATTTAGCTTAATGGAAAACTACTCTTACGCGTTTCACAGTGTTCTGGTGACCTAAACCAATTGCTGGCAGCTTTAATGTTACCACAGAAAGAAATAATAACAACCATTCTAGATAAATGATTATTTTTAATGGAACGGAAATAATAAAGTTATGACATTAATCTGGACATTTTTTTCAGCACTTCCTGGCAATACTAGTAAAAGATTTGATGTGCCATTTAAATCTCACTCCAGGGCCTTTGTTCTTTATTGTTTGCGATTTCTCATTCTCATTACCCTCTCTTTCATGCCAGTGTCAGTGAACTTTGAGGGTTTCTTTCTAGAATGCACTGAAACCAAAGCATGAGCGTGTACAACAGTCTGTAACTTGGGTGATGTATGTACTGTATATAATCCATGAATAAACAAATATACTGTAGGTGAAAGGTTACCCATGAAGAAAATGTAAAACGTCCAAGTAAAAGATATGGCGGAAACCAAGAATCATGAATAAGAAAAGACAGAATAAATCAGCACCCTTTCAGGCTATATAATCAGTGATGCCCAAGCCCTTGAATGCCCAAGTCCTCAAACAGGAGCTTATTTTTGAATGCCTGGCTCAGAGGAACGTTTTGGTTGTGACCAATCTCCTCAAACTGCCTTCCCGCCGGCTAGAATCTAAATCGCCCGGGGGATGGCACTTTCCAAAGTCGCCCGAGGTTTCCTCGTGAGGCAATTCAGGGCGACTTCAGAAAATGAAGGGCTCTGAGTGCCATCTTGCGGCGATTTACATTCTAGCCGGCGGGAAGGCAGGGGAAGGCAGTTCGGAGAGATCAGTTGGCCTGAAAAAGAGAAGATTTGTCCCCGGGCGACTAATCTTCCCTAATCTGACCATGTGTTTCTGCCCTAAGACTGCCTTTCACATAGGCGCCACCAAATAGCCAATCACAACTTTTATTTTGGCCCCCCTCCATTAACTTTTTCATGCTTATGGGACAGGAATTACATTACAGATGGCTCAGCCAATCACAATCAGTGGTTACTAAGAAATCAGCAACATAATATCAAAATGTAATAATTTTATTTATATCTTTGAAGTCAATCAGTAAAGAGTTAATTCTTCTACAGTGTGTTGCTATGGATTTATGTAATATAGATTCCCTTCATTCTGTGGGGCATCATTTTTTTGCCGATTTTAACCCTTTTGCCTTAAATCTTTCTATAAGGCTTATGTCATATGTGGTGTTTTGCTTCTGCATTTTTAGGGACAAGGAACATATTTTTATAAATAATTTAAACATATATTTGCAAATATATGTTAGCCCCTCCTCCCACCCAATAAATTAAATCCATACGTTTTTTTACCCCAGGCCAGTGCTCCTTTTAGTTAAAATAAAAAGTTCACTGTTTTAGGAAAAAATAGCACAAATATAGCAATTCAGCTGAAGGGTGCCTAAAATAGTGATTTGTGAATCTGTCCTGTTTTGCTTTGCCAAAGGATCAAAGAATACTAGAGATTATCTGCATTCTTCTTTAGGATGGCTACAATAAGACAGGCTCACAATGTGGAAACAGTCGGATATTACTATTACTCACTTTACCACACAATTAGAGGGCAGATTATAAAAAATAATGATGTCATCCAAAGAGGTAAGTGGACCTATTGAGCAATCTGGGGGTCAATCATGAGCAATGTGTGTCTTCAGTTGGACATTCCTGCAGTAAGGTCTTTGCTCTATGCAAATATATGATGATGAGAATGATTTAGGGCAGCAACATAAAATCTTTCATATCAGATAACATCTACTTTATTTATCCTATAAATAAATGATATATTATACACTGCTTAATATTTATTGGCTATTTTCAAAATATTAATCTACATTAAAAGTTACGTATAGGTAATGTTGATCGTTTTTCATCGTTGTTACTTGAAGTTCCTAAACTTATAATAGATCATACAAATGGTTATTTTCTGATGCCAGTATCTCTAATACATTCCTCCAAGAATTTATTCTCTTCTTTATAAAAGATGATAATACCTTCTGCTATTTGAGGATGCTTTCAGCAGCCTTGAAACCAGGGCAAGGTGGCCCATTTAAGGGCAGATTTACTAAGGTTTGAGTGTATTATTGAAGTACAAAATGTTCGAATTTCGAAGTCATTTTTTGGATACTTCGACCATCGAATAGGATAGTACGACTTCAAATTTATTTCGACTTTGATTCGAAGTAAAAATCGTTTGAATATTCGACCGTTCAATAGTCGAAGTACTGTCTCTTTAAAAAACTTTGACTTCAATACTTTGCCAACTTAAACCTGCCTACGGGGACCTGCCAGAGCATATTTCTAAGTTTTTAGGTATCGAAGGAAAACGATTGTACGATGAATAAAATCCTCCAACTTCGAATGTCGGAGGATTCTAGTCGATGGTCGAATTTCGAAGTATTTTACACTTTGAAATTCGACCCTTGATAAATCTGCCCATTAGTGTGAGGTAATTACATACCAGCACATTCGTCTGTTAAGAACAATCTGATCTCTCTCCATTTACTTACAGAAGGCACCAGAATTTGCACATTTTCCTACATAAATACCTGAAAACACAGTAGTTTATGAAGTTTATATTTTTTCCTAGAAAGCTTTCAAAATTATTCATTTTATATTGCAGGACCTTTATATTCTGGAATGTTTCATAAAACGTTTTTTCAACTATATTAATTAAAACGATATGTAATAAAGAAGGCATATATAATAACACCAGGGTACCCTTTAATAGTTTGTCTAATATCACCCTACTGGCATTGGCTAGAAGTAGAGATTCCTTATGTACAATTACTGGAACACTTTTTGGTAGCCGCACTAATAAAATATATCAAAGAATTTCAAGTGCCCAGCTTCAAGCCATAAACTGTCAGATCCACTTGGTTGGCAAGGTTGCCAATGGGAAGATGTGGGCCTGATTTGGCCACCCACACGATGGACTGATCAGATTAGATCACATAGAGGAGCCTACAGGCCTATCAGATGAGGACAGTATCAGCGCACTGATGTGGTCCTCATGGGATGGGAAATCAGACCTGCCAACTGATATCTGGCTGATCAGACCCAGACATTAAGGGATTTTGGTCACCTTTGTTTTTTTCAGGGAGAACTGGAAATGACAACAAGAATTACTTCTGCCCATATAGGTTTTGCACCAACACAGAGATAAAAGCTTAACACCCTTCCAGTTTGTAGGTGAGACCTATCTAGAAGGTCAAGATAATTTAGTATCCTTCTGCAGCAGCCTGGGGGTTTAGTGGAACATACCTGAAAGATATACTGAACATCCCTCATCAGACCATATATGGCCAATAAAAATAGATACAGAGATAAAGATAGAGAGAGAGTGTAAAAGAGATAGTTTTCCCATAAACCCACATAAACACCCAAAATTCAGCTGTTTTAAGGCAGATGCATTTTAGACCTCTCTGAGGATTACAAAATGTCATTCTACACACCCAGATAGCTATGTAATTCTGCTATCAAGGCCCATTAACCCGGTAGAAAACAAGTGATCTTTCTGTCTTCACACATCATCAGACTACCCCCCCCAAGTGCTTATATTTTACATTCTTTTCTTGCCTGATGATGTGTAAAGAAATATGATTAATTTGTCCTTACAGCTGACTTTGTCTAACATTCCGTTTTGAAATTGACATTGAGAATGCTCTTCAATATACAGACTGGGTAAATACTATGCCACTACTTCTTGCAGTATAGTTAGAGAAATAAACTGTTCAAGGGAAGCCATATAACAACGGACAGAGTTGCAGTTCCAGAAATAGCTTAGCACAGTAGTCATGGAGCAATTATGCCTCTTCCCTTCAATGTTGCTGGAATTTTGTTCATTTGCATCACAAGGGGGCTCTAAATTTATCACAAAGGCCAGTGTTAAGTTTTTATTAAAGGAGAACTAAAACTATTTTCCATGGCTATTTTCCTTCCAATATTAGGATTCCAATAGTGGGTACCGTCAATAGCGACCATTGACTTGTGTCAAGAGAGTTGCAAGTTAATGCCCTAATGCTGTACATTGTTTGCTGCATTTATCTACATTCTGATCATGTTAGCCACAATTTGTTCCCAAGTTGAGTGCATTTTATGCGCAAGATTTTGCACACTTGAATCTGACGCAGCATTGCCCATGGAGGTGCATGATGCTGGAACTTTTTAGAATAAAAAAAAAACATAGCAATTTGTGTCTCAGCAGCACCCTGTGCTGTATTTGTAAATAAGCCTTTAGAGCTTTTATTATTTTATTTAAAATATCCTGTACATATCTGTGGTCACATGTGTTTCTACATTATATTTGTATCCGGTCATATATTGATTTCAGGTGTGGCCTGTAACACAGCCTTTTCTTTTTCAAGGGAAATCTGATAATTTATTGGCCTTTTGTTTTGCTGCCCACTGAAACCACATACTCAGACATCTTCAGTAGTAAATCACTTTTACCATTCACAGGTGAAAAGTAAGACTGGAAACAGGCTACAACATGCTTTATGTGCTTCCTGATGCAGGCTCTTAGCACTGGATCATATTCACTGCTAAAACAAATTAATCATTATGGACCATTTCCTACAAAACAAAGTGTTATCTTCACATCATCGTTTTGAGGTTGGAAAAAAAATTTTGCTCAAAATTGGCTTGAAAAGAGGATTTGGTTACACTGGAAGTGTGATTTTGAGTTTGGCCTCCACACATAACTAACGAAAGGTGAACTAAAGATGTTATTAAAGTGTGTGCATTTTCATTTAGAATTAACATCCTCCATAGTGGTTAAATGGCAGTAAAAATCTCCATGAAAAAAATACAAATAATTTAATTATAACTGAGCTGATGGATTTAAACTTTTAACAGCCATCAGTTGTGTTGGGAGAAGAAAAGAGTCCCTAATAGTAAAGAGATGAATATAACTGAAAATCGTGGAAAGAAGGCTAACTTATGATACTCTACCTAGGATGTTTGAGGAGCTTTTTGCTGTAGCATCAAAGAACCCCTTGCTATGGTGTGGGCAGAGGCTTTTCTGAGATGAAAGGCTACTGTTGTTTCACTTAAATCCTAGCGACCTTCTAAATGCAAAATTTAATACTACTTGATCAGCAAAACAATTGTGACACAATTATAACACCACTAACGGCCTACCCTTTTCATGGCTTTCCATTCTTTAAGCATCTGTGACACTGTCATGTTCTGGTTTTCCTGTTACCTTTCCAATCAGTTTTTTTTAAGGTGGTTATAAAATTGCTGATTCCTCAAGGTATCCAACCAATTGGTTGAACTGATGGATAGCATATGGCTGACATGTTATTATTCATTCGGGCCTACAGTAGATAGTCATGAGATACTGTATCGACAGATTTTTACATTTTCAGTTCTGTCAAAGCCAACCATTGCCCAGACAGCCATGCAGTAATGTCAAAATCAGTAAAACTGACCAAGCAAATCTGAGCATATATAGCCAACTTTGGAGTTCCTGTCTATTTTTTGTGGGCATACCTACATACCACTCTGTACACTGGCTTCCACTCCCTCTTATAGTAAAACCTCAACTACTATCCCTCATATTCCATTCACATTATAATTTTGCTCCATAATATGACTGTGAAGTTATTTCCAAGTATTAAAGGGGATGTAAAGGCAAAATAATAAAATCCAATTTTTATCTTCTTTAATGAAAAATAAATCTATCTCCAATACACATAGTTAAAAAATGTGTACCGTTTTTATAATAAACCCGATTGTATGCAGTGAAATACCCTCTTCATTTTACTTGCTCTGACTGCTGTGGATAGGAAACTTTAGATGGTCCCTAACTGTTCTGCAGGGAAACAAACATAATTTAAAATGGCAGGGGTAGGCCCCCCACCTTACTTTCCAGAACCAAGTTCTAACAATCCACTCTTCAACACCTCACTCATCAATTCATTAAAATTTGCGCAGTCCAAACTTTGCTAGTGTTGCTCCTTCTATAGAAATCCATTACAGTCCCTCAGACTTTCTACAAACCTTTCTACCTCTAAACCATCCCATACCATTTTTCATTTGAGAAATTGTCACTCATCGAGCTTATCTCTCCTTTCAGTTCTACACAATACAGTAAGCCACTGCCACCTGCTAACCCGCTAAGTGCAATACTCAATGCCACATCTATAACTTTCCTGACTCCTGATTTTGCACATCCCCACATATTGTGTTGCATACCCTCTACTCCTTTTACTCCTTTAGACTGTCAGTTTTAATGAGCAGAACCAGCCCTTTATCTTTTGTATGAGTCAGTATTTGTATGTCATCTATGTGTTTCATGTTCTGTTGTGTAGTGCTGCAAAATACTGTTGGTACTTTATAAATGCTTCTTAATAATAACTGGACCCCACCCCATGACGCGTGCAGCATTTACCCTCCCCTATTTTGCTCACTAGCCCATGAACCCCATCCTTTCCCCAGTATAGACACTTTTGTTGAAAAGAGAAGGCTGCATTTATACTATAACACTGAACATTAACATGCCAGTTAACATGTATCATATTGTTAAAACGGTTTTCATAACAAACATATTCATTAGACAATAATCATAACTCGCTCCCAAGGAAATGATAACTAATCCATATGTAATGCCTGGATCCTGCCTCCTTTCTCCCAGCCTTAAAGCGAGACTGACTGTCCATGTCAAATACCCCAAATTGATTCCCCCTGGAGTTCCAAAAGTACCCTCTGTTAAGTGCAACTTCAAAATGACCCCACCTCATAGGGAGGTAGGATGGGAGAGAGGATGTTGTGAGCTGCTGCTCCTCCATTTCGTCAGAGAACCAACTGGCAAAGTATGGTTGCATCCCTCTATGTCAGTGCTGTCCAACTTCTGTGGTACAGAGGGCCATAATTTTATTGGCCTATGTAGTGGAGGGCCAATAATGAAAGTCAGTGTAGCCCACTCCCCCTTTTAAACCACACCCATATTACCACAAGAACTTTTAAGATCATATCTACATTAACGGTGGTAGCACACCAAAAAACCAAATGGTTGGTGCTCAGTGCAGGGAAATCCCTCATCACTCATATGTGAAAAATTGAAGTCATGTTAAAAACATACCCTTAAATCCATATGCCTCATCCTCCCCTTGTGGATAATACAACAACCCCCCAACACATGATTAAACACCTTAGGGGCCCTTAACAGCAATTTCCAAATGCTAATAACCCCAAGAACAAACCCCTAACAGGCTTACATCCCACAGGTAGCGTAGGGCAAGCAGAGAATGGCACACACAAGCAGCACTGGGCAAGCAGAGAATGGCACACACAAGCAGCACTGGGCAAGCAGAGATGGCACACACAAGCAGCACTGGGCAAGCAGAGAATGGCACACACAAGCAGCACTGGGCAAGCAGAGAATGGCACACACAAGCAGCACTGGGCAAGCAGAGAATGGCACACACAAGCAGCACTGGGCAAGCAGAGAATGGCACACATAGGGAGGGAAGGCAGAACAGAGCAGGAGACAGGGAAAACTGTCATTCTTTATGTACTACATACAGTGACACAGTGCTGGTGCTCATTAGCATTTTGTACAAAGTGTGAACAGGTGAACAATGTGGGCAGTTTCAGTCTGGGTTTTAGGTGGAACAGTACAGGGCTTTAGGGTGTGAACAAAAGAGGTGTCACAAGTGTGAACAATACAGGGGGATCACAGGTGTAAACAATACAGGGGATTAGAGTCTGAATTTGAGGTTTAAACAATGCAGGGGCCAGTTAATCTCTGTATTGATACCTTTTAATGCTTACATATGGTAAACAGACACAGCATGTGGGGGGCCACAGAAGGGGGATTGTGGCGGGCCGCCAGTTGGACAGCTCTGCTCTACGTAACCATCCTTTTTCCCTCCTCCTTGTCCCTTGAACCAGTCAATCACCCTCAAGATACAAAAAAAGGGGGGAAGGGAGGGACCAGATTGTCCTCCTAACCCCTGATATGCCCTGCTTCCCTACTCTTTGCTACTGGTCATTGGGCCCACTTCTTCCATAAAATCCAGAGCAAGCATGTAAGCACTTCTCCCATTCACTGGACTGTAGTGCAAAGTAATAAAGATCTATCCCTCTCTCAGATTTGCTGGAATTTGTCTCTTTTCTACTTGATTCCTACATCTCTCTGGTCAATTATATTTCTATAACTTTTCAGAGTGTGATTAAAGGGAGTATGTCATATATAAACCCAATCTCTTTAAGTGGGATTTTTCCTCCCAGAAAGTCAGACGCGAGGCACCAATATACTATAAGGTCAGTGGCATGTCAAGGCAAAATACACTGTGCTGTGCAAAACAAAATGGCATGACATCTTGAAAACATAAGAAAGCTTTTGTTCTGAAAGGCCCAAAGTATAACTTTCTGAAAGAATCAATTCTCTGAGAGAGAGACAACTATCCATATGTATCACATGAATATGCGTATTCAGGGAGTGGTGACATAACAAGAAAGAGTTTTGTGCCGGAATATTTCAGAGCAGAATTACCCTTTGAAGCGTTCACTTTAGTTCTCTTTATACTTAGTTCTAAGCTCAGGGAACAGAAGTCTGTATTATGCAAAATAGTTATATCATCGTTTAAGTGCAAGTCTTGTATCATCAAATGACTATAATAGCACTAAATCAGTCATCCTGAAAAATACAGAGTTTTTAACCCTTTAGGATCACCAAAGAACCCTGTAAGGTAACCGTACAGAGGCTGATATTAGTTGTTAGTTTGGCAGAATTATTGTACTTTGTATGGGGCAAAACGATAGCCTGGCAGGAATTAGCCTGATATCAGATAAGCAAGAAAATTGATTCAGGCAAGGACCACATCAGCTCAACCTCTCGACAGTTATGAAATGGCCTGTTATGACCTGATCTTTGGCCAGGATTTGGGGGTCAATCAATCAGATCTGCCCAATTTGGTACACCACCTGGGTGGTCACATTGGACAATAATCAAGTCAAAACATGTATGGCTAGTCTACTTTTAGGGTGGGCCATTGGTCCTGGAACCACAGCCTTAATGGTCTCTTTGTACACTACCAGGAATTTCAGTTTAACGGCATCTGGAGATACAATGTAGATATCCTTGATATCAGTTGTTATCTTTTATTTTTGCATTGTCCTATATGTTCTAATTTTTGTTGAAGGAGCTGTAATTAAAAGAAAACATATTTCTTTGCTTTGTTTGGCACACATATTGTATTATATTTCTATTCATACAGTGCTACAAGTGTCTGCAGTTGTGTTCATTCAAAGAACTCCAAAATAGAACATGCAGGGTGCAGTCCAATAAATGAAAATAAATAATAATATACAGTGTATGTTAGGAAATATTACATGAAGAAAGTGAGTGACTTTAAAGGGGTTGTTCACCCTCCAACACTTTTTTTTTTTTTTAGTTTAGTTGGTTTCAAATTCACCAGAAATAAATAATTTGTTCAATTACTTTCTATAGTCTGTGTGGGACTGTTTTTGCAGTATTGAAGCTTAAAGGGATACTGTCATGGGAAAAATGTTTTTTTTTCTAGACATTTTGTCCATTTCCCAGCTGCCCCTGGTCATGTGACCTGTGCCTGCACTTTAGGAGTGAAATGCTTTCTGGCAGGCTGCTGTTTTTCCTTCTCAATGTAACTGAATGTGTCTCAGTGAGTAATGGGTTTTTACTATTGAGTGCTGTTCTTAGATCTGCCAGGCAGCTGTTATCTTGTGTTAGGGAGCTGCTATCTGGTTACCTTCCCATTGTTCTGTTGTTTGGCTGCTGGGGGGGGGAAGGAGGGGGGTGATATCACTCCAACTTGCAGTACAGCAGTAAAGAGATATTGAAGTTTAGCAGAGCACAAGTCACATGACTTGGGGCAGCTGGGAAACTGACAATATGTCTAGCCCCATGTCAGATTTCAAAATTGAATATAAAAAAAATCTGTTTGATCTGTTGAAAAATGGATTTCAGTGCAGAATTCTGCTGGAGCAGCAGTATTAACTGATTCATTTTGAAAAAAAATGTTTTTTCCCATGACAGTATCCCTTTAAAGGAGAACTAAACCTTGAAAAGAATGCCATATTTTATTTAATGAACTTATGACACCAGCCTAAAGTTTCAGCTTCTCAATAGCAGCAATAATCCAGGACTTCAAACTTGCCACAAGGGTCACCATCTTGGAAAGTGTCTGTAACATTCACATGCTCAGTGGGCTCTGAGCAGCTGTTGAGAAGCTAAGCTTAGGGGTTAGTTGGCCTGTAATATAAGATGATCCTACAGGGCTGATTATTTAATTCTGATGCTAGTTGCACTGGTTCCTCTGCTGCCATGTAATAATTATATTTATTATGAATAATCAGCCTTATTTTGTGACATTTCTATTCTATGTGTACTGTATATTGTGAGTGGATCCCTAAGCTCAGTAAGTGACAGCAGCACAGAGCACATGCAACGAATCAGCAGAAAAGAAGATGGGGAGCTACTGGGGCATCTTTGGATACACAGATCTTTATTGCTAAAGGGTTGTGGTTGCCTTGGGCTGGTACAAAAGTCCAAAACATAATGCACAACATTTCTAGCCTACTTCTTAAGTTAAGCTTTAGTTCTCCTTGAAAGTTTAATTTTAACCTTCTTATGTCTTTCTGAAGCAGGTCGGGGTTTGTCACTAACTGTAAAACTGTTCTAAATTGATACATTAGTTGATACATTTCTTATCTTTGGCCCTGCTGAGCAGAATCACTGTGTTACATAAAAGGAAGCTGTTAGAATTGATACAATAGTTGCTAATATTCCAGAGATGCTGCTGAAAAATGCATCAACTAATGTAACAACTAAATGTAGCAAATTGTAACGGTTTAGAATCTGCACCTGAATTACTGACCTGCCAGATTGAAACAGCCACCTTTTCTGGAAAAAAATACCTGCCTTCCTCTATTCTTGCAATTTTTTCTTATTAATATCATTAGCATCATTTTTACCGGCCAGGCCGGTAAAATACTGGCCAGGTGGCAACCCTACCAGAGATAGGGAAACTTGAAACTTGGTATTGATATATGGAGGTCAATTTATGCATACTAGTGATGGGCGAATTTATTCGCCAGGCGCGAATTCGCGCAATTTGGCTGAAAAAATTCGCCGGCGTCGAAAAATTTTTTCGCTGGCGTCAAAAACGAGAATTCGCCCATCATTAATGCATACTGGGCATCAAACTGTTCTTTAAAAGAAAATACCAAAATGGAAATAGCAAAATGGCTTTGCTTTAAAGTTGTTGAAACCAGACAGTGTTGGTGGGTGAGGCTTATTATAACAGTGGGTATGGCTAATAATTGTGGGAGGGGTTAGGAAGGGGTTCAGACTTCTCGTTCACAATCCATTTTGGTAAGAAAAAAAAACTGTCCATAGTTATCTCCCACCATCAGTGTCTAATATACTGTAAAAAGCACCTCATCGCTCCTGCCAACTGTTCTTGTGGGTGTGTTATTATATTATCCTGCAAAGAAGGTGTATCCCAGTGTGCAAGGCATTGGTTGGGGAGAGTTGACAACTGCTACACTGTTTATATGGTATATGCAAGAACAGCAAGGAACATAAAGGTTATGGCTTTGCCCAGTTTTGTGCTTTCGGGTTAGAGAAGCTCCTTTCCATAATCCTACAACTGTTCTTCATAGGGGGGGGAAAAGGGTTCCCGTGTTGCCAATTTCATCCAAACATTCCTCCTGGACAGCATTAACATAGACAGGGGGATGCTGGGGAAGACTCCAATCTGATTGGTTGGAGTGGAAGAAAAGTGGAGCAAAATCTATTGTGAAATTCTAAGGCTCATTGGCAAAAAATTTAGCACCTGGAAAAAATGCAAATTTCACCACAATCCTGTATAGGGAAAACAAGTTTGTTTGGCCTGACATACAGGGGATATCTATCGAATTTGTCCACTCACATGCTGGGCTAATCCAGACTGGTTTGGCCAACAGCATTAGACAGTACAGTGGATTCTGGCAACTGCTAGACGGGCTGCTATAAGACAGTCACCATTTAGGCCTCTGTGTACTTGAAATGTCAGGCCCTGTTTTGAACCCCAGTCTGCGCTTGGCATCTTAGGTCTTTTTTTCCCCAAATCATGCACATTAGCAGTGTAACAAACAATGAGATATTTTGAGAAATAAAAACAGTGTATTTATCCCATTCCTGTATGACTGCTGCCTTTTATAGCCAAGAAAGAAGAGAAATTGGGACCATATGTTAAGCCAATTCGGGGAAAAAGAACAACACAGTATGTACTGTATGCAGCAGGAATAGGCAAGCATTATACTCAGGCTCTTGCAGAAATATACCTACCACCGTTTCCCATCCAAAGTAGCTGAGCTGATGCTGGGACTTGCTGGGTATCATATTGGTTCACATGTTTCCTCAAACACACCTCAAGTTCAATAAAGAGAGCACAGAATACTTCTTATAAAGTAGATATTCAAATTCTCTAGGTTTAGCTGCCAGTATAAAAGATTTAATTTTTTTTCTGCTTGGGATCATTAGGTGTTTTTAGTTAAAGGAGACATATTATGTAAAAAACAAGAATGTGTCAGTACATTGAACTCTTTTAGATATAGAAGGAATGTATATAAAAATGTGTGTGAAAGTTGTGTTTCTGGTTACTTTATTGAAAGTTTCTGCATAAACCCTACTAGTCCCACCCATCTGTTCCACTTATTGCTGCCTCCTTTAAGCTGTGCAGTGGAGCCAGCAGCACTCAGCACACTGCACTGTATGATAGGAACCAATCAGCAGCTAGGCTGACCTGATAGGGAACTGAAGCTGGTCTTTCCTTGTGTGACTGCAGGGCTGTGATTGGCTGTCCCCTTTCTACTGTGCTTCTGGCAGAGACCATTTACACATGCCCACCCCTCATTTGAAACATAAATAGGGACTAGAAAACATCTATAGGGAGCTTCAGTAAAGGGTCCAAAAGACAATATTAATTTACATCCAAAAGTAAAACCAGCACCATATAGTATACATTATTGCCTACACAATTATTATTTTTTTATTTATCCTATATGTCTCCTTTAATAACCAAACAATACCCTCCACTCACAGTGCCAATGTACTAACCTGCAACGTACTAACTCTCCTGAACTAAGGATGGTCTAATAATAGATGGGGTCACTGAAACTTTTGCTTAAAGAGATACTGACACCAGAAATTAAACTCTTTTTTACATCTATCACAATATTGCCTTTGAAAGCTACTTATAACTTTGCCATAAAGTATTTGCTCAATGATTTTACATTATCTGTATGAGGGGGCTGCCATATTTGTGCAGCAGGAGTCCGTTAGCATTGGAAACCTTAACTGACAGGCTGAGATGGGACAGTCAGGTTTAGGAACTTCAATTAACAATTACTTACAAAAACAAACCTCTCAGCAAAAAAGAATCAACATGACCTATAGGTAACTTTTAAATATACTTTCATGTTTTAAAAAGTAGTTTTTTAGTGTCAGTGTCACTTTAAGGACAATTATAATGGGTGTTTCCCTCTTAGTGTGTTTCTAAGCATATGTAGATATAAGGATATGGGTTTCATTTTGGGAAGGCTAAGGCCCCCTCAAGTCTTGATGGTGGCAACATTGGATTTAAGTGGATAAAATCATTGAGATTTTCTAAACAGCAGAATGAGTTATGTATGCAAGGAAGGTAGGGCAAATGGCAGTTTGAGGTCAGTCAATTTACATGGGTAAAACAGGGCATTGGTCCTTCCAGAAACATACTGTTGCCGAGTATCCAGTAATGGTCTAAATATTGTCATTTTTTTGTTCTCCAACAGGTTGCAACCCACTGCAGTCACGTCTTAGTATGAATGAGAGCTTTGCACTTTTGTTCTCATTCACAGTGTGGCACAGGACCTAACTAAAATTGGTACAGCCTGAACTTTGAGACTTTTAAGTTCTTGGACAGGGTATCTTGCTCAGAACGTAAAATTCATCTCTGTGCGGTCTACATGGAAAAGGCTCTTTTTGTCCCATAGAATGTGTATTTAAGGAACTCTGGAAAATAAAAAGTCCTCCACTAATTAATTGTTTCCCAGAAATTCCACCTCTTAATTATTTTTTTTTTATTATTCTAAGAAACTGTCATTATGCTTTTTTTTCAGCCTCAATTGTCTGTGCATTCATATTGCTTTGGGTTGTAGGAGCCTGATGTGTTATCCACTGAACTGTGAGAGCATGTGCAAGTCACATGAACATTAGCTTTTGCTTTTGAAGTGTGCAGAAGGATGTATTGATTGTTACTGAAAAGAAGAATAAACACACAGACAGTTACATCATTTGGAACATTTGTCCTCGCACCTCTCTCTCTGCTCTTACACTGCTAGAAGCCCATAACAGTTGGAAGTCCAGAAGGCTCAGGGAGGAAGAAGAAAAAAAATAGATATTCTTGTCAGTGAAAATGGAAATAGCAGAAACAGTAATGAACACAGATTTCCAACTGTTCTACATTAGGCAAGCATTATGTGCATGTAACGTTACACCATTTTGCTTTTAGGCAGCCCAGTTGGCGATACTCTTATCTGCAAAGATTTAAAAAAGCACAGCTGTTCCTGTGGACCTGTCACTGGAGATGTGAGCAAGGGAGAAGATGGATCAGTACATCAACTGACTCGGGGAACAATGAGAACCGGAGGATTACAGATGTATTATGGAGCAGAGAATCACATCTGTTAGGATTTTCATGCTATTCCACGGTGTTTTATCATTGTTTTTTAAACAGGAACTACCTTGCTGGGGAAAACGATAAGAGAATTATTTGCAAAGAATGAAAATGGATTTAGATGTTTGGATACGATTCCACATCCTCGTAGCTCATAATATATGTTTGGGAAGACAGCAAAAAAGACAAAACTACAGGCATAGGATTCGTTATCTGGAAACCCATTATCCAGAGCTCTGAATTATGGGATGACCATCTCTCATAGACTTCATTTAATTCAAATAATTCAGATTTTTAAATGATTCCCTTTTCTGCTGTAATAATAAATAGTACCTTATACTTGATCCCAGCAATGATATAATTCATCCTTATCGGAGGCAAAACAATCCTATTGGGTTAAATTAATGTTTAAATGTTTTTTAGTAGACTTATGGTATAATGATCCAAATTTCAGAAAGATGCCTTATATAAAAAGCCCCAGGTCCAGAGCATTCTGGATAACAGGTTGCATACCTGTATTTACAAATCCTGGTTTACTTTGTAGAGCCTCCTCCAAGCAAGAGGATTATAGAATATGCCAAATGTATATACAATTATGTAAAAGTCATGAATTAATGAAGTCTGAGATTTTAGGAAGGCCTTATGTAGACTGACAGTAATTATCACCAGTGAGCAGATATTAGTATGCCTTCATGGACTTCGAATTAACTGTCAGTCACCAGAATGGCCATGACATAAGTTGACCTATAAAATGGCTCTAGGGTTTGCTGAAACTTCATCTTTACAATGATTAAACATTTCATCAGTGGTTTCCAAACAGTGCTCTGGGTGAAATAATGTTATGGACTGTTTGCTGTTCTGTATACCTTTAGTGATCCCAGTGTACAAAGCCACTAAACATAACATATATGGGCAAATATAATAAAAACTGTAACTGGAAACACGGGTATAAACAAGAATTAAAATTGGCATTCTTTAAGACCTGCTTGAACTTTTATTACGCAGCAGATTGCATACTGGAGCAAACTGTAAAATTCACACTCTTTTCTGCCAGAATGGGTTGCTAAATACTTATGTTTGCAAAACTATATTAGGTTTGCACAAAAGGAAAAAGTATTTGCATTGGGCACAGCTATTTCCTTTCACAACCTTTATTACATTCTAGAGTTGTTTGTTGGAGTGAAATAAAAGGGTTGGTTTCCGGTCCTTAACTGGCTGATTAAATTCATTGAGATACTTGATAGATAACATCTATTTTGCATCAGGCCATTAGGAATAAAGCTGGCCATACAAGTCCACATTTGGATAACTCTAAAAATACTGCCCAATCATCGGGGTATGTATGTTGCCTTGGGAGAGGGCAATTTTAACAATTTTAAAGTGATTGGCTAAGATGCAAGCAAACTAGATCATTGTCATATCATAAATGGCACATTACGGACTCTACTGCACTTTCACACATAATAAAGTCTCATCATTTGGAACAAATCAAAAGCACCAAGTGCCATACTGGCTCATGACATCTCTGACAACGGCAACTGGACCGCAGCCAACTCCTTCTGCACTTCTGAGGGGAACACTAATCTGTTTATCTGTTTTAGTTTAGATCACTTTTAAATGCTGTGGCTTTACCACATCTTTCATGCATTTTTCAGATCAAACAACATATTTTTAGAGGGATTCATTAACCTTTGATCCTTTACTCTGAGCTGCTTCGTTCAAGCACGCTGAATTATGACTTCACTGTCTATTAACGATGGCCACTAATATATTCTATCTTCCATACAATATCATGTATCAGTAAGAACATGGAACACAACATTTGATCTAAGATAAAGGGCAATTAACCCTCTAGTTCTAATCACTTAGAAATCTATCCCAGCATATGCGCATCTTTTTCCAAAGGATTCTTAATGTTATTTTACACGATTAGATTTTGCCACATGTTGCAGCATCTAAAGCTGGGAATACACGGAACTATATGAATGATCACTCAGGGGCAGCACGGACAGACTGTTTTGTGAAATGTTCCCCTTTAATTGGACTGTTCTATTCTGTAACCTTTGTTTCATAATTATTAGTTGTCAGATGATTTTAATATTATTGTGATGCTCTGCGTAATTTGTTGGCACTATAAATGAATGATGATATTTCAAGAGCATTGTTTTCAAATTGGTTGAATTTAGCCATCTGTTCTTGTGGTCAATAAGCATTTGACATGATTGCTCAGTTAAGTAGACAAAACAAATCACACAGAAATCTGCCCATGAGTGGTATATATGATAAACATCTACAGCTCAATTTATGTTTTGCAATGGTGTACAAATATTACAATATATCAGCACTAAGCCTTCTATCTCATATGACACCCAACAAAAGATCGGTGCAATTAGTCCATGCACAGGTGTGGTCACCCTTCCGAGATCAGATGGTTTTACCACCAGCTGGCTTGTTGGGGCCTTATAATTCCCAACAATTGTTTAGCTATTTTTTTAGATTGGGAACCAGTGGGGAGGGGATTTCAATTTTGGGGGGGGCTTGCGACCCCCCTTGGTTCCCCGGCTCTGACGTTTTGTTAGCAGGAATCTATTATCTGTGCAATGGTAAAATCTAATTATCTACATTGCAATCACAGGTATGGGACCTGTTATCCAGAATGCTCAGAACCTTGAGTTTTCCGGATAAGGGATCTTTCTGTTATGTCTCCATACCTTAAGTCTGCTAAAAAAAATTATTTATACATTCATTAAACCCAATAGGATTGTTTTGCCTCCAATAAGGATTAATAATATCTTAATTTGGATCAATTAGAAGGTAGTGTTGTTTTATTATTAATTCAGTTTGCCCTGTTAAGCTCCAGAAATAACAAAAACCATCAATTTGATTGAAACGATGTATATTCAGCATGTTGAACAAGAAGATACTCTGCCCAACTGTAGATCTGTCCTGGGTTGAGAAACAAGACCTAACTTTTAAGCAAAGTTACATATGGAAGCAAATGTTGATGCTTATTAGTGGTATTATTAACATGTATTTATATAGCGCCAACATATTGCGTAGCACTGTGGTATCACTTTCATCTTTAAAGGATCACTTTACACAGTCTGTTGGTCACTGCATTTCATTTAATCTGGGTCAAAGAAGGGATACCATAAGGCCAAAAGCATAATAATAATAATTGCCAGATTTCAAAGAGAAGGAAAAGCATAGAGTGACCTACGGTACATTAGCTGTAGAAGACAAACAAAGAGAAAGTTTTTTTTTAAAACTTAAGGATAAAAGCTACAGGTGTGTTGCTATAGACAACTTCATGCTCAATTGCCTCAAGAGCAACTTATATGTTGTAGTTAGTGGTATGGTATCACGGCATGTGTGTAGTAAAGGGATTCCAGCTACTGAAAAACATTATGCCTACAAGACTTTGCAGACAAAAAAACACTTAAAGAAAATAATCCCAGGTGTGATATGCCATTGAGTTTGAAAGGAGCTTGGTTGTGTTTTCTGTTTGCACATGGAATATTGAAGTAAGTAAGTAAGTAAGTAAGTAAGTCACCCCCTAGAAACAAATTGTAGGTATGTTCCCAAGCAGGTCTATAGTTTTGGGCTGTTCAAAAAGTAATGTGTAAGGGTAAGGCCAGACGAGGAGATTTGCATGACTATCTCCCCGAATGGCCTCAGCGTTTTTTCCCCATAGGCTACAGTGCAAAATCACCTGCACTAATGCACACGTGGCGATGCGTTTTCAATAGTTGCCCAAAGTTGCCTCACTGAACGATTTTGCGCTGTAGCCTATGGGGAAAAAACGCTGAGGCAGTTCGGGGAGATAGTCGCGCAAAAGACGTGGCGATAAGTCGCCAGGCGACAAAATCTACCCGAATCTCCTCGTCTGGCCTTACCCTAAGGCTTCTACTGTGCTTACATAGACATGTGACCCACAGCATGAAACAAAATAATCTCCCAGACAGTACCAGTTCAACTACCGTTCCACAACCAGCAGGTTTGCGAATCCCTTTAGGTTAGGAATGCATTGGTCTACATCTGATACAGTACTCAACCGAAAGGTCTTCCTAGGTTTGCAGTATTATTGAATTGTTGGCCCCCTGGACCAATGATCAAATCAGTTGCCTTAGCTGAGCACATAGGTGTCCAGCTTGGGCAGAGATCTCCTTGTCTGGTGCCAAAAAAACACATCTCAAAGTGTGCAGCCAGCTATAAAGACACATATATTGACTCCTGATAAAATAAACCAAAATGTGGGAGTGGTTATGTGATAAAACCTTAGATTGTAGACTCCACTGGTAGAAGAGGTATATGATACACAATCTCTGTAAAGCAACGAGGAAAATGCTGACATTAAATAAATAATAGACAATAAGACTACTGAAAAGAAAATGAAAGCAAAGATCTTTTTGGTCAGTATAGGTAACTGCCCTGATGCATTTTAGCACCACTTTTAGCTAATCAGATTTTGACTGTAAGAATATAGGCAGATTGGGTTGTGCGATTCCTCTACAATTTTGTTTGCAAAATCAGCTTTTATAACAAGAAAGTTAATGGTATGTTATTAAACTGGCACACAAAAATACATGAATAATTCTTTGTCAATTTTATTTATTTTACCACAGGCCATAAAATGATGTGATGAAATTAAGTGATCACTAATAGCATGGCTCACAAATTAACATGGACACCTCCCACTAGAGATGTCGCGAACTGTTCGCCGGCGAACTTGTTCGCGCGAACATCGGGTGTTCGCGCTCGCCGGAAGTTCGCGAACGTCGCGCGACGTTCGCCATTTTGGGTTCGCCATTGTTGGCGCTTTTTTTTGCCCTCTCACCCCAGACCAGCAGGTACATGGCAGCCAATCAGGAAGCTCTCCCTTGGACCACTCCCCTTCCCTATAAAAACCGAAGCCCTGCAGCTTTTTTTCACTCTGCCTGTGTGTGCTGAAGAGATAGTGTAGGGAGAGAGCTGCTGCCTGTTAGTGATTTCAGGGACAGTTGAAAGTTTGCTGGCTAGTAATCGTTTTGATACTGCTCTGTTATTGGAGGGACAGAAGTCTGCAGGGGTTTGAGGGACATTTAAGCTTAGGTAGCTTTGCTGGCTAGTAATCTACCTTCTACTGCAGTGCTCTGTATGTAGCTGCAGTGGGCAGCTGTCCTGCTTCTGATCTCATCTGCTGACTGCTGCAATAGCAATAGTCCTTGTAAGGACTGCTTTTATTTATTTTTTTGTTGTTTTACTACTACTACTACTACTACTACTACTACTACTACTACTACTACTATAAGAGCCCAGTGCTATTAGTCTAGCAGTGTTGGGGAGTGGGACTGGTGTGCTAATCTGCTGCTCCTAGTAGTTCAGCAGCACCAACTTTAATTTTTTTTTTTTAATATTCATTCTTTTTTTATTTAACTTTTTTTTTATTTTACTACCGCTGTAGTAGTGTATAAGTTGACCTTTTAGGCATTATTTGCCCTGTAGGCATTTTTTGCCCAGTGTGTTATTCAACCAACTGCTATCTAGCTGTGTGCCCGTGTTCACATTCTGTCTAAATATCCATAATATTACCGTCTCCAGAAAAAACACCGGAGTGACTTTTTTCAAGCAGCCATAATAAATTTTACGTAATCCGTATCCATCGCTGTAGTAGTGTATAAGTTGACCTTTTAGGCATTATTTGCCCTGTAGGCATTTTTTGCCCAGTGTGTTATTCAACCAACTGCTATCTAGCTGTGTGCCCGTGTTCACATTCTGTCTAAATATCCATAATATTACCGTCTCCAGAAAAAACACCGGAGTGACTTTTTTCAAGCAGCCATAATAAATTTTACGTAATCCGTATCCATCGCTGTAGTAGTGTATAAGTTGACCTTTTAGGCATTATTTGCCCTGTAGGCATTTTTTGCCCAGTGTGTTATTCAACCAACTGCTATCTAGCTGTGTGCCCGTGTTCACATTCTGTCTAAATATCCATAATATTACCGTCTCCAGAAAAAACACCGGAGTGACTTTTTTCAAGCAGCCATAATAAATTTTACGTAATCCGTATCCCTCGCTGTAGTAGTGTATAAGTTGACCTTGTAGGCATTATTTGCCCTGTAGGCATTTTTTGCCCAGTGTGTTATTCAACCAACTGCTATCTAGCTGTGTGCCCGTGTTCACATTCTGTCTAAATATCCATAATATTACCGTCTCCAGAAAAAACACCGGAGTGACTTTTTTTCAAGCAGCATTCTTATATTTTACGTAATCCGTATCCACCGCTGTGTATACGTTGACCTTGTAGGCATTATTTGCCCTGTAGGCATTTTTTGCCCAGTGTGTTATTCAACCAACTGCTATCTAGCTGTGTGCCCGTGTTCACATTCTGTCTAAATATCCATAATATTACCGTCTCCAGAAAAAACACCGGAGTGACTTTTTTTCAAGCAGCATTCTTATATTTTACGTAATCCGTATCCACCGCTGTGTATACGTTGACCTTGTAGGCATTATTTGCCCTGTAGGCATTTTTTGCCCAGTGTGTTATTCAACCAACTGCTATCTAGCTGTGTGACCGTGTTCACATTCTGTCTAAATATCCATAATATTACCGTCTCCAGAAAAAACACCGGAGTGACTTTTTTTCAAGCAGCATTCTTATATTTTACGTAATCCGTATCCACCGCTGTGTATACGTTGACCTTGTAGGCATTATTTGCCCTGTAGGCATTTTTTGCCCAGTGTGTTATTCAACCAACTGCTATCTAGCTGTGTGACCGTGTTCACATTCTGTCTAAATATCCATAATATTACCGTCTCCAGAAAAAACACCGGAGTGACTTTTTTTCAAGCAGCATTCTTATATTTTACGTAATCCGTATCCGCCGCTGTGTATACGTTGACCTTGTAGGCATTATTTGCACAGTGTTTTCTTCAAACCGCCATCTAGCTGTGTGAGCTTGTTCACATTTTGTCTAAATATTGATAATATTATCGTCTCTAGAAAAACCACTTGAGTTACTTTTTTTCAAGCAGCATTCATATATTTTACGTAATCCGTATCCACCGCTGTAGTAGTGTATACGTTGATCTTGTAGGCATTATTTGCACACTGTTTTCTTCAAACTGCCATCTAGCTGTGTGTATTATCGTTTCCAGAAAAACCAACTGAGTTTTTGTTGTTGTTGTTTTTTTAAAAATAATGCCAGGCAAAGGCAGGCCGCCACGCAGAGGCCGTGCTAGGGGCCGTGCTGCTATGCAATCCTGTGGCCCTAGCAAATTGCCCAGTTTTAAAAAGCCAATGACCCTGAACTCCCAAAATGCTGAAGAGGTAGTTGACTGGCTTACACAGCACACCCCATCCTCTACCGTTTCTAACTTTACCACAACATCCTCCTCATCCTCCACTGCTATGGCCACCCCACGTAACACTTCCTCCACCACCGGTGCCCCATCTTCACTGGAGTCAGAGGAGTTATTTTCCCATGAGTTTCTTGAACTGAGTAATGCGCAACCATTATTGGCAGAAGAAGATGAAGGAGATGAGGACGTTACACCAGATTTAATTCTGGCAGAGAACACGACAGAGATGGACATAATGATGAGTGATGAGGAGGAGGAGGAGGTCCCCGCTGCTGCTTCCTTCTGTGATGTGTCAGAAGAAATTGATGCATCTGAGGAGAATGATGATGAGGAGATTGATGTTTTGTGGGTGCCTAGTAGAAGAGAGCAAGAGGAGGGTAGTTCAGATGGAGAGACGGAGAGTCAGAGAGGCAGTAGGAGAATAAGACTTAGAAGAAGCAGGGAGGCCAGCCCGCAGGGATCAGTAGGGCAACAACATGTATCGGCACCTGTGTTCAGCCGGCCAACGCACCCGCCATTGCCGCCAATGCCGCCAACTTCTACTGTTACCGCCAGATCGCACACTTCCAAAAAGTCAGCAGTGTGGGATTTTTTTAATGTGTGTGCCTCTGACAAAAGCATTGTAATTTGCAATGAGTGCAGTCAGAAACTGAGCCTTGGTAAGCCCAACAGCCACATAGGTACAACTTCTATGCGAAGGCACATGAGCGGCAAGCACAAAGCACTTTGGGAGCAACACCTCAAAGGCAACAGGCAAACTAAAAGTCACACTCCTTCTGGTCCAGCATCTTACTGCTCTACCTCTGCTCTCCTTGACCCATCTGAACCACCCTCCACTCCGCCTTCCACCTTGACCACCTGTTCCCATTCCCAGTCATCTGCCACCAGCCAAGTTTCTGTGAAGGCCATGTTTGAGCGTAAGAAGCCAATGTCTGACTGTCACCCCCTTGCCCGGCGTCTGACAGCTGGCTTGTCTGCACTCTTAGCCCGCCAGCTTTTACCATACCAGCTGGTGGACTCTGAGGCCTTCCGCAAATTTGTAGCAATTGGGACACCGCAGTGGAAGGTACCCAGCCGCAATTTTTTTTCTAAAAAGGGAATACCACACCTGTACCAACATGTGCAGAGCCAAGTTACCGCATCTCTGTCACTTAGTGTTGGGCCAAAGGTCCATATGACTACTGACGCATGGTCCTCCAAGCATGGTCAGGGCAGGTATGTCACCTACACTGCCCACTGGGTGAACTTGGTAATGGCTGGGAATGGGAAGCAGGGAATGGGTAGCTCAACAACAACAACAACAGTGGAGTTGGTGTCACCGCCACGGATTGCACGCGGTTCTGCCACCACCTCTACTCCTCCATCGCTCTCTACCTCGTCTTCTTCCTCTTCTTCTTCTTACTCTGCTGCTGGGTCCTCCTTCTCCTCCTCCACACCTGTGCACCCCCAGCTCCCCCTAGGCTATTCGACGTGCCAGGTACGCCGTTGTCACGCTGTCTTGGGGATGACGTGCCTGGAAAGCAAAAACCATACCGGATCTGTACTCCTGTCATCTCTGCAGTCACAGGCCGATCGGTGGCTGACCCCACACCAACTGCAGATCGGAAAAGTGGTGTGTGACAATGGAAGCAATCTGTTGGCAGCGTTGAGACTGGGAAATTTAACACATGTGCCCTGCATGGCACATGTGTTAAATTTAATAGTCCAACGTTTTGTCTCCAAGTACCCAGGATTCCAGGACGTTCTCACCCAGTCCAGAAAGGTGTCGGCCCATTTCAGACGTTCCTACACAGCCATGGCACGCCTTGCTGACATTCAGCAGCGCTACAACATGCCAGTCAGGCGTTTGATTTCTGACAGCCAGACTCGCTGGAATTCAACGCTCCTTATGTTGGAACGTCTGCTGCAACAACAAAGGGCCGTCAACGAGTACCTTTTTGAACTGGGTGGTAGGACTGGATCTGCAGAGCTGGGGATTTTTTTCCCCCGTTACTGGGTGCTTATGCGCGATGCCTGCAGGCTCATGCGACCTTTTGAAGAGGTGACAAATATGGTCAGTCGCACCGAAGGCACCATCAGCGACCTAATACCCTTCGCTTTCTTCCTGGAGCGTGCCGTGCGACGAGTGACAGATGAGGCTGTAGACCAGCGTGACGAGGAGCTGGAAGCGCACGATTTATGGTCGCAATCACCAGAACGAACCCAGGCACCTGCTGCAACGCAGGGAGAGGTGCCAGAAGTGGAGTCAGAGGAGGAAGGTGGCTTTGTGGAGGAGGAGGAGGAGGACCAACAGGAGCAGGCTTCCCAGGGGGCTAGTGGTGACCTTTTGGGGACCCCTGGTCTTGTACGTGGCTGGGGGGAGGAGACCGTGGATGATGCAGTCCTTGATAATGAGGAAGCGGAGATGGATAGCTCTGCATCCAACCTTGTGAGAATGGGGTCTTTCATGCTGGCATGCCTGTTGAAGGACCCCCGTATCAAGAGGCTTAAGGAGAAGGACCTGTACTGGGTCGCAACGCTACTAGACCCTCGGTACAAGCATAAAGTGTCAGAAATGTTACCAACATACCACAAGTCCGAAAAGATGCGGCATTTACAAACCAGCCTGCAAAACATGTTGTACAATGCTTTTAAGGGTGATGTCACTTCAGGAACTCATCAAAATTCCAGGGGCAGAGGTGCCAGTAATCCTGCCACGAGCACACCTGCAAGGACAAAGCCCTTTGGCCGGTCTGTAACGTCAGACATGCAAATGTTTTTCTGTCCAAGGCAGCGCCACAACCCTTCGGGATCCACCCTCAAAGAACGCCTCGACCGGCAGGTAGCGGACTACCTGGCATTAACTGCAGATATCGACACTCTGAGGAGCGATGAACCCCTGGACTACTGGGTGCGCAGGCTTGATCTGTGGCCAGAGCTGTCACAATTTGCCATGAACCTCTTGTCTTGCCCAGCCTCAAGTGTGCTCTCAGAAAGGACCTTCAGTGCAGCAGGAGGGATTGTAACTGAGAAGAGAACTCGCCTAGGTCACAAAAGTGTCGATTACCTGACCTTTATTAAAATGAATGAGGGGTGGATCTCGGAGGGTTACTGCACGCCGGAAGACTTGTTCTGACTTCTATGCAGCTGTCCTTCTCTTCAAGCCTCATGACTCCACACACAGCTGTCCTTTAGCGTCCTCCTCCCTCCGCCACCGTTACAAACTAGGGTGCAAACCCTACTGGTTTAATTTTTTCTGGCCTCTGTGCTTCAGTGGCTGCAACCAAAAAAACTGGGCAAACAATGTCTACAAGGTCAACGTATGGCGAAAAATGACTATTTTCAGCATTTATATGGCATATTTTTTCTGGCAACTGTGCTTCAGTGGCTGCGTCCAAAAAAACTGGGCAAACAATGCCTACAAGGTCAACGTATGGCAGTTGTTTAAAGAGAACAGTAGATTACTAGCCAGCAAAGCTACCTAAGCTAAAATGTCCCTCAAATCCCTGCAGACTTCTGTCCCTCCAATACAGAGCAGTATCACGCAGATTACTAGCCAGCAAACTTACTATCATCTGTCCCTGAAATCACTAACAGCTCTCGCCCTACACTATCTCTTCCAAGCACACACAGGCAGATTTTTCAGATACATTTTTGCCCTTGATCCCCCTCTGGCATGCCACTGTCCAGGTCGTTGCACCCTTTAAACAACTTTAAAATCATTTTTCTGGCCAGAAATGTCTTTTGTAGATGTTAAAGTTCGCCTTCCCATTGAAGTCTATGGGGTTCGCGAACCGTTCGCGAACCGCTCGCAATTTTGCGCAAGTTCGCGAATATGTTCGCGAACTTTTTTTCCGACGTTCGCTACATCCCTACCTCCCACCACTTACAAGTCTATTTACACACTTTTTACAACTTGGTAGAGGTTTAATGAGTCACTCAAACAGCTTTAGTACTGACAACTGCCAGTGTAAAACAGATCAGTAGTAAAATGTAAGTGATTAATTACATGGCTTGGAAGAACATAGCATTCGAATAAGGTGGAGATTCTTCCCCAGTGTTGGTAACAGACAGTGCAGTTGTAAGCTTAATCGATAAGGAGGCACTGTCACGACCGGCACCCAATACCAGAACAAGTGCCAAGTACCCTGGTCTCGGCTCGGCTTCACCAGTAGTGTGACCACCGTTGGGGTTCGGGAGGAGCCCTCAGCTTACTTGGGTGCCACCTGGACTTAACGAGGGGTACAAGGCGAGATGTTCTGGCTGGCAAAGGGGCACGGCTGGTAGCAGAGTCTTTTGGGCCGAAGGTCACAGTACAAGAGGATTAGGCAGAAGGATGGTCAGACAGGCTGGGTCGAGGCAGGCGGATATCAGAATCGTCAAACAGGCAAAGGGTCAAACCGGGTGATCAAACAAAGGTCAGGATACAGATTGTTGGATTGTCAGGAAGCAGGCAGGGTCAAACACGAATAATCAGATCAGAATTTCAAAGACAGACGCACAAGGCTCAGGAAAACCACTAGAACTAAGTTCAATCACGGGCAAACTCTGGAAGCCCTTTCAGCCTATTTATACAATTTGAATTTGGCGCCATTGCGCGTTGGCGTCATCACGCCAGCGCACCTGCGCCTTTAAGGAACACGGAGGCGCGCGCGCCCTTAGAGAGGCAAGATGGCCACACAGGTATTTTTATTACAGGCACTTCTCCCACTTCATACCAGTAATAAATATTAAATGCAACAGCATCCCTGACCAAGATCCCTAACCAAGACATTCCATTTAATTTTTCATGGAAGATTCCCAGACCCACTAATTATGAGGGAAAGTAATTAAAATCATAGGTGTTGTTTAAAATGGCGTTTTTGCGAATGTTTAGCAAATCGGGGGGGAGGGGAGTTGACAGCTCTGCACTTATAAAAGTCAAACCTTTGACATATTGGAAATATTTCATGCTTTGGGCTACCTGTCAGTAAACTAACAAGTGCAAAAGGAAGTTGTGGCGGCTGGACAAAAGCATGTTATTTCTTACTTATGTTCTGAAAAGCAAGAAAGCATCAACATCGGACTTAATATGTAGACTTTTGGATTTGTTGAGTTAGAGCCTTGTATCAGACCGTGCACCTTCAAAATAGCCATGAAGAGGTCAGGTATCAAGCAAAAAAGCTCTTATTACTCAGTGCATGTACCTTGATGCATGGGGATTTGGTTAAGCGAGTGGGTAGCTTTATAATGTATAAAACATAACTATTGATGATATTGAGAGTCAGAATGAAATAAGAGAGTTCAGAGTAGTGGGCCAGGGCAATCAGCAATGTAGAAGAGTAGTCAAACAGGCTAAAGGTAAAGCAAAACATACCCACAACCCACGGGTGTACTCAAACATGCAGGTCTTTTAGCGGAAGGGGGCTGACTATCCTACAGGTTTCTGTTATGAGCATTTCGAAAAGCAACTGATGGAAATTTGAGTGCATTACAAAGCAATATCAAGTTTTTTTTATCAATTCACGCTAAACTTATATACTGTATACAATAGTGTGTTCAAGATGAACTGTGACTCTCCATAGTGACACTAACAAGGTCAATGGAAGATTAGGCATGGTGACATAGGATGCGACGTTTACATGGTATGATATCATACCAAGCACAGCAGGGAACAGAGAAGTGGAACCATGTTTTAAATTCAAAATGTAGACCCCACCCAGGAGCAATATTTTTATATAGGTACATTGTTTATCTACAGGGGAGTTCTTAGTGCTATTTTAAACTGCAAAGAAATTCTGTCACATAATCGGTTTGTATAGTGGATTTCATAGTAATGTCTGATTATTTCTATTAACTGTTAACCCTGAAAATATCTTGGGAATATTTGAATAAAACTGGGAATTGACTTGATAAATGTGTGATGTCCTGATTTAAAGGAGTTCTAACCTGGTAAAAGGTGCATTAAAAAGCAATCACACATCCATCTGATCATATTCACGCATTATATATTCCCAGTAGCTTCTAAATATGAATGTAGATGTCATGTGAAATTTCACTTCAGTATTTAGCAGAGACTATAATTATTGCAAACTTTCAGAGCATCACAGTTATTAGAAGCAGATTATGGGGAATTTAGGGGACATTTTATATATATATATCTATATATATCTATATATATCTATATATATATATATATATATATATATATATATATATATATATATATACACATACAGGTATAGGATCCCTTATCCGGAAACCCGATATCCAGAAAGCTCCGAATTACAGAATGGCTGTCTCCCATAGACTCTAGCTTGTACTTGAACACAACTAAGATATAATTAATCGTTATTGGAAGCAAAACCAAAAATTGGGTTTATTTAATGTTTCAATTAATTTCTAGTAGACTTAAGGCATGAAGACCCAAATTACGGAAAGATCCATTATCCGGAAACCCCCAGGTCCTGAGCATTCTGGATAACAGGTCCCATACCTGTATATATATATATATATATATAGCAAAAAAAACACACTCACAGGGCTTTTCAATGGTGAAAAATCAAAAATTATGTTTATTTCAACGTTTCAGCTATTCACTGAAGCCGTCATCAGCTTCCTGATTTTGCACCATTGAAAAGCCCTGTGAATGTGTTTTTTTTGCTCTATGTACGATTTACTATAACCAGCACCTAGGCAGTAGCGTTTGTTTTGTGTGCACCAGCTTTTGGACTATATATATATATATATATATATATATATATATATATATATATATATATATATATATATATAGACAAATACAAGAGGTCCTCTGCACTCAACCCATTATCAATATATTTAAGACAGAGACATTGTGTGCATACTGCTACTGAAAAATGCCTTACCCTTTAAACAAAACAGGGATTGTTTGTCCATATATTGCAATATATTTAAGCTGGCCAACTAATATATATATTAGGGATGCACCGAATCCAGGATTCGGTTCGGGATTCGGCCTTTTTCAGCAGGATTCGGATTCGGCCGATTCCTTCTGCCCGGCCAAACCGAATCATAATTTGCATATGCAAATTATGGGGAGGGAAATTGCGTGACTTTTTGTCACAAAACAAGTAAAAATGTTTTCACCTTCCCACCCCTAATTTGCATATGCAAATCAGGATTCGGATTTAGTTCGGTATTCAGCCGAATCTTTCGCAAAGGATTCATGTTTATATATATATATAGGGCAGGCACAGATCCTGTTTTGTTTCTGCCATCCTTTGTCAACATCAGTCCATGCTGGCACAGCAATAACCAAACAACTTCATAACAGGCGGTTTGCATTTGGGGTTAAAAAGTGGCAATTGGACACTTTACATTGCCTTTATAAATATGTAACAAAGCCATTACAAATCAAGACAAACAATGGAAAACCTTGGTACAGCTCATGGTTGCCATCATAGTAAAAATGTAGGGTTGGCAACTACAGTATGTATCCATGTCTAGAGCCAGAATTCCAGTCCCATGATACATTTGTCACGGAGTCAAGGATTACCTCTAAAACAATATGTTCTATTAATAAAAGCCCCACTTCATTAATATGAAGGCAATATCTATAGCCCAGAAATAGCACTTAAGTGAATGACCTCTAAGGAGAGAACGTCTTTACTTCTACCAGTCAAGAAGAAAAAGGAAAAAAAGGTGTTGTATATGACACCTTTCCATTCATTGAGCAGCTGCTGCATGTAATTGAGCCCCAGATCCAAACTTAGATCACTGACTGTGCTGAGAGACAGAAGTGCAGTTGAGACATCCCTTCATTGATTATATTTCTATAGCATTAACATATTCACTTCAGTCCCTGCCCCAGCAGAGCTTACATTCTTATTTCTCAGTCATGTAAACACTATGGTTAGAATAAGCAGAAACCCTTTAACCTACCAGTGTGTTTTGTATGTATGTATATTTTTATTTATATAGCACTACTTTTGTATTCAGCATTATACAGCAGAACAATACATTAAGAGAACAAACAGGGGTCATTACAGTAATAAATACAAAGTAAAGCTGCATTAAATATTAAAAGCAACGTGACAAAGAGGTCCTGGTTCCATAGAACTTACAATCTAAGTTTTAAGGCAGTGGGAGAATGCCGGATCACCAGAGGAAACCCATACAGACACAAGGAGGAAACAAAGCCCTGGCCAGAACCAAACCCAAGATTGCAGTACTACTACCACCACCATGCTCCACACATGTGATTGAGCAAATGGATTAATCCAGTAGTTTAATGTTTGACAATGTATTCCAAGAGAAGTGGGGCACTTTGCACTTCAATCAGACACTGGTCACATTAGCAACCCTGATAGGAGTCATTCACCAACCAGAATTTCAGCAAGTCTTATGCATACTGCAACAGATAAAGTACAGGTATGGGACCTGTTATCCAGAAAGATCCAAATAACAGAAAGGCCATCTCCCATAGACTCTATTTTATCCAAACAATCCAAACTTTGAAAAATGATTTGCTTTTTCTCTGTAATAATAAAACAGTACCTTGTACTTGATCCCAACTAAGATGTAATTAATCCTTATTGGAGGCAAAACCAGCCTATTGGGTTTATTTAATGTTTACATGATTTTTTAGTAGACTTAGCAGATTTATCAAGGGTCGAAGTGAATTAGAGGGAATTTTCGAAGTAAAAAAATTTGAAATTCAAAGTAATTTTTTGGATACTTCAACCATCGAATAGGATACTATGACTTCAACTTCGAATTCAATTCAAAGTAAAATACTTGAATATTCGACCATTCAATAATCGAAGTACTGTCTCTTTAAAAAAACTTCAACTTCAATACTTTGCCAAATTAAACCTGCCGAAGTGCTATGTTAGCCTATGGGGACCGTCTAGAGCAGTTTTCTAAGTTTTTTGAAGCCAAAGAAAAATCGTTCGATAGATCGATTTCGAGTTCGATAGGTCCCGTACCTGTACATTTCTGAGAGGTACAAATCCTACTAGGAGAATTATGATATGGGCTGATGGGCAAGATTGAAACCAGGCATAGCAACATCTTAGAGACAGCAATTGCCAAATCCCTAGATATGAAATTCAGATAAAATATTCAAATAATGAACAGATTCTTAAATCATTGCTGGGCTCTATCTTGAGCACTGTTTGGGCAGAGACACACGGTCAGATTCGGGGAGATTAGTCGCCCAGTGACAAATCTCCTCTCCTTCATGGGCGACCAATCTCCCTGAACTGGAAAACTTCGGGCGACTTTGAAAAACGAAGCACTCCAAGTGCCATCTCACCAGAGATTTACATTCTAGCCCGCGGGAAGACAGGGGACGGCAGTTCAGGGAGATTAGTCGCCCTCAGGGCCGGATTTACATAGAGGGCGCCACTAGGCCCGCTGCCGTTCGTCGCCCATGTCCCCTCCCCTTTATTCATGCAAATTTTCATCATCAATGGGGAAATTAAAAAAATTATTGTATCTCCAGCGCTTTCCCAGTGTTTTTGAACCAATGTGGGTGTGGCTGGGCAGCATGCCGCCCCCCTAAAATCCTGCCGCCCTAGGCCCGGGCCTAGGTGGCCTTTCCACAAATCCAGGCCTGGTCGCCCTGAAGAAGAGGAGATTTCTTGCTGGGGGCGACTAATCTCTTGAATCTGATCGTGTGTCTCTGCCCTTTATCATCAATTAGTAATTTGGTATATTAGCATTAACATACATTTAGGGCCACTGTTAAAACTCAAAACAGACACAGTATTTAAAACAGCTAAACATTGAATTATCAAAACAGCATGGCACAGTAGCTCAGCAAAGCAACTAAAGCGCCTCTACAATATCAGTTGTTTATGCAACAAACTATCCCCCTAAATGTGTTTTTCTGAGAGCTTCCTTGAGAGTTAAGAGCATGTTCCTAACAAACTGGAAAGCAAGTTGTGCTGAGAGTGGAAATTCCACTTTGGTTGCTCTGTCTGCATCCAGGGGTCATTGAATAACCAATGCATTCCTTTGTCTGAATAAATCAGGAGACTCTTGTTTACTCATGGGCGAAGTCAAACTTTCCAGCCACTGTACTTGTTGCTTTAATTTGAACACAAGCAACCCTAGCAACATCATTCAAACAATAGTACTAAAGACAATAGACGTTGAAATATTGTTTATTCACATCTATAGCTAAATGTTGCTTTAATAGAGCCTAGATGGAATTGTAAGCGTTAATATTTGTGGTCTTGGCACAACATTTCCCTTGATAGCCTTTTTTCCTGTTTCCCAGAAACTGAAAATAGATAGAAAGAAAGAAAGCTGCTGAAAATTATTAAGGGTGTTCATTTAGATCCAATGTCAAACCCATGACCTCCTTAATTTAACTAGCATGGCTTCAAAGGGTCTGCATGTCATAATGCTACCGCGAGTGCTTAAGCTCGAAAATCCTTCTGAACATCTGTGAAATGAAGGGAAAAAGGAAAGGGGGTTAAGGGTATATTATTACATTAGAAAGCCATTTTTAAAAATTTGAATTATTTGGGGAAAATTGAGCCTACAGGAGACTTTACGCCTTTACGTAATTCTGAGCTTTCTGTATAACGGGTTTCCAGATAATTTATCCAATACCTGTACTTGAACTCCATAACACTACCACTACTACTCTACTAACAAAATGTATTATTGGCATCAAGCTATCAAAATATAACATATTACTTGTCTTGTTCCATATATACATTGAGCAGATCAATTTGGGGCTTTACTGTAAAACCCTTCAGTGTCCTGAACTAAGGGATTTTCCCTGTGAATTGGGGTAATTGACTATTATTTATTAATGTTCTTCCATAGAAGATAGCAGTCCTTCTACATAGAGCCAGGGCTCCAAACTTCCATCACAATAAAACAGTATGGTGGATTTAAATTTTAGAAAAGATACCATTCATGTTAAAAATATTTATTTTTATTCATTTTATGCATTGTCACAGTGGAGGGACCTCCTTTGCCTTGCTGAAAACAAATAATCTCCTTATATGGCAGTGGTACAGGGAGCAGTTTGATAGCTACTACAGGTACGAGACCTGTTGTCCAGAATGCACAGAAGCTGGGGTTTTCCGGATAAGGGATCTTTCCATAATTTGATTCTTCATACTAGAAAATCATGTAAGCATTAAACAAACCTAATAGACTGGTTTTGTTTCCAATAAGGAGTAGTTATATTGTAGTTGGGATCAAGTACAAGGCACTGTTTTATTTTTATATAGGATAACATATATCATTAAAAAAAAATTTGGATTATTTGGATAAAATGGAATCTATGGGAGATGGCCTTTTATTGTGTAATTCAGCATGCTGATTCCCAATTATCAGGAGTAGGTCAATTCCATCCACAGGTCAGATGATTTGGAAGACAGTAGAACTCACTATAAGCCCAACTTTTTATGCAGGCCTAATGAAGAAATTATACGGAAGAGGTAAGGATATGAAAGTGTACATTCCCACCAGCATGAGCCCAAAGTATTGTATAATCCTGACTTTGGAGTGTAGATGCACATGCCTTTATTACAATGAGCTGCCACCAAACAGACACACAGAGATGATAGAAAACCAAGAGATCTCAGGAGAGAACAATAGATGACCATCAAGAGTGAGAAGAACCCCCCTTTAGGTGTTTCAAGATATTCTTCGAGTGAGGGCCATGGGTAGACAGACAGAAGAGATAAAACATTCTGGTTGCACCAGGGCAGCATTTATAAGCACCAAACACACTACCCTCTGGCAGTCCAGTCTCCATTGTAGAGTTAAGCCTAGGATTTAAAGAATAAAGTGCACTGAATTCACCTTAAAATACATTGGATCCAACAATAACATAGGTGTGTACAGTAATATCTATTTACTATTATCCAGCTAAACTAGAGTTCTTCTATTCATATTTGCAAGCGGGCAATAGTATCAATATAGTTGGGAAATAGGCATGCCGGGTTGTTATTACATTCAGTAGCTCTAGATCTCATAACGGTGTTTCAAGATATTCTTCTAGTGAGGGCCATGGGTAGACAGACAGAAGAGATAAAACATTCTGGTTGCACCAGGGCAGCATTTATAAGCACCAAACACACTACCCTCTGGCAGTCCAGTCTCCATTGTAGAGTTAAACCTAGGATTTAAAGAATAAAGTGCACTGAATTCACCTTAAAATACATTGGATCCAACAATAACATAGGTGTGTACAGTAACATCTATTTACTATTATCCAGCTAAATTAGAGTTCTTCTATTCATATTTGCAAGCGGGCAATAGTATCAATATAGTTGGGAAATAGGCATGCCGGGTTGTTATTACATTCAGTAGCTCTAGATCTCATAACGGTTTGAAAAGAACCTTAAGGGCAGAGAAATATTGTTCACATTCCTGTGAAGACATGGTGGTCTGTTATTTATATTGCTTAAACAAGCAAGAAAATGATATCAGAAAATGTGCCTGCAAACTGTTCCCACCTAGCTGGGGAAAAGATGGTGAAGCCTTTCAATTCTGCAGAAAAACACACATTTAAATTCAATATAAACAGGAAATGTTAGGCTTGCTATTTATCATGGGAAATCTCATGGCCATAAAAAGGAATATCTTATCTCTATATTGCCCTGGGAACATTTATTGCTGACAAGCTATGAGCTTTTTCCCCTGTTCTATAAATAAATGACATTATAGAGTAGCAAAACTAAGGGACTTTTTCTACAGGAAACAATATTGGCTCTTTTGTACTTAGATCTGTCATAGCATAGTATTTGGTCAATTATGCCTTGGTTCATCTTGTTCTCTACACCTACATGACTTTGGAAATTAAAAGAGGCCATTGATTTTATGTCATTAGATCACTGGAAATAGATTGTTTGCCAGGGATGTTAACCCTGAAATCATCCAGCTGGAGCGCAATTCCCATCATACTTTCAAAAATGCACATTTGACTTTCTATCTGGAATTTCTATAATACATACTTCCCCCGAATAACTGACTCTGTTCTGACTTGTGAGCAGAGAAAACAAAAAAAAGCAAGCAGTAAAAACCACGTAAGGGCTACTTTTACAATACAGACTACTCAAGCATACCTGTCAGTATTAAATCATGGGCTAAGTGCTGGGGGTTATTTTACATTGACTAGTTGAAGATAATTTATAGGGTCATCAGCTGATTAACTGGAGCAAATTTACATTTGACCTCTGAGCTAAAACAAATGAAGAAATACAAATGTCTCAAAACAATGACGTGGCACCTTGCACTGTCTATAAAGACGTGTTATGCCAGGGCGCATAGGACAGTCCTATTATGTTTATTTCTCTTTATAAATAAGGGCTCTTACTCACGGGCGGTTTTTCCTGCGATCCCCTTCGTTGCGCACTCTTCCCTTCAGCCGCAGGGGAGCGCAGGAGTAGATGCACTCAATTATTGTGAAGGGGGCTGTACTCACACAGACACATGTATGCGCCGAAGGCAGGTGAAATGCAATATGTTGCATCCCACCTGCGTTTGGCACTTACATGCGTCTGCGTGAGTACATCCCCCTTCACAATAATGGAGTGCAACTACTCCTGCGCTCCCCTGCGCTGAATGGTAGAGAGAGCAATGCAGGGGACCGCAGGAAAAACCGCCTGTGTGTAAGAGCCCTTAGTCGTATAGTCAGATTATGTCTGTCCAGCAAGGTTTACTTTTATGTTTAATAAACATAGAACTGTTATTACTGTAAATGAATGTGTTGTCCATGTATTTGTGGACAAACTAAAGCCAGAGCACCCAAATATGATCACACACTAATACATTTATATAGCGTAAAGATAATTTGTTTAGTTAGCAACTCTAAAAAAATAGAGAATATTTTTAGTGTCATCAGTTGCTACCCAGTCCTTCATTGTGATTTAGTTTATACCATTTCTCCAGTCATTCCAAAATGGGAAACTGGGACGCTTTTGTTTATGCCTACATCTCCTGATGCCTGATTATACACAAATGTGTCCATGGTTTATATTAAACTATGTGAATTTTTCGTTTTTGTTAAGCACGAACACTAGGGACTGACCAGCTTAAAGGAGAAGGAAAGGTTAACTAACTAAGTAAGCCTTATCAGAAAGGTCCACCTAAATATACCAGTAAACCCTCAAAGTAATGCTGCTCTGAGTCCTCTGTCAAAAAAAAACAGCACTTCTTTCCTTCTATTGTATACACACAGGCTTCTGTATCAGACTTCCTGTTTTCAGCTTAAACCTCCTTGCCCCGGGTGTGAGCATGCTCAGTTTGCTCCTCTTCCCCACCCCTCCCTTCTCTGCTGTAATCTGAGCCCAGAGCTATAAGTGGGCAGGGAGAGACTCAGGCAGAAAGTGATGTTACACCAAGCTAATACTGCAGCTGCTATCCTAAACAAACAGAGAGCTTCTAGAGCTTTTTAGTCAGGTATGGGAAAACATTCTACAGAATAAATATAGCATTCTAGCTTGCACTATTGCAGCAACATGCATTTTTACCCGTTGCACCCCTTACCCAACCCATAACTGCCATATCCACAATATATCCGCTGACCACCATTAAACAGGAATTGCTGTTGCTGCAAACCGGAATTTACATCATCTGTATTGGGCGTAGGCAGAAAAAATGTTTAGAAAAATGTGCAAAGCAGTAAAACTTGCTATAAATAAGACCTGCGACCAGCAGACCTGCCAACCCATGGTTCCCTGACCTGCTGCAGCACTCTACCAACAACTAAAGCACCAAATGCATGATAGTGCTATTCAGAACTGTGCAGCTGGGCAGTTCGACTCACTATATAGGCGCTGCTTGTTTCTTTTTTTTATCCGTAATGTCCAATTACTGAACAATGTTAACATTTGATTCATTAATAGTACATCATTGGGCACTCTCTGATCTATTCTCCTATATAGATATATCATTAGCATTGTTACCTCATACCCCTGGGGCTCTTGGGCTCAGTACTGACTATGGCCCTATCAGTGCCATGGGTGGAAAGCAGAAAACCCTGAGAATATCACTTGTCAGATGAAATGAAGCATGGCTATTTCCTTTAATTCTTGCAGTCGAACTAGAAGAGTAAAGCTGTAAGATAAAGGAATGATTTAGGCCTGAAGACATCTGCATTTGTCTCTTCTTTTTAGATTTGACCAGAGTCGGAGTATCAAAGGATCTTCCAACCGAAGAAAAATGCCATCAGCCCATTCTTATTTCCACCATAGGTCTATATGAAATCTATTTTATTTAGCATTGTCTACATGAAAATTGTAAGCAATGGGATTCAAACTAGAGAGATGCAGGAAGCCCTAATTTTCTCACGAAACAAGTCTGTGTTTGTGTGTGTACTGGGTGCTAATAGTGAGTGTATTAAGGTAACAGGAAATTCATGGTTCGTTACATGTCCATCACATTTGTTGAGCTAGGTACCTTCACTTAACGAGAGGGTTCCTTTGCCCCCTTTTTTGTTTAGTTCATGTATAACCAAACTGAGCCATTTATTTAGTAATTAAAGATAAACAGTCCAATGGCCCTTGTTTATTGAACTGTTGGACTGTCAGACAGCAGTTAGTTTATCTAAGGAAAGGCGAAGGAAATGAGGCCTAATTTCAATATCCTTTGCTAATACATCATAGACTTAGAATATATGAAAGAATAAAGTCAGATGTTAATGATGTAGCAAACCTGCTATCTGATCAACATCAAAAAAGAAAAGTGTTTTAAAGTAATACAAATATAATGCAGTGTTAGGGTCTGGCCACATTCAAGGAGATTAGTCGACAGGGGACAAATCTCCTCTATCTGTAAATCGCCTGGGGCCAGGCACACGGAGCGATTCATTTTCCGAAGTCGCCCGTAATTGCCTTACGAGGAAGGCAGATCGAGGAGATTAGTCGCGGTAAAGAAGAGGAGATTTGTCGCCTGGTGACTAATCTCCCTGAATCTGCCCGTGTGGCCAGACCCTTACCCTACACTGGCAAAACTGTTGTGTTTGCTTCAAAAACACTACTATTGTTTATATAAAAAAAGCTGCTGTGTAGCAATGGGCGAATTTATTCGACAGGCACGAATTTGCGGCGTATTCCAGCAATTCGCAAAACCAGTACAAAAAATTGGACACTGGCGTGTTTTTTATGGACGCAGGTGGATTTTCTCCTGTGTCCAAAACTTTTCGCCGTTTCGCCAATTTTGTGGGAAATTCGAAAAAGTGGAAAAAAATCAATATTTATTAATGCCAGAATTCATTTTATTTCCATGACCATCTGTGGGACAGTCTTGTTCAGGATAAAATGCATTTCTGCATGGGTAAAAATGGGTACAAAAGATAGCAAACTGCAACGAGAAAAGGGTTTTCACAGAGACCACATACCTGTAAGTCAAAGGTTGAGTTCTGCCGATTGGGTTATTTATGGATCTCTTCAAATACATGCTAGAAAAACATGTCTTATAAATATTATCATTTTGGCACAAAGCTTCCCCACTTCAGAGAGAGAGACCAAACTGTGCCATTTGGAAGCACTTCTTTATCTGTGATGGATGCAGTTCCATATGGTTCTTCAGACAGATGCTGCTCAACATGTTGTATTATGTGCATACGAACAACATGAAAGTCGTTTAGTGTGGCCTTTGTTTAGTGTACATATGTGCTCTATTTTATACACATTTGGTAGTGAAACTGTATACTGTTATGAAAGCTAAGAATAATCAGATAATGTGATCATCTGCCCCGCATGTATTCTAGAGGCAAGAGTCTGGAAACTGTTATTAGATTCCTAGAGACCATATGGGGAGTCGGCACCAATCTGTTTCACCTTCAGCTCAAGAAGCACAGTTCATATTCCGTGTTCAGTTACATGTAACATGGCATTCCTGATCTTTCATAATATCATTTGTTAGGAGAATATTACTTTACTTCTGCTTTCCCATATGTAATATAGACTGACAGTGGACCTCAGCTTTGTTTTAAACAGCTAAAGAAGTAACACCATTCAGACAGAGACAATATTCAGAGCGGTCATATTCATGGTGTATTTAGGTTCATTTAAAAGGGTATATGCCAAATCAATTTATTATGGTGATCTTCGTCCTATGGCTCTCAAGTTGCTAAATACAACACAAAGCTATTGGCTATCTTTGGAACTGTGAGGACTGTAGTGTAGGAATAACCCAGGAATCTTAGATTGAATCTTGAATGGTTGCACCTATACTCAATCTTAACCCCCCCCAAAATGTTTCCACCGCCTTTTCTCACCAAAGTTTGCCTTAAAAAGAAAAATACCATGTACTAGATTTGTAAGGTATTTTAGCATATGTTGTGTTCTGTTTCAAGTTGTGCGTAACATAACATATTGTGAATTACATAGTACACTTACAATATGAAAGCCAGGGAGCAAAGTCCAAAAATCAGATACAATGCAACATTTTTTTTGCAATTTGCACCCATGTTTGCCATGCTGTTTGATTTGCCACAAGAGTGCACAGACCTGCAGCCAGTCCCACAAATACAGTGCTGCCTGTGTTTTAGTTATTTATAAGCGGAGAGAAAGGAAAAGCCCCTTGGCATCCCCCCTCACCCCTTAACTTTTGCGTCATTGAGACTCTCAAGTTAGGGTGCAGCTAATGATGCAGGCCCCAACCGGCCCTGTCCTTACCACCTGCTTTATGACTGTATCCGGCATGTGGTGCAGAGAGTTGCCATTCCTCCAGCAGAAGTGTTCCGTGCATGATAACTAAGGGGTTCACTCCTGCCTTTTGCACGGGGGCATTGTAAATACTTCCCGTTATTGTGTGTACTAAAAACTTTTCTGCATTTTGGCATTTATACATATTGCTTGCCACAACAGAGATAAAAAAACACATGTCAACATGATTTCCCCACAGGTCAAACAGATGTTTATCTGCATGGAATGCCAAATAGCACTGACCCTCGGCAGAACAAGCAAAGAAACTTGGTCCCTGTATTTCCTTGCAGGGCCGGCCTTAGGCCAATTGGACCAATTCGGCCCAATTGGGCCCCGCACTGCCCCTTTCCTTTCTATTTTGTGCCTGTATGCCCTTATTTTCCTAAATACTTGCTGTGTCAGTAGCCAGCAACACTTTGTCTGGGGGCCCAGCCAACATGGTCCCAATTGGGCCCCACATTTGATAGGATCAGCCCTGTTTCCTTGATCTATTGTTGCCACATCTAATAGGATGGTAGGGCATTCTGCCAAAGCTGCATCCAAAGGCTAGTGGCCGACGGGGAAATTTGCCCTCGCAATTATTTATGAGTGACTGCAGGTGACAAAATGCCTCTCCATTGGATATAATTGAAATCGCTGGCAGTATGACCAACATATTGCAAAGTCACCTGAAGTTGCCTCTGGAGGAAACTTCGAGATGATTTAGCAATTTAGACATATGTTGGTCATACCGCCAGCGATTTCAATTATTTCCAATGGGGAGGCATTTTTGGCACAATGAATATGCCAATTGTTCATGTGAGTAGTGTTCCTGTTTTACATTTTTAAAAATGTCTTTGCAGTATGATCTTTCTGCCTCCACATTTCTCCCAGGTGGCTGGGTATTCCAAGTAGAGTATGTGGAGATTTGTCGGCAACAGTCACTCATAAATAATCATGGCAACAGATTTTCATGCCGGCCACTGCCCTTAAGGGGCCTATGCATGCAACAATGTTTGGGCAGAAAAACTGACATTGCCCCCCCCCCATATATCAGTGCAAGCACCAGATTTGTTTTAAACGTCTTCAAAGACAATATCACCCTGATAAAGAATAGATCGGTAGTTGTGTACAACTAATAAGTATATCTTTGAAAAAGGAGGGCCATTTACAAGATAATAATAAACTACTATGTACACTGAAAAACTGGACTAAACAGTTCAAATGTGAACAGGCCCGGATTTGTGGAAAGGCCACCTAGGCCCGGGCCTAGGGTGGCAGGATTTCAGGGGGCGGCATGCTGCCCAACCACCAGGGCCGCCATCAGAAATCACGGCCCCCCCCTTCCGACACCTCCCCTAACCACGCCCCTGACCACGCCCTCACCTTAACCATGCCCCCACCACAAAGGTCACATGGACACATTCACAAACCGCAAATAAAATCATTTTGGCAAAAGGGTTATTAAGCCTGCCACCACATCAAGGTAGACTCTTTAAGCAGGTACCTGCTCTAACCTAAATTGCACTTTGTTTTACAATTATTCTACGCATTGGGGGATATGGGGCCCTGCATGGGAATCCGTGGCCCTCATTGGGTTTCAGGGGCCTGCATTGGCAGCCAGGGGTCACAAAAAAAAAAAAAAACACTGCTGACCAGGCCCTCTGCAAATCAGGGGCTCTGCATGGGGATATGGGGCCCGGCATGGGGATTCAGGGGCCTGCAGGGGAATCAGGGGCCCTCATTGAGGGTTTAGGGGCCTGCAGGGGCATCAGGGGCCCTGCATTGGTGGCTCAGGGGCAGTATGGGGTTCAGGGGCCCTGCATTGGTGGCTCAGGGGCAGTATGGGGTTCAGGGGCCCGCATTGGTGGCTCAGGGGCCCTGCATTGGTGGCTCAGGGGCAGTATGGGGTTCAGGGGCCCGCATTGGTGGCTCAGGGGCAGTATGGGGTTCAGGGGTCCGCATTGGTGGCTCAGGGGCCCTGCATTGGTGGCTCAGGGGCAGTATGGGGTTCAGGGGCCCGCATTGGTGGCTCAGGGGCCCTGCATTGGTGGCTCGGGGGCAGTATGGGTTCAGGGGCCCGCATTGGTGGCTCAGGGGCCCTGCATTGGTGGCTCGGGGGCAGTATGGGGTTCAGGGGCCTACATTGGTGGCTCAGGGGCCCGCATTGGTGGCTCAGGGGCCCGCATTGGTGGCTCAGGGGCCCGCTTTGGTGGCTCAGGGGACTTACCTGCTTGTGCTGGCATCTTCTTCTTCCTCCAGGAGGGTCTTCTTCGCCGTCTTCGCCATCCGTTCGCTGTCTCCAGGAAGCACGTCCTCCTCCAGCGACGTCCTCGTTCTTCTGACTGCAGGCGGCGGCTTAAATAGAGTTGCGCCCGTGCGTACTGACGTCACGCGTACGCACGGTACGCAGCTCTGTGTGGAAAAATGCAGGGCAGAGTCAGGTCGCGGCCAGGCCCCCTGGAAGCGGGGAAATCCACCGGGCCCGGGAGGACTGTCCCCCCAGTGACCCCCTGATGGCGGCCCTGCCAACCACACACACATTGGTTTAAAGACACTGGAGATGCGCTGGAGATAAAATCATTATTTAAATTCCTATGCGCCAATCTCCATTGCTCCTTTCCAGATTATGAAAATTTGCACAAATAAAGGGAAGGGGACAGGGGCAACTAACGGAAGTGGGCCTAGGGGCATCCACTACGTAAATCCAGTATGTGAATTCTTTCCAAAAAAAATATACACCCTAGCAGGCCCGGACTGGCAATCTGTGGGTTCTGGCAAATGCCAGAGGGGCTGCTATAAGGTGCCATAGAAAGTCAGTATTTTGTGGGCTGGTGGGGGCTGTTTGGGCCTTTGTGTACCTTAAATGGCAGGGCCTATTTTATTTCTCAGTCCGGACTTGCACCCTAGTCATTTTAATGACTGTAGGTTAATCCTAAATCAGCAGAACATACCCCTAAAATCTTGGGAATCAGTGAGCTCTCTTATAGCCGCCTATGACAGGCACAATGAGTTCTTTGAAATAGTGGAAAGATTATGTAAGCCGTTGTGTCAGCAGTCCACTGTATCATTGTTCCAGTGAGTGAGTTTGAATCATTTCTACAGATTCACCACATATTCTACATTGTGCCAGAGATTAGAGGAGTAAAGGTCAGTACATAGGCAGATTATCTTGTCTTTCATAAATTTTCTTTGGCCATGGTGACCTGGAAGTCTGTGCACAAACTTTACTGACATTTAGCTGCTCAACCAATACTCATCGGCTCAAAAAGTTGTTAGTACCAATAACACTGAGCTTATGGCAATCATGCTGTGCTGAAGCTGTAAAAGCCATGTAGTTCACTAGTTCTGAGGACTGTACCTATTCTAGTTCTTTTGCCGCTCTGCACAATTAGGTCCCATTTAGTGCTCATTCAGTAGGCACTGGTGTGTGGGGCATAGTTGCACCTCACAGCACATTAAAATTCCAGTGCAAACAGCAGCTCTGGTGGGTGTAAAGCAGCCTTATCCTTAAGGCAAGTGATAAGTACAGCATTAATATATTCAATTACCCTACCAGAGCCCTCTAACTTGCATGTCCTAATAACACGCCAGTTAAGGGACAGGAGAGAGAAAGCCTATTTGCCTCCACCACCAAACCCTCACCTCATGAGTACAGCACTGCCAAAAACTCAATTCTGGTACATAAAGAACTGTATCCAAAGTACAAAAAAAATCCATAGCAGTTTGTGCCAATTGTTTGCATTTTGCACCCAGTCCTGTAGTCTGTAAATGACCCTTCCTCTCTTTAAGCTTATGTTAACATACTTTATATTAATGAGCTTCTGGATTGTTAGAAAAAGAAACAAGCATACATGAAAAGCAATCGTGCACATACATATTTACTGTTAATATGATGACAGTCATTGCATTTGCGTTACTGCTTAGTTGGCAGAATGGTGCGGTACATGTGATGTGGGCCCACGGAGATTTTAGTGCAACTGCAAGGATAACCAGAAATGGCATGCTGTTGAAAATGGGGGTTGTTTTGTGATCCCACATCATTAGGGTGACAAAATGCTTAGTACAGGACTATGCCAAACCGTATGCATTCCCACTGTTAGTATATTTCATAAACCTCCTAATTTAAAACAGAATATTTGCATGTAAGCAATACTCTAAATGTGAGCTCAATGTTGCAAAACTCCCTCGAGGCACATGTATCACTGTTGATCCCTTGCTTATATGTGAAATATGTAGGAAAGTAAGGCTACACAGACTGCTGACATTTACTCTTACCTGCTCGTTGGCTAAATTCCTTGGGTAAATGGAGGACATGCAGCTAGAATGTGATAGGACAGAGGTGCAATGAAATAAAGGTGGATGCAGGAGTTTCCAGCTCATTTAGTAATAGGAGCAGAGACCATTCTCATTAGATTTCCCATTCTCTTTGATTTTGTAGATTCTAAAATGCCAGAACGTCAGTGTATTGTTGGGAATGCAATAAGGTTGCCAGACACATACAAAATCCACGCGTTGTGTGGTTAATTAGCATTTAATTATTTACATGCATGCTGCATGGCAAACAAGCAGTCTGCAGCATTTGTATCTAAACAGACTGCTAATTAGCCATGCAGAATTCAAGGTTATGATGCATCTGCTTTGAAAGGGTAAATAATTCCATGAGCATGTTCTTGAATGGTTGTCAAGAAATGCATTCCAGCAAAACATTAATTAATTGGCTAATTCATTCATTTGAGTTTGTACCACATTGAATCCATTGTATAAAAAAATCAAGACCTATTTGGTCACCTGTTTGAATCTTCACTCCCCAATGTGTATTGCTTGTGAATATGCATGCAAGAAGGGATTCTGCCAATTATTTTCTGAGCTGGAATAAAGCATTCGGACATGAAAAATAAATCGTTAAATCTATAGAAAAAGTTTTTACCGCAACTATAATTTCCATAAAATGTATTAAATGATACCCTCAGTATTTAGCTTTATTCATCCCTTCAGGTTTGTACATACAGACAGTGACAGAGGCTGACAATGAACATTATTACAGGTATTGGGATATGCGATGCGGAAGCTCATTATGCAGTAAGCTCCAAATTAAGGAAACGTCATCTCCCACAGACTCCATTTTATCCAAATCTAAAATTTTAAAAATGATTTATTTTTCTCAGTAATAATATAACAGTATATTGTACTTAATCCAAACTAAAATATGCCACCCCACCGGAGATTTGTATTCTTGTCGATGGGAAGTTATTTGGGGAGATTAGTCGCCCGCAGCAGCCCGCAGAAAATATGTCGCTGGCCAACTAATCTCCCTGTCTGCAACCACCCTTAACACTCTTCCAAGACCAGCTTCTATAAGAAGATAAGTTAACCAGGTCACCCTTTCAACTGGAAAGAAGTAAGACCTTTGGCATACACACTCTTAGCATTAGCACACCCAGAGCTTTACATATGGAAATACCCATGGGGCAACTCTGTTTACTTTAAACACTGCAAATTTATAATTATGCGTTTCATTATAGCCAGAATGTACACTTTTTGGAGCTATAAAATTAAATACACAGTTTTAAAAATATGCTGGTTAGGCATTAGTTTCCCTTTGTCTTCCTGAGTTTACATTTCTGAAATGTCCTTCAGATGCAACTTTATCTAGAGTGAGTTATAAATCATTCAGTCTGTTTGGAGATACAATTGTTTGTAAAGTACTGGATAACGAAGGAGATGGTATATATTTCTTTGAAGTAGGTGTGTGCTACATGATTAGCCAGCATCCTGACAGTAAACATTAGTCATCAACTGAACTTAGGGGGGGGGGAGATAACGGCGGCTGCCATTTGCCTGGCAGTCATACATTGGTTGATCCTCTGTGGGTCCAACGGTCAGATACAGTATGGGTGGCCGTACATGTCCATGGACACTTTACTTTCTTTCATTCCTTTCATGGTATAACCTAAAGACAATGACACCTGGGTTGCTTCGTTACCTGTGTGAAATTGAAAAGTGATAAAGCCTCAAATAATGCCTTATTATTGTGACACATTAAAACGCCACAATCATGCTAAAATGCCCACAGATGCTGAGGGTCATATTTTATATAGGCACCAAGCTTTAAGGGAGCAGTCCTCTGGTGTCAGAAAAAGGAAAAAATCTCCCAAACCCCATCCGAGTCTAAATCCTGTGGTGGAGCTGGAAAAGTGTGGGGTACCTGGCAGAAGTGCCATCACGTTTATTGTGATTATGTTCTTTTACTGACATACCCACAGTGATATTAATGCACCATTAAAGAAATGTGTCATCTCTGAATGACAAAGACCTGCATGTCACTGCCCAAAAAGAGCAGACATTGCCAGTGTAATAATATGTCAGCTTCCAAAATATGACAATGACAGCAGTGGGGCTGAAGATTCCATTCAATTCATTAAAAGCAGCATATATTTACACATTTAAAGTAATAATATTTAAAGCAATGCCCCCTCCTTGTAAAGTAAAGCCTAGCTTTTGAGTCAAGTTTAGATATCATTATAAGAACTAGCTGTGGATTAGTGATGGGAAAAAAGTCCTCTGCTAATTTCCACAGGGGCCACTGAGGTCAATGATTTCTTAGACTTCTTATGCAAGGGCATTTACTCATGTATTACCCTGCAGTGAATTTGTCATGGTCTTTCACCGCAAGGGAACGAATGAGTTAACATGACCCATTCTTCCCTGAACCAACAGAACTGTCCTGAACTGCCAAATGTACATGAGACACTGCACAAGAAACTTTTATGCAAGCAAATTTGCAGTTTAGTGTGCCACACTTGTGTTAGTAAATAAGGCTTAAAGCTGGTGTCACAAAGGGCCTGCAGAAAAGTGCAGGCAGAGAATCAGCCCCTACACTACAATCTGTCCCGTACCTTGCCTGCACCAGAACCATTCTGTCGGGTGCAGGCACATGCCAAACTCTTGCGCTTTGACGCCAAAATCCATCATGTGAAACCCATGAAAAAGTCTTTGCAGGGGAATGCATGCCTGCCTTCATTTGGTTTTGGGTGCAGGCAAGGTAAGGGGCACATTGTAGCATAGGGACTGATTTATATGCAAATTTTAAAATTTTAATTTTACCTTCCCATAATGTAGTTAAGTACATTTCCCTGAAAAAAGATGTGTCCATCACTAGCTCTGTGGGCATGGGCTGATATACTTGGGGTTAACTACTATACACACTGGATGGAGGCACTAGAAAAATGCACTTTTCAGCAAGCTGAGTTTCAGTCTCATGTGGCATTGTCCTAAATTCTTCGGCCACGTTTATTTTATATTTTATTTTGTTGGTGTTTTTTTTTTAAATCTGAAATTAGTCTTTGTGCATAAGTACTTTAAACCTATGCTTTATAGTTTTTGTTTTCTTAGTGTTCCATGGTCCTTTGGCCTCCATACAGAAGTCTCTGGCCAGTCTCCAGTCACAGTTGCATGTTTTTCCTTTTAATAAGGATATCCTCCATTATTTTAGAATTACAGACTTATTTTAAACCCATCAAAGGAGATTTAAATGATCTTGCTTCAATGAAAAGAGAACACATTACAGACAATTACCTAATCCCATTACTGTTTATTTTGCATTCAAGACACCTTCTCCTGACAGCATCATCTTATCAGAAAATTGCCTTTGCCAATAAACAACCTCCAGCTGGTCACACCATCTCCAGCCCAGAGTGACTCTTTCAACTGGGACAATTAATGGGACACAGGGGAGAGACCCTTCACACATACCAAAAGGTCTTACCGTTATCACTCTCTGTTCTGTAAACAACACACTACAGCTTCCCCTTTTATCACTTACATGTTTCTTCTTTTCTTTATGGTTCTTTAACATCTGCATTAATCCCCGTCTTGAGTCAGATAAAGACTGTTGACTTGTTTTCATAAAGGCGATTTTAATTTAGGGGAAGAGATGTGTTTAGTTACATTGCTTACAAACGTTCTTCAAAATGTAAACAGCTTTACAAAATTTTTCCCCATCAATGAGGATTTTAAAATGATGACTATTTTTACCTGAAAGTCATTATCATAAATGATAGCTTCAGTGCTTTATTATTATCATTTATACCCGTTGTAGCATTGTCCTCTGGTTTCGAATGTTCAGCTATACAAATTAGGGGATAATTATAAAGAAGAGTAATTAAGTATCATGTCTATTTCTAGAAATTCCACATTCATTATGAAACCAAATCAACTTTATTTGATCACTGAGTAATTGATCTTGTGTATAAAATCACTTGAAATTGTAGCTAAACATCAGGTAACCCTTAAAGATCATGCAAAGCATTCGATTGGCCTCGGTCTGACAATTACTTAAGCATATGTTTCTAAGAATGGCACTGTCAGAGTTGTCTGATTCCAAGAGGGGTGAAAATAGCTGGTGTCTGTCTGCCCCTACCTCCTCCTCTGAATAGCTGACATTACAACCATCAACAAGACAGGTAGTTGTGCTCAGAGCTGCTGCTTTTGTCCCACCTCTTGTTATGAATTTTGCTCAAGTGCATCCATTTATGCAGGGGGACCTTGGAGCTACCACCAAAGTGTAATAGTTCCAGGGTTCCCACAGTGGCCTGCGTCAATTTACACAACAAACTTGCACCTAAAAAATCAAGTGCAGGTGTCTGAGCTCTGGCCTTAGAAAATATTCAGTGCAATTGCAAGTGTGCATGTTTTGATGCATTGGCCACAATAGTATCCGGTATATCTTTCCATTCACTGATGCAATGACACCTGGATTATGCGGGGAAATACTGTATTGTGGGTAAAAAAAACATGCCAATTGTGTAAGAATTTGCACTTTGCACACTACACTTGCAGTAAGAAAGTGATCCCCTTTATATCTATCTGAATCATGTACAGTGAAAATGCAGTAGATTTGTATGGGGATGTCCATTGGGTTGCCCCCTTAGGAAAGGTCAGATTTCCTTATTTATCCAGATACTTACTTTTTTTTTTCTTTTTCTTTTTTTTTAACAGTTAAATCTTTCTGGTTATTGCTAGAGATTGACATAATTTTTAGGTAATTGATTGCTAATTGGCACAATTATGGAGGCATCTACCCCTTACCAACACATAAGTGTCCATTTTATGTGGCTGTGGCTTATAATTAAAGCACCCAGGCAGACTCACTCTTTGAAGGTTCGTATAGATACTTGTTTACTTCTTAGATGAAAGGTGTTAGCAGTGCATAACTTTCAGCTAACCATCTGTTCATAATGGAGCTCTTTACCTGCAAACTAACTAGCCCATTGCTATTGCCACAGGCACTCTTGATAATTATCTGCATATTGCTGTTGCCATTGCTTCTTGACTCTTTGAAGCAGAAGTCACTATGGCAGCAGGCTGCTTTCAGAATCGCATATACGTCTGTCAAATACCCTTTGCCAGTTGCCCAGGTATTAGGTTTTCTCTATTTAGCCTCAGGCCTTCACACTGATGACCTCTCTCCGTGACCTTTTAAAGGGAAAGCTTCTGTTCTGTGTTTAGATAACAAAATAGAAAGGCTGCTATGTTTTCAGCAAACTGCACAAAGGAACATACACATTTTTTTAACTTAGTTTAATTTTTCAACATTATTATTATGTGTTATATAATGCCAACACATTGACAGAATAGTTTAATAACACTACTTATAACAGCAGTCAAAATGCCACCACTAGCCATGGCATAGGCAGTCTTCAGTTGAAAACCTTGGTGCTACTCAGTGGTGCTTCTTAGCATTTTCGCTAGTGTATAGACCTTGAGTGCACTAAAAGAGCTTTCACTTAAAGCACTTTATTACTCCCACCCACTCAAAAAAATAAATGATTATGAGAACAGAGATTTTCTACTAAACGTGCACCCCACACAGCAATTATTTTGGTATATATTTGATCAATTCACTTGGGCTCACTGAACAGCATTCCACAACTGTGGGTGTACATGGGGAGGACAAGAGAAGCAGAAGCGCTAACATCAGCCAAACACTGGTCTATTTAATGTTTACCTGTGGCCAATGTCCAGCAGTACACATGAGGGCTTGTCATACCCCTAATGATTAGTAATGTTTAATGTTTGTTTCAGGAAAAACAATACTGTCTTTCCTTTTTTTTCATCTTTCTTCATCAATAGTACAGTGTATTGGCAACAAGCATAATTTTTACCAGCCAGACTCTATTAATAGTACAAATTACCTGCACCATTTCCTGGTAGTGTTCATCTGACCATTACCCATCTGTCCATGGACCTAGTGATGCTATAAAAGCCAGTGTAGCCCTATGTGATGCAGTTAGTTCAGATTAGCTACATTAGCTCTTTCAGTTGGCGGTGGTTATAAAAGGCATTCTAATAAAGCAATACATTCAAAGCAATAACAAACTAAATACTATCCATTATTCTAACAGCAAGTCTCTACTTGTTTAAAGTGACGCTGACACTAAAAAACTACTTTTAAAAATATGAATGTACATTACAAGTTACACAGTAGTGCCAAGGTTGTTGGATCGCAGTAGGGGGCCAGGGGGCCGGAGGGGGGCCCTGGACCAGCAGTCCCGGTGGGCCGGAGGCCCCCCAGTCTGACCCTGTTTGTTTTTGTAAGTAATTGTTAGCTGAAGTTTCTAAACCTGACTGTTTTGCCAACTAATGCTAACAGACTCCTGCTGCACAAATATGGCAGCCCCCTCATACAGGAACATGGGGCATCAGACAGGTAATGTAAAAGCATTGTGCAAATACTTTATGGCAAAGTTATAAATTGCTTTCAAAGGCAATATTATTATAGATTTTAAAAAAAGTTTAATTTCTGGTGTCAGTATCTCTTTAAGGGGTTTTATAACTGAACTTTTGTCCTCACAAAGCAAATTTGGACAACATCGGGAAAACTAATCGCCTTGTATGTTTCCCATCTGACAATTTGCTTTATTGCTTGTGGGAAAACATTTTCTGCATATTTGGCGCCTATGTTAAAGCAGATTTAATTGCGGGTAACATATCTCTCCGCTTGCCATTACCCTTAGGGGCAGATTTATCAAGGGTCGAAGTGAATTCGAGGGTATTTTCGAAGTAAAAAAATTCGAAATTCAAAGTAATTTTTTGGATACTTCGACCATCGAATAGTATTCTACGACTTCGGATTTACTTCGAATTCGATTTGAAGTAAAAATAGTTCGAATATTCGACCATTTGATAATTGAAGTACTTCGACTTCAATACTTCACCAAATTAAACCTGCTGAAGTGCTTTGTTAGCCTATGGGGACCTTCTACAACCATTTTCTAAGTCTTTACACATTGAACTAAAATTATTCGATAGTACGCTAAAAACGTTCGATCAAACGATTTTACTTCAATCGTTCGATGGCCAAATTCGGTGAAAAATACTTCGACTTCGATATTCGAATTCACAGTATTTTAATTCGACCCTTGATAAATCTGCCCCCTAACCACTTAACTTTGAGAAGGGATATTTTTCTATGATCACCTTAATAGTTGAGTGTATTATTTATGGAAACGATCCTATCCTTGCATGTACAAAAGTACAATACTAAGAAAGCATTTTCGGGAGCTTTGGTTTCCTGAGAAATATGAAAAAAAAAAGTGGGTTGCAATTGATTGTATAAACAAACCCCTCCCTTACCCCAGCTTCAGCCACTTCTCAGTGGACTGATCGTGTGTTCAATTTTACATTTAAATTGGTTTAGCACAATTTATACCAAAAACCATACATAGTTTACATTATTTTTTTTTACCCTTATACAGCTCACTCAAAATACCATGTTCAAAACTGAGTTAAACAATGTTAAACAATGATTTACTGTATAGATATTGGAATTTTGAATGTGTGCATATTTTTTAAACACTGGCTTCTTTTGCTGTCATTTTATTTACCACATATACAATTTCTACCCTTTTCTTATGTAAACACGGCTTTGAACATTGAATAATTATGGCAGGACAAGTACTCGGTGCCGTAAGACCGCAACTATAAATGAAGAATGGGACATATTTATATTCGCAGACACCGGAGACATACGTGAGGCCTTCTCCAGCCTGTTTGACTTGTACCGCCAGATCTGACGTGGTTTAGTGATGGGAAAGTGCTGCCTACTTCCTCTCTGTTAATGTGTATTGGGCTGGGGGAGACTAGACATGTCCTCAAGTCCTTCCATTATTCATTGCACTTTGCAGTCATGTAGATCCCAATGCAAGTTATAGATTATATACTGTCCAGAAATATCATTAATTAAATACCAACTATTACAATGCATATGCTTCGTTCTAATGTTTCTGATAAGGTTAAAAAACAAACAAAGGCAAAAATGTCATGATTATTAGTTTCCTTTAGTTACAGCATATAGATCTGACATATTCCACGGGTCTTTAAAGAGTTTATACATCATGCACATCCCTGCCCCACTGAAGCTTACAGTCTAAGGATTAGATCTCATTCACACATTATGGGCACTTATCTCAAGAGCCAATTAACATGCTATTTAGAATCTCTCTCTTTATGTAACATTAAAGAGGCAACAGAGGCAACTTCGGTTGACTATGGAAAATGCATCGCCGCGTGTGCATTAGCGCAGGCGACTTCATTATAGCCTATGGGAAAACACGCTGAGGCAGTTCGGGAAGATTGACGCTCAGAAGACGAGGTGATTAGTCGCCAGGCGACAAAATCTCCCCGAATCTCCTCGTGTGAACTAACCCTTAGCAGGCTAAAAACATATAATAAAATCTCTTTCAGACACATGCCGTTTAACTACATTACAAGAACCTTCCCACATTCTATCAATGTTGTTGCAGGCAATACTCAATGAGACTGTTGGCTGTGATATTTAATAGTACATTTTCTTGGCAAATGTTTTCTGTGGGAAATATTGTCCCAGTGACAAGTCATATACATGAGATACCATCATGCTATAATTATAATAATGATATATATTATATATATTATTTTATTGTCATTTTATTTTATGGTCAGTTTAGAAATTCAGATTTCACGTACAGTATTTTGAATTAACAGGAGGCATCTGCAAACAGCAGCGCAGTAAATGTAAACGTGGCAGTAAACCTCCTTTGCCATCATCCAGCTTCTAAAAAAGGTCCCAGAAGAATAATAAATTCTGTTCAATCTCCCTTTGCAGACAGGGAGATTGAAACTAGTCCATGCTCGTTGTGAGGTAGATAATTCGATTACGAATATTAAACCCCCTCCATTCCCTTTTTTGTACACAGAGAAGTGGGATTATCCCAATGATAGTAAATTAATTTTCCATTTTTTAGATGGAAGGCGACAAAGCTGATTTTTCCTATAGTGATTTACTTTACTTGTTGGGGGGACTCCTTTTAAAAGGGTTGCTCACCTTTAAAGTTGCATAGAAAAAGCCATTCTATAACATACTAAATGTTTTAAAGAGGTTGTTCACCTTTGAGATAACTTTTAGTATGATGTAGAGAGTGATATTCTGAGACATTTTGCAATTGGTTTTCATTTTTTATTAACATTTTGAGTTATTTAGCTTTTTATTCAGCAGCTCTTTTATCTGCATTTTAAGCAATCTGGTAGCTAGGGTTCAAATTACCCTAGCAACCATGCATTGATTTGAATAAGAGACTGGAGTATGAATAGGAGAGGCCTGAATTAAAAGTGGTAATAAACATTAGCAATAACAATACATGTGTCGCCAAACAAGAGTATTTGCTTTTTAGAAGGGGTCAGCAACGCCCATTTGAAAGCTGCAAATAGAAGAAAAAGGCAAATTATAAAACTATTAAAAATAAATAATGAAAAACAATTAAAAATTGCTTAGAATTGGCCGTTCTATAACATACTTAAAGTTACCTTAAAGGTAAACCACCCTTTAAAACTCTTTAAAGTTCCTTTTGTCAGCTGGAAGAAGGGTTTGATGGTAAGATAAGGAATTAAGAGTAATGTATGTCTTGCAGATTTGTATTCTCCAGTACAAACACTGCCCTTCTCCAGCCCGTTTGACTTGAACTGCACATCCTGTACTTTAGTCCTATACATTCGTACACAGGAGACTATAAACATGTCTTCATTCTTCCCATTTTTTTCTGTATAACAACGCTACAGAAATCAGAAGGCTGGAGCCGCTTTTGACACAGAGGAATCACATTACTTCACCATAATTTTTTTTAAATCAAAACCCCTCTAAACACTCATTCTCAAAGTAGACAATCTCTCCATCACAATAATCAATTTTTTTCAGTTACCCCACAGAAGGGATTTAGACTTATCTTAAGAAGTGGCCTATTAATTATCACACAATTCACTTGTAAGGCCCTTGAGTCCTTAAAATAGGTATGCCTTTTTATATTATAGCTCAGGGATGTATACCTCAACATTTAAAATAAATTAATGTAAGTTTAGGCCACACCCAGTTATATTAAACTACACCCCTAATTTAGTTAAAGTTAATTTTTGTGCACACTGTTAATTATGTGTGTGGTTATGGGGTATGGTTATCAAAAATCATTTCTCACTACTAATACTGCTTGATCTCTCAGCTGCATTTGACACTATAGATCACCCTCTCCAGTCCCTCCAGTCGCTTGGCCTTCGTGACACAGCCCTGTCCTGGTTCTCTTCTTACATCACCAATCATTCCTTCAGTGTCTCCTACAACGGAGTAGCATCTTCTCCCCTACCTCTTTCTGTTGGGGTTCCTCAAGGCTCTGTCCTGGGACCATTACTATTCTCCCTCTATACTTCCTCCCTTGGCAAACGAATCAACTCGTATGGTTTCCACTACCACCTCTATGTTGACAATACTCAGATCCGTCTCTCATCTCCTGATCTCAACCCAGAACTCCTAACTAGTGTCTCCTGCCTGTCCGCTATCTCTACCTGGATGTCGCAACGCTACCTTAAATTAAACCTCTCTAAAACTGAAATGGTCTTTCCTCCATCTAACACCAGTAACATCCTGGAAGTATCCATCATAGCTAACAATTCCACTATCACCCACTCTCCCCAGGCCCGGTGCCTTGGGGTTATCCTAGACCTAGATTCTGCCCTGTCACTCCTCATATCCAGTCACTTAATAAATCATGTCACTTCCACCTGAGGAACATATCCAAAATAAGAATTTATCACCCAAGATGTGGCCAAAATACTTATTCACTCTCTCGTCATATCACGTCTAGACTACTGTAACTCTCTTTTAATTGGCCTTCCCCGCCAGAGACTGTCACCTCTCCAGTCCATAATGAACACTGCTGCGAGGCTCATACACCTCAGCAAATGCTCCTCCTCTGCCTCGCCATTCTGTCAATCCCTGCACTGGCTTCCGCTACCTTTCAGAATCAAATTCAAATTAATGATCCTGACATTCAAAGCACTTCATTACTCTGCCCCTCCCTACATCTTTGAACTCATCTCTATATACACTCCCTAACGCTTACTACGCTCCTCTACTGACCTGCTACTCAACTCTTCTCTCATTACCTCCTCACATGCAAGAGTTTGCAAGGGCTGCACCCCTCCTCTGGAACTCTCTCCCATGGTCGGTCCGACTTTCTCCCAACCTTTCTGCTTTCAAGAAATCTCTTAAAACGCACTTCTTTCGAGAAGCCTACCCTTACTCTGCTTAATTACCAAACGCAACACCACATACAGTACCACATTTCTCACCCACTTCATTCGATCTTGCCAACTCCCAAGCCTTGTGTATTACTCCTTTCCCTTTAGAGTGTATTCTCTTTTGCATAGGGCCTTCCTCACCTTTTGTACCAGTATTGATTGTGATGTATGTAACTCCATATGTTCTATGTACAGAATTCATGTGATTTTGTTTTATAATCACATTTACTTTACAGCCCTACACAATATGTTGGCGCAATATAAATACATGTTAATAAGGGTGAACTTTAAATTTCACTCTAGCAGACTGTGGTGATCTCTAACTTCACTCTGATAAATATACCCCTATTTTTTTTTTATTTAAAATATTTATTGATTTTTAAGAAAGAATAAAACATTTAACAAAGAGAGGACTGTGGTGCAAAATAAGTATGTGATTGTTGTGGATGGGATTGTTGGATGCGACAATTAGCTCCCTACATGAGAATCGTTACATGGCTTAACACTGATGACAGCCATACCTTCTTAGCAAAGCAACAGGATAGTGAGAGGGGGCAGGAACAAAAAAGGTAAACATCTGCTCCATCATTCTGCTAGACTTCTATAACCGTCTCCTGGGTTTTTACTATTTCTATTTGAAGGCAGAAGTTAGAGTCGGGTATGCTTTATACTAATTGTAATTGTGCCAATTCAACATTAAAAATGGCAACCAGCATTTTCTTTTAATTTAAAAAAATGCATATTTCATAGTTTTAGTATATTTATATATATATATATTTATTTATTTTTAGTATAAAGTAGTAATGGAGCTTTGATTTAATTTACAATTAATTATCTGGATTAGTTCAACTACAACCCCCTCCCTTCACGTTTTGTTGTGACTGATTTGGATTACAGATAAGCACGAGTCCATTATGCAGCTGGATTTTCTGTGCACTGGGCATCTAAATAATAATAATCAAACATGAAGTAGCTTCTGTGCCTCTGCTTATCTCAAGAAATAAGAAAAACAAATTTGTGTTTAGAACAATGAGCAAAAATTATGCTCAGCAAAAGCCCTATTCGTTGCACTTATGTTGTACTAGGGGGTGTATACTGACCTGTGACCTGGAAAAATCCCTGTGCAACATTCACTGGTTATACAGTTAAGTATGATAAGAGCAACTGCATGGCACAATAACATCCAACTCCCTTGGGTGCTATTGTGCCTTGCTTCTAATGAAACACCTTTAATTTTTAGACCATTAAAGTACAGAGTGCACAGAGAGAACCCAAATATAGAATATGTGTCATGATGAAAAACTGTGATTAAGCAGACTGGGTTTATTTTTAAAATATCAAATATGAATTGGTTAAGTTAAAGAGTGCTTTAAAAGTGAATTATTGCAGATTCCGGTCATATGCCTCTGTAAATAGATTTGAATATGAAAAATATTTCCCTGTCCTGCTTTTAAGCACATAGTCATTGATCCTTAAATAAAATGCCTGGGTCCCCCTAGGATCAACCATCCCATTCATTTTATCGTCATTTAACACACACAAATGAATTTGCACAGATAAAGACAAATCCAGCAATGCCAAATTCTCATGGCTTTTTCTCAGGACAAATGTCTTCAGAGAACCAATTTCCTGTCTTCTCCTCACTTCCTGATCTTCAGAACTGTACATTGTCCTGTCTTTCTATTGTAAGGTTTTAATTCAAGTCAAACACAACAGGATACTATTCTATAACATCAGGTAGTCAAAGTTACCAAGCTCCCCTGTGATCTCATTGGACTTCATATAAAGGGGTTCTCGGCCCAAAAACTAAATTTTTGTATAGCGAACGCAGCTAAGCAACATTATTATATATATATTGACGTCACTGAAAATGTGTCCTGTTTCATTGCTTGAAGAGAACAGATTGGGTATATTTATCAAAGAGTGAAGTTAGAGATCACCACAGTCCTCTAGAGTGAAATTCTGCCAGTCTCCATTCATTTCTATGAGATTTTTAAAAGAGTATTCATCAATGGGGGAAAGTGAAAGTTCATCCTCTGATAAATACGCCTTTCAAAATCCCATAATAATGGAGAGTGGCGGAATTTCACTCTAGAGGGCCGTGGCAGGTCTGGACTGAGAATTAAAATAGGCCCTGGCATTTCAGGTACACAGAGGCCTAAACAGCCCCCACCAGCCCACTAAATACTGACTTTCTATGGCACCTTATAGCAGCCCCAAAGATTGCCAGTCCTGGCCTGGACTGTGGAGATCTCTAACTTCACTCTTTGATAAATATACCCCATAGAGATACACAAACACTGTGAAGAGAACAGATAGAGATATACAAACACTATAATGCAATTACCATTCACAAACAAACATATAAACATACAAATGTCTATTGAGAAGTTGCTTAAAACTACATTTTATTTATTCTCTCTTTCTTGCATTATACAAGATATCAGTTTTAGGTAGCAACCCCTTTAAAAAGAAATCTCTGCCACTATACACATACCAATCATAATATGAAATGACGTTTTGTATGACTAGATTAAAGGCAATGGCACACTGGGTTTTAATATTTTTTGATTGAGGGGGATAACCCCAACTGGAAATTCACCACTATGAGCCCGGTGATGTGTAGAAACAGCCATATTGTTTTTGATTGTGCACCTGTTATTAGACAGGACCAGGCCCATAGCAGAAATTTAAATAACTGTTCATTATGGCACAAGGGACCAAGAAAAATTAGTTTTTGATAGTAGCCCTTGGGGCACTTACCTGCCACAAGCAAGAGAAGCATAAGCTGATCCAGTTTTCAGTGGTCCACTTCAGTCTAATGAACATTTACATTGATATTAAATATTAAATTTCCAAAACACACACATTGTGATTTTTCTTCATTGATTTCAAAGTTATTTGTAAATATAAATTGCTAATTAAAGCAGGGAGACCCTCGCTGGGAATTCCCATAATGCCTTGCATGGACTGTCAAACGCTGTTTTTCATCGCAATTACATTTACAAACACATTTTAAAATAGCGGATAATAAATAATGAATATACAGTATATTGGAAAGGGGCTACTACATTTCCTTTCATTATGCAAAATTGTATTTTTGGGTTTATGACCCCATTTACCTTGAATTCCCAGAAGCTCCTAAATTACAATTTCCAGTATCCTTCAACATATAATCAAGAGTCAAAGCTTGTTGAGTACAGATAAGTTCAGTCATTAACAAACAGGGCATTAGATAAATGCTTGCCAAGCTTGGAGTCAGACATTTTTATTAGGGCGAATCTGTGCGAAAAAAATAGTGAAACGCATTGAAGTCAATGGGCGTCAAAAATAATTTTGATGCGCGTCAATTTTGACACAATCGACAATTTATATACACGCGACTATTTGGTCCAAATGCATTAAAGTCAACGGGCATCCAAATATCTTTAACACGGCAGATTTTTGCTGGCAAGTTGTCGCTGCAGTTTCGCTAATTAATTTGCTTGTGGAAATTCACCGCAAATTCATGTCTGGCGAATTTATTCACCCATCACTAATTGTTATCTGTTTAATAGATAAAACTGTGCCAAGTCCATCATTTCCACGCAGGCAAAATGAGCAGTCGTTGCTGCCAGATCCTTCCCGAGCATAAAACCCAGGATTGACTCCAGCTGATAGGAAATGGCTACTTTTGTGGCCTGCCTTTTGTCTAAATGTGAAACAAAGGAATTCCTTTTCATATGGAAACAAAAGGTGCTTGGGGACAGATGAAGCAGAAAAGAATAGGCTGGGGCTATATAATGCAACTAGTGACAATGAACCTGCCAGTGGCAGCTAAAGGCACTCCAGATAAATACAAATAGAGAAATAAAGTCATACAGTAATGTACATGGGGAAAAAAAGTCTTTCTAGAGACATATCCAAGGCAAGTGAAAGCAGACACATAAGATCAGAGGTGGTCATGGCATTAGAAAAGTCAACTGCATGGGCAAATTCATTCTAACATTATCAGTAAAGGAATGCCTTATTCCTTATTATATGTACATGGCCAATTTAAAAAATGACATAACAAGACTTGGGGACAACTCTTTTCATGCCTGCATTAGCCAAGCCAAGTTAAAACATGCAGAGGTAGAGCCGGTTTTAGGTAGACCATGCCCATTTCCATCACACTAAAAATAGTACTATTGGGAAATACATGTTTTAATACATGTATGTCATCATGCAGATGCAGAATATACTAGAGCATCTTAAAAAAACTCTTCATTATAATGTTTGAGTGATAAACAGCAATATTTAATATACATTGTATATGATTGCAAATCAAATATACAAGGCAAATTTTAATAAGGGACAGATTTATCAAAGTGTGAAATTGGAGCTCACCATAGAAATTCGCCTACTTTCTATTCATTCCTAGTGATTTTTAGAAGCATACTTAACAGGTGAAAGTCACCCTAGAGTTCACCCTTTAATAAATATGTTTCTAAAATTCCCATGATTCATGGCCTGTAAGGTCATTATCTTGATACAACCAACCCTTTTTAAAATGATTCCCTGCTCTATAAAAAAATTATCAAATTCAAGTAAAAAATATTAACTTCCCCAAGATACCCTTACTGTACCCCACTTTTGGAGAAATCTCCAAAATCTTCCATAGCTGGTGGATTCTACAAAACCAATTTTATTGTCCAGCTTTTGTCTCCATTTTTAAAAAGAAAACCCATTTGCTACATATATTTTTTTTTCTACAGATAGAAACATGTTGCACAATTTACTTTCTTCGATTCTAAGAACAGGTTCCACTCGGCAGCCCAACTGGTGACAAAAACTTGTCTGGAAATTGTATGTATATTTCAGCTCCTGTAGAAGAGGATGCCATACTTCCAAATAACTTTTATAGTGTTAAAGAGCAAGGACACAATACATGCATATGAAAGATTCACTTCCTCTGGGATGGCAGGACAGGTTGTTACCCTCCCAAAGCAGTATTCATTGTAACCTTGTAGGGCAGAGATTTCATCTAAGAGAAGTCTACTGTCTAGCCAGAACTAGTTCTACTGGGATGGGTGGGGGACATACAGTAGGCTTCACTGGAGGAAGCCCAATGTGAATGAGTCCAAGGAGATGTCAATACTTGATATGCAATGAGATCTAGCTGTAAAGAATACTTACAGGAAGATTTGCTACAATCACCCCTTAAAATGTAAGGCACAATATTTTTAAGGTTTTGACAGGGTGTGTAATGTTTTAGGTATTTTTTTACTTAACAAATGACGGGCTTGCAGATGGTGTGAAGTAAAAGGTACTAACTTTTCAGTACAGTGAAAAAGGAAATTCTTAAAAATGTCAATTATTTGATTGAAATTGAGTCTATGGGAAATGGCTTGGTCGTAAATCAGAGCTTGGAACCCCCTCCCACAAAACTATTATGAACCTTAAATATACAGCGCCTCTTGCAATCCAGTCAGAGATTATACTAGCAGGTCAGTACAAACTTGCCATTTGATCAAACCCAACTTTGTGACACGTGGATGCCCAGCCATGAAAGATTTTGCATACCCTAAGGGCCAGATTTATCAAGGGTCGAATTTCGTAGTGAGAAATACTTCGAAATTCAACACTCGAATTGAAATACTTTGACGATCGAAGTATTTTTCACCGAATTTGGCCACCGAACGATCAAAATAAAATCGTACAATTTTAGCGTACGATCAAACGATTTTGCTTCGATGTGTGAAGACTTAGAAAAATGGTCTAGAAGGTCCCCATAGGCTAACATAGCACTTTGGCAGGTTTAATTTGGCGAAGTATTGAAGTCAAAGTTTTTTAAAGAGACAGCACTTCGATTAACGAATGGTCGAATATTTGAACGATTTTACTTCAAATCTAATTCGAAGTTGTAGTATCCGATGTGATGGTCGAAGTATCCAAAAAATTACTTTGGAATTTTTTTACTTCAAAAATTCCCTCGAATTCACTTCGACTCTTGATAAATCTGCCCTTAAATGTAGAAAAAAATTTTTTTACAGCAAACTGGCCTGATATTTTAGAAAAAGAATCTCATGACAATAAGAAAGAATAGAGAAGGGTGATGGAATGTCTGTCCTGCTTCTCGTACTTCATGTTTAAGGGATTAAGGGGTTTCATAAGTTTCCAATATCAATGGCAATTTGTATTTTGGTTTTTATAGCTCTTTAAGCCATTTGTTTTTTTAAAGAGTACTAGTGGGGAGGGAACCAACTAAGAATGGTCACAAATGGTCTTGTTATATAAATACATGTATTTTATGCGATTTAATAAAGCGTTTGTCATTCCTATTTCATGTTTCTTTACAGCAGTCAAGGAAAGGGGAAAAACTTCATTACTTTGTGCTGCATAATTATTTTTGGTAAGAATGTGGTTAGGATTTATGAGGCAATATAAAAAAAGAAAGTCAATGGTTATTTATGGCCACCTGCATGTGAGAATACCCTGAAGGCAGCAAATTCTTTACAATTGACAGGAAATCTAAAGCCTTTGCCTTCGTATAGGATTTCTGTAAAAAGTGCTAATGCAATATTGGATGGGGGGGGCTAAAGAGACTAGCTGCTAGAAAGAGCAAGAGGGTGTATGAATTAGACATGGAAAGAATGAGTGAGCATTGAGACAATTTTGGAGTAAGTAAAATAATACACACAAAACCAAAGCAGGAATGGACAAAAGTAGACAAATGTGTCTACACAGAAAATCTATACATAAGAGCAAAAATGTGGGGTAGTAGTGAGGCAAAGGCTCCCTCATACAAGAGAAAAGGCAAGCAGGGTAACAGATTGTCAGATACATAAGACAGTGAGTGGTCATGAGCAGAGTGCAAGAGTAGGAACAGTCTGAGAACACTGAGCAGAATATTCAGGCCTAAAAATGGGTTTTGCAACCGAGAAGGGCAGGAAGATAATGACAGATTCAAAAATAGGCCCTGGCATTTCAACTACACATGTCGCAAACAGCCCCCACAGGCCCAATAAATAATGTCTGTCTATGGCATCTTACAACAGTCCCTGTGGCACTTGCCAGAATCTACAGATTGCCTGTACTGTCCTAGCCTAGCCTGAAGGCAGAGTAGGACTGGAGAGACCATTAGAAAATGGATAAAATAGTGGGGATATTCAGTTACACAAGGAGGTAAAGGCAATAGGTAATCCTTGCTACATGCAAAGGGAAAGACGTGTCGGAGCCATGCAAGATCTTAGCCAGGATGGGTAGACATGAATTTATAAGGTGGCTGTGCAGGAAGTCAGAACAACAGAGTCAGATGAACAGGAAACAATGTGCAGTAATTCAATAAAACCCATACAGAATTAAAAAAGAGAGCCTGGCATTGTACAGTTTAACTAAAAATTGGGCAGTCGGCCTTTGTTGGTGTGCTGTGGAGAATCTGACTCATAAGGCAAGCAATATGGAATTTCCCCATTCATGCAAATGTGAAAAGGGGTGTACAAAGCACACAGCCTTTATTTAAAGGGATAGATTAAAAACGAAAAATATCTTTAAAAAATTGGTTCTTCCCTGTGAAGCCAAAAAGTTATGCAAATAACTGATGCAAAACCAAAATGTTGCATCCACTTCTGATACACAGATCTGAAATAACACTTGCCAAATTCACCCTTAACCTAACGAGGAAGCTGTAAATCAACTCCTGGCAATGCTCTGGTGCCTGCAATCAGGGGCATATTAATATTAAGGCACCCATGGGCCTGTGCCTGGGCGGTCGCTCTCCGGTGCCTATAAATTCATTTAAAAAAAAAAAAAAAAAAAAATCGACCAGCCTTTTCCACAGATTTCCATAGGAAATCCAGTGAAAGAGCTGGGGGGGTGAGGGGTAGGGGGCCGGGCTGGTTTCCGGAAGGGACGACAAGTGCACTACATGCTGATGTCACGCGCACTGCGTAGGGGGCGTGTTTAGGGCAGCATTGGACCTAAATACACAGTTCTGCCTGCAACCATAACTGACAAAGTCAAAGAACATTGCTTTAGCTGCTGAGAATGGCAACATCTGAAAGAACAAATCAATGAGAATAAATAACTTGGCTTGTATTGGACACACAGGGACAGCTTCTCTTCAATGCAAAAAATAACACATGCACTACATTGCAGCATACATGCCAAGGGACACTTTATACACTGAATACGACTGCTGCAAAAGCGGACAGAAAAACTATTACATGGCCTGTCCAAACTACTACAAATAGCTACATGCCATTTAATCATCAGTTTCTTCTATGAACACAAAATACTTTGAAATGCAGTAAACTGTTTTACAAAAGCTATAAAAACTGCAAGTAAGTACCTAACATACCTTACTATGGAATCACAACTAGCTACCAAAAACACACAAAATGGCTCCATAATGATAAAAGGATCTAGGATTCTATTTCCTCATTAAATACCCAAAACAAACCATAGTGGAGTTAGAGGCCAACTACACCAGCACATGCCATAGACCAAAACTCGACATGAGCACCCATTACAAATGTAATATACAATGCGGCTGCAATATAAACGTAGGATTCAACAAGCAAAGCAATGGCCAAGACATAAATGCCACAGAATTTGGACCTGTGTGGGAGAGACTGAGATATGAAAACAAGATGAGAGATACAAGATGGAAGGCAGAGTGTGGACAAAGGGAAAACATAATTGTTGGTAAGAAATAGGGAGCCATGAATGTATAAGAGAAAGGGAAACCATGCACCATAAGTAACATATAGCACCTCTTGATGTGCTTATTTAAACAAACACACACACCATAAGCGCATATCCTTTTCTTGATTAAAAAGAGTATTATTTTTTATGCATTAATATAAACATGGCAGGTGCCGCTTCATCCAAGGAGACCCCAAATGCAACCAAGGTTACACATAACATCCATTAAACTACACGAGACTGTAGATCATTTTGTTTCAATTTAATAAATTTAAACAGCGTTAAAGCAGACAATTTATTTCCATGTAAAATGTGCTATATAATTTACAAAATATATAAAATACATGTGATTAAAGTATACATGAACTCCAATAGTGAAAGGCATATGGTAACCAATGAGATTCATGCACAGAGCATGCATATGTTTGAAGAAAGAGACTGGCATTTAATACGCCAATTGGAAAAGACACAGTTTGGAAAAGCTCAGGATGGACCACTACTAGATCTAAACCACTTCAGTTCTGGCATGCTTTATAAAAAAAAAAAGTTCACTCCATTTTCCAAATGAAAAGCCAATGGAATGTTTACCAAGCATACTAGAACTGCTATTTGCCCTGGTCTTGGGTGGTCTATTCTGGATGGTTCTAACTGGACATCTGCAGATTGCCAGAGTACATCAACAGTGGACACTTTAAGAGCACAATGTAAGCAGAAGGATAAATTACGTAGATTTACACCAGTCATCGGCATTGACAGTCCACCAGAATATTCCATAGAGTCAATTTAATTTACCATAGACTTTAAATATTTGCACAAGTAACAAATTATATACAAATAAAACTGGAGTCTGAGCTGAACACATTGAATAGGTGGTGCTCAAACCGTTGTCATCAACTTTAAAGACCCAGATCTGAAGCGAAGGATTTTCTTCTTTAGGTTGTGCGATGCCTTGATTTTGACAAAGGCTTTTGCGGTGGTTTGTAGTTCAGCAGTCGCAGTGGCCTGCATGGGAAGAGTTTGCACAAACTGGGACCATATGAGTCCTCCACTTTCATCAGTATCACTTGACGTTGTGCTTTCACCAACAAATTCAACCTCACTCAGACTGGATTCACTGTCCCCAAAGCAGTTTGTTGTGTAATTGCTTTGTTCATCCTCACTTGTGTCTACCACCGTGGAGTGAAACAGAGACTCACACTCTGCAGAGTATTCAGAGTCACTAGCAATATAAGCATATGGGCTGGAGTAAGGAAATGGCACTTGGGCATAAACACCCACCATTTCTCCCTGGGCTCGCCTACGTGCCCGCCTTAATGCTTCTTCATAAGAAATCTCGGCTGAAGACTTCCATCTTCGATAATCGCCCCTCTTATGTTTAGGTTTGGCCAAGACCACATCTTTTGAGTGTCCATGAGATTTGCTTCCAGATCTGACTGCAACCGGATTTCTTCCAACTACTGCAGGTTCGAAATGAGGGTGAGCAGTTTTTTTAACCCGCGGAGTGGATTTCTTCACTTTTTTGTTTGTATCCAAGTCATCTGGGAACCTGCACTTCTTTCCCACAACCTTGCTCTTTTCTTTCAGCGTCTGGGATCCATTTTCTGCCACATATTGAACATTCGCTCTATGTTTTAAAGTGGAGCTTTTCACGATCTTCACGTATTTAGTATGCTTATGAAGTTTAACACCCTGTTGCTGGGCTGGTATATAATGAGCGTTGACCAGAAGCCCTTCATCCAAACTCTGAGATGATGACCCCTCGCTCTTAAAGTCCAATGGTGGTCTTTCATCAAAAGACGAAGATGCATGATAAGAAAGGAGTGTGTTTTGGGGGGAAATTCTTTTCACTGGTGGCACAACTTTAATCTCTTGTGGAAGAAGTGGACTGTTCTGCATGCTTTCTCCAGGAGTTACATTACAGACAGAACTTGATGCATTAGAGAGATTAGCCAGTGCATTGGGTGTAACATTTTCCTTTTGAACATTTGAGGTCATTGCTACCGAGCCCCTTGCCAGTCCCTGACACACAGACTTCACAGTATTTCGTGAATTGTTTTGGCTTTGAAGTTCATTGACATTACAAGAAGGATATGTGGAGATGGATGGCATCCTTTTACTTTCCAGCTGTTCACTTAGAGACTCCTTTGAGCACTGTTTTAGAGAAGGATAAGTGCTATTATCCACAGCGATCATTCCGGTGGAATGTAAACATGTTTGTTTAGAATTTTTCAGGTTAACTGCGTTGCTTTGAGAAACCCCACCAGTCTGTTTGACACACATACTCCCATGTCGTAAAATCCCTTTGCCTGGGTCAGCATTGACACTAGTCCTTGGTTTGTTGGTCCTTACAGGATGTGCTTTTTTCTGTATGATGCTTAAAATGTAACCATCCATTTTTTTCGCGGAAGAAAGTGGTAAAGAACACAGGCTGCTCTGATGGAGAAAAGAGTCCTCGTCTTTTAAGTGGTCTAGTTCAGGCACTATACAGTCATCGTTATCATTGTGGTCAATCCCCTCCTCTGGTTCCTCTGCCTTTATGTTGCCCATGACAGAAAGCAGAAACATAGGACTCTGCACAGCTACTGCATGAAGTGGGCTGGGGTAACGATAGATATCATTACCATTTTTAGATACCAGGTCACACTGATATTTGGGGTGCACATCTGCCGCAATGTCGACAGAGTTGGAATGTGGTGCAGAAAAGGAGCGGCGAACTGTGCCAGTTTCATGTTGACTTTCTCTGTAGTCCAACCATTCAAGAAAGTCGTCTAAAATTAAATAAAGGGATATCGTTATGACAAATGTTAGAAGTATGAAAAGCATAATGCTATCCTAAACTGCATACTAACTAAAACCAATTAATGCATTTAAAGTTTCTTTTCCCTGAAAGAACCACCAGCATTTACACTATTTCAGTATGGCATGACAAGATTTGCCATACCACCAGAACGCTCCTTGCTTCACGGTGATCTTATAGTGAACTAGCACAAGAAATATAAACCATTATGGAACATGATTATATATTAATATTCACTAGATACAAAGCACCCCAGGTGCATAGTTTCAACACTTTTCATCCAAGCTTATTTTTGTAGGCTAAACTCTGGCTTATTTTCGTAGGCAAACAATGGGGGAATTCTTCAATCAAACCAGACTACTCATCAATGCAAGAGACAGTCAAGCCTGGGTTTTCTGTACACACTGGAACATATTAGAACAGCTCTCCACACAACAGAGGAAGGCAAAGAAAACAAACGTTACCTGCAGACTTTGCTTGACCATCTGTGAGGTTTAATGATGTTTCCAAGGGGTTGCAAAAGCAGGTGCTGGAGTGGCAGCTGGATAAACATTCGCTGAACACTGAGTTGGAGGAATTGGAGAGGGATCCTGAAGTCCCATCACTCAGCTCATAAAATCCTAAAAATAAAAAAAACGCATTCTTTTGTAAGAAGGGCACAAAATACACTGCAAAATTAGAATTATTGGACGTAGTTCAGAGATTGTGCAAGGCACGAAAGGGGAATTAAAATGTCTCATTCTCAGGAATTACAATTTTGATTCATGTTAAACAGAAATAAATGGGAGGGGGAGTTAGTCAGTTTTGGCTTCTGCACTTATGCTGCTGAAATGCATTAGGTAAGTTGACAGGTTCGTAATTAACGTGCCTAATTTCCTATAGTGTATGCAAAAAGGCAATATATAATCAGCCAAATAAACCAACCAACAGCAGGGGCACATCTTCCCCTAAAAACTCACCTGAACTGGGTCGGCTGTCTGTCTCCAGATGCTCCTCTGTCTTTTCAACGTCAATTCTAAGATCGTTTATTTGCTTGTCCAACTCATGCAGCTGGCTCAGCAAACCAGCATCTCGCTTTCTTAGGCAGTTCTATTGGAAAAGGGCAGTCGAAAATGTCATTTAAAAGCCAAACCTTGGTTTTTAATATGCTTATTATACTTTCTACAGCGATCTAGTCATTGCACTACAGCACCAACTGTGCCTGGCTCAAATGTGCTACTTGCAGTATACGCATACAAAGATTTAGTCTTTAAAGCTGTAACCAAAATAATTCAGGCCACTATAGAAGGTATTGACTGCATGGTGACATTTTAGCCGTATATTGCAAATGACTAGTACTATATAAAAACACACATATATTATATTTTTTTTGTGCTATTTTGGGAAGCACTCCGCTTCCATTACAGGTGCATGGTAAAAGTTCAAAATGTACTCAAAAGAAAACCAGAATTTCTTGTGTGTGTTGCTGGTCTTCTTTTGTGTGTGTATGGATATAGATATATATGAAATGTATGATCGATTACAGTGTGTGCATATGCAAGCAAATGCATAAATACACAAGACATATTAAAGCTGCACAACTGAAAGTGCAAGGTAAGGGCAATGAGGTTAATCCTGTAATAGGGCTACCCACTGGGTTCTGCTAATTACAAAATGACTAGAGAGCCAAACAAGGGAGGCTGAAAGGGTTAAGCTCCTTAAACGTGTCGATTAGAGCTCCTGTTGGTTTTCCTTCCATCTGACACAGCAGCCGATTGACAAAGGCAGTTTCATTCAGAGGCAAAGTGCGGGTGTGAGGCTGCCCCCTGGTGGTTGCACTGTGTCACTAATTGCTCTTGCAAATCGAGTCATTATACGAGCAAGCAAGTCCGTTATATCCAGAGCGACTCCCTTCCACAGGATTTAAAGTCTGGAGTCAGAGGCTTTCATAAGCTGCATACACACACATATATACACACACACACACATATATACACACATAGACATACACAGACATATACACACACATAGACACAGACATACACACACAGAGACACGGGTTGGAACATGTCTTGTGTATGGGTAATGAGATCAACATATTATGGGGGGGGATCAGCTGGGGAAGGTCAGTCAGGGCTAAGAAATGATCCAGGCAGTCTACATGCGACTAATATGTCACACACAGTCCTTGCCTGGAATTATAGTGGCAGCAGTGCAGCCTTATGTATATAGTGAGTTAAATGTGCAGCCTCTCGTACATGTGCAGGGAATAGAATGTGCAGTAGTAGTAGTAGCAGTAGGTAGGAGTAGTTGTAGAATATAATCCAGTGAGGAGATTTAGAGCCGACTAGATCCCCTTATAACTTGCTCCCCCGGGCACCTACCAACTGTTTCTTTAGCAGCAAGATATTGTCCTCCAGGAACTTCTCCTCCAGGCTGCGCGGATTGTCGCCTGTCCGTGCCGCAGCGTCTCCGTGTGTCCGTGTCCCGGGGCTCAGCACGCTCTTTATCAGCACCTCCTGCCGGTGTCTCAGATGCCCCAACTCCGCGAGTCCGGCCAACGTAGCCTCCAGGCGCTCCCGGGTCCTCTGCCGTTCAGATTCCGCCTCTCCCTTGTCCTTACGGCGGGGACTGTCCTGGTGTTGCCCCAGGGGCTCAGGGGCGGCGGGGATCGGCTTCATCCTCGGGGAGCGAGCGAGGCACAAGCTAGAGCGGCAGCCAGGCTGCAAGTGATGTACAAGGGCGCTCCAATGAGACGGGGATCTTTATCCTCACACTATACCGCAAGAACCCAAACTCCCAGTACTTATCAGCGGATACAATGCATCAACTTCTGCGACTTAGCGTCTCCTGCGCAGGGCGAGTGCCATCTTTGCTCAGAGCCAAAGCAATGCGAAAGCGCTCATGACAGCACCGCACGACTCACCGCCACTCACTTCTCTACTCTCTCAATCCTTCTGCAACCAGTCCTGCGGCTCCAGCCAAGCTAAGTAGCCTTCGCTTACGTCACGCACGGTCCGACCCCGCCCCCCGTGCTCCGCATGCACACACTGACTGACGCTCCTCTCACTTCAGCCGAGCGTTACACAAGGCACAGTCCACACAGCACACACCGTTCGTTCATTTGTAGGCAATGGTAAAACATTCATTAAAAAATATTCGTTAAATATAAAATATTAGTCACAATGCTTCCCTTATATTATACATTCAGCCCAGTAATTCACCAACTCTCCATCCCGTATAATATTACTGACAGCCAGAGCCAGGCACGAGGTTTGTTGCGCTGACTGGAACCCACTTTTGTTCCGAACGGTGCCGGTGTACTACTGTGGGAGTGGTAGTTCCATGAAAGCTATTGCTTCCTTTTTTTGTATCATATAAGGAAATAAAATATTTGCTCATTTGTTAAAAAAAAACAACTGGTTAGGCAGCAGAATCCCCCCACACATATACACTTTCTCAGATCCATTGTAACATTCCATGTCATTTTTATGGGTTGGCTCACAATAAGGGGCAGGGGTGGATTTGCAGGTACCACAAAGGGGGCTGGATTTACACAGTGGGCCCATTGCCTTTCGTCGCCCCAGTCCCCTTATCTTTATTTAGGCAAATTTATCTAAATTTATTTAAAAATCTATCATAGATCCCGTGCATCCCCAGTGTTTCTGAACCAATGTGGGTGCGGTTGGGCAGAATGTCACCCTCTAAAATCCTGCCGCCCTAGGCCCGGGCCTTGGTGGCCTTTCCACAAATCCAGACCTGCCCACAAATCATAGAACCAACTTACTCAGCGCCGTTTCTTAGGAAAGAGCCGCCTGAGGCTCCTATAATGCCGCCCACCCCCTCCCGCTTACCTTTTCAGAGGGAGGCAGCAACGCTAGTGCGGAGAGCGCAATTGCCCTCTTTCGCACTAGTAAAGCCGAATTTCCGGTTTAAACAGAAATTCAGCTCTTAAAGGCACAAGGAGTGGCTTTTTGCCGCCCCTGGAAAAATCTGGCACTGCCACCTGAGGCAAGTTGCTCAACTTGGCTCATTGGTGGAGCGCCCCTGAACTTACGGTACATGTTATCATTATTGGGTTCCCGTCGTTTGGGTTTTTTCTAAATACAAAACCAGCCTAAAATAAGAACTGTCAGCCTAATGCTATGGCCTGAACCTCTCCAGACATACTATGCATATGAGCCCAGCATGTGCTAATCACAACCACTTACAGTGACCAGCTCATGTATTCTACCATTGGAGTGAACAGCCCACATCACCAGCTTGTGACATTTGACCTTTGACCTTTGTGCAACTGTTGTGAGTGTTTTTAATTCTTGTGAAGGCAGTTGTTTTTTTTGTCAGTATACAGAGAGCAAATTCAATATATTGATGACATCGGGCTCAAGGGAAGCAGTCTTATTGGCTGTGAACTGCAGCTACTTCCCCTTGTCCATGACTGGTAATCACAGAGATCAGCTGACCTTCTGGGCTGCACCCATATGTGGAATGGTGGAGACTGTAAATTGTCCATTTCACTGTAGGGCCACACGCATGCTGCTGTAAAATAAGCACCTTTGAAACCAAGCTCCGATCTTATTCATCTAGTGTCAGAATTCCATGCAGGAATATTCTATTAACCGCGGACAGTTGGTGCACCATGCACAGGCTAATGGAGCTTTCACACCACCTATTTGACCAGAATACATTTATGCAAGGGTAACTTGTCATTTCCCCCCACCCAAAAAATGGCTATCTGCCACCCCCTATGCATACCCACCACACAGCATGGACACTAGCCAGGGGAAAACACACAATGCAGGTCCTTCTCCAGCATGTTGTCTTCTAAGGCCCCCTGCTGCTGTAGGGGTCGACTCTCCATATAATTATGTCAGTGTTTTAACTTGCAATATACAGTAAATCCTTATTATTATTAAAGAGTAGCTGCAGTTGGTCAATGATGTCAGAATTTAATTGTGCTTATTTCAGTTTCTTCCTCTTGATACAATTGAATTTACTGGCATCATTATAGCTAAAGTGAGCTGAGAACCCTATGCCGTCTTTTCAGCCACTTATCTGGTATAAGGGGAAAAGAACTAAGTGCAACTCCTAACAAAATGCTGCTGCCCTGTAACCTAACTCCCTTTACACAACTTTTGTTCCACCATAATCCTCATTTTGCAATCTCTCATGAGAATTTAAAGTCTATTGACACCATTAGTTCCAGAAAATGGCATACATAATATGCAAGATTTTAAGAGATTAAAGGCACGTATGCACTTTTAAAGCACACGGGTGTCATATCGCATGCGTAAATTGCTTATTAACATACCTCGTAATTTTCTAAATTGGTGAGTACTGCAATCTTAAAATTATAAACTCCCTGGAGTAGGTTTTTTTTTGTGTTTGCTGGTATTCAGATTGGCTTTAATGAATTGTTTACATGGAAGAAAAACATTCCAACATGAACACAATTCAGCACGAACCAGGCTGATGTTCCACATTTACTAACTTAGCAAGAACAGATTTATGCAGGAAGGCTTCCAGATAGGAAAGAGCACTGGTCAAAGCCTCTGGATCATATCAGCCTGAAAATTTACACAAAACCTGAGATTCTGGACAAAACCCCTCAGTTCCTATACAAAGTATTCTAAGGATTGCATCCCAGATTGTGTTATTATTGGATGCAATATACATGCTGTATTTCTAATTACCACAATGATACCAAGAGAGTCAAAATAAAGGCGACCATGAATATAAAGAGCATCATACACTGAGCAAAATAGAAGCCTAATGATTTTACGTTGCCATTGAAATTTAAACAACACTGATAATGTTCATTCAGCTGTAGTTATTAGAAACATAGAATGATGTTGTTTTACACACAAACCAAGAGCTAACCAAGCTAATTGACCTTCAGTGACTAAAGGTGGCCATACACTGAGAGATCCGCTCGTTTGGCAATGTCGCCAAACGAGCGGATCTCCCTCCGATATGCCCACCTTGAGGTGGGCAATATCGGGCTGATCCGATCGTGGGCCCTAGGGCCCAACGATCGCATCCTAACGATGCCTTAATGGGCGGTCGGATCGCGGGACCGCATCAACGAATAGATGCGGCCGCGATCTGATGGGATTGGGCCGCCATCCGATGGGATTTTTTGTCCCATCCGATTGAGATCGATCGGTGAAGCCCGTCGGGGGGCCCCATACATGGGCCAATAAGCTGCCGACACGATCTGTCGGCAGCTTTTATCGGCCCGTGTATGGCCACCTTTAAGATGGCCATACACGGGCCGATAAAAGCTGCAGCCGATAAAAGCTGCATTCATTCACCCCTTCCCCAATCCAACCCTAGTTGATCTTCAGACTTCTCTCCCCCCCCAAAAAAAATGACATTGTACCTCTCTCCAACTACAAGGTCTGCAATTGCCTACTGCCCCAGGGTATTTCACAGTGAGGTGCATGAGACGTAATCTCCTCCATTGAGCTTAACTTCTATACTCTGTCTTTTTGTACTTTTAAATGCATTGTATATATACATAACAGCAATAATTAAATGATTTACCGACAAAATCTCATATGGGAAAGGATTCAGTCTTTAAAGCAACATGGATTGTCACAGCTTTTTTAGTAGTGGACTTCACTTCCATGAGATGATTGAGACAATACTGCACCAGTGTGAGTAACAAAAGTACAAGGCAAGGTTCATGCAGTCCAGTTAATTGAGAGCATTATGGCCTCAGGCACAGTCACTAGTCTCAGATGTCATGCTTCTGGTGAAGACTTCGGCAGCTGGTCAGTCAGTGGTATTATGATCTGTAGCACGGAAATGACCTGTATTTTGTTTTAATATGGTACTTGTCATACAATAACAGGGACAACTTCCACAGGCAATCAATATGTTAATATGTGATGCAATTGCTGACTATTTTTTATTTACTAAACTTCAATTTTTTCTGGTTGAGATAGAAAATCCGCTTCTCAAACCTGCCGAGGTCATGTAGAAGTCAATGGCAGATGTCCCTTTTACAATTTGAAGATATGGTTATCTGTGCTGGGTTACATCCAATAATCTTTCGATAACCAGAAAAAAACGAGCGATTCAGGCGTCATTTCTGAAAAATTCATATGATTCAGGATTTCTCTCAAATTTATCGAGCTTTTTCCCGAACCCGACTTTTTCCAGTTATTTTATTGATAAATAAGATAAAAGCATGAATCGCAGTTTGGTTTAATAAAAATATGAGAGAAATTCGAATTTAATTAAATAACCCCTTTATGTTTTTTCCTATAACAGTAAAGTTTGAATTTTTCTGATACATTTTTAGAGGGATTGAGACTTATTATGCGCCAAAGCTGCTAAAGATCTGAAAATACTCCTGCTAAAACCTGTCGAAGTCAATGGCAGATGTCCCTTTTACAATTGGAAGATGTTTTTTTGCATTCATGATGTTCAAGGGCTTTGGGTTGTTTGACGCTGGTTTTCTTTTGGAAATTGAAAAAAAAGTCAAGGGTTGCGGTTGACAACTTGAAAACGTCGAGGTTTTCCAGCGACAATTCGGAAAGTCACATGTTTCGAATTGTTGCAGAATTTTGTAGAGACTTTTTTCCGCACATACAATTTTAGTTCAGTAAATGAAGCCAAATCGTGGTTAGGAGTTAGGTCGAATTTTTTAAATAGTGAGATAAAATTGAGTTTTAATAAATTCCCCCTTTTATGTATTGGTAAGCAGGGCAAACAAAGCATATAAAGATCAATTTTACAAGAAATGAAATGTGGATTAAGATACTAGGACAGAATTTCTGAGCAAAAGAAACAAGATTTGTTATCCCTTTATATGTGCTTGTGTTGCTAGGGTCATATGGCAATTGTGCTGAAAGGAAATGCTTATAATTCCCTTCTAGTAGTGTATGGATTTGTGAACTAGGTCCCTGAATGGGCAATTCTGCAATTTCTGCGGCTCTGGGTACCCAGGGGAGAAGAACTGCTAGTCAGATTGCAACCAGACAAGATGGCAAGTGAACCGAGTCCTGTGAACCATGTGAAAATGATTATTCCTAAAGCTTAACTGAAGCTATAGTGAGGGCTTATATACTGATCCTAGAACTCACATGGAATCATTGTAAACTTACTGCGGTCAATATTCCCTCTTGCATTTGTTTGTCCTAATAGTTTCCTCTGGGGATTAGGGATATAGTAAGAGCTCTACTTCAGATACCATCATAATAACAGCTTGGCCACATGATTTCTTACATCATTCTTACTGTTACTGACAAGCAGACTCAATGGGGTTTAATGGAGTGCAAATAAGTGTATATTTGTAGCGTTAGGGGCAAAAATTACACTTTTTTTTATTTTCGTTTTAAACAGCTGAAGTTACAGAAAATTTACATTTACCTTTTTTTATAATCAAGTATCATTTAAGGGATCCCATCATCTCCCAGACACAATGTATGAACAGAACGATGTTTATTAGGGTAATTATGATGAATGCTTGTGTTTGGTTTTTTTTTTTTTAACTGTTACTCATCATTCATAGCGGTACATTAAAAACAATGTGAAGGGTTTTATAAGGAAGACACAACAGATCTAGATCATCTTTGATTATCATTACGGTAATTATATTTAGAAAGTTTCTTATTTCTGTGAGATAAGGCTCAGCTTAAGGGGCAGATTTACTAAAGGGCGAAGTGCATTACGTTAGGGAAAATTCGCCATTGTGACGTCATTCCGTTAATTTGCAGATTTACTAATGGGTGCAGGCGTAACTTCACTAGCGAAGGAGATAGACTCTAGCGGTAATTCGCTCCCTTGCGCCTGGCAAATTTGCGCTTTGCCGAATGGACGTAACTGCGCAAATCTTCACAAGATGCAGATTTTTACTTCCTCAAAAAATAGTTGAACATTTTGGTAAGTCCCAAAAAACGCTGGCGACTTTTCATTTTTCAGGCTGAAAAAGATCATAAATTTTTTCTGGGATACCCGGCTTCCCCCCTACATTTCCTAAAATATGGCACATAAACTATACACTGGGATTATGTGTAGGACAATATAACAACTCTATTATATTAAGGTGTCCCGGGCTTGTGTAGTGTAATGTATTGGCTGCAACATATACGTCCATTCCACGTTAACTTCCCGCCGTATGCAAATTAGCCAACGCTACGCAACTTCGCTTGCCTCAATAATACTAGAGCTACTTCGCCAGAGTCCGGTGCCCTGGACGCAACTTCGGATTTTAGTGAATTAGCGTTCTCCTGGCAAATATACGCCTGGCAAAGTGTTGCGATGTGAGCGAAGCGGACGCTAGCGCAAATTCAGCGCTTAGTGAATCTGCCCCTAAGTTTTTATATTCACAATAATTCCTCTTTAACAACCTCCAAAACCCGAATCAGAATATATCATGGACAAAAAGGAATATTTAGGGCCTGTCCAGAAACAAGTTTGAATTAGGAAAATACTCTGGAATAGCAAATATATATTGTATACATAGACATGGGCAACTTTAAAGGAGAACAAAGAGTTAAGCTAAAAAAGCTACCATTACTGGAAGGTCATCTCCCATAGACTCCATTAAAATCAAATAACTCAAATTTTTAAAAACTATTTCAAAAACAAAACAGTATCTTTTACTTGATAACTAATGTACAGGTACAGGCAAAAAATCCTGTTGGGTTTATTTACTATTTAAATTATTTAAGTAGACAAGTTATGGAGATCCAAATTATGGAAAGATCCCTTATGCAGAAAACTCCATGTCCCGAGCGTTCTGGATAACAGGTCATGCACTCACTGCACATGTTCCGGGCTGTTGTTACTTACCTGAGATTAAGGACTGGTTGATAATATACCATATAAATCATATAAAAGTCACAATCTAAAGCTAATTAGTAATTAATTCAAATTCACATTTACAGTTCAGTTTAAATCTCTGTATCCCCCTGAATCTGTTTGAGCTAGGCAAGTTTCTCTCCCAGCACGCAATGCAACTGATTACTTGCATCTCTGTGCCTGTGGTCTTTAAGTTAATATCTACAAGGTCCTTTTGTTATGATGATAACTTTGCAACTAAAGCCATTTTCCACATTCATCAAACTGCAAGCTTGCCCTTGTTCTTTGCACAAGGCATCAGAGAAAAACAGTGCTAGTGCTATTTTTAGCATGATGCAAGGAAAGGGTTTTCACATTGATAAATTTGTTTTTACTTTGTCCCGTAGATTCCAGAGAGAGAGAATAATATAGAGAATAATAATACTGTATAACTCTATATAGAACTACAGGTATGTGATCTGCTATCAAGAATGCTTTGGACCTGAGGATTTCCAGATAAATGTCTCTCCATAAATTTGACCTCCATATCTCAATTCTGCTAAAAATCATGTACACTGTAGGATTGTTTTGCCACCTATATGGATTCATGTAGTTTAGTTACTATCAAGTACAAGGTACCATCTTTGAAAATTAGAATGATTCGCTTAAAATGGGAGATGACCTTCTCGTAATTCGGAGCTTTTTGGATAATGAGTCTCTGGATAAATTATCCGATTGCATATGAAAATTAGGGTTCGGATACAGTTCATGATTTGTCTGAATCCTTCATGAAAGATATAGGAATCTGCCAAATTTTGAGATTCTGTGCATCCCTATGAGACTATAGGGCTTACAATACCCTATTGTAAAATATTAGAATATTAGAAGCCAATGAGAGTTCCATGAGGTAACAGGCTCCACACTGACTTCTATCATGCTCATATTTTATATTGTTTTTTTTTGGGGGGGGTTTTAATACACAAGTTATAATGAGTCATATTCTATTGGATAATGGGTATATATGTGGTCAATTAACAAGAGAGCTGAGAGAAAGCAAACGAAGAGGCAGAACTTGCTGCTAAGTGCTCTTTATTGCACACATGTTTCGGGCCCAGAGCCCTTTATCAAGTGATATATGTGGTTTGGGTGCCTCTATGTAGGCATCTAATGATATTACGATATAATCTCTTATATATATACACATAAGAAAACTGTAAGCATCACTCTGTCTTCAAAGTAAAGCCCACTGAGAGCCACAGAAAAGGGGGGCTCTACGTTAGTGCAGCCAGTGACAAGCTAGTTATCTAAGCAAATTCATTGTTTTCCTGGAAAGTGGCAGAGACCTAATGATGTTTTTGTTTATTACTCCTCTTAATAAAGTGGAGAGGTGACAGATTATAAAGTGAGGGCAGCAGTTCTACTCCAGAATCCTTTCTTGTAATGGTTGCAAGACTGTTACCATAACAACAAGAGTCGGAATGAAAAGGAAGGTGAGAGACCTCAAAATTAGGAGCCGGCGCTGTATACATCAATAAAATGCCCTGTTTAGTATTCTTGCCTGCTCCTCATTAAATATTCATGATGTACTTGATTGAGAAATATTGGATGGCCAATCAGGCTCTAGAAATATCATTTAGAATGATAACATAAATCGAAGTTTGTATGTGAGAAATTAATTCATTGCTACCCGTGCATAAAGAAAAAATAGGGTTAACGTGTATATTTATGTTGGTGCTATGTTGGACCTACTTGATTCCACAGGCTGGCTTCTGCTCTTTCTCCATTCAGTTGTTGCATGGATTGTTATAGAGTTTGTGCTTATGGTTTTACTCAAGGGATTAGAGTGAATATCTATGGTTTTAATCGTACGTTTGAAGGTTAAGTATTATGAATTAGAATTTGGGGTTTAAAATAATATAAAATAAGTACCGGTAGAAAGTAGAATGTTAGGAGCCTATGTTATATTCCATTACAACAAGCATATCCAGCATCTAAATTGTACCTTGTTGCTAATTGCAGGAAAAAAATGACATTGGGTAATCATGGGCAGGCTCACACAATCACACCCCCCCACACACACACACACAAAGACAATAGGGCCCCATGCAGTGTGCAAAGTATGAAAAAAGGGTGCATTTGAGCTTTTTTTGCATTTTGCCCACTGCATGGGGCAATAAACAAATAGCTGTTCCCCCCCCCAGGCCCAAATTTGTTGAGAGGCCACCAAGGCCCGGGCCTAGGGCGGCAGGATTTTAGGGGGCAGCACGCTGCCCAACCCCACCCACATTGGTTCAGAAACACTGGGGAGGCGCAGGAGATAAAAAAAAGTTTTTAAAATATCCTGTAGGCCAATCCCCATTGCTCTGGTCCTGATGATGAAAATTTTATTGAATTAAAGAGTGGGGACGGGGTGATGAACGACAGTGGGCCCAGTGGCGCCTGCAATGTAAATCTGGCCCTGGCCCCCCTCCAACCTGCTACATGTCCCATACTTTGCACGTCAGTCAGACACGCACATAGTGGCAGGAGATGCAGGCCACATCAGTTCCCTGTCCTTGGGTGGTGTTTTCCTGGTGCTGCTCTTTGCACATAGTGCTGTTTATTTGACCCAACACTCTTCTAATGAGAGTTTTTGCACTAGCACCCAGGGGCTTTGGAGTGAGCCCTACTGATTCAAACACAAACATACTCAATCACATGCACACCCTTGTAATATTTAAGAAAATTTAAAAAATATATATTTATTTTTATTACCTTTAGTTATTTACTATAATTCAGATAGTAATTTGAGTTAGTTCTGAAAACTCTTAGGGCATGCACAGGCATGATTGGAAAGATTATGGGCTTATTGCCTGATCATAGGGTAAAAATGCACTGATGGGAAGGTAATTATGGTAATTATGATATCCCATGCTCCAATCCCATCTTATAGCAGTTTATCCATACAGTAACTATGATCTGCTGACTGCTGGTATATCCCATGAACATATGGATGTGATATCTGCTGACGTAGTAAGTGATTGTAACTAGAAGGTACTGGACCCATCAAAAAGGTTTTTTTCAGGACCCAGACCTTTAGGAAGGTGTTCTGTTCAGCAGATATATGCATATGCAAATGTACATGCTGCCACTTCTTTTTTGACCCACTGGCACAAATCATTGTCGATTATCACTGGTCACCTATATCCAACAGTTGGGCCTGTGGGATTATCATTGTGTAGGGCTTTGTGTTTGTCAGCCTTTACTCTTAAGGCAGTTGTGCATTAGGTCTACATTGGAGTCCTTACTTTACCAAGGATCAGCTATTCTACTGCCCTGACCATACCTAGAATTCAAAAATTCCTAGCCCCTTCTCCACCATAATAGAGTTCATCATTCTTGCAGTAATGAGAAATCTATAGGATCAATTTGCTAATGCTGGTTAAACACTGAAGTAACCTATAGCAACCAGATATTTCCTGACATTGTCTGATTTGGAGTAGACTGGGCACAGTAAATTCCATAATGATTACTATAGTTTATTACATTATTATAGTTTATTGATGAGGCTAGTTCTTCTGGATATGCCTTTAATGTTTTACCTGGAGATTTACGTGGAGATTTGGGGAGATTTAGTCGCCCATCGACAAATCGATTCTTCTTCGGTGACTAATCTCCCCGAATTGCCTTCCCGCCGGCGGGATGGCACTCGGAGCCCTTCGTTTTCTGAAGTTGCCTCACGAGGAATCTCCACACGTGTCTCTACCCTTACAGAGAATACATATCATCTGTGTAATTTAGGATCAGTGGTTTAAAAATGAGCCCTTGCATATATGCAGGTGGCAATATTTTGCCACGCACTATAAAAGAAATACAAGTTGTAAGTTTGCAGGATAAAATACAGGGGATACAGATGTATGTTTTAGATTAGGACAGTTACCCTTCAGCCAAACATAGAAAGCTTGACCTGTAGTTGAAATTATCAGCTTCAGCTCTTGGCCATTGGAACTATTGTTATAATCTACCATTATATTTATCCTTATTTATATAATGCTAATATATTCAGCAGCATTTACAATTTCACATAGATTGTTCACCATTTACTTCAATTCTTTGCAAAGTGTCGTTTACAATCTAAGGTCCCTATCACAATTACTATCAGGATCTCGAGACATCAAGTGACTTAATAAACATGCAGGGGATCTCCCCGCTACACCTGCCTACGTGTCTGGTATCCTTTTCTACTTCAGGTTTATCAGGACCCAGTGAATCTGCCTTTATGTTTTTGTAGTCATGAAACGACAGCGATTCTAGGATTATCAGCTCAGAATTGGCTGTAGCTGCAGTGAAACAAGTTAAATTGTGTGCCATCATTTTAGTCCTGGGCAACCATAAGCTGCAACACAAATGCTGATATGTTAAAACCCAACACAGTATTTACTGGTAGTATGTTGTATGATTCCAAAAATAATTTTGCTTTTAAGATTCACTTGCCATGCAATGACATTTTCCAGTAGAAAGACTGAGCAGTTGTTGAACACAAAAGTTGAAGAGGCCAGTTCTTCTGGATGTGCTTTTAATGTTTTACTTGTAAGTGAATTTTTATATATATTCAGTGACATTTCCTTAATAACTTCCATGCAAAGTAAATAAACTGAAGACATCAAGCAACAGCATTTCAAACAATCAGTATGCCAATATGTATTTGTGTTTTGGCACCGTGCGTCAGTGTTTCTGACTGCTTTTAGAAAACAGAGAAAGGAACAGATGGCTGAGCAAATAAATATGTTACTATCTACCTGCAATTGCCTTGCCTGTTAGGTTCCAGCTTACAAGCTGTTTATTTCATCTTTTATATGCTGGGGAGGGGGTGGGATAACATATTTGTATATGGGGAAAGAAAGTATGAACTAAACACAGGGTTAAGATTGCAAACATACAACAGCCATTTGAAATATACATCAAATGCCGGCATGTAAGTTAGTTGCCAGGAAGCAAAGCTAAATGAAATGCATATTGTATGCTTTAAAAATAACTGTCTACATTTCCGAAGACTGCATTTTTGAACAGATGGTGAGGTTCGCGAATATTGGTAGATGGTGTCAAATGCAAACCTCTAATCAAATATCAAGGATAGAAAGAGAATGGAAACAATAGCATGAGTCTACTTTTTGGGCCATCTACCTTGGATTAAAGAAGTGTTTTTTTGATCATTTTTGGGGCCCTGTTTGTGTAACATTTGAACTGAGCAGACACTTACTTTACAGCAAGGTTGCAGATATCTGAAACATTGCTGTGCCAGTCAGGCATCCTGGTATTTTAGAATGCAGAATAGATTATCTAGACAAAAACAAATCGTGATTTTTTCGGAATTTATTAAACCCAGAGGATGGAAAAGTCCGAATCTGAAAATCCAGCATCTCAGAACTGTCGAGGTTGCATATAAGTCAATGGGAGAAATTCCAATGATTTTTTGATGTGCGTTGGGTTTCGGGCAATACCCTAATTTTTCGGCTGAAGATTACGAAAAAAACATGAAAATCTGATGAAAAAGTCCGAAAAATTTGCGAAAATCTGATTTTTTTCGGGAAAATGTAATAATAAATAAGAGCAAAAAACACGAGCGGATTTGATCAGAGTTTGTAGCAGAAAATATTGAGATAAAATCGGACTTTGATAACCCCCTAAGTCTACTAGAAAATCATTTAAACATTAAATAAACCCAATAGGCTCGTTTTGTTTCCAATAAGGATTAATTATATCTCAGTTTGGATCAACTACAAGTTACTGTTTTATTAATACAGAGAAAAAGGAAATCATTTTTAAAATGTGGATTATTTTGATAAAATGGGATATCGCCTTTTAGGAGCTTTGTGGATAACGGGTTTCTGGATAATGGATCCCCTTCCAGTACTGTGTAGAGTAGTAAAAGAGTATTCCTAGGGCAGAAGAGGCTATTATCATTTAGTAGATGCCTTTTTAAACACTAAATCAATCATCTTACATAAACTTTACTAACAGAAGGATACAGTATATTTTGCCCTCAATATAAATAAAAAGTTGCTTATTTTTTTTATCCAAAAATGAATTTATTTGTGGATCAAATTATGTTAAAATGTCACACAAATAAGGCCACAGGTAGGTTAGGGGACAAAATGTAAAGAGTTGCATATGGTTCAATTATGTAAATTATGTAAACTGCATTTATATGTAGTCACCGTAAAGAACTTTGAGATTGATTCATTGGGATTTAGCTGACTGGCACTGTGCTCTAACATCTCATAGAATGCAATGTCATTTCCACTGTGCCAAGTGGTCAAACACATTCTGACAAACTATTAAATTATTCTGTCAAATCATTAACCATTTTCCTTGCCCTTCCAGTAGACTGATCATGATCTGAAACTCTTACTGGATGTTGGGCGCCAGGTAAGAGCAGCTGCTATTGGACGTCGTTGAGTGCACAGGGGCCCATGCCAATGCACAATTACAGTCTGGGTTGCTGGGAGTTATAGATCATCAACAGCTAGAGGGTATAATATTACCTAACTCTGCTCTATGTACTTGTAAATCTCTCCAAATGGATTGCTTATCTGTTGTGATATTAAAATATATATAGTGAAGAATTATAACAAAATATATCTAAAATAATAACATAAAAACGGCAAAGTAGGTCCAAGGAGAACAAATAAATATTTCTCTGTTGAGCTTTATGTCTGTCATATTTTATTAGATCTTATTTAAGCTGGGGTTTTTTTTGTCCTTTCTCTAGAATAATGATGACAAGTTACAAATGTTTTTTTTATTTTATTTTGCAGAATGTCATTAATTGTATTGGCCAGCTGACAAATATGAAGGCAGAGCGCCAGTGATAAAGGCTGCACAATATATTTATCCTTAATCGAGCACATTAAGTTTTAGCCTGCATGGTAATGACGTTATTAGAGTATAGAGAACGGAGTGGATTAGCAGCAGGAAACCTAAAATTCTTTCCTAGTATAAATCAGCTCCCATTGACAAGTGCAGTAGGTGCAATATATGTTGGTTGGGCAGAGAGAGGCAGTCAAATCATATGCACACAGCAGGCCACTTAATATTCACATCAGCCCTGCTTTGCTCTGGAAATATAAGAACAAAGAGACAGACTGAGTGCTTCCACTGCTTCAAGGAACAGTATATTAGTTTAATATGTAGCATGGAAAATTGTGTTTATGTGCTCTTTTTTGCCTTGTACTTTATTGTGGAAATAATCCAACAGTCTCTTAGTTTCTGCAGGAAAAAAACATCTTTTGGGTCTGTTTACAGATGGGCTATCCAAAGAGCTGCTTCTTGGAATATGTATGGAAATGAAGAACTATTTTATACCTCAGTATTTGTTTTGCAATATCACTTATCTCTTTCTCTACTGCCAGACATTGTTAATCCTCACCTCCATACAAAGGTTATCTCTTCCTCCACTGCTATTGGCTTAGACTCCCCTCCATGCAAGTAAACTCGTTATAGATATACCCAAAGAACAGAATACAGAGGAAATAATATATACAAGATTCATGCTGAAAAAATATTAGTCTGAGGAACTCTGAAACCATTAAACGAGGTTGTTCGCCTTTAAATTAACTTTTAGTATAATTTAGACAATATAGACAGTGATATAGTATAATATAGACAGTGATATTTGAAGATAAACTGCAACTGGTCTTAATTTTTTTGCTATTTGTGATTTTTTAGTTATTCAGCTTTTTATTCAGCAGCTTTCCAGTTTCCAATTTCAGCAATCTGGTTGCTAGAGTCCAAATTACCATTTTCTGCAGGCAACATTAGAGGAGGAATGAGTGTACATTTGCACATCCTTCAGTTGTGTGCTGCTCAACAGGTGTAAAATTTTAGAATTTTCACTAGCGACGTAACTACTCAGATTCACTAACTTGCGCAGTGTACTGAACGCTACCTTTTTACGCTAGACTTCCTTCGCCACCTCAGACCTGGCGAAGCGCAATAGAGTAGATAGGGATTGTTTCAAAAAAAGTCAAATTTTTTTCTAAGTCCCAAAAAACGCTGGCGTGTTTTCTACATAATGGGTGATAGGCTGAAAAAGATCGAAAATATTTTTGGGGCTCCCCTCCTTCCCCCCTACATTTCCTGACTCATGGCAACTTACCTAGACAGTGGGCACATGTGTAGGGCAAAATAAAATTTTTATTTGCTGATTTGAAGGTTTTCTAGGCATTTGTAGTGCTAATACGTGTTCCTCCATTGAAATTTGAATTTCGCGCCGTATGCAAATTAGCCTTCGCTATTGTAACTTCGCTTTACATAGCAAATCAACGCTAGTGCAACTTCACAACCTTAGGCTACCCCTGTGCGCAACTTCGGATTTTAGTGAATTTGCGGAGCGCTGGCGAAACTACACCTGGCGAAGATATACTGTAAACTCTCAGGGGCTGATTTACATATGGTCGAATATCGAGGGTTAATTAACCCTTGATATTCGACTGCCGAATGTAAATCCTTCAACTTCGAATATCAAAGTCGAAGGATTTACCGCAAATAGTTCGATCGAGCGATGGAACGAAAAATTGGTTTTTGGATTTTAATCCATCGATCAAACGATTTTTCTTCGACCAAAAAATTGTTAGAAAGCCTATGGGGACCTTCCCTAACACTGCACCTCGGTAGGTTTTAGGTGGCGAAGTAGGGGGTCAAAGTTTTTTTTAAAGAGACAGTACTTCGACTATAAAATGGTCGAATAGTCGAACGATTTTTAGTTCCGAAGTCAAAGTCGTAGTCGAAGGTCGAAGTAGCCATAAAAACATTCGAAATTCGACGTTTTTTTTATTCTATTCCTTCACTCGAACTAAGTAAATGTGCCCCTCAGTGTACCTTCTTTATCTGATAGCATGCATTAGCCAAGATCTACATTTCCCAAATTCTGTTGCCATGGATAATTCTCAGCTCAATGATCTCACTGACAGTAAGTGCCCATAGTCACGTGTGTGGGGGGGACTAGAATCTTTTTTGCGGTTGCTGACAGTATAATGAATTGGCAATTAAATCTGCCATGCTAGATTTAAAATGCTTTCCATCAGGATGCACAGACAATTAAACCTTCTCTCGGAACTAAACCTACTCATCTTGATTTATTATCAGCATAGTCATCTGCTGCATTACACTAAAATCACTGAAACTGAAATGAAATCATAACCTTTGTAAGATCAGCCATAGTAAAAGTGGTTTATCAGTGAGTTGCCTAAAGATACAAAAAGATAATCAAGCACAGACTGGGCAAGGCAAGGAGTGCACTGGAATAGTATATATTTATTTTTATGCTTACGATAGTCTGTCTTGAAGGACACTGAGACATTCCTCCCGAGAACATAACGTCTTCATTTTAAAGCTAGTATTTTAAGACAAATTTCTCGTGGCTGATGGTCGTCGTAGCAGTGTGGCACTAATTACAATTGGACGAAGAGCTGTCATTGCGTAGAGTTCTTACCTACTTTAGGTAAAATCAGATCAGATAAGCACACACAGAATATTTATTGCTGTCAATAGCACCAATGCTATATGAAGGACGTTAAGTCTAGTGGTTACCATGATTATTTCCAAGGTTTTTCTGCACAAATTGAATGGTGATACATAATACATCATGGAAATAAAGAAGTCACAAATCACATCACTTGAAGTATGAGTTCTAGGAGAGGTTGAACAGCACCTTAAAATACAGATGCAAGAAAGCAGAACTGCCCATAAGTACACTTATGTTTTGGAGAAAGGAAAAAAGAAGTTTGGGGTCTGCTGCTGTTTCCTAAGTTATAGAGAGTAAGGGGCAAATTCACTAAGATGCGAAGTTGCGGCAGGTGCAACTTCGCCGAGCTTCACTGCACTTCGCCAGGTGTAGTTTCGCCAGCGCTCCGCAAATTCACTAAAATCCGAAGTTGCGCTCAGGGGTAGCGTACGGTTGCGAAGTTGCGCTAGCGTTGATTCGCTATGTAAAGCGAAGTTACGCTAGCGAAGGCTAATTTGCATACGGCGCGAAATTCAAATTTCAATGGAGGAATACGTATCAGCACTACAAATGCCAAGAAAACCTTCAAATCTGCAAATATAAATTTTATTTTGCCCTACACATGTGCCCACTGTCTAGGTAAGTTGCCATGAGTCAGGAAATGTAGGGGGGAAGGAGGGGAGCCACAAAAAATTTTTCGATCCTTTTCAGCCTATCACCCATCATGTAGAAAACACGCCAGCGTTTTTTGGGACTTAGAAAATTTTTTGACTTTTTTGGAAACAATCCCTATCTACACAGGTCTGAGGTGGCGAAGGAAGTCTAGCGTAAAAGGTAGCGTTCAGTACACTGCGCAAGTTAGTGAATTTGCGTAGTTTCGTCGCTAGCGAAAATTCGCCTGGCGTAAGGGTGCGAAGTAACACTAGCGAAACTACGCCAGCGTTCGTTAGTGAATTTGCACATTAGCGAAAATGCCAAACGCTAGAGAATTAACGCTAGCGTTCGGCACTTCGCGGCTTAGTGAATTTGCGCCTAAGTGTTTGGGGAGCACCGCCCATCAAGCACAGAGGATGGTGTGCAGGGTCAAATAGTGATAATAATTGCAGAAAGAAAAAGAGCTGACCCACAGAACTGCACCCTCCCATCCGTAACCACCAAGACTCCGGTGAAGCAAACATTAAAGTAAAACTTAACTTTTAATAAACCCTTAAAACCAAGGTCTAAAAAAGCAACATTAAAATAAAGGTTAGGTATAGGAGACTGATTGACTCGGCAACACCGGGTTCGAGGGGAAATGTGCAAAAAAACCAGCACTTAGATCAATATCAAGTTGTGGTTGGAGCACAACTAGTGATTACTTAGCTCACCGGCCAAGCAATATCTGTCTGATACAGCCAAGGCTGACCCCCACCAAACCAACCCCTTCACCCACTTGAGGATCCCTCCCTTCTTGGTATGAGGTTAGAGGAGTAACAACCAGGGTAACGGAACCTTGGTTTTAAGGATTTATTAAAAGTTAAGTTTTACTTTAATGTTTGCTTCACCGGAGTCTTGGTGGTTACGGATGGGAGGGTGCAGTTCTGTGGGTCAGCTCTTTTTCTTTCTGCAATTGTTTCCTAAGTTATGTTAAAAATGTTTCTTGATCCTCATTGTCAACTGCTGTCATTGTGGTCATGTTCCACTTGCTAAGCTGTCACTGTAAGTTTAGCATTTAGACCTTCAATTCACACAAGCTGTTATTCTGCCATTACTAAGGGGTTATTTATCAAAGTCTGAATTTACCTCAGTATTTTCTGCTACAAACTCCGATCAAATCCGCTCAGTTTTTTTGCACTTATTTATTATTAAATTTTCACAAAAATTTGCTTTGCGGGAAAAATCTGAATTTCACGATTTGTTCAGATTTTTCATCCGATTTTCAATTTTTTTTCGGATTTTTTACCAAAAACTCAGATTTTTGCCTGAAATTCGAGAAAATTTGAGGTATTACACAAAACTCAGCGCACATCAAAAAATTCCTACGCTGTCCTTACTCAGGGCTGGGGACACACGGGAAGCTTAGGCAGCCAAAGAACATTAGTAACTGTTAACTGCATTGATGAGAAGTGGCTGGGCTGTAGGCATGTAAGGGGTATGCAGCCTTGCAAACTATCTGATAGAAGTGATGATGCCCTGCTTTGGCTCAGATTGATGGTAGCCATTGTTTTAATGGAAAACATGCCAGTGCAAACATGTCAGTGATCCCCAACCAGTGGCTTGTGAGCAACATGTGCTCACAGGTGCTTATTTGTGCATTCCTGGCTTGGTTTTAGTTGAATAAAAACCAAGTATACTGCCAAACAGAGCCACCTGTGGGCTGCCAGACAAATAGGGGCTACCAAATGGCCAATCACAGCCCTTTCAACCGCCTTGGGACATTTTTCATGCTTTTGTTGCTCCCCAACAGTTTTTACAGTTTGGGGACCCCTGTCCTAGGTAGTCAGTAGTGGCAGTAAGGGGCCTATTTTAATAATTATTATTCATATCATTTTATTATATCCCACAGAATAATTTAATACAATTATAAAGCCACACCACTCACTCTAAAGGGAGACATAAGGTTAGGGTATATGTCAAGTAGCCAGTGCAGGGACTGGCAGAGAATGGCAGTACTTGGAGAGTGGGAGAAAAGGTGTATAAATGGGGCATCAGTGTTCATGATAACTTGGAGTGGTTGGAATGATAAAAATAGGCCCCTTACTGCCACTACTGACTACCTAGGACAGGGGTCCTCAACACCTTTTTTTTTAATTTGAAGCAGTTCAGAAAGGAGGTGTTCACAAAGCAGTGTGTTGCAGTAGTTTATACAAGATATGACGATGAGGACATGGATGAGAACTTTGGCCAACTCTTGTATGAGAAAGCATCTGTAGAGGGTCTTAAATCTTTATTGACATCGGTCTGTTCTTGTTTCATCGATTAGTTAATTTATTACTGCATATGTGTGTTGCCAAAGCAAACATTTCACCTTTAGTCACTTGCTGATTAGCTGACACCAAGGTAAAAGAATAAGTAAATTTCCCAAGCACATTGTAAGAGCAGACAGCTACCTAGAGAGTATGCTTTTCACGGATGGCACCTTATTAAATCAACTTTGCAGCCCAAAACACCTGCACCTTTTGTTCGCTAATATGCCTCATTTTCACCTTTTCAGAGAGACATTTTACCACCTAATTAAGATAATTCAGCGTGTACCTTGAAAAGAAATTGGTTGATTAAACAACTCACAACTAGGAAATGGAATCAGGATGAGAATACAGATTAAGTCCACAGCAGGTTTAGCTTAAACACACTGAAAACAATTAGTGTTTAAAAGGGGTCAGTGCTACCAGCTGTTGTATCCCAGACCCAGTCCTTAGTGTTGGCAGGTCCAGAGCAAACTGACTTTGTAGGTCTGAAGATTAGAAAACATAAGTGTACTTACTTCTGTCACCAATTTGTCTTATTGTATCCATCTTTCCCTGCTATTGGTGCCATCTCACAGTTATTATCCCCAAAGTCTATTGTTCACAGAGCTATTATCTTCAGGTCCCTAGGTGCTGCTGTGCTACCTGGACTAGCAATAAAAGTGGTTTGCAAGGCCTGAAACATAATGAAATTTTATTTTTCTGCTAAACATGGACACATTTAAAGATGTCCTGGTCCCTGAAGTTCACCATGGCTAATATTTTAACCCAGCCAGTGAATCTCGGCTTTCTTCAGATTTCTAAACATGCAACAGCATGAATGTTCCGGGCAATAAAACCCGTTGAACCTCAAGTTCAATTATAGCAATAACTAAAACCCACCTTTGTGTCAATTTAGGGTATTATAATTGTTTTATGGAAGGAGTTGGTAAAAATAAGAAGAAAAAAGCCATAGTGAAAACGGTAATTTAAGAAACATTAATAGTCTGAGCTACTGAAAAAGCTATTTTTCTTAGAAGCTTCTGAGCCACATGAAAACTAATTAGCACCAGACACAAAAGTTTGAATAGAGCTTCCATTTAAAGAATGAAGCTGGGATTAGCTGTAATTTGATTTTAGTACAAAACAAATGTTGCTGCAAAATAAAATGTTGCATGTACTTTAAAGGGAAACAGTGTCTAAATCAGGTTGTGGTATGGAATTGCATCTCAGCTTGAGCCAAGTTCTCCTTCATTCAGAGGGAGTAAGCAAAGGGCTCTGCAGCATGGACCAATATGGGTGCCTTCATTTAAGAATGTTGAAAAAATATTCCTGGTCCATAGCCAAAGTATATAGTCTCACCGGGGGGGTCTGGGTGCACATGCCCCAGACCTACAGCTCAAGGTAGAGATATTCAACCATGAAAGAAACAACAGGCACTCACAGATCCCTCGGACAGGTAAAGGAACTGCACACTTTATTTTAGACAAAGAGTGAACAAACAGCCTTACACATTTCGTACATGCAGGCACTTAATCATAGGCTCAATGGTAGCTCCAGTTGGTGCTGTATCAATAAAGCATAATAATAATACAACTTGTATTTGTAGACTCATCTCAGGTCTTTGCAGACAGAAGCAACATGGTTATAGTAATGACCCAAAATAAAGTGAAGGTATATCATGAAAGGACTGCTAAACAAGGCAAGAAAGTAAGTAAATAAAACCATCTGTAGCTTTATTAACTGGACCCAAAAACAAATATCCTTTCCTGTTGCCGTCTAATCCCATCTCCTTTCTGCTTTATATTACCCTTCTACATCCTGCCTCAAACCTTACAAACATCCCTTCCCCACCCTAAACCATTTTGATCTTGCTGTCCAGGAAAGAAAAACATCAATACAATGTTTGTTGGATATTTCTCAAAGACTACAGTTGACATGGACTACAGGTCAAGATAACCCCCCAAAAATACAGATATCAAGAGCAAACAACATGATACTAATGATACTATCCTTGTAGCCAGCTGGAAGAACAGTCATTGCCAGACTGTTATAGCCCAAAGTCTTCAATAGGGCATTCAGTACAGGAGGGCACAAAAAACAAGACAACTTATTTGCTTTATTATTAGTATTTTAAAGGAGTTGTAGGCGAAATGTTGCCACTGAAAAAAAGTCCACACAATTTAATGTGCAGGGATTGTACAGCAAAGGAAGGACTCCAAAAGACCTTTAGGACAGCATCCTTTATTGCCATCAAATGGACTAAACAGCTATATACAACATTTTGGGCCTCAAATAGCTGTTTTATATTCACAACAAATGGAATGTGCTCAGCAAAGCCCTAACACAGCTGGTGCTGATGGCATTATGTGGTGTTTGATGGTGCGGCTGACTTGAAAGGTGTATTTTGTATCTTTTAATTAAAGCAAAAAAAAAATCTGGAAACCCTTCAGGAGAAAGAATAAGGAAATAAAGATAATTACTTGCACCTGATGTAAACTGGGGGAGATTAAATTGGTATATTAAAAAATAATTTTATTAACAATTGATTTAAAGGGCAAATACAGGGTGTAATACGCAGCTGAGATTTGAAAGCAAGTAAATACTCATTCTCCTGCTTTATTAAAAAAACATGGGCCTCTTTCTGAGGCAGTGCAGCCAAAATGTAAGCTAACCCTAACAAGTAAATTACATTACCAATGCAAATGATATAATTCCTGTGGGTGCAAATGCAAGCTATGTAAATGTGCAACATATCAGGCAATAGGGGTGAGAGTTTTTGAGTTCCTGGCTTGGAAGCAAGTTTTGGTTGCATAAAAAACAGGTTTACTGCCAAACAGAACCTCTTGTAAGATGCTAGTCCACATCCAGGCTACCAAATACCCAATCCCAGCCCTTATTTGGCATCCCCAGGGACTTCTTTGTCATGCTCCTCAATCCCTTTTACATTTAAATGTGGTTTACAGGTAAAAAAAAAGTTAGGGACCCCTTCTCTACATGGCCCCCACTTGGCCCAATCACAACACAGCTCTGATCCTACTCAAGTCCATACTGTTTATCCCTGTGAACTAATGGGATCTAAACAAAAAAAAAAGTAAACAACCTTTATTATTTTTATTAAGTTTCTCTCTTTTCAGTTCACGTTTATTAAAGATAAGGAGGGCGTTTTTAATAAGATAACATCATTTTCTCCCCCTTGGCCCTGCAATACACAGCATTTCCTGGGAATGACATGCAAATTGCTGAAAATGATCAGCTATAAGCTAATCCAAGGCTGATACGTTTGCTTCTAGCATGAGGAAATGTAATCCATGGAGACTTTCCATTCGCCCGCCCATACTCCTTGCATTTTTATTAAGACCAGATGTGAGACACTAGAGATCCTATGCAACAATATCCCTTAGAATTGTCCAAGCGCTTTACTGCAGCGAGGCTTGGCAACTGACTCAGACGCAATGTCCAAAGTCAACAATCTTCAGCCATCACAGAGACCAACCTGACAGGTTCCTGGGCTGCCAGATGTTTTACTAAAGAACAAAACAGTATGAGATAAATTCTCTTTTCCACACAAGAACGTTAGTTCCTACCACGCCCTTTTGTGTTTGCTTTTAACACAAAGATTGTTTGTTAGAAATGAAATAATGAATGTATATATTACTGCTATTCTTTCATTTTTATTTTAATCCTTTATTTATATACTATAGAATCACTATATGAGCTCCTTATAGGTATGTGCAGTTATTGACATATTAGTCTTGTGGGTTTCAGACATTTTTAGTTGAAGTCTACCTTTGAGGTGCTTCTTTGAGGCCACCTTGAATAATAACAAAATTACAAATATAGAAAAACAATGATGAATGAAACCTTCTCACAGGCCCAGATTTGTGGGAAAACCACAAAGGCCCAGGTCTGAGGCAGAAAAAATCTGGCCATGAGCCGAATCTACACTGAGCTTTGGGCAAGAAATTTTGTAAATTGTTGTAATCTCTTTCCCTCCCTGTCCTCGGTGGATCCAATTAGGTTTGTTGTTGGGTTGGTGCAATCAGTGCCGGAAGTGTTGAAGCCAGGTGACCAGGAGGTGGTGAAGGAGTGAGCAGGCTCACCAGTCTATGTCTAAGCCTCACAGTAGAACAACAGCAAAGAAGGACTTCCTTAAATCCTGACAGGCCTGCTAACTCTTCTTTATAGTTTGCATTATTATACAGCAGCTGATTTTACCAGACAAACAACATTTTACTACAACCTAATATTGCCTTTTCTGTATGCTATAATGCAAGCCCTGCAGATTGCAGTGGGTGCAGGTAGATTATTTTAAATGTATTCTGAACCACCCTTTTCTAAAGGCTATCATACACAACAGACTAACTACGTTCATCAAATTGGTTTATCCCCGTGGGAAAAAGGGACCAGTCATTTAATTGAGCTGATGACCTAGACAAGGGTATACTGTAAGCATAGACAGACTAGGTTTTCTGTCCAGACAGTCTGATTACATTGCAGACAGGTCAGTGAAAACTGCTCCTCTGTGTATAAATATACAGGTATACCCAATTATTAAAGGGATTCTGTTAAGAGAAAACACTTTTTTTTTCATAGTGCTTTAGTTAATAATGCTGTTCCAACAGACTTCTGCAGAGGAATCCCTTTTTAAAAAGAGCTAACAGTTTTTTAATATTTAATTTTGAAATCTGACATGGGGTTTGATATGTTGTTAGTTTCCCCGGTGCCCTCAGTCATGTGACTTGTGCTCTGATAAACTTCAGTCACTCTTTACTGCTGCATTGCAAGTTGGAGTGATATCATCCCCTCCATTTCTCCCCCAGCAGCCAATCAACAGAACAATGGAAATATAACAAGAGAACAGCTCCCTAGTAGATATGAGAATAGTACTCAATAGTAAAAATCCAAGTCCAACTGTTACTGCTTTAGTTACATTGAGTAGGAGAAACAAAAGTCTGTCAGAAAGCAGTTCCATAGTGCAGCACTGGCTCATTCTGAAAGCACATGACCAGATGAAATGACTTGAGATGGATGCCTACACACCAATATTACAACTTAAAAAAATACACTTGTTGGTTCAAGAATAAAATGTTATATGGTAGAATGACTTACAGTATAATAATTTAGAAATAAAAACTACACCATAAAAATCAGGACAGAATCCCTTAAATACCAAAAATTGCCTAAATTGCATTTTTCTCTTAAAATCCAAAGCTGGGTAAAATTAAAATAAAATAAGTTATACATTCAAATACAACATGCATTATTTTCCAGTGTATGAAAGCAAACAACTGGGTAACTGAACAAAGTGCAAAGGAGGAACCCTAACATATTCAGAGCCTATGTATATGTAATATACTGAGTAATAACAGATTTTCATTACAAAAGATAATGTATCCCATCTATTAACTCTCAAGCAAACCCATCAACTATTGTTCAAAATGGTCAAACATAACAAAATGATCTCACACACTTGACAGTGGATGTCATCGGCCAACCAGAGTTTCTCTTTTGAGCAGCGTGTTTTTGTGTATGTTTGTGGGGTTTTTTGTGCTTGAACATCAGAATACATTTATTCAAAAACTTGTTTGTGGGCCCTTAGATTTGACACTGAGTGGGAACAAGTGCAGTTGGTTTGTATGGAAGAAAATCTGGTGACCAAATCAAACTCCCAGCTTTCAACATGATTTTGAAATTTATGGCAAGAACTAAACTGCGATTCTAATGAATAATGAATAGATTCTTCAAATGTCACAAAATGCAGTTCTGTATGGAATAAAGGGCCAAAATTCGACAGAGCTCATCGGCACTTACAGGAAATATTTACAATAAAAAATTTTGTTGACTTATTTATTCAGTAGGGCAGTGCTGTCCAACTGGTGGACCACCCCCTTGTGTGCCCCCAAACATGAAAGCTAGCCTGCTGTGACTGCTTACCTAGTGCCCTAAGCTCCCTTTGTGTGCCATTGTCTGCCTGCTATATGCTCCGTGTGTGTGGCATATTCTGCCGGCCGTTTGCTCCCTGTGTGTGAGTCATACACTGCCTGCCCTATGCTCCGTGTGTGCCATATTCTGCCTGCCCTTTGCTCCCTGTGTGTGTGACAAACTCTGTCTGCCCTATGCTCCCTGTGTGTGCCATATTTTGCGTGCCCTATTTTCCCTGTGGGTGTGTGTCATACTCTGTCCGCCCTATGCTCTCTGTGTGTGCCATGAGTTTGGGTTGATCTAGAAAAAAAACTGGATCATTATAAAAAATCCCCAGTCTGACACAGTTCTTTCTAGATAAATTACATGATTCCCGTTAAGCTCTATTATGCTCTTGACATGAGCTCTGAGGGACTTCAGCTAACTACAGCCCCAAATTAATATTTTAAATGAGGCAATCTGTGGATAAGATGCCCCTGGCTATGACTCTCTAACATTTTAGCAAAAATGCATAAATAGCGTATGAAGTGCAGTAAATGCTGAGCCACACATTTAACACTCTGCTCAGAGAGAGCAATATCAGGCGCCGACAGGCAGGCATTCTATACTAGTAAGATTATATTTTAAAAGATAAATAAGGCTGTATGTGTTTCCAAGGATTCTAGTTATGGCAGTTAACATAATAATCTGACATTGTGTGTATCTTTTTTTTTAACCATGTGGATCATTTGCTCTCCTTCCTAGCTTTAACATTTTACATTTTTATTGCACTTTAACCACTGCAAGGTTAATTAATATATGTTGCTCTGTGTGTTGTACGCATTCTTAGGCTAACAAACATTACAGCAACTGTTTATCCATTTTTATGTCAACTGTTAACCTTTTAAGTCTGCTTAACTGCAGTCTGAAAATCCAATTGCTGTCTGGTTGCTAAGGTCACTGACCCTACCAATAAGAAAGTGGTTTAATGCTTTATATATAGGTAGCTGCCCCATCCCCAACAGGATTGATCCAGCATCACAAATAAAGGAGCTTAGAAATGTAGGGGCAGATTTACCAAAGGGCAAAGTGGCTAACGATAGCGTTACCGCCGGCAGGGACATCGGTAATTTACTAATGGTGCACAGGCGCCAATTCAATAGCGAAAGAGACAGATGCTAGCGGTCATTTGCACTCTTATCACCAGGCGACTTTTCGCTCTGGCGAATGGACGTTACTCCGCAAATTCACTAAAGTGCGGTTTTTACTGAAAGTTACCGTTTCAGCCAGAGTTGCGTTCACCACCTCAGACCAGGCTAAGTGCATTAAAGTAGCTAGATCTTCCTTAATCTTCTGTCACTTACATTATATTCTGTGACCTGAAAATTCATCAAATTCCAAAAAAACGCTGGCGTCTTTTCCTTTTTTCAGCCTGATTGCCTGCAAAAGACCTAACTTGAACTTTTTTTGGGTAACCCCCATACATTTGCAAACATATGGAACATTAATTTTACAGTGGGCAAATGTATAGGTCATTGGAATAATTCTATTGCCTTTATTAAGGTTCCCTGGACGTGTTTTAAAAAGTTTAAAAAGTGTACACACCAACATTTAACATAAAGACATCCTTACAACTTTAAATTTCCCAGCCTATGCAAATTGACCTGAGCATAAGATCCCTAGAAAAGTTTCACTAAGCAGAAATGAACGCTAGCGCATCTTCAATATCAAATGCTCATATTGCCGAAGCACAGTATCGAAAAGTCGCCAGCCTTCAGCGCCCACGTAGAAACTCCACATTTTAGTGAATTAGCATAGTCTGAGCGAATTTTCACCTGGCAAAGTGTTGCACTGGGTGAAAAGTGGATGCTGGCGAATTGTCACTGGTTAGTAAATCTGCCCCATAGAATCATAGGTGCTGGCACTATGGAACTGAAAGCATATAGACATTTTAATTGTCTACTGATTAACTTGGCCATATTGTGTGTGAATTTGATAAACCCTAAGGGCAGAGACACACGTGGAGATTCGGGGAGATTTAGTCGCCCAGCGACAAATTGTCTCTTCTTGGGGTGACTTCAGAAAACAAAGCGCACCGAGTGCCATCCCACCGATGATTTCGATCGTAGGCGGCAGGAAGGCCGTTCAGGGAGATTAGTCGCCAAAGGAAGCAGGCGACTAATAGCCCCACGTGAGTCTCTGCCCTTAGACTGTAAGATCCACTGGGGCAGGGACCAATGGGAATCATGTATAATCTCTTTAAAGAACTGCAGAATATGCTGGCACTATAGAAATAAAGGATATTAACAATAAGAATAATGGGTTAAAAGGGCAGCTGGGATTATTTATTGATATTTGTTATCTTTTCTGACAATTTCTCCACTAGCCTGACATTCAAATCACTATCTGAGAGTGTCAGTACTGACATTTCCTTACAGAGGCTCTTTCCTCTGATTCCTAATTTGCCCATTTAGCATTTTTTAAAGGGAAGTTTAGAGAGTGATGGCTCGCTTAAACTTCCCTTAAAAAAAGACTTTAAGGGATTAATTGTCAGACAGTCTGTTTATTAGTGGTTGCCACAAACTGGTTTTGAAAGGTTAGGTGGACACAAAACAACTTGTATTGCAGACATTCATATATTATAGTTTAATGTAATTTAATGTATAAAATTGGCACTTGAAGGAAAACAAAATCTGGGTCTTCTCACTACTAAATTATACCACTAAAGCAACATTATTACACTCCAGATAAAGTAGTTTCTTCTAAATTCATCAGAAGAAAACACACACCACAGCCTTGGATCTAGAGATCTAGAGATAAACTGAAGGTTGCTGCACAGTCATTTGTGCAAGGATAAAGAAATGGTCAAAGAAACTTACCTATTGAATGCAAGAATGTATGGGTAACACATTTTATAAATATAAAACTATTAGGGTGGTGACTCACTCTCCTATTCTTTGAGATTAGTCGACCATCGACTAATCTCCTCTTCTTCGGGCGACTAATCTCTCCGAAATGCCTTCCCGCCGGCTGTGACTCGTCAGCGGGATGGCACTAGGATTGCTTAATTTTCCAAAGTTGCCTCACAAGTAAACTTCAGACGACTTCAGAAAGCCGAAGCGATCCAAGTTCCATCCCACTGGTGAGAAGGCCTTTCTGGAAGATTAGTTTCCTGTCGAAGAAGAGGTGATTTGTCGCTGGGTGACTAATCTCCCTGAATCGGAGCATGTGCCACCACCATTACAATCATTTGTTGTAGCTGCGGGTGCAAGCTTCTGGTCTCACTGCCAAGGAACACATTTTATAAATTTACACACACACAAGGCCGGATTTACATAGCAGACGCCCCTAGGCCCAATGCTGTTTGTCACCGCTATCCCCTCCACTTTATTCGTGTAAATATTCATCATCGGAATCATCAGAGCAATGGGGAGTGGCACATGGGAAATTTAAAAAATGATTGTATCTACTGCACATCCCCAGTGTTTTTGAACCAATGTGGGTGCGGTTGGACAGCATGCCGCCCCCTAAATTCCTGCTGCCCTAGGCCCAGACCTTGGTGGCCTTTCCACAAATCTGGGCTTGCACACTTAAGGTGGCCATACACGGGCCGATAAAAGCTGCCGACAGACCGTGTCGGCAGCTTATTGGCCCGTGTATGGGGGCCCCCGACGGGCTTCCCCGATCGAGATCTGGCCGAAAGTCGGCCAGATCTCGATCGGATGGGGTTAAAAATCCCGTCGGATCGCGGCCGCATCTGTTCGTTGCTGCGGTGCCGCGATCCGACCGCCCGTTTGTGAGAGCTAGGATCCGATCGTTGGGCCCTAGGGCCCACGATCGGATCTGCCCGATATTGCCCACCTTCAAGGTGGGCATATCGGAGGGAGATCCGCTCGTTTGGCGACATCGCCAAACGAGCGGATCTATCCGTGTATGGCCACCTTTACACAAAGCAATGTTGTTAATCCTATATAGTGAAGATTGGGTGCACAAAGGTGTGTGGCTAAATTAGACATGGTCCCTAAGGACTTCATGTTTGTATTGCTGTTGGACTAAAATGGAATCTATAGTTTTGCACCTCAGCTCTCAATAAAAGATATAACACAAAATAATATGTATACAAAATACTTTTTTGTATTGTTTTGTATTTAATTTTACTGTATATTGTATGGAGTGCTTTACAAATATATTTTTTTCTAATATATTTACCACTATATGTACCATTGCATTAAGCCCAAAAATATATCATATTTGGTTATAAGTACCACCTTCTGACTCATATAAGCCATTGTGCTCAAACACAAACACAGGGTATATACTTGCATCCAATGGACAGGGTTGTGTATTTTACTCCCACACTTCTCCATGTTACATGTAGAACCTGCACTAATTCTCTTTTTCATGAATGAGCATCCAAAGTCACTTGTTAGAATATAAATTATTTATTGATTATATTTTTGTAACATTTAGTTCCCCTTTATTGAATTTGTTTTCTTTTCACTTCCTAAAGGTTATCTCTCTATTTTTCTCTTAAAACAGAGTGTTGAGGGAACAGGTACAGTGTTTGTGTGCATATGTGTGTAAGTAAATATGTGGGTGTGTGTGTGTGTGTGTGTATGCCAATCGCTCAGTGCAGTAGCACATGAGGAGGTCAATAAAATAAGGAAATGAAAAGAACAATGAGATTAAAAAGTGAAGCCTATTTCTGATGAATCTTGAAGGGATAAGATTAATGTGAGACCAGGAAGTAGTAAGATCACAATGTGATCAGGAAGCAAGAGAGCAATGATATCAGGAAGTTGGGAGGAAAAAGACAGATCAGGAAGTGAGATCAACATGGGGTAGCACTTCTGTATTGCAGTGCTGGGGTCCTGAGTTCTTTTCTGGCTTGGGCATTTTCTGTAAAGAGTTTGTATGTTCTCTCTGTATCTACTTTGGTTTCCTCTGGGTACTCTGATTTCCTTTCCAGACCTCAAGAACATACAGGCAGATTAATTGGCTCCTGATAAAAGTGGCCATAGTGCATGTTAACAATATAGTCACCTTAGATTGTAAGGGACTGTTGTGAATGATGTATAATCTCAGTAAAGTGTGGAAATATGTCATATATAAATACCAAGTAATAACAGATGAATCTGGCTATCCTCATGAGCAGGCCAGAAATGAGACCATAGGGGTCATTCATTTACAAAGTGAGACGCAAAGTGTATGAAAGGCCACAATGGGCCTCCAATGTGTAACTAGCTGCAAGCAACCTTGCATTAGACAGCGCTAAATCCAAGAAGGGCGGACAAGGGGAGACACGTAGGCATCTCCACACCCAAAATAGTTAGCATATATTTATATCTTAACAAAATCCCCCAAAAATGTATCCAATGTCCAGTGCTTTAAAGTTATCAACATTCAAATTCACATTTTTACGGTAAAGATTGAGAATCTGAAAAGATGTATCAAGCACAAAAAACTCCCAAACTGGAATTCAAATATCCTGCATCTAAAAGCAGGAGAGTTCATGCCAGCGGCAATTACAGTTTTGTGGATGAATTCAAAATTTGGCAGACAAATTAAGGTTGAATGCGATTTTACTGTGCTGCAGTTCATTTTTCACATTTTTAAGCAACTACATTTTTGAGGTTCACGTTTCAAATAAGCATCCACTGAGATTTTTGAAAGAAAAAACTCAAAACTCTTGGAAAATTGCTGGCATTCAGCTGAATGCCAATCTGAGTCTAAAGGTGGCCATACACAGGGAGATCCGCTCATTTGGCAAACGAGCAGATCTCTCCCCTACGGCCCAACGATCGAATCAGAATGGAGGCAATACGGGTGGCCACGATCCAACTGGATTTTTTACCCTGGCCGACTTTCGGACAGATATTGACCAGGGGTGCCCATTGGATGGCCCAACACAGGCCAATAAGCTGCCAACTTGGTCTGTCTGCAACTTTTCTCAGCCCCTTCAGTATCAGTGCATTCCAAATGTCTTGAGTGGAAGGTGGGATAGTGGTCCCAGCAGGTCCGGACTGAGAATTAAAATAGGCCCTGGCATTTCAGGTACACAGAGGCCCAATCAGCCCACACAGAGGCCCAAACAGCCCCCAGCAGCCCACTAAATACTGACTTTCTATGGGACCTTATAGCAGCCCCTCTGGCATTTGCCAGAACCCACCGATTGCCAGTCTGGGCCTGGGTCCCAGATAAAGCAGCATTAATATTGTTGAGACTATCTGAGTTGTAATGTTTATTATTTTTGGAAAGGGACACATTTTTGGGAAAGGCAAATTGACTTCATAAACTAGTTAGGCTGGTGACATGTATCAGGACTTGGTGCTTTGGCAAAGAAGATTTCGGGTTTTGAAAGACAATCAGAAACTGACCACTGAATGGATATTACATGTCCTGCCCTTTCAAGCAACGCAGATACAGTAGAGTAATCCAGCTGGATTTTTATCCTATACAGGTATAGGATTTACTATTCAGAAACACATTATCCAGAAAGTTCCCAATAACATGAAGGCCATCTCTCATAGGCTCCATTTTAATCAAAAAATTCAAAATTTTTAGAAATGTTTCCCTTTTTCTCTGTCATAACAAAACTGGAAGGCAGGAAAACTGATTTGAGTTTTTTAATATTAACAGAACAGTGAGTCAGCAGTCAGAAAAACTACAAAATAAAAAGGGTTAAAACATGCCTGATGAAATTTTCCATCGTTTTCTTTCTTACTGTTCATTCACAGCAGAACCTTCCCTTCGTAATTAATTATCCTCTTTACAGAAAGAAGAAATTGCCAGAAAACTGTTTCCCAGGCCTGCCCATGTATTTTTCTCTTGGAAAGCAAGTCTATATCAGTGTGGTTTTTGGTATTTTAATTCCTTTTCTATCCTCGTGTTCGCGTTGCAAGTCTTCCTGACGGTACAGGCTTGCACAGACTTATTGTCCTGTCTGATTAAAATAATCCCCACTGCCCAAAGCAAATTAAAAAAAGCATCAGGCGCTGGTGAGATATCTCTGGGAGGATTTGTGCTGCAGTGTTTCACAGGGAAATGAGAGACAGCAGCTATGGTGCAATTCATTAAAGTAACATTAACATGCATTATTGTATGCTTTTATATTTAAGGCATTTCTCTAGAATTCACAGATGTTTGGGTAAATGTTTCCATACTGTAGAATTTACTTTTTACAATTCTTTATACTGTAACTATTTACTCAATACAAAACTAGGGTTGGATGGTTCTAGATGTGTTGAGGATGTTTAGTGCTACGAATAACTAAATACAAGTTACAAACTCTTATTTGTCTCTCATTTTAAGGGCAATGCCAGGCTTACAGGAGTAGAGCAAAAGTCAAAGCTCTCATAAAAAAAATGAATAGACATAAATGAGGTATATTCAACATTCAACCCCTCCAGGGGAACTAAAATTCCACCAACCAACAGCCTTTGGTCCCACTCGAAAAAACGTGGACATTTAACCTACAGGGAATCTGTTTGGACCTATTGTAAAAGCAGAAATCATTAACGATTATAAAACATTATGATCATATTTCACTTGTATTTTTACTGAAACCTTTTTTAGGGCAAGGGGTCTTTTCGAGAATATGCGCCATTCATGAACACCCCACCACCACCTGGCCTATAGCCAGCCATGGAAAGATAACCGCTAATTATGAATGGGGAATATTGTAAGGTTTCTTATTGGAATGCAAGGTAAGAGGGCACCAGACAGACAAATCGACATTTTTTACACTTAAATCTAAATACACAGTGAGCGGTTAATGCTCTCGGCACACAAGGCTGTCAGTGCAAATCCACGTGAGCACACTTCCCTCACTGTTATTATTAATACAACAGTGGCAGCATTATGCCTTAGAGCCATGCAGTACAAATAAACCTTTTCCCTTTTTCCCTGAATGGTGCATTTATCGCAAAATAAAAAGGTTATTCATCGCTGGTACAAGCAAACAGAGAAGAATGTATGTTTTGTCACCATTTATAATAAGGATATACGTGCCCTGCCTAGTTTATTCAGATTGCCATCGACCAGACAAAATTGAAAAGGAAAAAATGTAAGTCTCGAAAAAATAGCTTCTAAAAAGCCACAATAAAATTACATTCCACCATTAATGGGTGTGCTGTGTGCCACAACCTGATGTGATTGGTCAATAATAGCAACACTACTACAACTCTACTGAAAGAGCCAAAGCAGGTACATAATCCTCTTGTTGCATCAGTAATACGAATGTGACAAAATCCCTTGTGTGTCAATATCAGGCTGCTGCTTGGTGTGTCATCACAACAAATGACCATGGAACCCTGAGGACATTTATCAGTAGTTCTACCCATGCCCCACTAGACTGCAAGCTCAGTGGCACAGTCACAGCACAGTTAAATCATAAGTATAGCTAAAAAAATCTGTCCTTATGTGTAATTCATAACTGTATCCCTATAGGACTTTGGAAAACTAAAATTAATATAGCACCATATTTTCCTGTATAGGTATGGGACCTGTTATCCAGAATGCCTGGGGCAAGGGTTTTTCAGATAATGGATCATTAAATAATATGGATCTTCATATTATGATAGAAAATCATGTAAACATTAAATAAACCCAATAGACTGAATTTGCTTCCAATAAGGATTAATTATGTCTTAGTTTGGATCAAGTACAAGGTGGTGTTTTATTATTACAGAGAAAAAGGAAATAATTTATAAATATTTGGATTATTTGTATAAAATGGAGTCTATGGGAGATAGCCTTTCCATAATTCGGAGTTTTCTGGATAACGGGTTTCCGTATAATGGATCAGCAATCACCTGTACCACATTTTAGCTTTAAGTTTCCACAAGTTCCATTTTGTACAGTGTCTCCTGGTTGGAAATCAAATTCAGTAGTCATATAACACACTCAAGATTCATTACTGTCAGCTCAATATGAATTGTGATTCCTAATGGACAGATTGTAGCTATTTCTGTACAACTAATTACTATCAGTTCACCACGGGCACTGGAAACCTCCTTATGTATTAGACTTGCATGAATAGAGTGAGGGTAATGTTTGGATTCTTCTATAGAGACATTGGAGACCATTGCAAACTGCTGTGCAGATAATGACACCGCTGCTTAGATATTTTATTAGTGATTGTTATTACCACTTAATGCAATAATACTCAGCTTCGTAATTTAATGTTTCCAAATTAGCCTGGAGGACCCAAGAAAAAGCAATTGGGTCAGTACTTATTGAGCTACAATTTGAAACTTAATAATTCGGGTTGAATAAGGAGATTTGAACATATGAATTAAGGGGACAATATACAGGTTGATTACAGAGGCTAATAGGCCTGTGTATGAGGCCCTGCAACTGATATCTGGCCAAAAATCAGGAAGGTTTGGCCCTAGGGTCAAATGATCAGATTAACACAATATTTCCCACCTGAAGGTGGGCATATTGGGGGGGGGAGAAAAAATGGTGGTAGCAAGCTCCCTGCCTCCCAGTTCACTCATTATGCACATGATCCGTCCCTTCCTTTCACCTGCTACATCCAAGACGCTCATGCATGCTCTCATCCTATCCAGACTAGATTACTGTAACCTTCTACTAACTGGACTCCCTAACTCCCATCTCTCCCCTCTACAGTCTGTATTAAACACTGCTGCCAGAATTATCCTCCTCTCATCTAAAAGGGTACAGGCCCCTCCGCTGCTGAAGTCCTTATCATGGCTTCCTATAAAACAAAGAATAACTTATAAACTCCTCCTCATAACCTTTAAAGCCATTCATTCCTCTGCACCTAACTACATCTCATCTCTTGTTTCTCTATATGTTCCTGCCCGAAACCTCCGCTCCTCTCAGAGTAACCGCTTGGTTGTACCCCCCACTACTACTGCTGTTTCCCGTATCAAACCCTTCTCTCTTGAGACTCCTTATATTTGGAATGCCATTCCTCAATCTCTCAGGAGAGACTCCTCCTTCAGTGTTTTTCAAACGAAACTCATAGATTACCTCTGGGAGCACCTGGATAACCTGAACTGGCACTTATATAACAATGTAACAAACTGTAACCCACAGCACTTAATACCCCTCTGAATTGTGTCTATATGTTACCCTCCCATTTAGACTGTAAGCTCTACGGGGTAGGGTCCTCTAGCCTTTTGTTTCGTTGACACTGAGCACTTACTATGTATTGTAATTATATTTTATATTAGGGATGCACCGAATCCAGGATTCGGTTCGGGATTCGGCCAGGATTCGGCCTTTTTCAGCAGGATTCGGATTCGGCCGAATCCTTCTACCCGGCCAAATCCTAATTTGCATATGCAAATTAGGGGCGGGGAGGGAAATTGCGTGACTTTTTGTCAGAAAACAAGGAAGTAAAAAATTTTTCCCCTTCCGTCCCTAATTTGCATATGCAAATTAGGGTTTGGATTCGGTTCGGTATTCAGCCGAACCTTTCATGAAGGATTCGGGGATTCGGCCGAATCCAAAAAAGTGGATTCAGTGCATCCCTATTTTATATTTATGTGAATTGTATTTCTAATAATGCACTTATTGTTACTTTTTATTTCAATGACCCCTTGTTTGTTACTACTAATTTATTGTTTTGTTGTACAGTGCTTTGCCCTCAAGGAGCGCTTTACAAATAAAAATATACATACATACATACATGATGTCACACACATGCATATAATGAGCAAGTTGGGACACTAAGCCTCATTTGCTTACGTCCCATAACGGTTGCCTGCTAGGGTTGCCACCTTTTGCTGAGTGGCAAACTGGGCGGGGGTTGGTTAGAGGGGCGGGGCTGGCGACATTGGCTGCGGGTATGATTACACCAGGGGGCGTGTCCGATGTAGTGATGATTGACAATTGGCTGATCACTGCTCCATTCTATTTAAAACCCTGTTCGGATTTCCTAATTTGGAAATCTGGAGAGGCAGTTTTCACCTGGACAGCCCTCCTGAAAATCGGGATGTCCAGGCAGGTGGCAACCCTATTGCCTGCACTGGGAGCTCCCATAGCACTCACTAGCACCATAGCATTATTGCTTCCCCCAAACAGAGCGCTAAGTCTATTTGCCCCTTCCTACGTCAAAGAAAAGAATATTCTTCACAACCTCGAATAGTCAGTATTTATTAAAGGAAAAACCTGTGAAGAGTTGCCAAGAAAAAAAACAGCAAATAAAAGCTGTTGAGGTTCAATAGAAGTCAATTGTCTCTAACAACATTATGGGGCAGATTTATCAAAGGTCGAGGTGAATTTTCGAATGAAGAAAATTTGAATTTCAAGCTATTTTTTTATGTATTTAGACTAGGGAATAGTCCAAATTTGAAAAAAACTTAAGAAATTTTATAATCGAAATTTATTATGTACTGTCTTTTGACTTCGACCATTCGCTATCTAAAACATGCCGAATTGCTGTTTTAGCCTATGGGAGACCTCCTAGAACCCATTTGGAGTCAATTGGCGGACTTTGAAAACTGGAAGTTTTTTTGGGAAAAACTTCTAATTGAATTCGATCGATTGCGATATTCCTTCGATTTGCACGATTCGAATTCGGCCGAATATGGACCTATTCGATCGAAAACTGACCTATTCGACCAAAAGAAACTTCGACTTAATTTCGGTTAGTCTTTTTGAATTTGAATATCAAATTTCTTCAACTCGAAATTCGACCCTTGAGGGCATATTTAAAAAGAACTTTGAATTCAAAAAGACCAACCGAATGGAGGTTGAAGTTTTGTGGCACGAATTCGGCCTACTTTGTATCATACAAATACAATATAAATCTGCCCCTTGATAAATATGCCCCTATGTATTTATTTTCCCAGTTGTCCCATTAAAACATTCAATTTTTTAGCCTGATTGAAAATGAATGGAACAATGAGATTCTCGCTGGGGTGAGTGAGAGTTTTCTGAGAAAAAAACGTGTGTGGGAATATTCTGTTGAGGTTTTTATGTAAATAAGCTAGCATTCAAAGAAAAAAGTTGCAAGAGTCTCGTGAGTTTTTCGCTCCCACGTTTTTCCCCCAAAATTTTTATAAATCTGCTCCTATGTATAATATAATATCTCAAGCACTAAACGGCACATGAATATCTGAGACATTTAGGCTATTAGCGAGACTTTTTATAATGCTCAAGAACAAATTGGCTCCACCAATAAAACATCTGGGGCACGTTAAACTCAATTACAAACAGGGTTCTCCAACTTTATAACTAGGTTTTATGGCATCTCATTCACAGCTGGGTTGTTATCAGGTGACCTGTTTAAACAAGGCATGGAGTATAATGCTTAGAATAATATCCAGTACAAGGCCAGACACAAGAGAGTATGTTCAGCAACAGATCTAACTCAGCACAGATCAAAACATTGCAGAGCTGGGAAACGAAGAGGCTTTATTTATAAAGCAAAATCAAATTAGCTATGCCTCAGAAAGTTATGTGTTCCAAGAATAAACATGAAAAACTAGACATATTTAAGATCTTGTACACAATTGCACTGGGGAAGGGAGTGTGCTAATGTCTGTGATATTCCTTATGATATTTGTCATGCTAAGGTTATAAGGCTATAGAAACTATGAAATAACTGAAGAATGGCTCATATAGTAAATTCACATTCCAGAAATGATAATCCTCCAAAGGGCCTACTATTTTCATATAAGACCTACTAGATACTGTGGTGACTAAAATTCCTTTGCATTGAATCTTACCCCATAACTATAGCAAAATTAACCCTATGGATACAACTACTCAAATATACCTTTTGGCCTCCGTTCCATCAAAACTGAGCCTATTAACAAATAAACCAACGTTCCAACCTGGCCTCTCAAGACATTCTTTTTCATGGTAAAATGAGAAAGGAGTTAACAGTATAACTGGGTGTGGGATATGGTTGACATTACTGGAAGTTATAGATAAATATCTGCCTCCCCCACAGTGTTTCTCAGTTGGTACACTATGCAAATCAACATGTGAGAAAGTGTGAAAATGAAACCTCATCTGCCTTCAAAATTAACTCCCATTCTACCTGTGATTCTGCAGTCTATAAAATGCTTAACAGGCTGCTCAGCAATGACAAAAAAAACTTCACAGCATGAATAAATGAGAAACAGACTTAATGCAAATTTACTTTTTACACTTTTATATACAGAAGGCAAATATCACCTATTTGTTATATTATATTCTGATCTTACAGTTACAGCAACTTATCCATGTGGCACTGGTAGAAAGAGCAATAAAGATGCCGGAGAACAGGAGAAGGCATCCCAATCCAATTTATGATCCTAAGTGCTATGTGTCAGGGAGCCGGGAGCTCCCTCCAGGGAGGTTGTCAGGATCAAGGAGGAAGCCCTCTTGAGGGAACAAGATCGCGGTGTCCAAGGGGTTAATCCAAAAGAGTGATCAGAATCCAGGCAAGAGTTCAAGGCAGGCGGATAACAGCAAGTCCAAAGTCCAGGCAGGGGTCAAGGATATTAATCAGGAACAAGTTTAGCGAAAATAGCACACAGGGAACCCAGGAAATACTTTGGGGAAGATTTCCTATACTTGGGCGCCATTCTGGCGTCTAAACAGGCTTTTTATTTGAATTTGGCGCCTTAGTGACGTCATTGACGTCCTTGCGCCGACGTCGGCGCACTGACGTCATCGCGCCGGCGCCGCTTACCCACGTGGCGGCCATGGGCGCCGCCATCTTGGGAGCGACGCCGGCAGGAGAGGACGCGCCGCCCGGAGCTCCTGGGCCTGCTCCGGGCGGCGATCGTTACAGTACCCCCCCCCCTCACGGGGGGCCTCCGGACCACCAGGACTTGGCTTCTGGGGAAACTTGGAATGGAACTCCCTCACCAGACGAGGAGCATGGACATCAGGGTATCCTTCCCAGGAGCATTCTTCAGGACCAAAGCCCTTCCACTTGATGAGGTACTGAAGAGACCCCCTGGAGATTCTGGAGTCAAGGATCTTCTCCACTTCATATTCTTGTTGACCATCCACAGAGATAGTAGGAGGCTGGACAACAGAAAAGCGGTTGGAGGTAGCGGGTTTCACCAAGGAGACATGAAACACATTGGGAATTCGCATCTCAGGGGGAAGCTGAAGTCTGACAGCCACAGGATTGATCACCTCCAAGATGGAAAAAGGACCTACAAACCTTGGACCCAACTTGGGAGATGGTACCTTCAGCCGAATGTTTCTGGAAGACAACCAGACTTTATCACCGACCTTGTAGGGAGGAGAGGGTCTACGTCTACGATCTGCAAACGTCTTATGAACCAGAGCACTCTTCTCCAGGTTGGACTTGGTTGCAGCCCAGATAGCAGACATGTGGGCTGCATGGTCATCAGCGGCCGGAACATCGGACAACACAAAGTCTTGTGGGAAGGCTTGAGGATGTTGGCCATACACCGACATAAATGGGGACCTCCCAGTGGAAGTGTGGCAGGCGTTGTTATGAGCAAATTCTGCCCACGGGAGGAGATCAGACCAGTCATCCTGGCAGAGGGATACATGGTTCCTCAGGAACTGTTCCAGGGCTTGGTTGACACGTTCAGCTGCCCCATTCGTCTGCGGGTGGTATGCAGATGAAAACTGAAGAACAATTCCCAGGTCTTTGCATAAGGAACGCCAGAACTTGGCGGTAAACTGGGTGCCTCTATCGGAGACGATCTCCACCGGGAAACCATGCAGGCAGAAGATGTACTGGATAAATAGTTGGGACAACTCCACCGCAGAGGGCAACTTCTTCAGAGGGATGAAATGGGCCATTTTGGAGAAACGATCAATAACAACCCAGATCACAGTGTTCCCACAGGAGGGAGGAAGTTCGACAATGAAGTCCATGGACAGGTGGGTCCAGGGACGGGAAGGAACCGGCAAGGGCTGTAGTAACCCACTGGGGCGGGAGTGGCTTGACTTAGATGTGGCACATACAATACAAGCAGCAACAAAGTCCTTCACATCTTTGCGAATATCAGGCCACCAGACCAGGCGTCGTAAGAGTTCAAGAGTCTTAGCTGGGCCAGGATGTCCGGCTTGCCTGGAGCAATGGGTCTGTTGCAGGATAGGCAGACGCAGCTCAGGAGGAACAAATGCCATTCCAATGGGAGTATCTGAAGGAGCAGAAGACTGACCAGCCAGGATTTGGTCGGCAAACTGTGGATACAGGGAGGCAATAATCTTGACTGGAGGAATGATTGGCTCTTGTCTCTCAGGAGAGCGGTCCACCGGAGTGAAGCTACGAGACAAGGCATCGGCCTTCCGATTCTTGGAGCCTGGGCGATAAGTCAAGATAAAATTAAATCGAGAGAAGAAGAGAGCCCACCTTGCTTGTCTGGGGTTTAGCCTCTTGAGGGACTGGATGAACTCGAGATTCTTATGATCGGTGTAAATCTGAACAGGAATCAGAGAACCCTCCAGGAGGTGACGCCACTCTTCAAGGGCAAGTTTAACAGCCAAGAGTTCTCGGTTCCCGACATCGTAGTTCTGCTCTGCGGACGAGAACTTCTTGGAGAAATAAGCACAGGGGTGCAACTTCCCATCAGCGGGGTGTCTCTGAGACAGGATGGCTCCGGCTCCGACTTCAGAAGCATCAACTTCGATGCAGAAGGGTAGTTCAGGATTGGGGTGTCGGAGGACAGAAGCAGACGTGAAGGCCTCTTTCAAGGACTGAAAAGCTTCAATGGCAGATGGAGGCCACAAGCTGGGTTTACCCCCTTTCCGGATGAGGGCCAGGATAGGTGCAATGCGGGAAGAGAACCCCCGGATGAACTGCCGATAGTAGTTAGCAAATCCGATAAATCTCTGGATTGCCTTGGTACTCAGTGGGCGAGGCCACTCCTGGATGGCAGACACTTTCACGGGGTCCATCTCAAATCCCTCAGGAGAGATAATGTATCCTAGGAAGGGGATCTTGGACACCTCGAAGACGCACTTCTCCAACTTGGCGAAGAGAGAGTTCTTCCTCAGACGAGAGAGTACCTCCTTCACCTGGGAGCGATGGCTTTCTAGGTCTTTAGAAAAGATCAGGATGTCGTCCAGGTACACGACTACGAACCTTCCTAGGAGATCCCGGAACACATCGTTAACAAACTCCTGGAAGACGGCAGGGGCATTGCAAAGGCCGAAGGGCATAACGAGATATTCATAGTGCCCGTCACGAGTGTTGAAAGCCGTCTTCCATTCGTCACCCTCACGGATGCGAATGAGGTTGTACGCCCCCCGGAGATCTAACTTAGAGAAAATCTTCGCCCCCTTCAGCTGGTCGAAGAGCTCAGCAATCAAGGGTAGTGGGTACCTGTTTTTTACAGTGATTTTATTCAGGCCCCGATAGTCTATACATGGCCGAAGGCCTCCGTCCTTCTTCTCCACGAAGAAGAACCCAGCCCCTGCAGGAGAGGTAGAAGGGCGGATAAACCCCCGCTGGAGATTTTCTTGGATGTATTCCTTCATTGCGGTAGTCTCTGCAGGAGAGAGAGGGTAAGTGCGGCCTCTGGGGGGCATGGCTCCTGGCAGGAGTTCGACAGGACAGTCGTAGGAGCGATGTGGAGGAAGGAATTCCGCAGACTTCTTACAGAACACATCAGCGAATTCCTTGTAAAAGGGAGGTAGAGACTTCAGATCCGACAAAGAGATATTCACCCTCCGGAGGGGTTCAGCAGGAAGACAGTGTTGCTGGCAAAATGGACTCCAACGAGTAATCTGTCCTGCGGTCCAATCAATGGAGGGATTATGCAGGCGTAGCCAAGGGAGACCCAACACAACTGGAACGGATGGGCAGGAAATAATTAGGAACGAAAGTCTTTCTTTATGCAGCGTCCCAACCTGCACAGGCAATTCCCCAGTCGTCATGGAGACAACTTCAACCTCCAGGGGTCTGTCGTCAATGGCAATGACACGGAGAGGAGTAGACAATGGGAATAAGGGAACTTCCATGTGTTTGGCGAATTGAGCGTCCATGAAGTTCCCAGCAGCTCCAGAGTCAATGAAAGCAGAGCCAACGATAGTCTTAGAGGCTAGGCGGATCTGTAATGGAAGGAGAAACCTGTGAGAGTTCTCTTGAGACTTTGGAGTAGTGCCCCCTACATGCGTTACCCTAGATATACCTCGGGGAACAGAACTCGTGGGCTTCACCGGACAAGAATTCGCAAAATGAGACTGTCCGCCACAATACAGACATAAGCCGGCCATTCGTCTACGAAGTCTTTCTTGTTCGGATAGACGAGCCCTTCCAACTTGCATTGGTTCCTCCGGAGGAGAAGGAGAGGCTAGAGTAGCCGGAGTCTGCAGGAGAGGTCTCTGGAAGCGAGGAGCCAACAAGGGTTGAAATCTTTTACAGCGCTCCCTCTCTACTTGATGCTCTCTGAGCCGAGTGTCCACCTTGATAGAAAGTGCGATCAGATCCTCCAGCAGGTCAGGGGACTCCCTGGAGACAAGATCATCTTTAATGCGAATAGACAGACCTTGATAGAATACGGCCTTATAGGCATCGTCATTCCAGGAAGTATCAGCCATCAAAGTTCTAAAGTCAATAGCATAGTCACTGACACTGCGGTTTCCCTGCCGGAGTTGCAGAAGACGAGAAGGAGCATTAGTGACCCGACCCGGGGCATCAAACACAGTACGAAATGCTTGAAGAAAGGCCTTGGCATCAAAAGTCAGTGGAGAATTCTTCTCCCAAAGAGATGTTGCCCACTCAAGCGGTTTGCCCACCAAACGAGACATCACATACCCCACCTTGGAACGTTCATTGGGGAAGTGCGAGGGTTGGAACTCGAACTGGATCAGGCACTGTGTAGCGAAACCTCTGCAGGCTTGTGGGTCCCCACTGAAGCGAGGAGGAGGCGGAATGCGAGGCTCACTTGACGAGGAACCTGCGGTGGACGAAGCGGCCGCCAAAGAAGGATTTACTGCAGCTTGGGGTGCAGGGCGCCGCTTACCCACGTGGCGGCCATGGGCGCCGCCATCTTGGGAGCAACGCCGGCAGGAGAGGACGCGCCGCCCGGAGCTCCTGGGCCTGCTCCGGGCGGCGATCGTTACACTATGTAAGTTGAAGTAGTATCAAACAAACTCAAGCAAGCCTAAGGGCCCAGGTAAGAAATGAGCCCAGGTGCAACTTCTGAGGCTGCCATTGGCTTTTCCTCAAGTAGCTTTTGGCAGTCTACCAATGGCAGTCTGAAACATCACAACTGTGTTAGGTCAAAGCCCTTTTGCAATAAACAATATGTTATCCCAAATTATGGGAAGGCCATCTCACATAGACTCCATTTTAATCGAATAATATACATTCTGCAGTAACTTGCACCTTGATGGTAACTACACTGCATCAATCCATATTGGATGCAAAGCAATCCTATTGAGATACATCAATGTTTAAATAATATGTTAGCAGACTTGGAGGTATGGAGATCCAAATTATGGAAAATGCCAGGGCCTGAGCATTCTAGATAACAGGTCCCATACCTGTATCTTGGATGGCGCTGTTTTTTCAGAGGCATTACGTTTTTTTCTCATGGTTTGTGGCCATCATTTTAGGTGGACCTAATTATTTAATATATGGGTAAGTGTTGACTAGGTAAGTTCTGCAAATCCCTTAATGCCCTAGATCAGTGTTATTCAACTTTAGTGAGATTATACTTATACCACACATTCAATGGTCTCATTATATTATACTGATTATGTCATACAAATAAGTCTATGGAGCCCTTGAGCACCCTAACATGTAAGAGGCAGGTCTACATCTACAACTCTTGCTCAAATATCTATTTTGCTTTCACAGGGAGTTGTATAATATTTTGGGCTGCTCATTCAAAAATATGGCCATTCCTAAGCCTTTCTTTTTATTTTATAATATATTGGTTCAATAACGCAAACACTAGTTGGTAGAGGTGTTTATTTTGCATGTTTTGCTGGATAAAAATGTTATCTTTATGATGCTCTCTTTGGTTATGGCAAAAGATCAATAGTTATTCATAAATAAATTATAAAGGCCGTGTACATTATGTAGGCAAAGAACATGGCTTCTCTGCATATCTGCATTATGTTTTAACTAAATGAGCTGTCCTATTACTGCATAGTCTATGTAGGTTGTGTAGATGGGGCAATCACTACGGCAGCTCACACTTTATATTTATTAATAAAAATGTAAAGAATAATATTTCATATTTAATTGTACATATAAGAAGAATTACATGGAATATGATACGCTTTTTTATAAATAGGGTATACAGGCACAGGGTTGATTAGTATAGCTTTTTCTAACTTGAATTGTGGTCATTTAAGCATAACGGTCATAATTTTGTTTAATTGCAATTTTGTGAGCGAATGGGCGAGGTATTCTGGCTGAGCAGAACACCCTTTCTCTTAGAACCAAACAAATAGCAATCCCCTTTAATCACCTGGATGATGAATTGGCACCTAACACCAGAGAATCCTCTGTGGGGAATGCCTGTAATTGTGTTGGTATATAAATACAGTGATACGTAACTAATGAGGCCTCTGAAGATTCATTTAGTGCAGGGGGAAAATAAGAATAACAACAAAGAACAACAGTGGAAATACAGCCTTCAGAAGCAGCAATACTGTGTTTAGCAGAAACATACACTAGAGTTGCGGTTACCATGTAAAAAATGAGGACCTTGTTATTTAAATTTTACCTACCATTTACATATGTATTGTACGGTTTATTCATGTTTTCTTTCATACCTTGGGGGTTATTTATCAAAGTCCGATTTTATCTCAACATTTTCTGCTACAAACTCCGATCAAATCGGCTCGGGTTTTTTACGCTTATTTATTATTACATTTTCCCGAAAATATGCTTTGCGGGAAAAAATCTGATTTTCACGTTTTTTCTGGACTTTTTACCCGAAAACTCCGTTTTCTTTTTTTTAAATTTTCACCCGAAAACTCCGATTTTTTTCGGATTTTTCACCCGAAAACTCTTTTGCTTTTTGCATGAAACCCAGCGCACATCAAAAAATCATTGGGAGTTCTTCCATTGACTTATATGCAACTTTGACAGGTCTGAGATGCTGGATTTTCTGATTCTGATTTTTCCATCCTCGGGGTTTAATAAATTCCGAAAAATTTGTGATTTTTTTAAAAGTCCAATTTTATTTTTAAAAAAAATCACAAATTTTTTTGGGATTTTTGCATTTGGAGTTTAGTAAATGATTATTTACTAAACTCTGAATGCAAAAATCCCGAGAAAATTTGTGATTATCAGCAGCTGGAAAGGCAATTCGTGATTTTACCATTCATGAGGACTCATTTATCAAGCCTTGAGCAGCCCCTGCCATGGCTCTAGGCATCCCCAGGGGTATCACACCTGAAAACATGTTATGTGTGGCTGTCCTCTTATCATAAAAACAATGGAGTTAAAATGCTTTAAAGGTATAATGACATTTCCTAGATTCCGGCATTTCCTTCCTCTCTGTGCTTTAAACCTTTCTGTAAATGTGCAATGGTGTCTCTTTGCCACAATCAGTAAAAAAAGCATTTTCCTTTTTTTGTGGGGATTATGATGCCCAGCCTTGCGGCTTTATATCATCGATTTGGTCTCAGATGCACAGACAGAAAGGCAAATGTACCAGTCATTTTCAATTGAAATGAACACACGCAGAAAGGAACCTTTTTATAATCATTTGCATCACAGCCCAAACGCATTCGGCTGCTATTGATGCCTTGTCCTAATGTTCTGGCAGAACTAATCCCCTTATTTCAGAGCGGCGCGGCTTGCCACCTCATATTGCGATGTGCTGAATGCCAGTTTCAACCTGCAGTAAACAAAAGCAAGACTGAGCAGTCACAAAGCTGTTTGCATTAGTGAGAACAATAGCAACATGGCTGCAAAATTTGCTCTCAGAGCTAAAAACATGATGAGATCTATATTTTGCATAATCCTTCTTATTAAATAGATAGAAGGTCTAAGTCCTCCTGAAATATATCATTGGGAAGATTAAAATCACTTTCTCTCCCCCCCATTTTAGCTTGGCACAAAGTACAGCCGCTGTGTTTTTTCAGTGTTTAATCCCCTGAAATTAATTCCTTAAGATTCTCCTTTATTTACTGTACTCCAGGGCAGACGCAGCAGTTGTCCATATTGTTACATCAACACCATGATTTGCTGAATAAAAGATTCTGTCATTAACACAATTGTTTAGACGCTTCTATTGTACTTTTTAGAAGGTTAACAGGTTGCAAGTGAATAGAACCCATCAGTATGATTAGCAGTTCTTTCCACAGACACCCACAGTATTTTTCCAGCATCACACTACATATTGTATGAGTTAACTTAAAGGTGCATTACATTATTTTTTGTTTTACTTGTATGTCAAACGCAGACATGGTAAACCCAATGCCCAAAAGGTGTTGCCAAAACGCACCCCCTATTAGACCAAGGAAAGCTGAATCATGTTGGGATTCTGGGAGTTGTAGTACAACATTATCAAGAGTGGAGACAATGTTGCTCATCTCTGCTGTAACTGACCTATCAAAATCAAATGAACCATACAGATTTATGGCCATAAATGGACTCCAAAACTTGGATTTCTACAGCCTAATGTGTTAATACAGTAAAACCTCAAATTTAAATACCCTGATTTTATAGGTAATGTTCACCTTGAAATGAACTTTTAGTATAATGCAGAAAGTTATATTCTGAGACAATTTGCAATTGTTTTTTTCTTTTTTTTATTATTTCTGTTTTTTGAGTACTTAGATTTTTATTCAGCAGCCCTCCAGGTCGCAATTTCAGCAATCTGGTTGCTAGGGTCCAAATTACCCTAGCAACCATGCATTGATATTAATAAGAGATTGTAATATGAATAGGGGAGGGACTAAATAGAAAGATGAGTAATACAAAGTAACAATATCAATAAATTTGTAGTCTTGCAGAGCATTTGTTTTTGGATGGGATCAGTGGCCCTCAATTTGATAGCTGGAAAAAGTCAGCAGAAGAAAGGAAATAATTCAAAAACTATATATAAAAAAAAAATTAAGGCCAATTGAAAAGTTGCTTAGAATTAGCATACAGCATACTAAAAGTTAACCTAGAGGAGAACCCCCTTGTTAAGTTTTCTCACATTTTAGGGCTCTTACGAGCGGTTGTAGCTGCGTTCCCCTGCGTTCCGTTTTTCTGCGTTCAGCCGCAGGGGAGCTCAGGAATAGACGCATTACATTTTTTCCAATGGGGCTGTACTCACACAGGCACGTTTAGGCGTCGAACGCAGGTTGAGACGCAACATGCTGTATTTTTCCTGCGTTCGGCGCCTACACGCGCCTGTGTGAGTACAGCCCCATTGGAAAAAATGTAATGCGTCTATTCCTGCACTCCCCTGCGGCTGAACACAGAAAAACGGAAATAGGGGAGCGCAGCTACAAACGCTCGTGAGTAAGAGCCCTAACACTGCTTCTCCGAGGCCCCTCCAATATATAATGCATATTAAATACATTTCCCTGGTTTTACACTTTTACCAGATTGTACACCATTTTTTTCTGGTCCCCTGAAAAATGTAAAATGGGGGTTCTACTCTACTGAGAGATTTGATCTTTTACATAAATCGTTGGAATTAATTCAAATGCAAGGGGCTTTGGTATTGAAATTTTGAAATTGTGGTTAATGAAGCAATTGCTGTGGACTTGGGGAGAGAATAATTTTATTGGTTATTAAGTAATTTTAGAAAAAAAGCCTTATACCTATACTACATGGAATTACCCAGTCTGACATCAAAAGGCTCTATAATAGTCTATATCATTTACACAGGAAGTCATAATTTATCTCAAAACACCAATATAATACACCTGGTCCTGTTTGGGCTTATTTTAAGCAGATTTCGGTGACATTGCACTGGCCTTGCCATATCCTGTCTGTATCCTGTGAGTTAAATGATAGATTAAAGCCTTATGCCAATTAGGTAAGGTGTGTCAGGGTAAATTGCTTCCCGCACTGACCACATATCTCAAGTTCAATCTAGATAAGTAAACATTTACATGCATATCTCTAGAATTGTAGCATTCTTATCTCCTGAAATTGTAGGGTGTTTTTTTTATTGCCCAACATATAAACATATATACTACTGAGCTTCATAGCATACAGTGTATGAAGGGAAGATGAAGGTGGGAAAATTGTGAATGATAATATGCCCTTATAACTGGGGAAACCGTAGATGTTGAGATTTTTAAAAGATCCGATTATCATCGTGAGACCACGATTATCTCGGAATAATCGTACGAATTATCCATCAACTAAAAAGACCAATTTGCCAGGAAAACAAAAGGTTGCTGCCTGCTTGGCCCTGCAAACATAGATAGATTGCACTGGGACCGACAAAGATTTTTTAACCTGACCGACCAATTTCCTTTGGCCAAAAAAACGTTAGATGTTCGATCGTTCGAATCCCACTAACCGCACAATAATTTCGAAGGATTGGTCGGACTTCTCTAAAATCAGTCGTTCGGCAAGAGAAATCTTTTCGTCTATGGGGACCTTAACTATATAGCAACCTGTGGCTTTCAGGCTTTTGATCAACCACAATCCCCACCATATACCAGACCAGCCGTCAATAGGCTGTAGGATTTGCCTTGTGCTTCTCCTGTTTCACTGCAGTGTTCCATTTTAATCTGACTTCCTCCATTAGCATTCTGCGCATCTAAAAAATCACAAGGGAGCAACAGAAGGAGAAGGGAGGTGCCGCAGACAGCCTATTGTCCCAGTCTCCAGGCTGGTATGCTGTGCTAATGTTATTTAAATTGAGATGGTTTGGTTCTTAAAAATAACATTTTTTTGTTGTTGTTGATAGAAACGGAGGCATGCGGCAGCTCTAGGGTGAAACTGTGCAGATGAGAAGTTCCTGTAGGTACACTCCCCGCTGGATCTTGTGAAAGGGCGAGGGAACTAGAAGGGGATGGAAAGCCTCACCCTGTACATTGTACAGTAAAAAACACAGAAGCATTTGCACACTCAACTGTGCCAGAGACAGCAAGAGAGACAAAAGCAGAACCAACCCCACCTAACAATTAAAATAAAGACGTTAAATAATATTTGTCGTTTTACCAGTTTTGGTCTTCTCCAAGGACCCCAGAATCTGACCCTCCTGCTGCCTGAGATGGCAGGCACAATTGCCACCTGTTAAAGTGCCACCTCCGCTTGTCTCATGGCAGAAGTGTGCCTGTCTGTTTTACACTTTCAAGTTTGTGTTTGATGATCCATGCCACGGTGCATGTTTAATGGCAATATGTCGATCAAACGACCACGGCCTGCAAAGGGTTAAACAATCTTGTATGCTTTTGTTGTAGGTTGTCACAAATATTTGTGCGGATATGTTCCCTTGTGGAAATCATGGGGTTTCCAATTTCATATAATTAAGAACATTATTACAACCATATAGAAACATCATAGTTCTTGGCCCTAACAGGATGAGGGAAATAATGAAAAGCAACCTGTGGCCTTCAGCTGCCATTGAAGTACAATTCCCATCACCCCCTGAGAGCAGGCTAGGATGTTTTCATCAACAGGTGGAGGCCCGCAGGTTTGATAACCCTGATTTAAATACAGGCATGGGACCGTTATCAAAAATGCTCAGGACCTAAGGTTTTCCGGATAAGAGATCTTTCTGTAATTTTGATCTCCATACCTTAAGTTTTCTGAACTATCATTTAAACGTGAATTAATCCAAACAGGGTTGTTTTCTCTGCAATAAGGATTCATTATATCTTAGTTGGCATCAAGTTCAAGGTGCTATTTTATTATTGCAGAAAAAAGGAAATCGTTTTAAAATGTTGAATTATTTTATTAAAATTGAGTCTATGGGAGATGACTTTTCATCATTCGGAGATTTCTGGATAACAGGTTTCCGGATAACGGATCCCACGCTTGTACTGTACTGTAAAACATCTAATGTTGTAACGGAAGTTCAGCTCTGTTAGTGGAGGAGTGTGAGGAAGCAATCTGTTCACTAGTGGCTCTCCATCCCATCCAGGTTCAAAGCAGGACAGGTAAACGCAAGAGTGGCAAAATTGTCTGATTTGGACAATTATATTTTCTGCTCACATGTTCCAGATGCACCACATGTTCCACTATTTGTAGCAAGATTTGGGACACTCAGTGGTGTTCTGTCTCATTTGTTTCCCGTGGAAAGGCCACATATGCTGTTGGCTATAAGAACCCAGTTAGATAGAGAGGAATGGAACAATACCATGCCAGCAGCATTTAGGGTTAATTTTATCAAACGCTGCGAATGAATTTCCACAGCGCAGGTGAAGTTGCCCTGTCTGGACGCGTGTGATTGATGATAGAAGGTGTTACATGAGCATTAATTGGTTGACTTGATTCTCCTTTGAGGCACAGTCGAGATACCCAATTAAAAAGCATCCTTTGGTGATAACTGGTCTTAGATACTAGCTTTTCCTTCAGAGGAATGGTAATTAGCACATAAGAGCAATTGCCTAGAAAAGGTTCGTTTTTCCTCTAAATGAAAATAATCTGCCATGAAAATTGTATTTTTTGCTCACATCAAAATATTAGACAGACAATATACTAAGCAGCATGATATAGATTGTATATATCAGATTAAAACTGTCTGGTGTACGGTTATGGCATCACATTCTTTATCTTGATACAGACCAGTCTGAAGAAAGCCAGTTTCTAGGAATACCACTATCCCTATATACCAAACAAATCAATGCTCTTTTCCACTGGAAATCACAAGTAGCAGTAACCTAACCATTGATTAGAGCAATGTTTCCCAACCAGTGGCTCGGAAGCAACATGTTGCTCACTAACCCAGTGGACTCAAAGCAGGTGCTTATTTTTGAATTCCAGGCTTGGAGGCAAGTTTTAGTCAGCGGCGATTCTGGGGCTGCTGCCACCTGCAGCTCAGATGCCGCCCCCCTCCCGTTCTGCGCTTAAAAAGCAGCATTGGAGCAGGCCAAAAAAGAGCAGCATTGCTAGTGCATTAAACGCAATAGCTCGGTTCTTAAAGTTACAAGAGGCAGCTTTTTGCTGCACCATGTAACTGCCCGCTCATTGCCTGAGGCAAGGTTCTCACCATGACTCATGGCAGGAGTGGCCCTGGTTTTAGTTGCATAAAAACTATGGGTACTGCCAAACAGAGCCTCTATTAGGCTGCTTATCCACATAGCCAATCACAGCCCTTATTTGGCACCCCAGGGACATTTTTATGCTTACATTACTCCCCAACTCTTTTTACATTTGAATGTGGCTCATCCAAAAAAAAAAGGTTGGGGGCCCTGGATTAGTGTAATGTGTACTAAAACATCATTGGGATGGCCTATGAATATCATGTACATTTGTTAGGTAGCATTCGGATACAGGCCTGGACTGGAAGTCAAAATAGGCCCTGCCATTCCAAGTACACAGAGGCCCAAACAGCCCCCTACCAGCCCACTATATGGTAACTTTCTATGGAACCATACAGCAGCCCCTCTGGCATTTGCCAGAACCCACATATTGCCAGTCCGGGCCTGTTCGGATATGTACAACTTTGACTATATATATATATCTGTGTCGAGCTTAGAGTAAGAGTTATAACTCATGTAGTGTACTGACTGCTACTACAGAGTATTAGGTGACAGTTGCCTGCTGAGTGCTACTTAATGTGATTCCCATTGCTGTCAGTAGGAAATGACCCACAAAGATCCTCTGTGTTTTGATTGCCACAACTATTCATAAAGTGCTGCATGTGCCATCGCTTGAAATTCTACAGCTACTGCATTCCCCTTTACATGGTAATAATTTAGAGGTCAGCGTGTGTCTTGTGCTGTTTATTGCAGCAGACTTCTGATCCCCCAGCCTCAGGTTGATTAAAGTGAATCACATTGCGTGTCTTGTTTAAGAACCACCAGGTTCCAATCCCCCTGCTTATTTTGGACTCAAGTTTCAACTGAAAAATCGTTTCCCCTTCTCTTGTAGTTAAGGGGTTAAGCCAGCAAGAATGTGACTAATTCCAGAAAAAAAACATTAATAATTATTTTACATTATGGTGACACGTGTCTTGTGTCTCCCCTCTGTGTTTCTGTGCAGATCAGCACCAATGAGTGCATTGTTTCAGAAACTATTGTTCAGCCATGAATCATACAAAAGACCCACTGACAGCTATTCATCTCAGTCAGCAAGGCACAGAGTGGAATTATATTTGCAGTTATTATAAAGCTTTTAAGGCAGTAGAAAAATGGCAGTTGTGACTACGGAACGCCTTTACTACTGGAAGTGTGCTAAAAGTGTGTTTAACTGAGTTTATAATGTACTGTATATTACACATGCATTGGGGTTATTTTGCAGGAGCTGGAATTATCTAATTAGATCAGATCCTGTCTGCATGTTACCTGTGGTGTGGTGAATACACAAAGTAGGTATTTTATCCAGCATCTACCAAAGAAAAGAAAGGCAAGAAATGGTGTGGAACTGATGTGAATACTCAGTTCCTATAGTAGACACCCCTGGAAGCGCTGTCTTAAATATAGTTGGAGTAAATATTTGGAACAAATACTTATTTCCTATACTAGATACTCCTCAACGCCCTGTCTGAAAACCAGCTGGAGTAGATATCTGGGGTGAATACTCATTTCCGATACAAGATACACCTAGAAGCCCTGTCTGTAAGAAAGTTGGATTACAGATTTGGGGTGAATACTATTTCCTGTAGTAGATACTCCTGGAAGCCCTGTCTGAAAACCAGTTGGAGTAAATATTTGGGGTGAAAATTAATTTCCTATTGTAGATACACCTGGAAGCCCTGTCTGAAAACCAGTTGGAAGTAGATATGTGAGGTGAATACTCATTTTCCTAATCTAGATACTCCTGGAAGTCCTGTATGTAAGAAAATTAGAGGACAGATAAGGGCCAAATACTGATTTCCTATACTGTACTAGATACTCCTTGAAGTATCTATAAGAAAGTTGGGGCACAGATTTAGGGTGAACTAATTTCCTATACTAGACACTCCCGGAAGAACTGTCTATAAAAAGCTGGAGTACATGTTTGGAGTGAATTTGGGGTGAATGCTTATTTCCTATAGTAAATACTCATGGAAGCCATGTCTAAAAACAAGTTGGAGTAAATATTTCAAGTGAATACTCATTTCTTATACTAGATATTCTTAGAAGCCCTGTCTGAAAAACCAGTTGGAGCAGAGATTTGGAGTGAATAGATATATTTGCTGTTCTAGATGAAACTAAATCAAGGAAGATGATAGATACTCTATTGTTACTGGAAAGCAAGTGCTCGAAGTCTAAAACCTACTAGCCTGTAAACGTATTAACTATTTAGGGATGCTCTTTGTGGCAATTATTATTATTGGTTGCTGTGCTTTATTGCAATACCAGGTCTTGGGACAAGGCACATAATCCCAGTCTCTCTCAATAGACATCATGCCTGGAAGCTAGAAGGTGTGTGCCTAAATGTGAGTGATCTCAGTAGCCCTGGGGGAAGAGGTGCAACAGTCAGAAGGGCCCAACAGTGTTCTATTCATTTACATATTCAGGAGGTTTCTTGTTGATTAAAAGACACAATCCAGTGACATTTTATGGTGCAGCTTCCCCCATAAAGTACTATTGTCTATCACAGACAATAGATCGCTGTGGGACAGACACAATTATTCTCTTGTTTACAGCAATTTAGTATCAAGAGGTAGAGATTAGTGCTATATAATAAAAACCTATTATCCTAAGGACAGTAAGATTTGCTCTAGTAAAAGAGCATTTTTTAACTTAAACAAGTATTTATATGTAAATGTTTTAATATCTTTAGGACTGGGCCAGAAGGACCTCTGAAATTACTTGATAGGGCCCCCTACGGATCTAGCCAACCTATAGTCATAAGTGTCATCTAGTTTCTTTGTCCATGGGGGAATGCTGAGCAACCCATATTCTTGGCCAGCTATAGACCAATATCTTATGTGCTATGGGCACTATAAATGATGTTTTGCTTAGATTGAGTATTTGGACAAGTGCCTGTAATATCAGCAAACTGTCTGGAATCCTTCCTTCTGCTATATTATTGCTTGTCCCAACATGAATTATAGGAGTGTAATTTTTCTGTTCACAGTGGCTTTTTCGACTGAAGTAAATGATGGGAGCCTAGGTTATGGTGGGCTTTGTACCTTATACAACTGCCAATACCAGTCGGCGAGCGAGTCAGACTGAGGAGCTTTTTTTTCTCTAAAAGTTGGCTGTAATCACCTGTAATCACCTATTATTATAAGTATATATTGATGTGTGGGTAGTAGTAGTTACTGACTATGTGTGTGTGTATGGATTTTCTTTCTACGAATATTTTATGCATGTTTTAATATTATCTTAATGTGCATTTTTGCATCTTAGGTCTATATTGCAAAGCTAATTTTACTGCTGCCCTGCTCTATGGAAGAGTCAAAAACGCCATCAGAACAAGTCTTCTATGAATATAATTATAAGTGTAAGCTGTTATATTGGCTGCCAGCACTGAGATTGCTCCATAGATTGCAAAAACAACAGGCTTCTTGCTCATAAAGTGGGTACTTTTGCTTGCTGTGTTTGAGTGTGAGCAGTAGGGGCCAGCTACATGGCAGTGTTGTGTAAAGGGGAACTTTTAATATTTTGGCTTGTCTCGTTGGCATTTAATGTTATCCAGAAGAAGTCATTACTTGTCCAAGTATTAGGAGAGTATGTGCTCCACTGCAGGGGACTGCAAGAGTAAACACCCCAATCTATGCGTTTGACATTCTGTGGAATGTATGAAAGATCCAGCACAGGGGAACACAGGAAGAAATATTCATGTGTAAAGCTGGCCATAGATGTTGAGATTTTTAAAAGATCCGATCGTCAACGTGAGACCACGATTATCTCGGAACGATCGTACAAATTGTCCATCAACTATAAAGAACAATTTGCCAGGAAAACAAAGGGTAGCTGTCTGCTTGGCCCTGCAAACATAGATAGCTTGCACTGGGACCGACAAAGATCTTTTAACCTGGCCGATCAATTTCCTGACAGATCGTAAGATGTTTGATCATTCGATCGTTCGAATACCACTAACCGCACGATAATTTAGAAGGATTGGTCGGACTTCACTAAAATCAGTCGTTCGGCAAGAGCAATCTTTGCGTCTATGGGGACCTCAAGGCTATTGCCAGACGATTCGGATCTTGGCCTGCGAAGAAATGACGCCAATAATCGGCTCCTCCGCTACTCAATAAGCCTGAACCTGAATACATTGCCTGGGTGCAGGCAGACACAGCAGATTTTGTTGTGAAATGCAAAATCTAAAGTTTTGGCCCCAATATCTGCCACACCAGTCAGCACCCCAGCCGAGGCGATGTATTAGATGCAAGCACATTGAGCAGCAGAGCAGATTCTCTGCCTGCATTTTTCCACAGATGTATTTAAAGTTGAGATACCTCCCTTATCTTGACTTTAAAAACTTCTCCAACAAATCAAAAATTTTTGGAGAGTCATCAATGTTCTCTCGTATTTGGTCATATTTTTAACTAAATAAAGGTTGTCCTCTCCAGACCAAGTCAACAGCTTATTGTGTCATGTATGGGGTCTTCCCGCCCCACTCCTGTTACTGCTGCATCAGAATGTTGACGTGGCCCTGCCCTGTGCTCCAGATACGCCATGCAAAAATTCCCCTGCTTTGCCAACCATGATGATATTCCTTATCCCTGTTCTGGTGGGTCCCAAAAAGATGCAGGCCGGGTACGATTGGATTTCATGAACATCCAGTAGTTATGCCACTGAGAATGATGCTTTCAAACTATAATCTTATGCTGATTTGGTCCATTGTGTCGATTGCCTAATGGGTAAACATCTGCTCGCCTGACAACCTTGTGGTTCTCTTCGTATATGTCCCTCTTAACTTGTAAATTCAAAAGTGGGAAAATCCTCTCTATCCACTAGGGCATATATGCATGTCTTTCATTGAAGAATTCCACCACTGACCTTACCTGAGAAGTCTCAAGATGGGTTAGTAAATCTGTTCAACAAAAGCATATGGGAATGTCGTGAAAATCAGTTTCTTGGGTGTCATCACACCTGAGAAACTGATGTGAGAAACAGGGGGATTTCTGACACATAAGAGGAATTGAGAAAAAATGTGAATGTTTCTTAGATCATACTACATTTAGCCTTATGTGTGACATTTGCCTAATAAGTGATTGCAGAGGGAAAGCACTATCAGAGTTTTCCAGATTATTCCACATTTACAGGTACTGTGCCCTTTTCGGGTTGTTTGCTCGTATTTTACTTTGTGTAAAGAAGACTAAATAGCGATAAAGCAAAACATAATAAATGACAAATGTTAACAAAGAGCAGCAGTTAAAATCTGCTGCTACTTATTAGTGAACCACAAAAGCCATTTAGCGTTTTGCTTTCATTACCCAATTAATTTACTTAATTAGTATAAGGGTAATTTACACATTTTCAGACCAAATGTGTATCCTGATTAGAAGTTCGCACAAGACAGAATGATAATTACCAGCTCCTCACGCTTTCGCTCTTTCCTGTGGTCATCCCAACAACTGGCTAGGTGTTTGTGCTGATCCTCCTGCCTCTTTCCTTTGTTGATGGAATGTGCTAACTTTAAAATACAGTTTGGAATTAATGTGCAAGACTTGGAGTGTGCCATTTTTTCTTCCCATGTAAGGCTCCCAGTGACTTTCCTGCCATCATTGTGCAGTGGAAATGGCAGTGGAATACTTCACCCTCACATGGGTGCCAGCATGGTATATATATTACAGTGCCTAGTGAAAGAAAATAAACCAAACAAATAATAATGAATAAAATACATATAACTGAGCTAATAAAAATGAAGAGATGCATATAGAACTATATATATAAAAACACCCAGCTCACCCCCATGCACCCTAGTTTCAGAAGTTCCCCACAGTTCTCACTTTGTACAAGGTACCTCTACTGGGCATGATACCATTAATAGGGCAGGTCCCTGGTAGTGATGGGCGAATAAATTCGCCAGGCGTGAATTTGCAGCGCATTTCCGCGTTTCACCGGCGGTGAATAAATTTGCCAGCGTCAACAAATTTTGGACACACGTCGGAAAAGTCGCTCGCGTCAAAACCATCGCATGTCAACACTATTCAGACGCCCATTGACTTTAACACCGGCGTCAAAATTGACTAGGGCATCGATTTTTGCATTTTGATAATTTTTTGGCGTTTCGCGAATTTCATGGGAAATTCACACATTTTTGGGCAAACGGACACTGAAGAAATTCGCCCATCACTAGTCCCTGGCAATTTCTGTTGTTCTTTGTAGGAAGTTTTTCTCAGAATGTCACACATCTGTATAAGCTGTCCCACTAATGCTCTTCCATATTCTATTGGCCCTTTGTCACATGTGCTCCTTGAAGGGAATATCAGCCCAGCTAATAATAATAATTCTAATCAACTTTGCAATATACATATATAAACACTGCTTTTAATAGCAATACATATACAAATACGTTAAAAACATTTTAATAATTTTTCTATGTTTTTAACATATTTGTATTTGTATTGCTATTAAAAGCAGTGTTTGTCCCTTATTCTCTGCCCTGTTGGCTCAGACTGTTGATACAATGTAAGACAAGGCAACTGATTAACAGACCTGTCTTTGCTGGGGAACTAAGATATTTGCAACATTGTTTAAAAAGTAACATCCAGGAGTTAAGCAAATGCTGCTTTTCAATTCTCAAATATATCATGTATAAGTGAGATCTAGAGTCCAATTTATCATCATTTGAATAATTACAGTTAAACTCTATTTCTCTAAAATCATGAAGGCCTTGTATTTATTTATTAAATGATCCGAACAGAAAAAGTATGAATGAAAAAAAAAAAAAACGCTGAACAATGCACTAATGCGTACGGAAACCTCGAAAATGTCTACATATGTGAGTTTTTTTGACAATGACCAGTGAAAACAATCTGAAAACCTCCTCTGAATGGCAAAAAAAAATTCAGCCCACTTACACCTAATTGAACGCCTTTCCCCGCTGTTAATGTAATTGAATTAACTTCTATAGGCTATTGACTAAGTTTTGTATTAGATTTGTTTTGTGGTTTTTACACTAAAATCTCAATTTTTTTTAGTTTTAGAGGAATTTTAAAAAAAAAACATGAATTTATAGAAAGAAAATAGAAATTCAAAGGTTGGCCTCCATGTGTCACTGGGAGAGTTATTTACTAAAATCTGAATTTATCTCATTATTTTAATTAAAAAAAACCATGACCAAACTCACATACCCGATTTGACCTTATTTATTATTTAAAAAGCTCAAATTAATCGGTTCAGGGAAAACCCCCCAAAAAATCATACAAAAAATCGTATCAAAATGATTGGATTTTCAGGCTAAACCCAGTGCAGACCACAATAACTTCCAATTAGAAAGGGGAACTCTGCCATTAATTTATACACAATCTCAGCAGGTCTGAGCTGGCAGAGTTTTGGATTCTGGTTTAATAAATCTCAAAACATTTGAGTTTTTAAAAAAAAACAGAAAAATTCAAGTTTTGCCCCAAAAAGCCCAACCAGATAAATTCTGAGTTTAATAAATAATCCCCTAAGTGTTCCCTAATGGTAAGAGTATAAACCAAATATAGGCATCCAGGAGATGCTAAGATTGTTCCTAAATGAAAAAATCTTCTATAGAACACATTTCTTCCTTTTTTTAAATGTTATACTGGGTTTTATTTTTATTTCGCCAAATCTAGTTTGGCTGTACTAATAAGAGCTATGTAAAGCTACGACAGCCCTTATCAGCCATCAGAGCAGAACACAGCAGCCATTTGGATATGAAGGCTCCTGTCACCATCCTGGGGTTATAAATGAACAGGGTCTGGTTTTAGCTTACGTGATAAATGCAACATGTGCAGAGCAAGCATTGTTGGAAGCACAACTTACACCTAATTGAACGCCTTTCCCGCTGTTAATGTAATTGAATCCAAAGCTAACTCAATTTGATCTGTCCTGAAAATAGAGGACTTCCTGAGAGGGGAAGCTCATACTGGCCCGGCTTATGGGCCTGCAAGGGGCTTTCACGTCTGTATTTGCTCTTTCAAAACTTCCTATGGAGACAGATAGAGTTAGTCTGACCTGCCTAAAGGGGTTAAAAGAAATTCTAGCAGTGCATGTGCTGTATATTTTATAGATACATTTCTAAACCAGCACCAGTGTGTGCAGCACTTTAGAAAAATCAAAGCACAGGAGGGAATTATTCAAAAACAGTGGCCTGGTTTAACTCAGCAGCTGGGAGCAGATTCCCTGTGGTGGAGCTTCAATGCTTCCTTCTTACACAACTATGCATAAAAGTTTGAGAGAAGCCCTTGACTCTGATATTCCCTTTTCTCACATACACAGTGATTACAAAAAAAGTCACACACCTGGGCGTGTTAAAAAAATATATACAAATATACAAATAGAAACATACAAAACATATATTGTACAAGTAAAGGCAGTTATTAGTTATTACAGTTCATCTCAAGGGGAGTAAAAAGACTGCTGAGAGTTATATATATATCTTTGCAGCAATGCATTTTTACAAAAGAATTATCCAGAAAATAAAGCAATATTTTTATCCTTTTTAGAATCAGTTTTTATGTTTTAACGGGCAACAAAAACCCTTGTGGCAGGTGACCACTTCTATTATAGCTGACCCATGTCACCTAAACATAGTCTCCATGTAACTCCAGCCTTGCATACCCTCTACAAGTTTTCCAAAGCACCACAAGGTTATGATCCAGGGTGCAAGGTTTAATGCACAAGCTATTCAAGTAGAGTGCACTGCAGAGAGTTACAATGCAGTCTGTAATATAGTACAACACCAGAAGGCCCAGTGGCTCAAAGTTAAGTGACACGGGGCTACTGATCATTAGACAGGGCACAGCATTCCAGTGTCCACGCCATGTTTAACATATTTGTACTTTCCAAATAGAATATACAAGTCAAGGGGGCTGTCCCACAGTCACAGCAAAATGCTAGAAATTTTCTGCAACAAAATTCTTAAAAGGGTGGTTCACCTTCAAGTTAACTTTTAGTGTGTTATACATAGCAACTTTTCCATTTGTTTTCATTTTTTTTTATAGTTTTTGAATTATTTGCCTTCTTCTGACTCTTTCCAGATTTCAAATGGGGGTCGCTGACCCCATCTAAAAACAAATGCTCTCTCAAAGCTAAACATTTAGGGGCAGATTTAGGTCGAGGTGAATTTTCAAATGAAAAAAATTCAAGCTATTTTTTGTGTACTTCGACTAGGGAATAGTCCAAATTTGAATTTGAAAAAAGAATCGAAAATTTGAATATCAAACTTTATCAAGTATGGTCTCTTTAAAAATTCGACTTCGACCATTTGCCATCTAAAACCTGACGAATTGCTGTTTTAGCCTATGAGGGGCCTCCTAGAACCCATTTGGAGTCAATTGGTGGACTTTCAAAAATCAAAGGTTTTTTTGGGAAAAACTTTGGTTCGTACAATTCAAATTCAACTGAATACGGGCCTATTCTATTGAAAATGGACCTATTCGACCCAAAAAAAACCAAAAAAACCGTCAACTTAATGTCAGTTGGTCTTATTGTTGTTGCTACTTTTTTTCATCTTCTATTCAGAGCCTCTCCTATTCATATTCCAGTCTCTCATTCAAACCAATGCATGGTTGCTAGGGTAATTTGGACCCTAGCAACCAGGTAGCTAAAATTGCAAATTGGAAAGCTGTTAAATACAAAATTAGTCAAAAACCATAAATAATAAAAAATGAAAACCAAATGCAGTTTGTCTCAGAATATCAGTTTCTACATCAGTGATCCCCAACCAGTAGCTCGTGAGTAACATGTTGCTCTCCAACTCCTTGGATGTTGCTCCCAGTGGCCTCAAAGCAGGTGCTTATTTTTGAATTCCAGGCTTGGCGGTACGTTTTGGTTGTATAAAAACCATGTGTCCTACCAAACAGAGGCTCCTGTCGGCTGCCAGTCCACATAGGGGCTACCAATAGTCGATCACAATCCTTACTTGGCACTAACCAGGAACATTTTTCATGCTTGTGTTGCTCCCCAACTCTTTATACATCTGAATGTTGCTCACGGGTGGAAAAAGGTTGGGGACCCCTGCTCTACATCATACTAAAAGTTAACTCAAAGGTGAACAATCCATTTAAAGTCCTTTAACTCATAAGCCAAATGCCCTAAAATTAGGACATCGAACACAATCACAACATTCTGTATGCAAGACAGTTATATGACTGCATTACTGCTCTGAAGCCATGCATGCATAGTAATCTGAAAGCACAAATAACACATGACTTGTATGGCTGTGCAGTTCCTAAAGAAAGGAATCATTCCTCATCATTCCTATCCAGTAAGACACACTGTGATCTTCATATTTTGTTTTAGATACCAAACACAGTTAAAAAATACCTTGGATGCTAGACTAGGTCCCTATGTAATTTTTATCTGTTACTTTCAGATACTGATCAAAGCTTCATAAAATTATTAAAATAGCCATTATCCTTTAGGGGAGGCATATTAATAAAGGTTTGTGAAATAGTGTCATTAGAATACACCACACGTTACTACTATGTCATGGATGTCTAGATGTGTATAAACTGGAGAAAACTTGCACAGCTTTTTACTTACTTCTCTTCCTGAATTTGTCCCACGGATTTTAACAGGTCAGAAGTGGTAAAAAATGGCAGGAGTAAATCAAAATATAGTTCTTTTGAATTAAAACACCCAACACACCTTTTTAAATACACTCCATTGCAGCTCAGCCACGTAGCTCTAAGTCTGTTGCATTTTTATGTGTATACAGCCTTCTACTTTAATAAGGGGTGGTTAATTTCAGTATGTTATAGAGTGGCCAATTATAATTATTTATATATTTTTTTAATTATTTGCCTTCTTCTTCTCCTCACTCTTTCCAGTTTTTTAAATGGGGGTCACTGACCCCATCTAAAAAACAAATGCTCTGTAAGCCTACACATTTATTCTTATTGCTACTTTTTATCACTCATCATCTATTCAGGCCTCTCCTATTTATATTCCAGTCTCTTCACTGTTTCAAATCTGTAAATGGTTGCTAGGGGGATTTGGACCCTAGCAACCAGGTTGCTGAACATGCTAATTGTAGAGTTGCTGAATAAAATGTAAATAACTGAAAAACCACAAATTTAAAGAAATGAAAACCAAGAGCAAATTGTCTCACAATATCACATTCTCCATCAAACTAACAATTAACTCAAAGGTGAACAATTCCTCTAATAAGTATACAGGTATGGGAACTGTTATCCAGAATGCTAGGGGTTTTACAGATAACAGATTTTTTTGTAACTTGGATCTTCAGAAGGAAAGTTGTTTTGCACTTGGGGGTGCCAAATGTTAGGCACCCCCAAGTGATTGTATTGACTTACCTGAAACCTATCAGCAGAAAACTGCACCAACCTGGGGTTATTCTAGCGAGAACCACGGAGCGATCCTCTACCGGCTTCTTCTTTCTTCAAATTTCCTAGGGCAAACACATGTGCAGTTGATTGAAATAGGCGCTTTTTTTAGTTAAACTTCAGCTTTTCATTCTACTGCGCATGTGCAGCTACGCAAAGAAAGAGAAAGGCGGAAGAGACGCTCCATGTCCTCACTAGTATAACCCCAGGATGGTGCAGTTATACCGAGCACAGGCCCGGGTTTCAGGTAAGTAAATACAATCACTTGGGGGTGCCTAACATTTGGCAAGACAACTTTCCTTCTCCTTTAAGTCTACTAAAAAAATGATTTAAACATTAAATAAAGCCAATATACTGGTTTTGCTTCCAGTTTGGACTCATTATATCTTAGTTTGGATCAAGCACAAGGTACTTTTGTATTATAACAGAGAAAAAGGAAATCATGTTTAAAAATTTAAATTATTTGATTAAAATATGGGAGACGGCCTTCCCACACCTCAGAGCTTTCTGGATAATGGTTTACGGATAATGGATTCCATACCTGTAGTAATCATAAGGGACATACACAAAAAGGTAGAAATTAGTCTAGCAGGACTGAACATACAGTCTAGTAATATTTCATATTAAAATCATTTACTTCCCTGGGAGAAACAGGGGAGTCCCAGCAGACCAACTGGACAGAGGGTTGAATTATAAATAATGGAGCCCCTTTGCTGGATATTTAGTTAGGCCCTGCCATTAATGAGGAGAGCCTGGACTAAGCAACTGTTGCAATAAATTGGAGGCCTGAGACAATCCAAATGTACGGTATGTGGAAATACAGTATTCACCTATTTCCTATGTACATAACAGTAGATAATTATGTCAGTGACAGGGCTATTATTCTTTTATGCACAATGTATTTTTTTGGTGGGATCCAAGAGGAATTCATTCTGTGAAAAGCTCACTTTCACTTAAAAGGAAAATGCCAAGGGAATGGTATTCCAATCGCTGAAACAGAGTGAATGCCATTCCAGAGATGCAGAAAAGTGATAGTTTAGCTGTTCTGTGATGATAAACACTCGCAGGTCAGCCCTGATTGGGAAGAGGACGTGTGTTTTTAATCAATTGCCAATCTGGTATAAATCATTTGTGCTACAGAATTAAACCCTGTAGTGTCATAAAAAGGGAAAAACAGAATTACATTCAGCCTTCGCTTATCATTAACTCTTCCACTGTTTTCATGGGACTCTCAGATTTTTCTGCCATTTGATCTTAAACCTCATTGCACCAAAAAGTACTGTTAAAATATCCGTTTTTTTCCTCCTAAATAATCTCAGAAACATATGGTCTCACTGAGTGAAAGGAATGAGATGAAATTCAATATGCTGCTTTTTAACAACCAAGGGGAATCACTTTCCCTCTGCAGCTCCCACTTCCTGATCAGAGGTAACCAGGAAGTGATCAGATGGCGACTGGAGAAGAACACAAAACCCATGTTGTCCCATGTGTGGTGGGAAAAGCCTTCGTGCCAGTAAAAGCTCTAAAAACGCCTGATATTCTTTTGTAAACAGCAGGTCTGTACTAGGAGTTAAAATAGGCATTGGCATTCCAAGTAGACAAAGGCTCAAACAGCCCCCCACCAGCCCAATAAATAGTGAATATCTATGGCATTTTACAGCAGCCCCTCTGGCATTTGCCAGAACCCACAGATCGCCAGTCTGGAACTGGTAACCAGACCAGTACTAGACATCAAGGCCTAGCATTAACAATTTTGAGTGTCAGTAAGGAAACACCACCAGCAGAGTTTCCCAGCAACCAGCTGACAGTCTCGTATCTGGCTGCTGGATGGCTGCAAATTAAGGGCAACAAAGCAGTGTACTTCTGGAGACTTTCATGCAATGCTTTAAGCACGTCTCCCACTCTTGCAAAAAGTTCTTTTGTTGATCAAGACACCATTATATAGATCAGTTTTATACATATGTGGGATGTTTCACAAGAAACCATTTCTCTTTTGTTTTGCTTGTTCTATAATCCTTACTTACTAGGTCATCTTCATTCCCCTTCAATGCGACTCCTGAATCAACAGCTCAGTCTCTCTTTCCAGCTGTGACCTCATGTGGCTCACACAGCTGCCATAATGGCTAGGTAGGCCCTTTGTTCTGGCAGGACACAAACAATATAGCCTCCAGTATCAGTCTAGTGAAAGACAGCCACAGCAATAGGGAGGGGGGATTGAGTTAAACCTCTGCTTGGCTACAAAGTGAGTTTATTCTGGCCATTACCAAAAAATATATCTTTATACAGTAATATACTATATACTATATATTTTTTTACTGCGGTTATGTACAATTGGCTGCAGAAGAAGCAGGACTTGGCATGTCTACAGAATTCTGGGTAATCTCAGAGTGATAACTCTTTGTTCAACTTGACCCACTGTTATTAATGGATAGTGATGAGTAAAACTGCCCCATTTCGCATTGCCGCAGAATCCAGGAAAAATATAAAAATGTGAGTCAGTGGGCTTTATTTTGCCATGTTTCTTCTTGCACCAAATGCATTCAAGTTGATGGGTGCCCGGAATCCGGCAATCTGGAAGCCCGCTATATGGAAAGCTACAAATTACCGGAAGGTTGACTCCCATAGGGGCAAATTTACTAAAGGGCGAAATGGCTAACGCTAGCGAAAATAAGCCAGCGTGACGTAATTTTGCCACTTCGCCAATTTACTAACAGTGTCCCTGGCGAAAATTCGCTAGCGAAGTAGATAGACTAGCGCAACTTTGCACCCTAATGCCTGGCAAAGTTGCACTCTGGCGAAGGGGGCGAAACTACGCAAATTTACTAAGACCAGGCGAAGTGCAATAGAGTAGATAGGGTGATAGGCTGAAAAAGATCACATTTTTTTTAGGGTGCCAACCTTCCACCCTACATCTGATAACATATGCCACCTTAACTATACTGTGGGCACATGTGTAGGGCGTTAGAACAACTTTATATAATTTTATTAAGTTTTCCTGGGCTTCTGTAGTGTTCAGAATTTGCTGCAGCATACATGTCCATTTAAACTTAAATTTCGCACTGTATGCAAATTAGCCTTCGCTAGCGTAACTTCGAACCGCTGATCGTAACATCGTTATCACAACTTTGCAAAAGTTCGGTAACGTGTGCGCAACTTCGGATCTTCGTGAATTTGCGCAGCCCTGGGGAATCTACGCCTGGCGAAGTGCGGCGAAGGAAACGCTGGCGCAAATTCGGAGGTAAGTAAATTTGCCCCATAGACTCCATTAGAGTCCATAGACTCTGTTCTCTATAATAATAAAACTTGTACTTGATCCCAACTAATATATGATTAATCCTTATTGGATGTTAAAATGATTTTTTTAGCAGACTTAAGCTATGAAGTTCCAAATTACAGAAAAACAATTACCGTTCAACAGGCTACTATGAATTGAAAAAGAAAGCACAGATCTAATTGGTTGCTGTGGGTATCTACACTAGTGCAATTTAGCACTCATGTTGGTAAATTAGCCCCTGTACTCTAAAGTCTAAGTGGGACACATGAGTTGAACATTAATACAAATAACACAAATATCAGTCGCTATATCCTCTTAGACTATGTTGTTACTGCCAATAAACATGTCGGGGTCTTGTACCCCTTGGTCAAATATAAGTGAACAAGTATTTGTAAGAATAGGGTGGTCAAAAGGTTACCCATTGTCATTGAAAGTAACTTGCTGTTACATTGTCTGGGGAAAGAATGAACCCTGAGCACTCAGCAGGCAGCCTTAACCATTTGCACTCCACGGCAGCCTTTTTTTGCACCCAGGCAAAAGTATCATGTGACCAGTTTAAAGAGACAGGATTACTCTTTACAGGCTACTGGCAGATTGAAAAGAATGAGTGTGTCGTAACCTAATTTAAAGAAATAGCGTTCCTTTCAGGAGTACATTAAAACTGGACTGCGTAAATAGTTTTAATTTTTTTCAATGAAATCAATATAGAATAGTTTGGTAATGCTTCTAATGCTTTCTAATACATATATTCCAAAAGTACTATTTTAGCATATGTATATATGTGAGTTTGTGTATATCCTAATGTTTGCATTGTATGCCCCCCATGGTGCTACTAGGGTTTCTCTGGAGGTCAGAATATGACCCCTGGTGGATGCCAGCATTCTCCCATGCTGTCACATAAATGCATAATATTTGTCAGTCTTAGGCCTTACTGGGAGCTATGCCTTTCTCCATGGTCTCAGTGGACTGGTATTCAACCCCTTTTAAATAGGGGAAAGCATTGGCAATTATGATCTTACCTGCAACCATTGGTTTCAATACAGACGTGTGGAGCTGAATCATCAGATATACAGGTAGAAACAATAGAATTCTACATGTATGTGACAATTCAGCATACAAGTTTTATGCCAATATCAGTTGAGTTGTCTCACAGCATATAGACTAATCGCCTCTTCTTCGGGCGACTAATCTCCCCAAAAAAGCCTTCCCGCCGGCTAGAATCTAAATCGCCGGCTGGATGGCACTCGGAGCTCTTCGTCTTCCGAAGTCGCCACAGCCAATCTATTTACCCAGTTTTTATTTTTATACTGAACTGTTCCTTTAAGTCTCAGACATCTGTATAGCAAATATGAAGTACAAGTGCCTGCTCATTTTTTTACTTGTTTCCCAATGAACCTGGGCATTGAGCATTTGCAGTCTCAACACTAATCACAAAGCACTGGTTTGAAGTACAATTAAACCAGTTTGCTGACTAGCCCAGTAACAGGAAATGAAGTCACTTTCCATAGAAAGACACAGAAACCTTATGTACTATTTTCCTTTCTATGTATAATATTTTAATTCCATATGTTTAATTCATAGAGTTCTTTTGTATCAGTTTACTCTGTTTTATGCTGGAAATCATAAAATCTAAAATGTCCCCTGGGGGTGGTTTCCATTGCTCCCTTGATGTCTTCACAAACCCTTTGATGGAAAATTTGTTGTAGCCAAATCTGAACCCAAGAGAACATGCCCTCTATCCTTGTATCGGTATGCACTGTTACATGTCATAGCTGCCAGCTGTCCCTAATATCAGTGTTACTATGGCTAAAAAAAAGCATAATGGGGGGAGGTCCTTTAAATAAAAAAAATAATGACCACGGTGAAAGCCATATATGGTAGACCTGGGATGTTATTGCTCATTTACACACGTGTTATGTAATGAGCTAGCCTGGTGGCAGTGGCGTAACTAGATATTACTGGGCCCCACCGCAAATTATTTTTCAGGCCCCCAAAATGTTTGGTGGTTGACTTGTTTTACCAATATTTATTGAAACTTTATATGAATTAGGGCCTCCTGGGGCCCCTATACCTCCTGTGCCTCCCTGCAGCCACAGAGTCTGCTAGCTCTATAGTTATGCCCCTACCTGGTGGTAAGGTTGCCACCTGGCCGATATTTTACCGGCCTGGCCAGTAAAAATGTTGTTTGATGCCAATGTTATGTATAGGGAAAAACCATAATAATATAGAAAGGCCGGTATTTTTTTCCAGAAAAGGTGGCAACCCTACCTGGTGGAGCTTTCCACCATTTATACTTGCTGAGCCATCCCATCTTTAAAGGAGTCCTGGAAATGACTGCACCAAGGTACTATTACTTGGTAATAATTCAATGAAAGCATTTCTGAGTCGGGTACCATGGCGTTATGTGAACATGACATATGCACTTATGATATACCAAGTTCTGCAGAACAAGGAGCTTACAATTATCCCGATGCTTATGTATGTTATTAATTACCTCTTAAAATTAGCCTTTCACCTTGTGGAGCAGAGATTAACTACTTTCTTATGAGCGTTTGGACCCGGTCCCCAATGCTGCAAGCAATTTCTGCACTTGAGAAAACAGCACCCTCTGGGGAGATCAGGGATGCCAGTTGGATAGGGAATTCTTTCAAACAAGGTACTCCTTTGGCATGCCACAACATTCTTGGAGATAGCTCTAAATGTTTGCACAGCCAGATAGTACTAGAAATGTATGTCTTTTTTTTTTTTTTTTTTTTAAGCAATTTGGGGAAGAAAACTTTGCTTGCACTTCCTACTTTCCATTCTTTGGGTTGTGTAAACATTACACATGCTCCTGCATGCAGAAATAGGGTTCATTTATGTCTTTAGATGAAGTTGCGATTTTCCTCACATTCTAAACCACTTTCATTAAAGTTACTTGTGTTCAAATGTGCTCTGTGCACCTCTATGTAGTTGTGTTCAGCCCCAATCAGTCCTTACTGCTTCTGTGCCGAATTGAGTGCTGATGCTCCTTTTCATCCAAAACCTGTAGCTATTGTCACCTCTTGACCAGGCGGTATTTCCAGGGCTGCCTCCAGGGTGCCCTGCGTCAATTGTTGCAGCACAGTTGTGCCTAATGAATTGGGTGCAGACAAGATTCATACGCGGAACACCAGAAATTATGTCACTCAGACATTTACTTGGCGAAACTGTGCCCGATTTACAACAAAGGGCACAAGCAGTCGTGATGAGCGAATTATTCACCAGCCACGGATTTGCGGCGAAATTCCAAATTTCACCATGTGTGAATTCTTTTGTGAAAAATTTGCTGACAAAAACGCCCACCATCATTAACATCATCACTAACAAGCAGTTACTTCTATGTTACTGAATCAGGCACATTTGCATTACACGCTGTGCACAAGAGTCAGGCACAGCAACTGTGTCTGATTCAACACCCACATTGCCTATGCAATGACGCGCTAATCCTGGGACACCCCCATGCATCATTAGAAAAAAACCCCCATGATGTTAGCATTGGGATGAACCATCATTTTTACCAGCCAGGCAGGTAAAATACCGGCCAGGTGGCAACCCTATCAGATGTTTTGTTGGCCACACAATCTCTTCCAGCACAGGCAACATAACATCCATGTTCTCTTCCGACTGGCGTTAGTGTAAATTGCCAGTAGGAAAACATATGTGTTAGAACTATATACTGACAAGGTAACATTGGGCTACTATGGGAAGCATGACTATGCATCTGTTTTCCCACTGGTGTTTTGCTGGTGGGCAGGTCCGGACTGAGAATTAAAATAGGCCCTGGCATTTCAGGTACATAGAGGCCCAATCAGCCCACATAGAGGCCCAAACAGCCCCCACCAGAAAACTAAATACTGACTTTCTATGGCACCTTATAGCAGCCCCTCTGGCATTTGCCAGAACCCACAGATTACCAGTCGGGGCCTGCTGATGGGAAGTGGATTGTGGGTGTTTTGCTGCCTGTACTGGCACGTGATAAAACTTTCAGTTTGTCTGTGCCCTAAAGGTAAACTTCCACCAGTGAAAAGAATTGAGTTTGAGAATAATCTAGGCTGTTGTAAAATGCCTTGGAATGGCATGTCATATTTAGCCTTTGGGGGAATGTTTAGGCCTTAGGGCAATGATACATCAGCAATTAATCTCTTTAACACCGGCAACAAATCTCCTCCGCATGCTTTCCCTGCAGTTTACATGTGAATCGATGCTACAGTGCGGCTACTTCCGAAGTAGCTCTACGTTTCCTCGAATAGGAGCCTCAATTGGCAATGACAAAACAAAACTGCATAGCAATGTGCTGTAAATCTGCAAAGAAACCAGTAGTGTAACCACCGTACAGCAGACCCCACAAAGGAGCCCAGTGAAAAGGGGGGCCTGTATATTTCCCAGTGGTCAAGAGAACATTGCTTGCTTTACTGAATCAATGAACCTTTAGTAAGCAAGGCACAGTCTGTTGTTTGTACCGTATCCTCTCCATTAATGTACTCCTGAGGCAACACTAAAGAGAGACAGGGGGTACTTATCAACTCTGTTTTGCTATATATCTGATCTTTACTCTACATAATACAGTACAAGACAGCTCTACAGCTATTGTCAAACTAAAACTACAACCGCTCATAATTGTTATTTTATATTATTGTTGCGTTGTATGTTGTAGTTAAAAAGCAGCTGTAGGGCCACACTTTGGGCCCCAGGTTGTACATTGATTCTGGCAACATAAATATTTCAAAGTAAAACGACCAGCTCTTCATCTCTCCATACCATTTGTAACTAAGCATCCTTCCTCCCTTTCAAGAGACCTGGCCAAACCAAATCCATTTTAAAATCTACTTAGATAGTGATGTATGCACCAGTGTCCATCATCTTATGCCAAAAATATCTCAGCTTCATGCATCTCTATTGGATATTTCCACCCTGGGTTTTTTTACATCCGAACGTAAATGGGACCATCATCATAGGGGAGAACAACACAGAAGTTGGGTTTGTTTGCATTACAACTGATGTGAGGAATACACGTTGTAGATTAAAGAGATTGTGTTTGCTTGGCAGCATCTGTCAGATATGTTTATTTGGGAAAAGAAGGAAACGTTTACAGTAAGTCTAACACAGAGAACACAATATTTGGGTAAGGAAAACTGATGCTAAATAGTTGCCATTTGGTGCAAGTTCCCTGGATTCCCTACAGTTGCAGTAACTGTATCCCACAGAGACCCGGGGAGCTAAACATTGGGCATGAGATGAAAGGAAATAGCAGCAAAACGATCAGAAGTGGTGAAAACAATGTGGGACCCTTAATCCTAAATCTGACATCTTGGAGTAAATAAATGTCTAAGAATTTCAGAAGAGACACAAAGATTCTTTATTTACTATTAAAGCGGATCCATTTAAAAAAGTTTATCCATAGGGGTATTTTTCTATTTGACCAAACACACACATGGGTGTCCCAGTTACACCAGTCCAGTCAGTTGCATCACCATGCAGATTGTAGCTTTAGTGAGCAGGGCCCTACGTGGTGAATATGTCTGTATTTGTTTGTAACCTATATATTTGATGTATGCACTCTTCTATTGACATCTCTGTGGAATGTCTTGGTGCTTTATTGGCAAATGGCCCTTATAGACCTACAGGTGGGTGGGGATCATTCTGTTCTTCCATTTTCCATCAAATTACTGTACGGCCTAGACACAGTCTTAGTCATAATTAAGCAGGGCGGTGCAGTGCTTTGCAACAGGGGGCCTAGGTTTAACTAGGTTTATATACTTCCCCATGCTTGCTTGGGTTTCTTCCAGGTACTCTGCTTTGCCCCAGCATGTGTCTGTATATGTGATACAGACCTTAGATTGCAAGCTCCACTTGGGCAGGGGCTATTGCGGTATGAATGATGGGCCCCTAAGGTAAGGACTATAACACAGGCGGCATTTTGATCTTTGCTAATTGTGGCAGTGATCCGACTTCTACTACTTGCTTTCAATCATTTCCTATTCACTTTAATTGCAAACGGCACAATTATGGAGAATTATTGAGGCACATTGTGAACTTATTTCCCTTTAAGCCAAACTAGTCATTGAGATCATTCAAAATTTCCGGGCAAGCATACTAATAACATCAGCAGAATGTATCATTATTGTGCAGACAATGGGAAGAGAACTAAAGGCTATAGTATGATTAGCACACCTACTTTCATAGTTCAGCCAAAGCCATTTGTGTTACAAAGAAAGCTCATCGCTTTTTGATTCAACACTCTAGTTTATAGGACACTTCTATAGTAGCTGTGTGTTTCTGCCAAAGGAAAAAGCACCAGTTCAGTAAGATATTATCTCTGGCAGGTGTTACTGCCTACATCCACACGCTGATAAAAAAGGCAATATCAGTTTTGTTGCTTGCACAAAGACTTTTCATAGAGTACTTCATGCACATTTACTAAGCATTATAGATTTATGTAGAGCTTCCCTTGCTGAACAAAACAACCGTTATTCCTTTGGAAAGTCCAGCAAGCGCCATATACATGAAATTTAGCCAACAGGGGCCACTGGGTTTTTTATTTAAAGGGGACCTGTCACCCAGACATAAAAAGCAGTATAATAAAACTCCTTTTCAAATTAAACATGAAATCGAAATTCTTTTTTTTATTACAGCATTCATAGCTATGCCTTAGGCATAGAGGTGGGGCAAGTAATCACTTTCACTTTCCATTCATCACTTCCTAGATGTCACTGCACTCTCCACATATTCCCCCTGTTCTCTTAACCATTTAATTGCGTAGCCAGTACATGGGGATGGACATCGGGTCCCCCATTCTGGTGTACAAACAAGATTCTGAGATGATGCAAGGCTTGTCTTAACAGTGTCCACAAAATGACTCCTGCCTGCTTGTTATAATTATGAGTTGCCAGACTGAAGGAAACAAGATTCAAATAATTTATATAGTGTAATTAAAGTTAACTTTGCTTGACTAACGTGATAAAATAGGATTTGGAATAAATTTTTCAGGCGACGGGTCCCCTTTAAAGCAAAAAAAGGGAAACTAGGCATATTTGCCCTTCTAGTAGGTCTATGATTTAAAACAGAGGCATATACCAGAGCCTATATTTGCTTCAGAACACCCAAACATCTACAACCCCTCTTTCAACAAAGTTGGGAAACTGTGTAACATATAAATAAAAAAATGAGTGGGTTGATTTGCAAATCATATAAACCCTAAATTTAGTTGCAAACAGACATTTCAAATGTTGAAACAGAGAAATGTCATTGTTTTCTGATAAATATATGTTTGTTTTCAATTTGATGCCAGGAACATGATTTATAAAGGTTGGGACAGGGGCAACATATGACTGAAAAAGATCCAGAGGGGAACCTTACTCTGTGAAACACTGTGCAGATATTTCAAAAATTCAAGAATAATGTTCATCAATGAAAAATTGCAAAGAATTTTTGAATACCAGCATCTACACTACAGTATATCATTTCATTAAAAATATCTGTATGCAATGGACACAGCTTAAAGCCAATATTGCATGGCATGACCACTGCATTAATCAGACACAATTCAGTAGTGGAAATCAATGTATGGGCTCAGGAATACTTTCCAATTCCATTGTTTGTGAACACAGTTTGTGAAAATTTAAGCAACAGATTTATATCATATTAAGTGGTATATTAAAGAATCTTATCAAACTGGAATATATATTTAAGTAAATATTGTCCTTTTACATCTCTTGCCTTGAACCACCATTTTGTGATGGTCTGTGTGCTGCCTCAGAGATCACCTGACCAGAAATACTACAGCTCTAACTGTAACAGGAAGAAGTGAGGAAGCAAAATACAGAACTGTCTGTTAATTGGCTCATGTGACCTAACATGTTTGGTTTTTTTAGTCTGTTTGTGTGCACAGTGAATCGTACGATCCCAGGGGGCGGCCTTTAGTTTTTAAAATGGTAATTTTCTATTTATGATTACCCAATGGCACATACTACTAAAAAAGTATATTGTTGTGAAAATGGTTTATTTACATGAAGCAGGCTTTTACATATGAGCTGTTTTATGCAATATATTTTTATAGAGACCTACATTGTTTGGGGGGAATAGTTTTCCTTTAAAGAGAAGAAGGACAAAGCAGTTTGTTATCAGCGCACAGTTCAAAAGCCAGCACCCATGATGGTGCACATGGCATGGGTAGCTTGCACATCTGGGAAGGCACCATTAATGCTGAACCATATACACAGGATTAAGAGCAACATGTGCTGCCATCTAGACAACATATTTCAGGGAAGGCCTTGTTGATTTTCTCAAGCTTCAACATTCGACTTGCTGTATTTGTACTATTTTCATTTTGCAAGTTCCAATTTATTGGGATTACCAAATTGCTCTCTCCATTCGTTGGCTATGGGAGCCTGATGGAGTTATGGTACACCATCACTTTTGATCAGCGAGGTCTCAGGAAAAAGCAGCACTGATAAAAATGCCATGTGTGGGACCGATGCTGCCCATGGCAGCTAAATTTAAGTATCATTACAGAATGTGCATGTTTATGTATTTGCACGACACTTGAGCCAAAGCATTGCTCCTGTGCTCTGTAATGGGAAGCAGCTGACGGGGGTTGAAAACATATTGATGGTTGTGGTTTTTTTTTCCCTATGAAAATCAAAACACAGAATTTGCCATTGCCATTAGTGCTCAGTGAGAGTTCTCAGATTTTCCTAAAGCTAAATAAAAGAAATGGCTGATTCCTTTCTTCAGTTTTATTAAGTCCTGGAAAAACTCCACTCTGGGCTCATTGCAAGCTGGGGGGAGTCACATCTGTACGTCCCACTCCCTGACATTCATTGAACTCTGACAGTGATTACATGAGAGTGTCTGATTATGCTGATTAAGTCTGCAGGTCTCTCTAATATATTAGAACACAGCCACAAAACTACTAAAATTTGCTCATGAGGTCTCTTAGGGTAAGGACACACGAGGAGATTCAGGGAGATTTTGTCGCCTGGCTACTAATCTCCTTGTCTTTTGAGCAACTATCTCCCTGAACTGCCTCAGCGTTTTTCCCCATAGGCTACAATGAAAAGTAGCCTGCGCTAATGCACACACGGTAATGCGTTTTCAATAGTTGGCCAAAGTTGCCTCAGTGAGGCAATTTCAGGCAACTATTGAAAACGTATCGCCCTGTGTGCATTAGCGCAGGCGACTTTTCATTGTAGCCTATGGGGAAAAACGCTGAGGCAGTTCAGGGAGATAGTTGCTCAAAAGACAAGGAGATTAGTAGCCAAGCGACAAAATCTCCCTGAATCTCCTCGTGTGTCCTTACCCTTAGGGTCAGGGCACGCAGGTAGATTCAGGGAGATTAGTCGTCCGGTGACAAATCTCCTCTTCTCCGGGGCGACTAAACTCAAATTGCCTCCCCTGCAGGCTAAAATGTAAATCGCAGGCGGGATGGCACTCAGCGCGGTTTGTTTTCTGAAGTCGCTCAAAGTTTTCTCATGAGGCAACTTCGGGCGACTTCGGAAAACGAATTGCGCTGAGTGCCATCCCCAGCGGCTAATCTCCCCGAATTTGCCTGTGTGCCCTGACCCTTAAACCTTCCCATCTTTGATACTTCAGACCAGACAGCCAGTATATTGTGGTTTACAGCCTATGAACATGCTTACTGTAATGAGCGATTGGTCAATGAAAATGAGCTTGCTTATATGTCATTAGAGATATCCCGGGGGTCCTTCTGCCAGACCACCCTCTTACTGCCTCAAAGTGTTTCTTCTAAATCAACTATTAGAGTGGTGGAGAGAAAGATAAATCCATTGGAGTGAGACTGAAAAAAGCCCATGAGGTCATCAAGTGACTTCTAAAATGCTAAGGGAGGCAGAGGGTCACAGATCCCCCCCCCCCCCGTCCCCCTGTTCACAAGATAGGCCTTACTCAGTAAAGTAAAGAAAAAATAAACATCAACCAAAGATCAAAGAAACATATAAAAACCCATATATAGAATGTAAAAAGCATTGAATGTATTAAACAAGTAGTAAGTCACCCACTCATCGCTTAAAGAAAATTCGATTGTCAATTTAAAGCAGTGAAAAATGAGACGGATCCACAGTCACAACCTGAGAGGTTAGAAGGGCCAAATTATTGGTTTAATGCTGTAATTGTTTTCATTCTGATGAACTGAAGCCATAATATGTTTGATAACTTATAGAAAATTATACTGAGTAATTACAGTGATGTTGCTGAACGCTGAATCCTGCAAATGTCACAATAGCATTTTTTTCAAGGAAACCTGCAGTTTGACAGGGAATGCTTCGACATTTATACCCAGCTGCAGAAACACAGAATGAACAGTTGGATAGGGATGAACACTATTAATGATACATGAAATATGTATGTGCTTAGTCAAAAAGAATATTAACCAGAACATTAGCGATGTGTAGCCCTATCCTAATCCCAGCTTGGTCAGTATGTCAATACATGACCCAGTGGGATCATTGGCCAATCAGATATTATGTTTGAGGCACAGCCCTGCCTATGGAGGGGAAAAGTTATTAAAGACATGGAGATTCACCTTGGTGGGAACCTAAGGTTTTTCTCCCATGGATCAATGCAGGATTGATAATTATATCACATCTTACTTCAATGCTGACATTTAGGGCCAGCATCAATAATCATGAGGTCCAGGAGGGGCCCAATTACTAGCCCACTGGTCACATGGTCCCCCTGGGTGGTGGCTTTGCCAAAAAGTTGCAAGGCAACTATAGGCTACTACAGGAAGCACAGGTTTTCCCACTAGTGATGTACATTAATGCAGGTGGGAAGGGAATTTGGATGGTTTGTTGGATGAGATTAAGTAGGTGACAAAATGTCCCATACACTAACCCATTGATCCCCAACCAGTAGCTCATGAGCATCATGTTGCTCTCCAACCCCTTGGATTTTGCTCTCAGGGTCCTCAAAACAAGAGCTATTTTTGGATTCCAGGCTTGAAAGCAAGTTTTAATTACATAAAAACTAAGTATACTGCCAAGTAGAGCCTGTCTGCCAGTCTACATAGGGACTACAAAATAGTGAATCACAGCCCTTACTTGGCACCCTAAATGTAAAAACAGTTAGGGAGCAACACAAGCATGAAAAAATGCTTGTGTTGCTCCCCAACTCTTTTTACATTTGAATGTGGCTCACAGGTAAAAAAGGTTGGGGACTCAAACCCATCCTTTGGATACTTAAATTAGTGTTTGTAAGTTAAAGATACAACAACTCCGTCACAACTATACAAGGAAACATGGAGTACAGCTCTAACCTAACAACAATAATAATAATTTCCAGAGACAGAGCCTACAAAATCATCTATAGGTGAGATTTCATACCTAATGTCCAGGGCCACTTCCGACCCCCCACTGACCCCTCACCCCTATATGACGTGCCATACGTGCATAGATGCAGGTGCTGCTCGGCATGCCTGCGTGAAGGCGCCAATCCTAAATAAACAGATGCTGAGTGCATGTGCAGGTGGCGCTGCGCAGCGCCTGAAAAAACTTTTTTCCCCCCCAGAATCTGATCAGGAGAGCGGACTGGCTCGACGCTGCCCATTGTTTATAGACACTTACAAAACCTGGAACTCAGTAAGACACAGATTTGAGTTGACAGCGGGTCATTCTATATACCTTACATGGCTCGGTAATCAAACCTTCCCAGTGGGGAAAAACAATAAAACGTTATTGGATCGGCAAAATCTAAATCTGAGAATAATTAAAGACATTATCACAGACAAATTCACTGTATTAACTAAAGCAAATTTGGTCCAGAAATTCTCATTTTTTATTCTCATATGTTATTGATCCAAATTACTCACTATGCTGCGAAAACCTTACAACACCTTTTTCAGGTAGATGAAAATAATCCAATGAACACATTATGGCCCAGCTGCTCCACGGACAAAACCACATCTCAAATCTATCGTGTAATCAGGACCCCATTATCGATTGAGGCACCAGATACCTTTCGAATTAAATGGACCTCTGCAATACCGTGAGCAGATGCCCCAAAAATACTCCAATCTCATGCTAAATCAAAATATTCAAAACTTTCACCACGGGAACAAAATCCTTGATCACCCCCCAGTAGTCACATCAACCAAATACTACTTACGAGTTGTTAAGTATTCATTACATATGATTGTGGGAAATAATAATGCTGTTTAATTTATATGTCATTTAACGAAAAACTGTTAACGTCGTTATCTGGAATACTTCTGGTAAATGCTATAAAGTGTATTGATATTGGAATTGACTTTTATGCACCTCCAAACTCCTTTATGTTTGTTATTTTATTTTATATTGTTATGAAAACTAAATAAAAACATTTGTTAAAAAAAAAGGCTCTCTCAGACTTGGGGGCAAATTCACTAAGATTCGTAGTTGCGCCAGGCGTAACTTCGACGCACTTCGCCAGGCGTAGTTTCGCCAGCACTTTGCAAATTCACTAAAATCCGAAGTTGCGCTCAGGGGTAGCATAAGGTTGCGAAGTTGCGCTAGCGTTGATTCGCTAAGTAAAGCGAAGTTACGCTAGCGAAGGCTAATTTGCATACCGCGCCAAATTCAAATTTCAATGGAGGAACACGTATCAGCACTACAAATGGCTAGAAAAGCTTCAAAACATCAAATAAAAATTTTATTTTGCCTTACACATGTGCCCACTGTCTAGGTAAGTTGCCATGAGTCAGGAGAAATAGGGGGGAAGGAGGGGAGCCCCAAAAACTTTTTCGATCTTTTTCAGCCTATCACCCATAATGTAGAAAACACGCCAGCGTTTTTTGCGACTTAGAAAAAAATTTGACTTTTTTTGAAGCAATCCCTATCTACTCTATTGCGCTTCGCCTGGTCTGAGGTGGCGAAGGAAGTCTAGCGTAAAAGGTAGCGTTCAGTACACTGCGCGTTAGTGAATTTGCGTAGTTACGTCGCTAGCGAAACTTCGCCAGGCGTAAGGGTGTGAAGTAACACTAGCGAAACTACGCCAGCGTTCGTTAGTGAATTTGTGCAGTAACGAAAATGGCAAACGCTAGCGAAGTAACGCTAGCGTTCGGCGCTTAGTGAATTTGCCCCTTGGTCTTTATGCAGAAACACAACAGCCATGTGCTAGTTTTGGTTTTTCACAATCACACACGTAATCTTGCATAAATAAAAATAAATGGAGCCCTCAAGGGACATGATAAACAGTGAGAAAATCCAAAAAGGTTGATTTAGTTGACATTTCAGTTCCTTGGGGGTTTGTCTTGGGGAAGGTTCTCCTGGGGGACCAAAACATTGACTAAATAAATCTTTTATGATTTTTAAATGCCTTTATTTAATGCAAATTGCCCATTTAAAATAAATACATTTTAGATACAAAGTCCCTGGAGTGCCACGGATCCTTTTGATATACAGGTATGGGACCTGTTATGCAGAATGCTTGGTACCTGGGTGTTTCAGATAAGGGATCTTACTGTAATTTGGATTTCCATATTTTAGGTCTACTGAGAAATAACTTAAATATGAATTAAAACAAATAGGATTGTTTTGTATCCAATAAGGATCGGCTATATCTTAGCTAGGATCAAGTACAAGCTATTGTCTTATTATTACAGGGGGAAAAGGTAATTATTCTTAAAATTATAATTATTTTATTAAAATGAAGTATATGGGAGATGGCCTTCCTGTAATCCAGGCTTCTGGATAATAGGTTTCCAGATAATAGATACCGTACCAGTACTATATACATTTGGTTCAATACCTTGCTGCTATAACAACCTCTACTCTTCAGATCCTGGGTGATCACATGTGGCTCACAGTCAGGATTCTGGTTTATGCACACCTTTAGTTTGGTTGCAGCAAATAAACAAGTATAACAGCAGCATTTCTATACACAACATGTAGAACAGTGATCCCCAACATGTTGCTCACCAACCCTTTCTATGTTGCTCTTAGGGTCTTTAAAGCAAGTGCTAATTTTTGAATTCCTGGCTTGGAAGCAAGTTTTAATTGCATAAAAACTATGTATACTGCCAAGCAGAGACTCCTGTAGGCTGCCAGTCCACATAGGGGCTACAAAATAGCCAATCACAGCCCTTATTTGGTACCCAAGGGACTTTTTCATACTTGTGTTGCTCCCCAACTTTTATTACATTTGAATGTGGCTCACGGGAGGGTTGCCACCCGGCCGGTATTTTACCGGCCTAGCCGGTAAAATACCTGCCAAGGCTGGGGCCAGTATTACAAATTTACCGGCAATGTAGCTGCCGGTAAATTTGTAATACGATTAAAAGGAGCCCTCGGCCTGCCCCCAATCCCCTGGAACTTACATTTTCTTTTGCTTCTTCTACTGTCCGTGGTGTGGCCCCGCCCCTTTTGATGTCACGGCCGCCCCTTTGTGTCCCCGCCCCCACCAGCTGGTAAAGCATTTTAAAAAAGGTGGCAACTCTACTCACGGGTAAAAAAAGGTTGGGGACCCCTGATGTAGAATATTAACAGGGCTGCTGTAACTTTAAGGCAGCCTTAATAAAAACAAACAAAAAAGCTTCTACCTGAGATGGTCACTAGTTTATCCGAGCTCATAAAATGGACAGGTTCTGAATAGAGTTAAATGACTCATTACTTTAGAATCCGTAGTAGATCTTGCCAGAATACAAAAAATAGCAAGACTTCAAGCAAGACATAACAGGATATACAGTGTAATCGGAGTATCATGGTAGAAAAACACAGAGGAAATGGGTTAAACGCCAATACTACTTGGCTAGATTACCAAGTCCACTCATTGAAAGCAATTGATATTAATGGCTGCTAGGCTACACTTTCAGCTCTAAACATACAAACCCCAATCATCTCTCCTGGCTCTTTACTCCCCTAACCCAAAACAAGAAATTGTATTGAAATTAAAGGAAAAAGCTTCTGCCAACATTAATCAGTAAATTAAAAAATAAATAGACCCCTCACATATATCCAAGGGTTTGTGTTTGCCAAATATAGAGCTAAGTTTTAAGAAAAAGTAGGATTTGTTTAATTGAATCATTAAATGTACTTATTGTTAGAGAAAGAGCTAATTGTTTATGTATTTTTGCCAATAAATCAATTCTGATTTGCCATTAAACCTGTGAGTGTGGCTTGTGATCTGAAATGAACTCTGCATCTCCGTGGACTGCACCCAACAACTCAATGTTCTGATACGGCAAATCACAAGTGGTGCTTTGTTTCGACCCTAAACATGCCAACATACTAAACAAGCACAACAATCTCACAAAAACCCAAATCTGGCCCAAAGTTTATTCACTGGACAGCCCTTTATAATGTGCTTCTCCCTGCCCCATATCCCTATGTATGGCTGGCTCTGTTAGGTTGGAATGGCTTAGACATGATGTGGAATATTTATATGCTTCTGGTTATCTGGGTTCACATATAGGGGCAAATTCACTCACCTCTGGAAATTCGCCAGTGACGGCTTCGCTCACAGAGTTCAATGGACATACATGTTGCAGCAAATACATTACACAAGCCAGGAAACCTTAATAAAATAAAGTTGTTATATTGCCCTACTCATGAGCCCAGTGTATAGGTTATGTGCCATATGTTAGGGGGGAACCCCAAAAAACGTTACGCTCTTTTGCAGCCTATCACCCTGAAAAAAGGAAAAGACGCTATAGTTTTTTGAGACTTTTTTGAGGAACTCCTATCTAATCTATTGCTCTTCGCCTGGTCTGAGGTGGTGAAGGCAAGTCTGGCGCAACCGGTAACGTTCAGTAAAATCCACATATTAGTGAATTTGCGTAGTTACGTCCATTTACCAGAGCGAAACTTCGTCTAGCGTTAGGGAGCAAAATACCACTATAGTCTATATCCTAGGCCAGCGACCATTAGTAAATCGGCGAAGTTCCAAAATGACGTCATGCTGGAGAATTTTTGCCAGCGTTAGCCACATCGCCCTTTAGTAAATTTGCCTAATAGTATGCAAAAGGTTATCAAAGACATAGGCTAAACATGTATATTATGTTTTGAGATTCTGTTCCAGCCCAGGGTAAAATCCCACAGCAGCTCCCCATCTTCTTTTCTGTTTATTCACTGCATATGTTCTGCGCTGTTCTCATTTGAGTTTATGTACGGCAAACATATAGCATATAAAAGTCACAACTCCCAATACAAGACTCATTATATGGCAGCTCCCAAACCAGCTTAATTAGCATCAGAATTTTATAATCGGTCCTGGAGCATCAGCTTCTAATACGGACATGTGCTTTCAGAAAGAGCCTGCACTTTAGGAACTGTTTTCTGGCAGGCTGTTGTTTCTCCTACTCAATGTTACTGAATGTGTCCCAGTGGGACCTGGATTTTACTATTGAGTGCTGTTCTTGGATCTACCAGGCAGCTGCTATCTGGTTACCTTCCCATTGTTCTGTTGTTGCTGCTGCTGGGCGGGGGGGGGGGGGAAAGGAGGGGGTGATATCACTCCAACTTCCAGTATAGCAGTAAAGAGTGACTGAAGTCAGAGCACAAGTCACATGAATGGGAGCAGCTGGGAAACTGACAATATGTCTAGCCCCATGTCAGATTTCAAAATTAAATTTATAAAAAAAAACTGTTTGCTCTTTTGAGAAATGGATATCAGTGCAGAATTCTGCCGCAGCAGCACTATTAAAAGTGTAAAAACAGTATCCGTTTAAGTTCAGCATATAAAAGATGGCATTTTTTCCATATTTGTTATTATGATTTACAGTACTTCTCCATTCTCAACTCACCACATACCTCCCAACTGTCCAATTTATTCGCGGGCAGTCCCGATTTTGACAGCACAACCCGCAGTCCCGGATTATTAGTGAAATGTCCCGACTTTCTCTTTCATCTCCTGCACTGAACAGCCAGAAAAAGATACAAAGTTTCTGAAGTTTAATGGACTTTTGCCAGAGAGCCCAGAATACAATGCAGGTGTACTTAGATACATTTATAACAATTTAAGATGGGTAAAGAAATAATTGTAACAATTTAATATAAGCAGGTCTCTTGGGGAAACTGTGACTTGCAGCTTAAAGGGCAATTCACTTTCATTAGCAAAACTGTAATAATACATAAAAAACACAGAAATGTATTAAAACATTTATAACCTGCCAAATTTTGTAAAATCAACATGGTAATTAGGGCTTGTGTCCATAAAAATAGGCATGATCGACAAATTTTCGCTGTGCTCCGCGCTACAATACTTTTTGTTACTCTTTCTATATCCAAAATGTTGGGAGGTATGTCACATGACAGGGACAGAGGGTAATGGGAGAAGATAAGGAAGGATAACATCAGACAGACAATAAACATATAGCTACGGGCAGAGACACACAGGGAGATTTGGGGAGATCAGTCAGCCAGCGACAAATCACCTCTTCTTCGGGCGACTAATCTCCCCGAACTGCCTTCCTGCCGGCTACAATCTAAATCACCAGCAGGATGGCACTCGGAGCGCTTCATTTTTAAAGCCACCCGAAGTTTCCCCGTAAGGCAACTTCAGAAAAACAAAGTGCTCCCAGTGCCATCCCGCTGGCGATTTAGATTCTAGCTGGCAGGAAGACAGTTTGAGGAGATTAGTCGCCCAAAGAAGAGGTGATTTGCCGCCAGGCGACTAAATCTCCCCGAATCTCAACGTCTGTCTCTGCCCTTAAGCTAAACTGAAGCTTCAAATGAGTCAGTAATGTATTCATACAGGCTACAGAAAACAAAGCTCCTGAGATAAACAGGGAAATTAAAGCTACTCTATGTTTGGTCCATGTAAGGTGGAAAATAAGATTACTAATCCGACTACATATTGGACTTCTGCTTATCTATAAGGCAAAACAGTCACAGCAATGGGGGAAGGGAGAGGCCTGGAAACTGGGAATCGAATTACCTACCCCACAAGTACCAAATATGGAATAGCTTTAATTTCCCTATTTGCCCTGTTTAGCTCACAAATTGACCATAAAACATAATGGTAAAAATGTATGTTCAGCACAGGCCTTATTCATTGAATTTATGTTGAACAAGTAGGTCTACTGCCCCTTTAATACAGGTGTGGGCTCTATTGTCTAGAATAAATGGTCTTTCTGTAACGTGCAAAGACGTGCCTTCAGGCTACTCAAATCATTAAGCAAATGTTAAAAAGACCGCTTTTGCCATCAAGATGGATTTATACTGGTTTAGTTCAATGGAGTACAATGGACCTTTCTATTATTACAAAGAAAACACAAATGAGTCAAATTGTTTGTTTGACTATGACACTATGGCAAACTGTACAATACATCTCATACTTGTATTTCTATTGGACAAATACAAAGAAGAATTTTAGATGACATAACAGCAGCCCTGTAATTATGCATTTGCTAATAGTCGAGGCCGAATAACCCAACACTGCTGTACATAAACACAGTTGGAGCCTTTAACAACGTGTCAAGAACACTTGAATTAATTAAAAAAAAAAAATAAGTGAATATAGGCCTAGAGATTCCAATTATCTTCTTTCCGTAAGACAGCAATTCATTCCACTGCACTTAACGTAAAGGCTAACTCAACTTGTTTACCCTTTAAAGGTCATTTAATTGCAAATGGAATTGTATGAATCTTTAATATGAACTAATACGCCAGCATGTTGGCGTTTGCTCACCAATGCATGATTTATGTGCAGAATTGATCTTTAGGGAGCAGGCGGTGCAGGGATTGGCTCAAAGAGACAGGAGTGATGAGGCGGAGGCAAAGAAGCAACAGCCGCTCTAACAGCAATGCTGGGATGATAAAGCAGGAAAGGCAAATGACACAAATGGAGTTGTAGAATATGGAATATCGTAATTAGAAATCATCAGATACAGCAATTTCCATGTTAATAGACCATTTCTTCAGGTTTGCTGACCTTTAAACTCCTTTTACAGGAATGAGGGAGGAGCAAAAGATTAATGGAGTCTTCCTTTACCAGCACATTTTTACAGGGTTTTTTGATATGTGACTTATATTGCACTTATCACTCTCTTGTATTATGTACACTGAACATTATTATGCAGGATCATCCCTAAAAGCTGAAGCAAATAAAGGCCTGGGATCTGTTATCCAGAAAGCTCAGAATAAGAGGAAGGCAGTCTCCCATAGACTCCATTTTATCCAAATTTTTTAAAATAATGACATTTTTCTCTGTAATAATAAAACAGTACCGTGTACTCAATCTAAACTAAGATATAATTAATCCTTATTGGAAGCAAAACCAGCCTATTGGGTTTATTTAACGTTTAAATGTTTTTCTTTAGTAGATTAAAGGTATGAAGATCCAAATTATGTAAAGTGTTGTAATCTGGAAACCCCCAGGACCTGAGCATTCTGGATAACCCGTCTCATACCTGTACACATTGTACACATTGTACACTGTACTTATTCTTCCACCCCCCCCGAACTGCCTTCCCCCTGCCCTCTGCCGGCTAAACTTCTGAAAACGAAGCGCCACGAGTGCCTTCGGGCAGATTGTCGCCCCGAAGAAGAGGAGATTTGTCGCTGGGGCGACTGATCTCCCCGAATCTGCTCGTATCGCCAAACCATAAAGAGTGGTTCACGTTTAAGTTAACTTTTGGTATCATTTAGAATGACCAGTTCTCAGCAACTTTTCAATTGGTCTTCCTTCTTTTTTTTTTTCTTTCTCAATTTGCCTCTTCTTCTGACTCTTTTCAGCTTTCAGATGGGGTTCACTGACCCCATCTAAAAACAATGGCTCTGTAAAGCTATTACCACTGGCCCGAACAGCCTCCCACCAGTACAATAAATATATTTGGTAATAAGAAACAAAAAAAAAACTATTTCCAGAACAGTTGTAAAAATCAATTTATTATACAATGTAAACAACGTGAATAAGAAATAAAATTGTATTCTAAAATAGACAATACAAAATCTCATATTATTTACAAGATGAAAACGATTTACAAAACAACCTTACAAAGGCAGCTAAAAGTTAAAAAACAGTGATATATATAATATTTAAGGCATTTAGATATGGGATAGGCAACACTCAGCACTTCAACTGTTTTAATTACAACTTTCAACATGGCTGGATACCATAAGGCGATGCAACATCCTTCAGTCAATTGATAATATATATTGTTAATACATGTATGTGTCCTCTTGTAAATAAAGAAAAAGGAACAATACAAATCTCAATAAATAATCAAGGAGAAATTAAAAATACAGAAATGAAATTGAATGCAGAATGGAATATGTTTTTGCATAACTAGTCAGTGACGCTTTTCATAAAGTATCCGAAGAAGCCGATGACTCTGAATCCAGAAAAATGGTGCTTCTGTCCTCATCATGATCCACTTCCTTAATTGACGGGAGAATCACAGACATCTTCTTTGGTGGGTCAGGCGCCCTTTCTATAGGGAAGACAAGCAATATATAAGTATTTCTGCCATTGCTAAAGTACTGATCCAGATGCTCTGTATTCTAACCCCAACATTTCCATCTTTGCTGTCAGACAGAAGCCAGACAGTGTTGCTCTGAATATCCAAATGTATATAGTAATGCTGAATGGCTCCTGGGCTGAAAGGACAGATATTATTTGATCCGGCCATACATGTGGATGGGAAACACCACTGACCCACGACCCTTGAACATTGTCAGGTGGCAATGCACTAGTTCATCCAGGTCTGATGAATTGTGCCCAATTCCAAAATATATGGCCCCCGGACTTCCAGACATGGGTGCTATAAGTGATAGAATTCACTCAAAAGACTATAGCTGCAAATTTGCTCTTGATTTACCAAAACAGACATCTTACTTGGGCAAAAAACACAGCAATTTGTGCCCACATATACAACGCTTTACACTTGTGTTTGTAATTAATAGTGTGTAGAGAAGACTAGCTGTGTTTGGAAGGAGGAAGGATGAGCTGTGATTGGCAGCAGGGAGGATGAGCTGTGATTGGAAGCAGAGAGGATGAGCTGTGATTGGAAACAGGGAGGATGCGCTGTGATTGGAAACAGGGAGGATGAGTTGTGATTGGAAACAGGGAGGATGCGCTGTGATTGGAAGCAGGGAGGATGCGCTGTGATTGGAAGCAGGGAGGATGCGCTGTGATTGGAAGCAGGGAGGATGCGCTGTGATTGGAAGCAGGGAGGATGAGCAGTGATTGGCAGCAGAGAGGATGAGCAGTGATTGGAAGCAGGGAGGATGAGCTGTGATTGGCAGCAGAGAGGATGAGCTGTGATTGGCAGCAGAGAGGATGAGCTGTGATTGGAAGCAGGGAGGATGAGCTGTGATTGGCAGCAGAGAGGATGAGCTGTGATTGGCAGCAGAGAGGATGAGCTGTGATTGGCAGCAGCAAGGATGAGCTGTGATTGGAAGCAGGGAGGATGAGCTGTGATTGGCAGCAGAGAGGATGAGCTGTGATTGGCAGCAGAGAGGATGAGCTGTGATTGGAAGCAGGGAGGATGAGCTGTGATTGGCAGCAGAGAGGATGAGCTGTGATTGGCAGCATAGAGGATGAGCTGTGATTGGAAGCAGGGAGGATGAGCTGTGATTGGCAGCAGAGAGGATGAGCAGTGATTGGCAGCAGAGAGGATGAGCTGTGATTGGAAGCAGGTAGGATGAGCTGTGATTGGAAGCAGGGAGGATGAGCTGTGATTGGAAGCAGGGAGGATGAGCTGTGATTGGCAGCAGAGAGGATGAGCTATGATTGAAAGCAGGAGGATGCCCTGTGATTGGAAGAAGGGAGGACGAGCTGTGATGACCAGAAGCAGGGAGGATGCGCTGTAATTGGCAGCAGGGAGGCTGCAGTATGATTGGCTTCAGGGAGGATGTGTTGTGATTGGCAAGAACAGTTGGATACAAGAACATTGAGTGGCATTTGTCTTTTAGAATATATGAATGCAGCACCTATGAAAAATTTGATTAAAATAAAAGGTAATACATAAAAAAATGAAGTCATAGTCATAAGAAAATACAAGTAATTGACCAAACAGGTGACAAATCTATAAATATACCAAGAATAATACAAACAAGTCCAAAACAGAAGCTCACTATTAAAAAATATTTATTCTGTTTAAAATGAAATGAATCCAAAAGTGAATAAGAGCTCACAGCAAAGTGTGGCAGGTGAAAGAGCCAAACAACTTCCAATGGGCTGGTAACACATACCCCCTACAAGTCCTGAGTGGATAGTATGCTCTGACCCCCCCCCCCCCAGCCCAACAACCTGCTATCAGCCGAGTGACCTTTTCTCCTTCTGTATCACAGTTTCAAGAAGGGGTTTGCCTCACAGTAATAAAGATAAATGTGCTGGTATGTCAATGTGACCAGAACTACAATACTATTTTTTTGATGAAGACACCTAAGGCAATGATTGACTAGAAGGTTGGAGAATGGGTTAGATTAAGAAACTGAGAACAGAGAGATAAGGACTAATAAGGAGGAGCTAGATTAACTAACAATTCTGGAGAAATGGCAACTTTGATGCTGTTTAGCTACATAATGTAGGGATAAGTAAGTTAAACTGCCATCAGCAAGGATAACAATGAATGTATCTTCTGTCACCATCATAATGGGCCATGACACTTACAAACAATAAACAACTTGATCATTTTATCAGCCTCTTGGATTAAGTGCAATTCATTAAGATGAATGCTGTTCAAGGCTGTTGGTAAATCCCTTCTTCAGATATCATCTCAGAATGTGTGTGCTATGCAAAGTTCTTTAGTCTAATTACCCACCTGCAAATAGTGCAGTTATTATGTTATCACGTCTCATGATCTATTTATGTGACTAAAGTAAAACTACATTCCTAAGTAGTGGTGCATGCACCCTAGTGGGACACTGAACTGCTTAATTAGAAATGAGAAAAGTTAAGAGATCTCATCGTACGAATCGAGGATTCGTATGATTTTCGGAACGTGTGTGGAGAGTCCCGACATTTTTCCTCCGGCGCAGATCGGTCATTTGGTCGATCGGACAGGTTAGAAAATTTCTGTTGGCTGACGATAATATCTCTGCGTGTATTGCCGATCATACGATTTTCAGTGGGAGACTGTCACTAGCTATGGTTGGACATAGATATTGTACGATTGCTGTCAGGGGCAGAACATTGCTGATCTGTTCTTTAACTAATCTCACTGGTAAGACTTTGATCTGAATGGTTAGTGGCAGGTCGGGAGATGGGAAAGTCCGATCGTACATTGATACACAGCTTAAAGGTGGCCATACACAAGGATATCCGCTCGTTTGACAAAGTTGAGAAACGAGCGGATCTCTCCCCCAGTTATGCCCACATTAAGATGGGGCGATATCGGGCTGACCATCAATGAACAGATGTGGCCCTGCCCGAACAGCATCTGGCCCGTCGGCGATTTACATTCTAGCCCCAAGGGAAGGCATTTAGGGGAGATTAGATGCCCGAATCAAAACTCTTATATAAGTTCAACTTGTCTTTTATAAATTACTCTGTAAGTATTTGAGCACATTATTCTCTAAAGGCAAAAAATATGAAACTCTGTACTCCTGCCTGTACTCTATGCAGATTGATGTGATTCTGCTGAGAAACAGAAGTTGCGATGAGTTTCCTGAGCTGTGGGTTGAGTGCAGAATTAGAGGATGCATGTGCCACAGAGGATCAAATAAAAACAGGTTTTTATCATGGCAGATCCATGTTACCCCTTCAGTGGCCAAATCAAGGGAGACCTGTTAACTATCCAAGGGGAGGTTTCAGCTCTGTTTTCTTGCAGAGAAAGTACTTGGCTAAAACATCAAACCAAAGCAGAGTGGATTAAACAACACAAGCCTATGAACATATTGCATAGCCATTTAAGGACATGGCTAAATATAACCACATTTCACGCCACTTTTTTGCTGCTTCATATGCCATGTCCTAATCGTGCCTTGTCTAGTACATTGCACAAGCCTGCGATTAATCTACTGACAGGCTTTACCGAGGAATTGTTATTGTACTGCATCACCACAGTCTAAAGAGCAGCAGGTCTACTAATATTCACATAGTCATAACAGAGCGGCACTGGGAAAATAGCTGCAGAAATAGCATTCTCTTGCATGGCAGAGAACAAAGGCCAGTGCTGAGATTGAGACTATGAAACATGTTTCATTCACATTGTTGCCGTCATTCACTTTTCATATTAGCACTGTATATATTAATGGGCACCAAACAATCCCCAGCAGAGTACGACAGAGAGACAAAGGCAACCTCCAGGGAAAGGAAAGAAGGGAGGACTTTGTTTCTACAGCTACTACAGGATGAAAGTGAATACTGGCACAAGTGCTCTCAGGTACAGTCTGTTCCAGACACAAACCTAATGGGCAACACGATTTGAAAGTAACAAAGAAAGAATAATATGGTCACAGCTAAGCCTCCTTATCTCTTCCACTCATCAAGGCTGGTCTGCCCGAATACCAGAGGATCTCCTGGTGGCCCTCAGCCAATGAAATTCCGAAGGGGTTGGATGGCTTTTTAGCAAGTGAGGGAATATAGGGTTATGGAAAATAGCTCATAGTACAAGTTGATCCAGGGAATTTTTTCCCCCTCTGAGGCAAATTGGAGAGGCTTCAGATAGGGGGTTTTTTTGCCTTCCTTTGGATCAAACAGCAGTAAGGCAGGTTAAAAAAAGTTAAAAGATTGAACTTGATGGACATGTGTCTTTTTTCAACCTTAATTACTATGTTACTATAGCTATAAGGCCTTGCCATCAGGGGTACTGCAAGGGGCATTTTGTTATCGAGGCCTCATTTTACTTAATGACAGGGTTTCCACACAGGGGCCCCGGTGACCAGTAGGCTAAAAACTGGTGGGGGCTGCTAATTTAGTAGTAATATGGGGCCTCATGATTATTAATGTTGGCCCTGTCTGTCATAAAGCAAGCTAGGGTGTCTGCTGTTGGGAGTAAAGAAATAAGAGTCACCTGAGAACACACATCACAATATTACACCTTGTTTTTAGGCAAACCATTTTTTATTCTGACAAAAGTACCCTCTTTAAATACTTCATAATGACGTTCTTTGTCAAAGCAGAATAGACCTGCAGTGCAGACACATTCATTTCTGTGATATAATTGTTTAGTTAATATTTGAAACATGCATAAAGTGTCATCTCGATGATTAACACCACCGCAATATGAATAGTGTTTGACCCTATATTGTGCAGAAGAGCTTTCTATTGGGCATCTGTGTAGGAGTTTCTTCTTCACAGTAGCATGGGTGAGCTTTAATGAATAGCTACTAGCTGTGTATCATTTAGGGATCAGCTGATCACAGATCAAGGGTGCTTTAAACTCAAATGAAAGGATTAAAAAATATGTATTACCTTGCTATCAAAAAAAACTTTTTATATTTAGAGATGCACCGAATCCAAGATTCGGCCGAACCGCATCCGAATTTGCATATGCAAATTAGGGGCGGGGAGGGAAATCCGTGACTTTCTGTCACAAAACAAGGAAGTAAAGAATGTTTTCCCCTTCCCACTCCTAATTAGTATATGCAAATTAGGATTCGGATCGGTATTTGGCTGAATCTTTCGGCAGAATCCAAAATAGTGGATTCGGTGCATCCCTATTCATATCTCAGATGGAAGATACCATGGAACGGAAAATAAACACTTGCTGTGGCTGATAAGTTAAGAAGTGATTAACAATCCAATTCATAGATAATCAATCACTGACTGCTTTATTCAATTATTTAAAAACTGCTGAATCTTTGGGCTGTAGAAAGTCATTATTATATACATTGGTCTAAAGCAGTGATCCCCAACAAGTAGCTTATGAGCAACATGTTGCTCTCCAACTCATTTGAGGTTGCTCTCAGTGGCCTCAAAACAGGTGCTTATTTTTGAATTCCAGGCTTGGAGGCAAGTTTTGGTTGCATCCCCAAGCTTTTTTAGCGCTGACTCATACAGACTTTGACATTGAGAGTCTGAATGTAGGTTGACAATCCACATGGGGCTATTAAATGGCCATTAACAGTCCTTATTTGGCACCCCAAGAACATTTTTCATGCTAGTGTTGCTCCCCAACTCCTTTTACTTCTGAATGTTTCTTCATAATGAGACCGGTGCTTCTGAAATTTTTGTGAGTTTCGGCGAATGCACAGTTGTCGCAAAACAGAAAATTGCTCCAACTGCGCATGCGCCACTCCGCCGGTCTCATTCCAAAGATTACCGAAGAGAAGAAGATGGCGCCCGTGAACTCTGCTGGAAAGAATCTGCACGGAGGGGTAAGTCAAGACTTAGGGGCATTTGCCTGGGGTAACACTTGGGCTGGAGGGAGGGGGGTGAATGTAGGGTAGGGGGGATTTGCTTCTCCTTTAAGTCTACTAGAAAATCATTAAATTGTTTCCAATAAGGATTAAACAAATCTTAGTCTGGATCAAGCATAAGACACTTTTTATTATTACAGAGAAAAAGAAAATAATTTTTTAAAACAATTGTATTATTTGGATAAAATGGAGTCCATGCAAGATGGCCTTTCTGTAATTCTGAGGTTTCGGATAATGGATCCCATACCTGTACTACCCCACTTTCCCCTTTTGTACATGTACTGGATAGGAACTGTTGCATGACAAGAACGGAAAGGTCTATTTTTCTAGTTGGTGTGTGTTACTAGCCATATAATGGTCAGCTGAGAAAGTAGCAGTTTAATTAAAGGCAGATGGGAAGTAAATTTGTGAGTTCAATGTATGAAAGGCTGAAAAGGCTGCTAGAATAAAACCCCATCATGAGATGGGCAAGGAATAGCCCATCTTATAAATGGTCCATCTTTTAAAAGACATTATTAATGGAAGTTATTTGTATTAAATATTTTATATTATAAATATATATAACATAAAATGTTATGATAAATATAAAATATTTACCTCTTACCACGTGTGAAATGGCAAGTTGGTGTTGTGGCTGAAGGTTGTCAAATATCAGGAAATATAAATGTTACATTTGTGCTTGTTGGAACTCTCTGGAAGCTCTACTGTAGGCATCCAATTCATGTATTATTCAGCAGCATCTGTCCCTATATTATACCTGCAGGCATTAAGGTGCTAGATTGCTAGTAAACACTGTATTCTCATTAATAGTTTCTTATTGTTTTTTTATTCATATTTTTAGGAGAACGTTTGCTATTGCTATCTATGCCCCCCTGTGAGTATAAAAAGATAAATGAACCCCAGAATAGCTGTCAATGGCACGGAACACTCAACATAACAAGTTGGGTAATTTCAGTAATCCTTCTGAGCCGCATGATTCAGCCATGAATGTATTTGGCTCACCATGAAAAGAGTACAACGGGCAGCTAAATTGCTTCTTATCACTGCAGGTGATACTTACAGATCCTGAACTGGGCTTCGTGGGGGCTTTTAGAAACTATTTCAAATAGCTTAAGCTCTGGGCTGCTTTAGAACTATACAGCTGATTGGGGTCAGATTTTAGGTGATGAATAATGGACTGGTGGGGAAAATAAACATACGTTTGCTGCTGTACTCTGTGTACTTCTGATTTTAATGTCGTCTACTGACGAAAAATTGTATCTAATAATATGTTTGGTTTTATGGGACAGTAGAAGACACAAATTATTACAATTGTGGTCAGAAATATCTACAACTTTGCACTAATGCACCAGCCCTGCCAGAAAAATTTTGAAATTAACAATTCTATGGCATTCACATACGCATTTTTTTTGAAGTGGGAAGCCAAAGCCAAACTTATCCAATTTCACATAAGATTTTTAAATGGACTGGAGAAATGAACTGAGCCTTTTAGAAACGGAGATAAATATATGGATTTCTAGTGTGTAAGTAAATTCTCCTGTTATGAGTTGCTGGTGCCTGCAGTATAAGAAGCATGCATTCAACCAAATGGAATTGTCTGTGTGCACCAAACTGAACATGGAGAATTGAAAGAAAACATGGACACTCCCAAGTCCATCTCCAGATACATTAATGTGTCCGACATAAACAATGTTATCAAGAAGCCTGTGCCTTAGGTCATTGCAGCCTACCTCCTGGACATGGAGAAAGACAAGAGAAAACTTGATCACGTTTCAGGATGGATTGTGGCAAGAAAACCTTGATCAAACCATCAGATCTTTAGACAGAATTTGCCAGTTTCAATTCAAATATCAGTCAGCATTTCAAGAACCAAGACGACTCCACTGCTGACAGATAAACATAAGAAAGCCTGGCTGGAGTTTGCCAAATACATCTGTACAAACCAAAATGAAATTAGAGCATACTTTTTTTTTTTTTTTTTTACAGAAAAGAGATGAGCCTCTAAAAAAGAAACGCCATCCCTACAGTTAAACATGGAGCAGGTTTGCTGATGTTCTAGGGTTACTTTGCTACTATTGGAATTGCGTGCCTTGATACTGTGCATATTATGATATCAGCCACTTACAAAGAGATTTTGGAGCACAATTGTGAACCCAGTGTCAGAAAGCTGGGTCTCCCTTGCAGGTCCATGGGTCTTTCAGCAAGGAACTGACTAAGCACAATTACTCAGGAATGGTTAAAAACAAAATTCTGGGCTATAACGAAGTGTAATGGGTCCAGATTAAAATCCTATTATTCACTTATGGAGAAATTGGAAAACTGCATTTGGGAGAAGGCAAATCATGTTTAGTTGAGATATCATTAAAATAAAATATCAAAACATGAACAACAACAAAAAATACCAATACCAAATACATCTTGAAATATGTTTGATCCAGTAATTCTTTTTTAGATCAAACTTGAAATAACTTTGTTTGCAGCTAACAGGTTTTAACGTTAACCTTTAAGAACCCAAAGTCAGTTGCTACCTCCCCTTGAATGATCCCTTTAAAACTGAAAGTATTTCCATATTTCAACCAAATATTTAAGGCCAGAATGACCAGCGAGATGTTGCTGGCTGTGGCTGGATCCACAGATTGGTTTGACAACTTAGATGCAGTTGCACATGTCTAAATATAATGAAACTATCGATATACAAGGTATAAAACTTCTGATTATGACAAGTGAAGGATACAACAAAAATACAAACATTAATGTACACCAATGGTATTACTCAACATAATCAGAGCTGAAGAAGCTCTGCTATGTTATTATTTGGCTTTTTAATGTACAAGTAAATATGTCATCATAGGACAATACCATGCAATGCCTTTACATTGAGTTGTATCTTTTCAGCCTTGAGGATATAGCATCACTTTATACAATAAGGACACATTTTCATGTGGTTTTGTTGCCAAGAGATACTGTATATGCAGGTGACAGACAATCAGATAAACAGTACTTGGGCAACCATAAAGTACAGGCCTTTGCTACAGGCCATAAGTGCCATGTGGACAAAGAAAACATTTAAAGCTTTTGATGGTATAAAGATTTTTTTTCTTTATGATCTACCATTTATTTTTATGGCCTGTTCTCTGGCTTTTCTGTTTCTTATGTTAGAATGGTTTGTCTGGAGTTGGAGCACTTGGACCACTGTATCTACATGGTGAGTGTTTTGTGACAGTTTTAGTGCCTTTTGTTCTGTTTCCATTAGTTTGCTTTTGGCAAGAACATTAAATTCCTTTGCACTATTCAATTCCTGGATAAAAGACTGCTGAATGTATAAAATCACATGCCTTTATTTCGTCAAATGTTATAACAGGCGTGCACGCGTTCTATCTCGAATATATGCATGTGTGGTGAACAATGGTCTATGGTATGAAAATACCCTGAAATGTAGCAGTTTTCCTTTAAGCAGAGAACCAGACTGCTCTAACAGCAAGATGCATGGGAAAGGCAGATCACTTAATCTGTTTGTTCAATAATTTCTACCAATTCCAACATCATCACTTCCCAAATTGCACAGTGATTAAGCAAACAAGGCCAAGTAAGAACAAAAGCTGTGACACGTGGATGCAAGGAGACGTGTTAATGGTTACTCTTCACATTGGTTTAATGGCAAGCAACAAGCTGATGGCCATTTGCATTAAGCAGTTAATTGTGCGGTAATATGTGATTGAGTATTTGGCTCACCAGCAAATAGACCAAGGTATAATTATAGGCGTAGAAGCCAGCTTTTGTTTCCTGAGGTTTCTGCCTTTGTCCAAGTTTCTGAGACATGTCCCAAAGCTCTGGTTAGCACAAAACTAAGCCAAGACATCTTCTTTATAGTAATAAGGCCTTGTACACAAGCAAGTAGCAATCAGATTGTCAAATCACACTAACAAATAGTGCTGCAATTATTCAGCTTTGTTTCGGTGGATTATACTCTTCCAATTGTCAAAGAACTTTTCTGTCTGTTTTACATTGAGGTTAGTGCCGATATACCAACTAGCAGAGAGGAAAGATTTCAACTAAATATCCATCAAGATATGCGAACAGAAGGTGAACATAAAAAATACAAGCCATTACAAATACATATACTACATCATTTGAAAAAAAGGGAGGGGGTGGCACTTCTACTAAGTGCAAGTTTCTGAGCTGCACTGATTTGAAATTAGTCTAGCCGAATTCCTCTCTGATTTTTCATATGAACTGGTAACCTAACTGTAAAAGAAAAATATTGACACAAAAAATAACTACCCAGTACAAGGCATGTCTCATCCTCAGCAGCACCCGTGGTAGAGCAGATTTAAAAGTAAACAACAAATCTCCCTGTCTGCCGTTAGCCTAACATACGTATGTCATGGTTAAAGCCAATAAATCTGCTCTTGCCACCCCTTACTGATCTACAGCCTAAGAACACAAATGGAACCAATGAGCACTATAGAGAAACTGTGTGTGTGTTCTACATCTACAAAACACAATTGGATGCTTTTAGAATTCCATTTCCTCATAACCCACACAGGCTTGCCACTAGCTTATGATGTCATTGTTTCAACAGCTGCTTCTGGGCTCGCTAGAGAAGAATATCTATGTCCCCGATGGTTTTGTAGCAACTTTAGCAACCTTGCCGCTAAGGCTTTGAAGTTGGGGTGCTGAAAGACCACTCTTGTTAAATACCCCTTTACGTTAGTAGTAATAGTTTATGCAGACTGACATCGTTTAAGTTTTAAAGGTATATGGAGAAAAGCTTGAGGTCATTTCATAGGTCTTTTCAACAGCAATAATGACTCACTAAAAATGAGATTAACATTTTCAGCAACAGGTTTCTTGTTTCTTAGTGTTTAAAAGACCTGTTAGAGTTAAAATGAGATGGAATTGGGATGCTTTAAAAGGGTTATATGTAAATAGAGTGAAGCCTGAACTGCTGGTCCCAATGTACTAGTGCTACTTCTAGTCGCACCTTTGCTTTTGCATTATGAGGTAGTATTTTAGCTCTCAATGGAAAAACAAAGTTTGTAAAGTCTGAGGAAATATTATACTGGACAATCCATTGATCAAAATCAGCTTAAATTTGACTATGGACTATCTGGAGCAGTGATCCCTAACCAGTGGCTCGCGAGCAACATGCTGCTTGCCATCCCCTTGGATGTTGCTCTCATTGACTTTAAAGCAGGTGCTTATTTTCGCATTCCAGGCTTGGAGGCATGCTTTAGTTGCATAAAAACCAGGGGTACTGCCAAGTAGAGCCTCCTGTAGGCTGACTGGGCTACCAAATGGCCATTCACTGCCCTTAGTTAGCATCCCCTTGAAGTTTTATCATTTTTGTGTTGCTCCCCAACTCTTTACATTTGAAGGTGGCTCAAAGGTAAAAAAAAAAAAAAAAAAAAAGTAATGTAATTATATGTAATTATATTTTATATTCATGTGAATTGTATTCTAATAATGCACTTATTGTTACTTTTTATTTCAATGACCCCTTGTTTATTACTACTAATTTATTGTTTTGCTGTACAGTACTTTGCCCTCAAGGAGCGCTTTACAAATAAAAACATACATACATACATACATACATACATTAGCCAAAATGATTGGCAGCCCAGCCTAAGGGTGTATAAAATTGAAATGCAGCCCTATAGATGGGAAATATATATACATTAGTTAGTAGGCAGACTACCTACTTACCTAAAAGTAATACCACAAATATTAGAAAATAAGCTCTTCTGAGAAAAGCAGATAATAGAAGCCAAAAGTTACCCCAAGGCAATGTGCATACACTATTGGTACAACAACCTTAATCCTTAAATTAGCTATTTAGTCAGATTTAGCTGGAAAACTACAAGTTTAAATTTGGGTTAATTGATTTTCTAAATGGAAACTTTCCATCCAGGAGGAGACAGTCAGCAGACAATGAGAGATAATTAGTAAATTACAGTTCACAAAGTGTAGCAGCACATGGAGCAAATTGTTTTTAGAAAGTTTGCCACACACTACAGACTTTGGAGATATCCAAAAAAGAGGACTGCAGGCTAATTATACCCTTTTGTCTCACACATGGATGTCCAAATGACACTGGATGCACCGGTTGTATCAATATTTTCTGTTGGGTGAAAAGGTTTGGGCACTCCTGCTCAAATTACATATTTTGCTGATTTTTTTTAAGAGTAAAGTTAGTGGAAGCTCTGCAGGGGACAACTTTAACCATGACATATTTCTGAAAATGTTCAAACAAAATTAAAGGCCAATTGTGAGGCACGACAGTCACTAAAGCTGGCCATAGACGCAAAGATCTGATCGTACGAATCGAGGATTCGTACGATTTTCAGACCGTGTGTGGAGAGTCCCGACATTTGTCGTCCGGCGGAGATTGGTCGTTTGGTCGATCGGACAGGTTAGAAAATTCGGCTGACGATAATGTCTCTGCGTGTATTGCCGATCATACGATTTTCAGTGGGAGACTGTCACTAGCTTTGGTTGGACATAGATATCGTACGATTGCTGTCAGGGGCAGAACATTGCTGATCTGTTCTTTAACTAATCTGACTGGTAAGACTTTGATCTGAATGGTTAGTGGCGGGTCGGGAGATGGGAAAGTCCGATCGTACGTTGATTCGTACGATCGGATCTTTGCATCTATGGCCAGCTTAAAGGGGACATTTTGCATAACCTTCATATTCAGATATATGATGAATCTTTCCTCAAACAATGTAATGATGCAGAAAAAAAAAGTTTTGAATGCATTTTACCTGCTAAAAGTGTCATTATATCAGAGCTGCAATGAGAACCTCTCAGGTCAGAAGCTAGGCTGAAATGAAGAGTGGGAGTGTCTGTTCATTCTCTCACAGGAAATGGTCACAGCACTGACTGACAGGCTGAACTCATGAGCTGTAGCAGCCAAACCCCTCCCCTCCCACCCTCTGTCCTATGTTTCCAGCCTGCACATAATTGTCTTATGCTGCTGCCTGATCATTTAACTTATCAGTATATTGTAAATGCTCAGCATAAAGCAAGAGATGTTAAGTTTAATACAAACTATAAAGAGTATACAAATTTGCTGTTCTAAAACATTTTCAGGTGCAGTGAGTTGCAAGGAAAAAACGCAGCTTTTTTGGAATATTTTTATGATCTTGTGCTGGGAGTTGCAAGGGAAAAATGCAGCTGTGCTCACTGCTGTAACAGTTTGTGGTCAGGTGCAGGGAGTTGCAAGGGAAAGGCAGCTGTTCTAGAAGAGTTTATCAGGTGCAATGAGTTGCAATGGAAAATGCATCTGTTTTGGAATATTTTATGATCAGGTGCAGGGAGTTGCAAGGGAAAGGCAGCTGTTCTGGAACAGTTTATTGTCAGGTGCAGGGAGTTGTAAGGAGATAAATGCAGCTGAAGTTCTGGAATTGGGTAACATCTCATAACAGATACAAGGTGTAAAAAAAAAAAGAAAAGAAAAGGAAAACCTAAAAAATATTCATAGCTTTTTGTATACAAAATGAGATTGTATGTGTTTTTATTTACAAAATGTTATAGTTTGCTTTTCTTTTTTTTTAACCAATATCCACAAAGGAGAGGAACAAGCATTGGGTAAGGGGGGGGGGGGGAAGGAGCAGTGGAGGTACAAGGAAAAGAACAAGTCAGACAGGGAGAAAAGCGAACAGTGAGAGATAGGGAGGTGGAGGTTAAATGAATAGAGCAGAGAGTGACAAACGAGTAGTGGAGGGAGGGGGGGAATGAGCAGGGGAAGAACTGGAAGGTTAAATGAGTAGAGCAGAGAGAAAGAAAGGAGCAGTGGGGGGGAGATGGAGAAAAACGAACACAGCAGAGAGTGAAAGAAAGGAGCAGTGCAGGGAGGGGGAAATGAGCAGGTGAGTAAGGGGTTAAACAAATAGAGCAGAGAGTGGCAGAAACGGAGCAGTGTAGGGAGTAAAATGAACACAGCTGAGAGTGAAAGAAACAGTAGTGGAGGGAGGAGGAAACAAACAGAGAGTCAGTGAAATGAGCAGGGGAAGAAGGGGTTAAGTGAATAGAGCAGAGAGAAAAGGAGCAGTGGGGGAGAGGCAGTAAAAGGAACAGGGGAGGAGGGGTTAAAAAAATAGAGCAGAGAGAGACAGAAACTGAGAAGTAAATAGAGCAGTGGAGGGATCAAAACGAACACAGCTGAGAGTGAAAGAAACAGCAGTGGAGGGAGGGGGGAAACAAAGTAACAGAGGAAGAGAATGAACAGGAGAGGAGGGGGGTTTAACAAATCGAGCAGAGAAGAGAAACGAGCAGTAAGAAGGATCCAGTCTGTAGAAGGAATGCAGGGACGGACTTCGTCTGACATCATGAACAGCACCGCCCACCTCTGCACGCCCAGTCCTCCCTCACTGGATGCAGCTCTATTACACAGGCAGAAACGGCCGTCGGCTGCAGAGCCTCATACCAGAGATTCCAAGACAGGAAACTTAGCAAAGGGGCGGGCTGAACACAGTTTTCATGCTTGTATGGACATATTTGACCCAAAAGGTATTAAAATAAAAGCAATTCCTTATATTTTACATTATTTTACATGGTTTTCTGCAATGTAAAAAATTATGGTATATGTCCCCTTTAACATAAAATCCTGGGCTGGTTCTCCTCTTCTTAAATCAATATACCATCCCAAGTATTCTTCTTTAGAGGTGTGGCACGGCCATCTTGCCTGCTCTCCCAGCGGTGAAAGTGCTTGTGCATTATATACTGCTACTGGTTTAGCTATTACACTAAACAATAAAACAAGGAGCGAGATGGCCCTGACCAACTTTTAAAGAGCAGTACCAGGGAATTTTGTAAGACATACAGAAAGATTTCAGGCAAGCAATTGAGGTTACCGGGGGTTTTCTCAAAAATCTTTTTGGCCTTTTGATCACCCTTAAAGGGCACCTTTTGCATTCACTTCAACTGGTGAATGCATGTTACCCGGATGGTAAATCATGCACCTACCATTGCCTCCCTGAACTAGGAATAGGCACCTGGTGCAGCCTGTTGTAGTGCCCGGCAAGCAGGCCACTCTATTTATTTGCTGACATTAAGAGACTGAAAAATAAATCTTAAAATGTGGTATGCATAAACATTTGGGTTTGCTCCCTGTTAGTATTTAGTAACACATCCTTTGGCAAAAATAATAGCCTCCAAACATTTCTTGCAGCCAGTTAACAGTCCTTCTGTTCTTTGCTTTTTCCATCTTACTGAACACACTTCTAGTTCAGAAATATTATTAGGTTATCATGTATGCACTGCAGGTCTCAGATCTAACCAGAGATTTTCAATTATATTCAAGTCTAGAAACTGTGAAGACAATCACAGAACTTTAATCTTTTGCGCTTGAAGTTGTCTTAGTGGATCGGCTACAAGAGTGCCATATATTTTTTTCATTCTGAATTTAACAAAGAAAGTGTGTTTACTTATTTTCACTTAGATGTAACCTAAATGTAACAAAATGTAAATGTAACAAACTTGCAATTTGTCCAGAAATGCCCAAACTTCTAATGGCGGCCTAACAAGCACAATCTATACAATTCTGGAACATCTGACAACGGCATACATAATAAACCAGACAATTACAGCTCCTGGCTTTTCATTTTTGCCAATCAACCAGCACGTCCACTGTGCTTGTCAATACACACATACATCAATGGTCAGGAACTGACTGAATCAGGGGACTGTCAAAGTGCAACCACCACCTACCCCAGACATTATCCAAAACAGCTGTTTCTCTCTGGAGAGCATATATTAAACTTCTACAATACAGTCTATTAAAAGTTAGCCTCCTATTAGAGAGTTCATTAAATGATGAGTTAATCAGTAAAGCCCCTTAATGTTACAAAAATTTTAATATATCTCATAAATGGGGTCCTCTGATCACTGGTACCTATAAATCTTTTTATGTCCAATGTATTAAACTTAATTTCAGACTCTTTTCTGTAGGACGCATAGAACTCTCTGTTGGAATCTTTTGCTTGCTTTGTTTACCCCAATAAAAGGTCCCTATTCTTTACAAAATTAGAAAGATCATACAAACATACATACATACATACAAACCACTCTGAAACGGAGCGTTTCATGAAAAAAAATCACAGTGTGTAAAATCAATATTCAGCCTTCTGTCTAACCACAATAATCCCGCCTCTTTCTGCCCCTAAATACTTCTGCACTGAAACTAAGCTGAAGGAATTAATTCAGGAACGTTTCCTTTCCCTTAGGAGAACCTGATATCCTGCATTAATTTATTATTTTAACTGGCTAAAAAAAAAAAACAGAATTTGACAGAAAGTGACTATTCTGAACAGTTATGAGAGGTGCTCTTGTAAATGTTTTCCCACCAAGGCAGCAGCTTTCCTTCTTCCTTTGTTATACCCCCCCATGGTGCATACTGTCCAAAAAAAATACATTCATTCTGGTTTAATGAAATCTAAAGGACGAATTGATATACAGTATGCATACCTACATGAATACAATGGGCTTTTTTATTACAAGAAGAAACAAGACACTGTGGTCTTGTACCAATACAAAACATCTTCTTCAGCTTACTGACAAAAAGACAGCTAAGATTAGTTTGGTCTGAAGGATGGCACCAAGGCTAAAGGTGGTCATAGACACAAAGATAATAATGTACAAAACTATTTTTGTACAATATTTGGTGCGTGTATGGTGGGAAAAGAGCCGAACGATATCGGCAGAAGACTTGGATATCGGTCGGGCTGGACGGAAAATTTTGAACGGAAATTTTGTTTGAAATTTACTCTTTGAGTGTGCTGAAGGATGGATCCTGTGCTTATCAGGGAGCAGAAGGCAGCAGATTGGCTGTGTCCAGTATGCCATTACCCTAAAGTTAGAACACCTCTACCATAAGGCATCACATTGAACACACCCAGTTAAACTGATCTGATATACTGAAGACTGCAGACATTTATCAGGTCAAAATAATGAGAATGGTCATAAGAGTATAGCTGTCCAACGGAAGGTCTGCAGCTCCAACTTTTGTGGCTATTACTCTGATATCTGCCCATTTATATTACTGAGTGTACTTTCAGAGACAGCAATCTTTTGGTTTACTGAATGGCTTGGGCAAAATGCTGCTAAATGTTTTGTCCCCTGCAAAGCAGTATATAACGGCTCAGACTGAATGTTATTATTATTACTACTTGTCTTTCTATTTAGGACCCTCCTATTCATAAGTCAGTATCTCATTCAAACCACTGCTAAGGAAAAATAGGCCACAATAAACAAATAGCTGTTGAAATTCCAAAGTATGGAATTAATACTAATACTACTAACTTTTACTACTACCCATTTAAAGAGAACACTTATCTATTGCTCTTGATATTCATGAAAGTCAAGTCTGTAAGACAAGTGGAATGAGATTTGGAGTATTGTTGTACTTGTAGCTGCCTTAGATAGCCTAAGAATTATAGCAGGATGACATGACAATATGGCAGTGCTTTCCTGCATCATTAACCTTATTATCTAAGCAAGGAAGAGGGGATCACAATATGCTGGTGACTAAATCCACAACACTGCTCTTCAGGTTTTTTTTTTTTTTTTTTTTTTAAATTTCTTCTGATGAGTACACACTCCAGCCTATGGCAAGGTTGAATAACTTTCAGCTTGTGTTCCTGCCCCATATTAAGGTTATATTCAGGCCTGGACTGGCAATATGTTGATTCTGGCAAATGCAAATGGGGCTGCTGTAAGATGCCATAGACAATCACTATTTTTTGAGCAGTTTGGGCCTCTGAGTAATAGCCTGGTTATATTGATTTTAAGTGACTAACTAGTGCTCTCCTTCTGGTGGTACCTCATTCCAGCTTCTCTTGTGACCTGTTGTTCGGACATAAGCCTACCTCTGATTTTGCTATTCTGTATCCAGCACAAACCCCTGTTGGTCCTGGAACCCTGCCACAAGCTTGTCTTCCACCTGCTTTCAGCCAGATATTCCGTCAAGAGATGCAGCTTGCCTCTCTCTTTGGGGCTCATTCTCCTTCTGGTTGTTGACTGACAAAGTTGCCTTTGAAACACATCAGGTTATCTTGCCATGCCATCAGGTGCCTTGTTGTCACCCTATAAGGGGACACTCCTTTGTGAGAAAATAATACCCTCATAGCAGGTTCCAAATTCTGCCTCTAGGAAAGCTTGTGACAGAACCGCTTCAAGTCTGAAGCTTACACAGAAACTTTAAAGTGTATTGACAGCTACATTTACCTTTTGTGGAAATGTGACCCTCTAAAATGATTGCTTAACTTATAAACACAGACTACAAGTAAAGTCCCATGGAATCTATTATACATGTTCCTCAATTGTGCACAGTTTTGCAGGATCAAAACAAATAGACACCAGAATGCCCCTTCCGCACTAAGTGACAACTTGTACTATTTTTTTTGGATCCTGTGAAACTCTGCACAATTGAGGAGCATTTACTAGGTCCCATAAGAATGTTATATGTAGTCTGCGCTTATCAACTAAGCAAACAATTTAGGGGGTCAGAAGCTAACTTTAATGTGCTGCACCCCATTTCTTCAAGCCGCATAATCATATCCTAACAAAGGTAAATGTCGCTGTCAACACACCCTGCACCAAACTTGTACATTTCTAGCATTTTGCTGATATGTCAAACACTGCCTAGGTGACCAAACTAACTGGATGGCGCCCTCATTCCATACTAGGGATGCACTGAATCCAGGATTCGGCCTTTTTCAGCAGGATTCGGATTCAGTCGAGTCCTTCTGCCTGGCCGAACTGAATCCAAATCCTAATTTGCATATGCAAATTAGTGGCAGGGAGGGAAATTGTGTGACTTTTTGTCACAAAACAAGGAAGTAAAAAATGTTTTCCCTTTCCCACCCCTGATTTACATATGCAAGTTAGGATTTGGTTCGGTATTCGGCCGAATCTTTCGAGAAGGATTCGGGGTTCAGCCGAATCCAAAATAGTGGATTTGGTGCATCCCTATTCCATACACAAAACAGCACTTTGTGTTGCAGGTGGACTTATGGACATGTGCAAGATGTCATGGGGAGGCTTTAGATGACAGCAGGGAGTGGGTAATCAGGGGGAGATGGAGAGTGATTTAGTTGTAAAGAGTTGACTCACAGCATTTGAACGGACATAAGATTAACGGCTAAAGATTCCAATTGGCTTGAGCAGAAACAGAGAGTTAAGTATGTCAGACAAATGTATACTGGCATATAATTATAATGTATAATGGACAAACAGGCAAAAAACAGCCACACTGAATACCGGAGAGTGTCACACCCATCCAATTCAGCTGCAGCAAGCCAACCAGTTCAAGCCACGATTGCTACAAAATATTAAAATGTAACTTTTAATTGAAACTGATTAAAAAGAATTGCTCATTTAGCCACACCAGCATACACACTCACAGCGTGAAAAAACGCTACGCTGTGCGGGACCATGTCCCTAAACTAACACACAATTAAAAACTAAGAGCGCAGGTTAGAAAGGTGGTGAGACTGTGCAAAGTATTTAGTAGCAGGTTTAAATACCCATTATCAGTCCCTGCTCAGAAGGGATATTCCTCAGTGTTACACCAAAAGTGCTGGTTCCCACCCTTCCACCAGCAAAGTCTTCTACCTAGCTACGTTGGGAAGAGTGGGAGCTATTCACACCACCTTCCACCTAATGTATAATGGCAAACAAATCACTTCCTAGTTTCCTCTAGGAATACATAATGAGTGATTTGATTTCCATTAGATTACAGAAAGATATAAAAAGAGACAGAATGTCTAAATAAAGTGGTGTTGGAAACTACAAAAACATTTAATGAATTCCATGAACCCTCAAAATGTTATATTTCAGCATAAACCAGTTTTACAAGTCTGCTCTCAATTATTCGATTTATAGCTGAATCCAAATTATGTTGCAGACAGCATGTAGCAAATTCCATGGCATTTTTCTTCCCACCCCCCTCATTTCTATGTCTAGTTTGTAGCTATGCATGTGCCTCTTCATATCTCCTAATATAATATAGATCTTTCAGTGCCTGTCTGTTATTAGCCGTGTAATCTTCCAATGACTGGAAAACTGCATAGCCAAGTGACATCAGAAACCAGTGACATCACAATTGACAAAGAACAGACTTTTGCTATAGGAAGGTAATAAATGTTTACATAAAACTGTAAATCAATGTATGAGCTATCCTAAAACCCTATCTTTCAGATCATGCCCTTATTCTGTCTTCAGCTCCAGGAAGGCTACAAGATGACAGGATACTATAGACTTACAAACTGCAGTGATAGCAATAAAACTCTGTATAGTCATTTTTCTCTTATCTGGGGCAAACTAATATGGGTCATTCTAAAAAGATTCCAACTATTTCATTCTGTTACCATGGCCTGTGATTAATGAGTAGGCTTCCCCAGGTAGTACAGTATCAACATAAGCACTTTCCTGACTGTTAATGATAAAGATAAAGTTCACTTTAAAATTAACTTTTTTCTTTGCAGCTATCCAGTCTGGCATTTAAACTGCTTACTAACTGCTACAGGAACTGAACCTAGCAACAGGGCAGTGAATGATCAAGTAGATGGTCAATAAAGAAGGAGTAGAAAATTAAAAATGATAAAACAGAATAACAAATAGCCTGTATATGTCAAAATAGTTAAAAAAATATTAGTAAAGGTATGGGATCTTTAATCCAGAACACCGTTATCCAGAAAGCTCCATCTCTCACTGACTCCATTTTATCCAAATAATCCACATTTTGAAAAATTATTTCCTTTTCAATGTAATAATAAAACAGTACCTTGTACTTGATCCAAACTAAGATATATATATCCTTATTGGAAGCAAAACAGCCTATTGGGTTTATTTAGGGGGTTATTTACTAAAATCCGAATTTATCTCATTATTGGAATAAAAAAGATTTACAAAATGCCCATGCCTGATTTTGCCTTATTTATTAATACTATAACTCGAATAAATTGGATCAGGAAAAAAACAGATAAAATTGAGCAAAAACCAAAATCGTATGAGTTTTTTGGGCTTTTTTTCTATTTTTATGGAGTTTTTTTCCTGAAAACCCGGAAAAAGTTGGATTTTTGGGCTAAACCCAATTTGGGATAGGTGCATCTCCCATTGACTTATACTGGACCTCGGCAGGTCTGAGATGGCGGATTTCCAAGATTCTGGCTTTTTGCAGCATCGGGGTATAATAAAAGTTTTTGCCCCAAAAAGCCAGACCAGGTAAATTCAAGGTTTAGCAAGTAACCCCCTTAATGTTTAAATAATTTTTTAGTAAATCAAAGGGGCCATTCAGTACACTTTTTATTGTTTCGTTGATACGTATAGGACACAGTGTTCCATATTACCAGAACAGAATAGTACAACTGTTTGAGATTATGGTTCAACAAAAGTTATGAAGCCACAATTGTATAATATATTTTTTTGTTTTTATTTATTTTTTTTAGTTTAAAAGTTATGTACAACAATATATTATCAACATTGTTTCAGCTGATCAAACATGTGAACTGTCAAAATATATTGTTTGTAATAGGATGCTGATACTCTACCTCCTTTATTCAATGTTGAAACATGTATACTTTACTATGAAAACCAATAAATAGAGATATGTTAAAAAAAAAAATTTTTTAGTAGACTTAAGGTATGGAGATCCAAATTACAGCAAGATCCATTTTCCAGAAAACCCCAGGTCCCGAGCATTCTGGATATCAGGTCCCATACCTGTAGATTTATTTACTGGAAAAGCACTCAAGGCCCTGTGTACCAACCTAGTGTATGAAAATAACATTTATTTTGAGGCCAAATCAAGTAAACTAAAAATGCCAATATGATTTTATTACTAAAACTAATTTACCCAGATAAGTCTCATTTGCACTTCGACCCTTGATGTAAATTCAAAGTAGGACTGTAAACATTGGTTTTGTACCTCTAGCCTTTCTTTGGAAATTAATTACAGTTTATGTTTTTCTAAGCCTCTAAATAGCGGAGTGCTTAGCGATGACCCAACTTCACTCAAGACCACCATGTTGTTATCAGCAAACCAATAAAGATAAGAACGAGGTTGGAAAGAATACATCCCTAGTAAAGCAAATTCTTTGCCATAAAACTAAATAATGTTTCTATAAATAAAATCAAACACCTCTCTTCAGGGCATTCAGCATGTACATTGTATATTACTTCTGGGCCTGACTAAACATACGTATAGGTTGTATCTTTTAGTAATAAATTCCATAAATTCAGAGTTTTTTTTGTCATTTAATTTGTGTAAAACAGAACATGAAGGGTGCTTAGCATATTATGCATCTGCTATATAATCATATCTACAAGGTATAAAGATATCCATAGATGGCCTGTCTTTGCTCTGACTGGTATAAACATAACTTATGTAAATTAACAGTTATCATAGTGACAAAGACAGAAAATTTGGCTGATACAACAGCCATTTTCAAAGGTAATAAGGATATTTAAATGTACTTTTATTTCAAGGACATACAAGCCAATCAAGAGGTATAAAGGGGCATATTTGTTAACATTGGAGACAAACATTACTGTTGATGTCGCCTACAAAAGCCAATCAGCAATTAGATTTGAACAAGTTAGAAAACAAAAGCAAAGATCTGATTGGTTGCTATGGGCAACATCACAGGTGATGTTTATCTCCAGTGTTAATAAAACAAAGTCTAAGTGATAGCCAACATGCCACTGATTGGATAAAAATTGGTGCATTTAAAGCCATATTCACTAATGAATTGTATAGGACAGCAGCTGTCCAACTTTATAAGTCAATGTTCCCCCCTGGAAATCCAATCTTTGGTCCGGGCCATATCTTAGCTAGTAATACATTTACAAATAAAGGAGAACTTTGGTACATCAGTCATTTGGTTATAGAATATCTAGGCCAGTATATACATTTTTACTAGGGATGCACCGAATCCAGGATTTGGTTCGGGATTTGGCCAGGATTCGGCCTTTTTCAGCAGGATTCGGCCGAATCCTTCTGCCCACTGAACCGAATTCAAATCATAATTTGCATATGCAAATTAGGTGCTGAGAGGTAAATCGCGTGACTTTTTGTCACAAAACAAGGAAGTAAAAAATGTTTTCCCCCTCCCTTCCCTAATTTGCATATGCAAATTAGGATTTGGTTTGGTAATTTGCCGAATCTTTTGTCAAGGATTCGGGGGTTCGGCCTAATCCAAAATAGTGGATTCGGTGCATAACTAATTTTTAACCCTAATCTCACTTAACTGAAGCTGGGTTTCAGGTGTATCTGGGAGACCAAATAGGCTTTATTCAAAAACTTCACCCCAACCTGGCCTTGTGGCCTTTATTTATTTTATAAAAAAAATTAAAAATTCCTAAGTGTCCTTATGATGTATAAAGTGCAAAGATAATGCTCACTGGAAATATAACAGAGTTGTTAGAGAGTGTACAAATACTAGGAATATATACTGATGATACAGCAGGGGTTGTATATCATAATTTACAAGAATATACAAGAACTAGTAATTTCTGTGACATTTACCCTTTTCATTTACAAATGGTCCCAAATGCACTTTTCGTGAGCAGTACAGGTATGGGATCCGTTATTCAGAGACCCATGATCCAGAAAGCTCTGAATTATGAAAAGGCCATCTCCCATAAACTCCATTTTACTCAAATCATTTAAAGGGGACCTTTCACCCACACATGAAAATCTATATAATAAAAGTCCTTTTAAAATTAATCATAAAAACCCAAATAATTTTATTATTAAAACACCATACCGGTTATAAACTCATTTAAAACTCAGCTGTCAATCATATATTGCCTGCCTCTCCTTTATGCCTTAGGCATAGAGGCGGGCAGGCAATTACTTTCACTTTCCATTCTGCAATTCCAAGATGTCACTGCTCTCGTTACATTGATTTTGTAGCCAGTTCACGGGCATGGGCATCAGGTGCCCCATTTTGGTGCATTAACCAAGATTTTGGCATTATTTGTCAAGATTTTAGCTTGCCTTAATAACAGTGTCCACAAATGGCTGCTGCCTGCTTGATGTGATTGTGATTTACAAGACTAAAATAAAGAAGAATGAAATCATATTTATAGTGTAATGAAGTTTTTTTGCTTGACTAACATCACAAAACAGGATTTGGAATTATTTTAAATATTTATAAATGATTTCCTTTTTCTCTGTAATAATAAAACAGTAGCTTGTACTTGATCCAAACTAAGATATAATTAATCCTTATTGGTAGCAAAGCAATTCTATTGGATTTAATTCATATTTAAATTAGTCTTTAGCAGACTTAAGGTATGGATAGCCAAATTAAGGTATTAATAGCCCTTATCTGGAAAACCCCATGTCCTGAGCATTCTGGATAACACGTCTCATACCTGTAAATGGTTTTTAAGTTAAAATGGCTGCAGTAAAGTGTATTTTCGGTAGACATAAACACAAGGTTTTAAAAGGCTAAAAAGTGACCGGCTTACAGTTCATTCTATATACTGATACTGTCTTCCGTTATGGTACAGTTATCCTTTCTACTGGCTGGCACAGCTCGTTAATAGAGAGGGATAGGAAGGAGACATATTTGACTTTGCCGCATAACACCACCTCCCCAACACAACACCTGCAGGCTTTTACTTCCACATTCTATAAACCGCCCCTAAGAAAACAGAATGTTCTCTTATTTATTTAGAGCTGTGCCAATGATTTTTACTGCCTCAGACTTGCAAAGAAAGTCTAAAATCTGGTTTGTGTTAGAGTGGAAAGCAACACACATGCTGGTATAAGGTGTTTTAATGTATCAGCATGAGGAAAAAGAGGAGGGAGTCACATGCGGATCTTAGTTATTGCAGAACGGCTCTTAGTTATTGGCAGAGCTCTACAAGACTGAAATGAGACAGGAAATGTTATGGGGATACAGGTGTTAAGGTGAATTACATATTAATCAATGAATAATAATGTGGTTTTCCAGTTATTAAAAACGTGGACAATAAATGCTCTGAGATCAAAGTTAGTTCCAACTATATCTAAGACCAGGCTTATTATTATTTCCTGTCTGTTATTTAAGAGAGCTGGCAACTGACTGGGTACCTATCCATCACCTATGGAGAGAAGATGTCGTTTTTAAAGTTCAGCATATCCGTTCATATTTTTTTACTTGTAGCACCACCTTTTCCCTCAAGGTTGACCTATCAAAAACTCTGGGCTGATGGGACTCAGGAGCCTCCCCTAGCAGCAGGAATACTTCACCAGGTAGAGAGAAAGAACAATGAAAAATCCAACATGAAGTCATAGACAGAAGTGTAAAAGTGGCCATACACTATTAGATACGCTTGTTTGCCTAACCCAATATGCCCACTAATGACAGGGCATTCCTCATTTCTGTAGGAAAATAAATAGAAGAAATGGAGAGAATTATAAATGTATGAGTATGTATGAGTAACCAAGTATGAAAAGAGTGTGTAAAAAGAAGTTAAGTAAAGAATGGAGGAGAAATTAATTTGGAGAACAGGTATAAGGCCTTCTATTGGGCCGTAGTGCCCCCAGTTGTGACACTGTAAAAAAAAAAAGAGAGACCAAGGTATAGGATAAGAGGAGGCGGCAATGTCAATTCTAGTTCAGGGATCAGGAAAGGCAGAAATGCCTGAAATTGGTTATTTGTTTTCACTTTGCACACTGACTTCTCTTAGTCCTGAATTGTCACAGGTCCAGCCCTCTGTTTTAGGGTTTGGCCACACTGGGCGTTTGGGGAGATTTGGTCTCCTGGCGACTAATCGCCTCGTCTTTGCGGTGACCGATCTCCCCAAACACCTTCCCTCACTCTGCGCTGGCTACAATGAAAAAAAAAAACCTCAGGCGCTAATCACACGCGGCAGTTCGTTTTCCGAAGTTGCCTCATGAGGAAACTTCGTAAAACGAATTTAGCCAGCGCAGAGTGAGGGAAGGCATTTGGGGAGATTGGTCGCCGCAAAGACGAGGCGATTAGTCGCCAGGCGACCAAATCTCCCCAAAACGCCCAGTGTGGCCTTACCCTTAGAGTACAGAGACCTGCAGTTTTCCTGAGTATAGTGCTGCCTGCATTAGGCAGATACACAAGTTAGGGAGCAGCAAAGCACCAGGCAGCATGGGGCTGCCATATGACAGGGTTGGCCTGCATCCCCCTAATGATGCAAGTCAGCACCTTGCATTCGATTAAGCACCCACTTAGCGCTCTTAAACTCCTTCCACTGGTAATGACCAGTTGAACATTTTTATCATTTGACCATCATATACTTTTTAATGCTTGCAGCAACGAGGAAGCTTAATAACCTGTCACTATTTGTGCCAAGCTGAAAAAAATGGCGCTGCTTTAAACATAGTCTCTACCGAAATACATTATTATCATTCTCTGCACTAGCAGTACATTTCCCCAATAAACTCCAGTGAAAGCTGGCTTGGTTTTCAAAGCAATACATTTTAAATCAAACTTCTCCTAGACACAGAGCTACCTTGTTTTACTCTGCAGGAAACCCAAAATACAAGTTTTATTGTTTCAAAATACATAATTGGTCTGCTTTATGTGCCCTTTATGATCTGGAAGAAGGTCTGGAAAGTATCAGTCATTAAAAATGATGTTAGTAATAAATGTTAATGAAGGTGTGGTTTGTTTACAAAGAGATTTAGGCATTCAATGAGGAAATTAACAAGCCAATCAAAGGATAAATATAGTACACAAAAATATAGGAATTAGTGACAATGGCAGAATAATTCTTGTAGAGAAAGACTATGCAAAGGGTCCTGTATTAAATGTGAGATATCTGAAACACCTGCCATGCATGGGTATAGCGACAATAAATAAGAATATATTGCACAGTGTCTAGACCACTTCTAAACTGATGCACACTATACACAATAAATCATTCTTTATGGAACATTAAAGAGGTTGTTTACCTTCAAACACTTTTTTCAATTCAGTTGTTTTCAGATAGCTCACCAGAAATAAACTTTTTTTCAAGTACTTTCTATTTGTGACCATGTTTCTAATATTGAAGTTTATAGTTCATCTTTTCACTTTTTTATGTCTTTCTGAAGCAACCTGGCCACAGACTCTCTAAATTGATACATTTACTTTTTTAATACATTTTTATCTTTGTCTCTGAATCCGAGTTTTAAGAAAGGCAGCTGTTATAATTGATACAATAGTAATTCATATTCCAACGATGCTGCTGGGAAATGTATCAAATAAATGTAGCAAATTGTAACAGAATCTGCCCCTGGATCACTGAGCTGCCAGACAAACACCAGAGACAGGAACATTAAATTTTAAATTTCAGTTATGTAAACATTTAAAAAAAATAAAACAGGGAAAGCAATTGAAAAAAGTATTTATAGAAGACCAATTTGAAAACAAATGAACTGAAAAAAGTGCTTGGAAGGTGAATAACCCCAAAAGTTCAGTCAACATAATAAATGAAGGAACTGAAAGCTATATGATTCATTGTCAATAAACTCATGCATGCAACATATACCTTTATATACCACTATATACACCTATATATTTGCAAGAAAAAAGCATATTTATTTAGATAGTGTAAAACAAAACAAGCCACTATGCAATATATATTCATTACTTAGGCCTATCCTCTTGCTAGGTGGTCTCCTGTTTATTGTGCAGGATGGTTGTCAATAGGAAGTGAGTGGGTGCTCCAAGGTCAGTGTACTCTGCAATGACAGAAATAGCTACTCTTTTCCAATTGGCTGCCATGCTGTCCACTAGACAGAAATTCCACCAGATGGGCATGTTATGCTTTCAACAAGTTTTGAATAAAGGTGAGATAAGCTTAAGATCTTCTGGTGGGCGACCAGCTTGGAAAGTAGTTTCTTAAAAGGGTAGTTCACCTTTAAATTAACTTATAATATGATGTAGATATTGATACTCTCATATGAATTTGCAATTGGTCTTCATTTTTAATTTTTTATGGTCTTTCAGTTATTTAGCTTTTTGTGAAGCAGCGCTCCATTTGGGTATTTTAGGTTTTTATTTTGCATTTTACAAACAAAACAACAAAAATGACAATAAGGGGCAGATTTACATAGGGTCGACTATCGATTGTTATATTAACCCTCGATATTCGACCATCGACGTTAAATCCTTCGACTTCGAATATCAAAGGATTTAGCGCAAATAGTTTAAAAGATTAAATCCTTCCAATCGTTCGATTCGAAGGATTTTAATCCATCGATTGAACGATTTTTCTTCGACCCAAAAAAGCTACACAGCCTATGGGGACCTTCCCCATAGGCTAACATTGACTTCGGTAGCGAACTAGGGGGTCGAAGTTTTTTCTTAAAGAGACAGTACTTCGACTATCGAATGGTCGAATAGATGAACGATTTTTAGCTCGAATCATACGAATCTAAGTCGAAGGAGCCCATTCGATGGTCGAAGTAGCCAAAAAAACATTCGAAATTCGAAGTTTTTTTCCTCTATTCCTTCACTCAAGCTAAGTAAATGGGCCCCTAAATGTTAGAATAACAATCATGTTTGGCACTTACAAAGAAGACTGGGTGCGGTTGTTACATATCATCAGTGGCTGTCATATCACATTAGAAGGCACAAGGCCAAGGATAAAATCATAAAATTATATATCGGCTTATACTTAAAATTTAGTCATCTGGTAGGGACACCTGGGGTTGGCAACCAGCCATGGATCCCAAACGTTTCAGTTGTTCCCTGAGCATTATAGGTCAGCTTGATTAGCGGCAAGGTAGAATTTATTAACTCAATCCACTGTTGGAGTGTAGGGGAATTGGGGCTGGTCCATTTCATATTTACCAGCTTTTTTGCGTAATACATTATAGGGCGTAGCAGTGTTCTAGTTTTTTCTGTAGGGGCATTAAATCATCTATTACACCCAGATTTAACTCCAGGGAGAGAGAGACATTTGTTGCTCTATCGAATTACTTCTATCCAATACGGTGCTACTCTATGGCACTCCCATATTAGATGTAGAAACCCCACCTCCACTGTGCGGCATTTTACACATGCTATGGTTATATTTACCCTAGCAACCAGGCAGTGGTTTGAACGAGAGATGGGAATATGAATAGAAGAGGGCCTGTATAGAAAGTTAAATAATAAAAAGTAACAATAACTAAAGTTATAGCCATACAGGGCAATAATTTTGGCTGCTAGATTCAGTGACCACCATTTGAAAGCTGAATAGAGACTAAAGATGAAGGCAAATAATTCAAAAACTATAAAAAAAACTATAATGAAAATCAGTTGTAAAGTTTATAGGAACAGGACGTTCTATAACACACTAAGGCTAAGGCCACACTAGGCGATAGCGCCGCGATTTGACTCGCGGCGACTTTTCGCCGCGACTTTTAAGCCGCAATCGCTGGGGAAACTTTTGCGCTGGCGTCTATGGGGAATCGCGAAAAATCGCCAGTGTAAAAACACACGCGTGTATTTTTACGCTGGCGATTTTTCGCGATTCCCCATAGACGCCAGCGCAAAAGTTTCCCCAGCGATTGCGGCTTAAAAGTCGCCGCGAAAAGTCGCCGCGAGTCAAATCGCGGCGCTATCGCCTAGTGTGGCCTTAGCCTTAAAGTTAACTTAAAGGTGAACCATCCCTTTAAGCAGGCCATATATGTAAAGATCAGCCAAATTCACCAAACACATGGACCTTAATCTTATTTGGTCTACATGCCACTGATCTGATCAACCTAGGGTCAGTGATCTGCAGATGGCCATAGACCATTGCTGTCTTCACTTGATGCAGTTGTTTGTCTGCTGAATGATAACTAAACAGATGATAATGGGATGGCATCCTTTAATCTAATACATGGGGTGTTACTTGATCAAAAATAACGGAATCCCAGACTAGATCATATTACAATGCACGCCAAATAATTACCAGACTGGCACCTGCCTCAGCAAGGTCCAGGTTTGTTGTGGGGAAAAAGTTTTTGGTTTTTGTGTCTTATACCCTTTCACAGTAAGAAAGTAATTTTGTGACAACTTAGCCCCTGAGGGAATACAGTAACATACTATGGAATATTTTGTGTAGTTTTTCATAGTTAGAGAAGGACACCTAAACAACACTATGTATCTTATAATTTAGAGATGAAACAATAATGCAAATATTTAGATGAAAATCTTTTAAAACAGTGTAAACAACCATGTAACCATTTTGAATGTACTTTTGTATTCCAGACTCAGCTACAGTGTTTGAAGGAAAATTACTATTACTCTTAATTTCCTACCTGAGAGTATAGAATTGAGGTAGATATGGAATATTTTGTTTAGTTTTTCATAGTTAGAGAAGGACACCTATACAACACTATGTATCTTATAATTTAGAGATGAAACAATAATGCAAATATTTAGATGAACATCTTTTAAAACAGTGTAAACAACCATGTAACCATTTTGAATGTACGATTGTATTCCAGACTCAGCTACAGTGTTTGAAGGAAAATTATTATTACTCTTAATTTCCTACCTGAGAGTACAGAAGTGAGGTAGATACTTGGTTCAACTAGTGTACGATCTAAATCCTCCTGAACACCTGCAATTAAGAGGAAAAAAAATGTTGAAGGGACATGCTACTATGCAAAGCCACATTTTCTAACCAAATTCAGCCAAACCTTGAATAATTACTTTCTGTATTACATAGTGCTATTATTATAAATAGTTGTGCTATCGAGTTAAAATATAAGTATAAATATAAGTGTATTTTGGCACAAAGAAATATGTGATTTGCATAATACTAATGCTTTACTGGGCTCTACAGAAACATTATATGATGGGAAAACAGAACTGCTATTCGTCAAATTTTCATTGAGAACACTCTAGGAGCTATGGCTGGTCACTGATCTGGTGGCTAATCACTTTAAGGAACAATGTAGCAGTCAGTGGTCTCCTGAGTGACATTACACTGGTGCAATTTTTCAAGCTAACTGCATTTATTTTTGTCCTTTAATGATATAATGGCATCATATTTCACAGCTCTTTACAAAGATGTTACATCATTCGCATCACTCCTTGTCCCGGTGGAGCTTTCAGGCTAAGGTCCCAAGAACAATGACATACCCTATGGTAATGTTTATCAGGAACCAATGTATCTCATACCAATATGTTTTTGTACCAATATGTTTTTGGAGAAAGCCTGTGCATTGAGCTGTGTTACACATTGGTTTAACAAGGTTCATCATATTTACATACATATAAAAGCCTCTGATATTTTTTTGCATTAATAGTCCAATCAAGCCCTCAACGATGTTGAACTAAAATTCTCCCAATATCAGTACAAGATGGACACTGCTGAATTATATATATATATAGTGTTTAAGGATAGCAATCTATGGAGAAGTCATCAAATAGGGCAAGCCATATGGCACGCACACACTGATCTATTAGAGCAAGGTGACAAATGTGTAGTAATAAATCATTTAGTAATTATTAAAAATATAACACATAATATGCTGTCTAGATAGACAATACAGTTGAAGGGGATGGTCACCTTTGAGTTAACTTATAGTATGATGTAGAGAGTGATATTCTGACAATGTGCTATTGGTTTTCAGTTTTTATTATTTGTGTTTTTTGAGTTATTTAGCTTTTTTATTCAGCAGCTTTCCAGTTTGCAATTTCAGCAATCTGGTCACCAGGATCCAAATTACCCTAGCAACCATGCATTGATATGAATAGGAGAGGGCCTGCATAGAAAGACGAGTAATAAAAAAGTATCAGTAACAATACATTTGTAGCCTTACAGAGCATTTGTTTTTTTTTTTTTTAGATGGAAAGAGTCAGAAGAAAAAGACATATACTTAAAAAACTATAAAAAAATATATAATTAATGAAGACCAATTAAAAATTTGCTTACAGTTTTATACCATACTAAAAGTTAATTTAAAGGTGAACTACCCCTTTTAAGGCAGTGTCTATATTCAGTCCTAAATACCAATGAACCATCATTGGTATTGTCCTTCATTTAGAAAGAGAACAGGCAATTCAAACCTCTAAAAGTGTTAAATTGTTAAGCCTGATGTATCAGAATGTACCTTATCAGGCTTGTACATTTAAAAGTATGTGTTGCTGTAGACTGAATGCAGTTGTACTCTGAAACTGCCAACTGACATTGCACATGTGCTGCTGTAAAGGGACAGATAAAATGTTGCCAACATCATTCTCCCCGAAGCATCAACAAAGCTTGAAAAGATCTGGCAAAGAAAATCTTCTCTCCAAAGTGGGAAAGACTGGTGACAGGCTGTTGCCCAATTAGGGATGAGCCTGTCATGGCTGAATTTATCTTGTTTATGACAGATAGTAACTGCAGCCAAGATTAACACTTCATCCAGAAAGCCAGCCCTGAACTCCAGAGCCGTGTGCTTATTCCCAGTCTACCTAATCCAGCCTAAAATAATCCAGTGCTCTGTCTGGGGGCCATGGTGAGAAAACAAGCTTCCCAGAGTGGACCTGGCTTTCAAAGTTTAGCTAGTGGATAGGAGAGGCGGCCACAAAATCAGACGTTAGGATATCAATGATGCCCCAGGGAGTCTGCAGCTAACAATTTGCCTGAGTGATATATAGGTTCCCGTAGCTGCCCAGCAAGTGGAAAGCGCTGAACATAGAAAGCAGGTCTGGTTCATGAGCATGTGGTCCTAAAGACAATGAGATGTATTTTAATAAACCTGTTCAGCTTCTGCAACGTTTTTAATAAGCCTTAATGGAAAGCTAATTTAAATCAGGCCATACATTCCAGACTGGATTCAGTGGGGCCTCCGACAGGGACCCTCGGGGATATCTCTTTATTATAATTTGTACGGTTTGAATCTTGTTTAGACTTTGGAGTCATTATGCCGATAGATGTCCCAGTTTTAGCTTTATTAAGGCTAGTACCTGTACTTTTAGTTTACTCGAGTACATAAAATAACTCAGCAGCAAGTAAAATACAACTTCAGATTTATCACCTTGCAAGACATTGTTAATTTATAGTTTTATAATACACAAAAGCCATGAATATCATGTAAATTATATCCTTATAAACGGTGAGTTCTGATGTCATCAGTTATAAACAGTGAGTTCTGATGTCATTTCTGTCACATGACTCACTGAAACTTGTGTATTATAATAAATTGCCACCAGTTGCAAAATATGAGGATATTAGAAGTTACCTTGGAGTTCCATTACCTGTATAAAAACACTCGGCCTTCGGCCTCGTGTTTTTATATGGTCATGAAACTCCTCTGTAACTTATAATATCCTTAAAATTTACAAGAGGGGGTACTTTATTCACTATATAATACACAAAAGCTATAAATATCTTATAAACAGTGAGTTCTGATGTCATCAGTAATAAACGGTAAATTCTGATGTCATTTCTATCACAAGACTCACTGAAATGTGTGTATTATAATAAATAAAGTACCCCCAGTTCAGATCACAACGTGGACAATGCAGGCGGTTGGTGGGAGAACCGAATAAACAAACCATCGCAGTCCTCAATCAGACAGGATTTTTTATAAACAAAAGACAAGATCCAAAGGTTCTGCAGTTCACTCCCTTTGCCGGTAAAGGACCTGTTCTCCCTCAGATCGACCACAATGTAAAAAAATTTTTCTTCATACGAAGATATACCAGCGCTAGAAGCTTAGGGATAGACACCAAAAGAAACAGAAATACAATATAGTGTAGTATTTTCGAATTAAATAAGATATGCACCCCTTTGTGCAGTTACTATACAGTGTGATTTGAGGTCTTCCACCAAGGGATTCAAATGCCCTTTATCCGTGACTTTAATAAATAGCGTGGCCACCTCCTGTGTGGGGTAATGGGTACTTACAAACGTTTAAGCTTGTCACTAGCATATAGTAAAATTCTTTGTCCCAATCCTGGTAAGCTCCAGACTTCTAAAAACATATGCTAAAATTGTGTAAAAACTTCTTTAATATAATAAAATAATATAAGGGGATTTTTTATAACCTGCCTGATCAACATCTGTCAGGGAAGTCTGTCAGAGAGTGCCATACTTTGGCCAATAAGCTGCTGACTTGATCTGTCGGCAGCTTTTATCAGCCTTTGTATGGCAGTTTGTGAAACGGCTTATCAGTGACCCATTGGGCCTCCACGCAGTTGTAAGGTCAGTTTCCTTTATATTTGCACCCCTGCTGGTAAGGGAAAGCTTTGTTTATACATTAAAATAGGTTATAATGCATTAAATAGCTGAGAATGTAAATGTGGGTTTAAACAATATATAGGCACACTGACTCGAGGTGAAATCCAAACATGACCAATAATTGTGTATTCCTGAATATACACATACATGCAGCCAGAGTCATTACTCTTACTTAGGAGACATGCTTCATTTAATGAAAGAGTTAGAAGAAATACAGACAGTCTCACAAGTTAACATAACGGCTTTAAAAAAAAAAAAAGAACCTTTATTGCCTGTAAGCTGTAGCAATAATGCTTACTGTGTCTGTGCAGAGCTGAAACCATTTGTATTTTAGCCATTCTAGCAAGCATAATACACAGAAGGCAAATATACTGCCGCACACACAAATACCAGTTCAAGTTCTAAGCTCTTATTTCTGTGTGTAATAGTTTCAAGCTGCAAGACACAGCTGTATGGGCCCAGACGCACACACTATCACAGCAATGCTTTGATAGTGAGGGGCCCCTGAGTGTCAGGATATAGAAAAGGCAGCAGTTGTTGGCTGTGAAAACAGTCTGATACAAACCAGATGGGGGGACTTACTTGATGGGCAACACAAAGGAAAACAATTGGCTCATTCAACAAAGTCACGCCAGTACCCCAGAGACGTTACTGAAGACAATAAGTCAGCCAGGACTGATGCAAACAAGAAACAGCCATGTGGCAATGCCTGAAAAACTTACTTCTTCTCCTACTTCTCACATTTATGGTATAACATTCTGATTGGCTTTCATTTTTTAGTAGAAACTAAAGACCTGCTGAGCTCTAATTAACAGATAATTTTTAAAAGCAGAGACTGTATGGAAAATGCCTCTGTCTACAAGCAGTGCCCTCCCCATCATATGCATTTTTTAAACAGCTTCTATCCCTAAATAACACTTTCCTGTACAACAATGCAGGCATATCCCCAGGTTTGGACTGAGAAACAGCCCCTATCAGCCCACTAAATACTGACTTTCTATGGCACCTTATAGCAGCCCCTCTGGCATTTGCCAGAACCCACAGATTGCCAGTCCGGGCCTGCATATCACTCACTCACATACTCACTTCTACTCCATTCCACTTGTGCTCTTAAACTCTATTATATCCCACACAAGGGAACATTCTCCACATGGTTCTTTAAAACTACAACCAATTCTAGTTCACTCGAAAATTACGTGGACCATTGAACATTCTCTGGAAAGTGCTACATAATATGAAATAATAAATGGATTTGCAGGGGTGCCACGTGACTATAGTGCTATTCGACTTCGCCAATCGAGCAGATCTTATCATGTATCATGGTGGCACACATGGATTTTTTTTTTTTAAGATTTTATTTTGCATGTTTTTTTAAAAAATTTACAAACAGTTGAGATAGTACTAAAAGAGAGAGGAAAGGAAGAAAATAAGAAAGCAATACAAAGTGAGGCAAAGGGCACACAGTAATTTTTTGTCGCATGCGATAAATCTTCATACTGTGGATGACTAATCTCCCTGAATTGCCTTCTCACTGGCAAGAATGCGAATCGCCAGCAGAATGACGTGTGTTGCTTCAGTTTTCCGAAGTCGCCCAAAGTTTCCTTGTGAGGCAACTTCGGGCAGCTTTGGAAAACTGAAGCAATGCTTATGCCATCCCACCGGCGATTTTCATTCTTGCTGGTGGGAAGGCAATTGAGGGAGATTAGTCACGTGCAGTAGCAAAGATTTATCGCAGGCAACTTAATCTCCCTGTGCGTCACCACCCTTATAAAACATTAATAGGGGTGCAGATGGCCAGACAGTAACTCGTGCTTATCTTGTTGATGATACAGGAATATTTTATTAGACCAAAGGACCACATATGAAGCTTGAAAAATGCACTTAAACTGTGTTGCCTGAAACTTCCAATTGTCACCCCAGAACTTATCTGAAATTCCAATTCTCTCCCCAGAACATCAATGAAACCTCCATTTCTCTGCCCAGAACTTCCTTGAACTCTCCAACTCGTTAACCAAGACTTCCTCTTTGGGTTAATTCTGTTGTCTCTCATTTCTGTAATGTATGATGTGACCTCTGGTAAGTGCAGTGTCGTACTGGCCTACCAGAATACCAGGAAAACTCCCGGTGGGCCCTTTTGCTTCTATGTAGCCAATTTCATGGTCATTCCTTATTTCTTTATGGGAAAAAATGCTTAATAATGGAAGAATAGACTGATTAAATATAAAAGACTAGGAGAATAAAGAGGTTGAGTGAGGAGAGGGGGGGGTCTAATGTTTTCTGGTGGGCCCCTGTCATCCCAGTCCGACACTAGGTAGGTGCGTGCAAGCTGGGGGATTTGAGAGAAACCTGTTACTAGGAACTAAACTACAATGACTAACCTGGGCATACGAATATTGATTTTTATCTATAGATGGCTTAGACATGCCTTTATTGGTCAGCACAAGAATCATTTTCATGTGCCTAGCTTTTGAAAGGTAAGCACAGAATAAAATGATAGCACAGCCAAGCACAGCAGGAACCTCTATGCTTGGTATGAATGGGGTGTCAGTCTTTCCATGTAATTCAAGAAATAAAGACACTAGCACGACAGAGAAGGTAAACTCTCCTGCACGGACATAGTACATTATATAATAAATATGCAGGGGACTTTTACCTGCTCTGATGTGTAAGTATTCTTATCTTTTCAGCTTTTCAGCCGACCATACAAAGTCCTATAACAAAGAAACAAAACTGTATGGCAACTTAACACCACACCAATCTCATCTCCATTTACATCTCCTTGGTCTCGATTGGGAAAACAGTGATGACACTGCATTTCCTGTAATGCTCAGAGTTGTGCAGCAAATGACCTGGTCCTTAAGTAGAACTTAAAGGACAAGGAAAGCCTTTGCATGAACTTTAAGGTATGTTATTATGTCCTCCTTACTGTACCTAATCGTTAACTTTTTTTTCCACAATACCTCTTAATCCTACCTTCTAAATTAATCTTAGAATGCTACATTGCGGGTGCCATCTTTGTTTGTTTTCTGTGCATGTGCGAGTTTCTACGTCCACTGACCCAAGCAGGAGAGAAGGCAGAAAAAGCAGGCACACAGGCAGACCTCTTCCTGCTTTCGGCCCATGTCACCATAGCAACCATAAGATTTGGTTGCTATTGGTGCAAGTTGAAGAGGGGACAGCTTTAGCAGGGATCCTGCTGTGCGAGTGCTACTGTTCACCAGGGCTGGAACTAGGGTAGGCACAACAAAAGGGGGGGGCAAGCACGTACCTCTTCTTTTGCCTACCCCTGGTCCAGACCCTTGTTCCTCCACTGGTGCTCGGTGCACTGTTCCGGCCGTGCGCCTGCCCCCCGGGTGTGCATTGCTACATCGGGACATGTGTGTGCACATGCTCTGGGCCTTCGTCTTAGTGCAGGAGCTCTGAATTATGGGATATTTTTTCCTTTACTCAGTATTTTTTTTCTAAAGTACGGTGTTTGAACAGCTAAATGGATGTAAATGAAGCATTTTCAATAGCATTACTACTAATCTAATTAAAATACACAGCAACAGGTATACCCACAGAAATAGAACTAGATTTGGACAGGAAGGCTCAGTAGTGCTTTATGATAGATTATATCAGAGACCACAATGCATTTGGTTAGTAGAAATGTTTTTACTGTTGATGTAACAGATCAAATATGTTTACTAACCATAAATCTATATTGTATATAAATGTATTGCACCACCTAATTTCAACTCCGTTAACAAAATTGTCTTTCACCACTCTCCTTTACACTCTACATATTTCTCTGATAAATTAAGAGCTCTCTTGAGGGTGGCAGAAGTGGCAATGGAGTAACACAATACAAAGGCAAGAAATCGAATATTCTCAGTATGAATACTATTCTCAATGTCTTACACGAATACATGGAGAATAGTTTACAGTGGTGTCCACTTCCCTCTAATTCCCTCAGTCTTTCTTCCCAGGCAAGCAGGGACTTCTCCAGCTGCTTAAAGTCCTAGACTGGTCAGCATCCCCATTTGAAGAACATCTGGCCTGTACATCATGCCTGATTTAGAACTCTGTTAAAGCGAGGAGAAAACAGATTGACACAGCGGATGGAACTAGGCAAACTTACCATCTTATAATTAGCGTAGCCTGCTTATGTTTTTATGTCCCCTCCATGTAATGTGAAACCTCTAGCCAGGTGGATCAGACCTAGACAGGCTTTAAGCAGACCTAGTTTTGTGTACAAGTGATAATTAAATTATACTACTCATGAAGTACAAATGCCTGTCGGATACAAATACCCTGAAAAAGGTATAGTTAAAGGACCAGTAACATCAAATTTTTTTTTACAAAAATTCATTAGTAAACATCAAAAAATAAACACCAACACAAATTAAACTTTTAAACTGTAAAGCCTTTATTAAAAAATAACTTACTGAAACTCCACTTCCGTTCTTCTTGAGAAAAGGCGAAACGGCGACATCCATCCTGCAGCAGTTGATTTCTTCTCCCTGGCTATCTCTCCGAGCCGCTCTGTCGGCAAGATGGGGCAGCACTTCTAAGCGATACACATGTATCCTCCAGCCGACGTCGCCATTGCCTGCCAGTTGCTCCACAACACTATACAGTATTGCTCCTCCGTCTCACCCTGAATTTTTTTTTTCCTTGCAGCTTCTTGCCTTGCTTCTCAACAAGTTGCGCAAACCCGTGTCAGTAGATGCTGTGCGCACAATGCTGTGTGCGCTCGCACCATGACTAGTGCGTGTTCTAAGTTCTGACTCTTGCCAATCATACCTGGCATCTTTGCGTTTCGTTAGGGGTGGGGGATATTTATTCAGAGGCAAATTCACAGAAGGTACCGAGGTAGAAATGTAGTGTTTGAACTGAAAGCGCATTTTTAAAAAAAAGTTCCCTCGGCACAACATAGCGCTCAATACAGTGCAGTTACACTAATGCGCTTTCATTTTCTTCCCGCACCCCCAGCCCCCGCAATGCGCTACCCCGCTGGAGCAGTGTAGGCAGCGTGGGGAGAAGAAGGCAAATCTGGCAATTAGCAACAAGGACTTTTCACTTGCAGCCTCTGCGGGCAGACGAGCAAATGTCAGGGCGGCAGGTGCAGGGCATGGCTGCAGCTCTCTCCTTGTCGAGCAGCAAGGCAAGAAGCTGCAAGGTGCGGAGGAAAAAAAAAAGTCAGGGTGAGACGGAGGAGCAATACTCAATACTGTGTAGTGGTGTGGAGCAACTGGCAGGCAATGGCGACGTCGGCTGGAGGCTACATGTCTGTGTGTCATTTAGAAGTGCTGCCCCATCTTGCCGGCAGAGCAGAGCGGCGGGGGGAGATAGCCAGGGAGGAGAAATCAACTGCTGCAGGATGGATGTCGCCGTTTCGCCTTTTCTCAATAAGAACGGAAGTGGAGTTTCAGTAAGTTATTTTTTAATAAAGGCTTTACAGTTTAAAAGTTTAATTTGTGTTGGTGTTTATTTTTTGATGTTTACTAATGAATTTTTGTAAAAAAAAATTTGATGTTACTGGTCCTTTAATATACAAGGAGGAAAAACAGTAAAACAGTCTGATAAGCAGCAATGCAAGCAATTTATCAAGTCTATAGGGACAGTATTTTTGGACAGCTTTGTGGGGGCACAAGGCAAAACAAACTGTGTGGACCATATATATATATATGTATAAGAAGGAGTGTCAAAGTCTAACTGTTCCGTGCACTTTCCCAACAGGGGGTAGAACTTTAGCTACAACTGTAAGGGTCAGGGCACACAGGCAGATTTGGGGAGATTAATCCCCCAGTGACAAATCTCTTCTTCAGGGCGACTAATCTCCCCGAACTGCCTCCCTTGCCTTCTCACCAGCAGTTAGCCAGCGGAAAGGCAGGGGAGGCAGTTCGGTGAGATTAGTCGCCCCGAAGAAGAGATTTGTCGCTGGGTGACTAATCTCCCTGAATCTGCCTGTGTGCTCTGACCCTAAAGCTCCCCATAGACGCGACAATTCTTCTTGCCGAACGACCGATTTTAGGGAAGCCCGACCAATCCTTCGAAATTATCGTGCGGTTAGTGGTATTCGAACGATCGCACATCTTACGATTTTTCGGCCGACATCTGTCGGGAAATTGATCGGCCAGGTCAAAAAATCTTTGTCGGTCCCAGTGCAATCTATCTATGTTTGCAGGGCCAAGCAGGCAGCTCCCCTTTGTTTTCCTGGTAAATTGGTCTTTTTAGTTGATGGTAAATTTGTACGATCGTACGATCGTTCTGAGAAGATCGTGGTCTCACGATCAGGATCTGATCTTTTAAAAATCTCAACATCTATGGCCAGCTTAAGGCTGCAGATTGGGTAACAGTGATGTTATCACTATCTCGTCCCACTATAATTATTACCTAAAACTATGTGGGGTACAATTACAGTTGCCCCTATTTGTGCCCAGAAAAGACAGCAATAAATCACATGCATTAATGATCATTATTTCTGATGAGGAACTGCACATTGGATTCAAAAGAGTCAGAAGGATTGGTGAGTAAAAGACCCCACCTGCCACTTTCTGGACACAACAAATGTGCCTATAAAGCTCTCACTGCTTATATGTGTTTACAGGAAAGGGATAGGAGTTCATTTACAGATGCGTAGTCACAACAAACCAAAGCAGATGTTTTAGTGCTGATGCTGGAATTTCAGTATTTACTGTCAAGGTGCATTTTATGATTTTGAAATAGCTTCCAGGTTCACCTTTTCACTGACGATTTTGCAAGGACCTAGATCCTAGAACCAAAGGGATGGGGGGATTAATCAGTAAAATCTGCAGCTATGTTGTATATATATATATATATATATATATATCACAAAGACAGGTATATAAAAGGAAATATATAATATTTAAAAGTAAGGGTCATCCAAAGAGTAAATAAATAGTGCCTCCTTGTTGTCAAATTATCATTAAATTATAGAATGCTTGTGTTATATTGCAGAGATATACCATTAGAACTAAACATCTATGTGGCTTTGCAACAGCCCACTTTTACTTACCAATTCAAGCCATGCAAATATCTGAATTTCATATGCCATGCCATATACACAGCAAATCCCGATAAAGAGAAAGACCTGCAAGCAGTGTTATGTATTTTTACAATGGCACTTAACACCATTACAGTGTGTTACTGCTCTTAAATAAAGCTTCATAGCAACTAATCTGGGTGTGGGGATTCAGTTTTTCTGCGAATAAAACATTCGGCAGGGCTCTAGAATGATTCCATTATATTCCAAAATATGGAACCTGCAGTTACTGTATGAACTCAAATAACTGCACTCATTGGCAAATAAATCTGCAGGGGCAGAAGCTGACTCCCCTATCAGTTACTGTATATTAGATGGTCTATGATACTGACATTAACAATGTATATATATATATATATATATATATATATATATATATATATATATATTTAGATTTTCATTTATATAGTGTTAATTTTGTGTGCAGCACTGTACAGTAGAATAATAAATTAATAGAACAAACCGAGGTTGCATAAAGGAGTAAGAACTATTGTAGAAGATTACACATACTGAAAATGCACATCACTTTATATTCCTGGGCTCCTGAGGCAGCTAGTGTGTCTGCTATCTTTATTGCTGACCCAATAATGCAAAGCATTTTCTTTGTCCAAACTGGAAGGACTAGTCTCCAGCCTGGAGTCCTCAGTACAAGTCCCCAAACCAAAGAATATATCCCATAAGCCTACTCCACTTAAGACGTTTTTGGTTTTGGCACTAGATAGTAAAATCTACAACCCATAACACTCACACGTTTAATCCAGCTGAGCCTGTGTGTTTTATTCAATGTTATAATCACCATTTGATAACATTATGATTTGGGTTAAAAAAATATTTCTCTGTCGAGTTCAAGAAGTCTAAGTGGCTTGGTGCGGTTGACGTAGAAGAGGGCAAACCCCTGTATATGTTGCCAGTTGCACATCACCAAGGGAAGTGCCTTATGGATGCCTTAACAGCGACTGCAATTGTTCCTTGGATGACCGTACTAAAGCAATGACAAATCTGACAGCACCCTGTCATGTAACCAGCAGAAATTAATCAAATGAATACTGCTGCTATTGTTTCATCTCTGGGCCCTCGGAGGCAAAATACTAATCGAATCAATTTGTGCACGTGTGATGTGTTAGTGTCACAAGGTGTTAATGCCAAGTGTAAGTCAGGAAATAAGGAACAGCTCACACGGGCGCACTCATCTGACTTTATCAGATCCTGTCACAGCCATAGAGAGAAAGTGGCACAGAGAGCGACAGATAACATCTGCAGCTTAGCCACGGAGATATTGAAGTCGTACTAACATTACTGTTCATGCAGCTTATACACAAAAAGCCCTTGTAATAATATTACTGAATAGTAGCCAAGTAGCTTAGATAAATGTTCCCCTATATCTTCATCTTGACGTAATATATGAATTACAGCATTATATAGCCAGGAAAGACAAGGAATATTGTTCCTGCTGTTCACTGTTTGTTTTTTCCTTTACAATTTATTCTTCAATTTTGCAATGAATTTCCATTCCATTCTATATGTACTACACCATGTTGAAAATAACACACTGACAGCAGGGATTCTGTAGGTTTTAAAAACACTATCGGGCTGACACAGGTATGGGATCTGTAATACAGAAACCTGGTATCCAGAAAGCTCAGAATTGCTGGAAGGCCTTCTCCCATATATAAAAAAAATTAAATAATGAAATAATTTAGGGTTTTTTTTTTTTTTTTTTTTTTTAAATGTTTTCCTTTTTTCTTTGTAATAATAAAAGAATACCTTGTACTTGATCCCAACAAAGATATAATGAATCCTTTTTGGAGGCAAATGAATCTTATTGGGTTTATTTTTTTAGGGATGCAACGAATCCAGGATTCGGTTTGGGATTCACAAGGATTTGGATTAGGCCGAAATCCTTCTGCCCAGCTGAAACGAATCCTAATTTGCATATGCAAATTAGGGGCGGGGAGGGAAATCGTGTGACTTTTTGTCACAAAACAAAGAAGTAAAAATGTTTTCTCCTTCCCACCCCTAATTTGCATATGCGGATTCGGATTCAGTTCCGTATTCGGCAGAATCTTTAGCGAAAGGATTCGGGGGTTTGGCCAAAGCCAAAATAGTGGTTTCAGTGCATCCCTCATGTTAGTTTTTTTTTTTACTGGTGATCCAAATTATGGAAAGATCCCTTATCCAGAAAACCCCAAATCCCAAGCATACTGGATAACAGATCCTATACCTGTACTAACATTTGTATCTATTTAGCCATGCTTATTGCATATATTTTTCTCATATTTTTTAATGTGAGCACATGTTAATACATACGTGAAAAAAATGGAAACGGACTTTTAGTAAAGCTTTTTTAAAATGTCCTCAGGGTTTTCTTGACTAAAGGTGTTGCTCTGAGGCAAGCAACCATTATACTCTATAGCAACATGGGCATTCTATTAAGATAGTGATTCAAACTCAATGACATTTTCAGCGCAGGAAAACAATTTAAAAAAATAAAAATAAAATAGTTCTGGGGAAAAAATGAAGTGATCTCCCTAGTGGAAATGCAAGGAACTGATCATATTTCGGGAAAGGATTGTTCCAAATGAATACTGGCATGAATCTAGACATATTAATATATAATACACAAAAGCCATGAATAGCTTGTAAATTATATCCTTATAAACGGTGAGTTCTGATGTCATCAGTTATAAACAGTGAGTTCTGATGTAATTTCTGTCACATGACTGACTAAAACTTGTGTATTATAATAAATAAAGTACCCCCTGTTGCAAAATATGAGGATATTAGAAGTTACCTTGGAGTTCCATGACCTGTATAAAAACACTCGTCCTTCAGCCTCGTGTTTTTATATGGTCATGAAACTCCTCGGTAACTTATAATATCCTTATATTTTACAAGAGGGGGTACTTTATTCACTATATATGACATTGCCACTGATGAAACAGCAGAGAAATACATGAAAGTGAATAAGTGTGTGCTAGGCCACTGAGGCAGCAATGGAGTTACAGTCACTTTAAGGGGGAAATGTGGGGGATTGAGGGCTAAATTCTACAAGGGGCAGACAGGATATGCTTTCATGTCTATGATGTGCTACAGCTGCACATCAACCATGGTGCTGACAGGGTCGGGGGCCAAGAACAGAATGAGCTATTGTTACAGGCATCCTCTGTGTTTAAGTCAGGATATCGCACAAATGGATATGGAGCTGAATATACACTTCAGCATGAATCCCACATCACTGATACGACTTCTGATAACTGTGTAGCAATCTCATATGAGAGGCACCACCTTTCAATGTGGGGGTGGCATTAAATATACACTTTTCTTGGTAAAAAGAAAATCTCTTTGGGTATCATAAACTATGTGGGAAGCATTAAAATCTGCTTTGCTGGTTAAATAACAGCATAACAGTTAAAAGCGCTGCACCTAAAGAGATTAAAAAGAATGCTGAACTGAATCTGAACTCTAATTCCCAGATTTTTATTTTCACAAAAGAACAAAATTGCAATGCAATAAAATGTAAGCTGTCATTTAGCCCGCCAGCCAAAAATATTTGGTGCATTGAGTTTTTATAAATGTAGACTAAACCTTCGTCCCGAATGACCCCCTGGCAGGATATTTCATACCAACCAACACTTGAAAGACAGAAAGAGGGACAAAAATATCTGACCACGCCCATTTTATGACCCCAACCCTATATTCCATATCCATTTTACAATATTTGGCACGTTATAGAAAGCCTGAACACATTTCTGAGGGTTTTAGGATCAAGTGTTATGTGTCTATGTGGCAACCCTAGGTGGTCAAAATGCAAAACCTAAGTACCGAAATGACGTTAGTCACTTTGCACATAATAAATTTGCCCCTTAGTCTCCATGAAACATAGAGGGGTGTGGGGTGCATGTCAGCTGATCCTGACAAAAGGAGAATTAGACCACACAAAATGTTGAGGTGATAATAGTTGCATGCATTTCTGTTTTTGCAGCAACTTCTGGTCCTTTTTTCCTGGGCATGCCGCTGCCTAGTTTGCACATCATCCATTTGTTGCCTGCTTTTATGTCTCACCCAGCCAATAAATTATGCACATGCAAACTGGATGAAATACAAACACTGATCAAGGAAAAAAATATAAGCTGAGTGTGTGGATTGCATTTGCACTAGAGGTGGAGTGCCAGCTATCACAAATTACTTTTTGGGCTGTTCCAGACAGTTGGATTTTCTGCATTCCTAAGGGTTAAACTGGCTCAAAACATGTTTTGTGGCATGTACTACAATAATAGTTTGCATTATTTTCAGCCATCTGTATCAGATTAACCCATAGGAATCTTGGACAAGTAAAGTATCTGGCATATCCTAAGAAATGGTTGGAGAGCCAGTGCTCTGTCTATATATTGGAGTCAGAGTATTAGCAGTTCAAAGGCATTGGACACTGCAGGAATGGAAACACTCAAGGCTGCAGTAAGTGTATCAAAGGGATATATGCACTGCACAACATATAAGTTGTTTACGTGAATATTTGTGAATGGAAAAAGAACAGGAAAATGTCACCATAGCAACAAAGGAGGTAGTACAGATTTAACATTTCTTCACTCCCATTGCTTTACAGATGGGCGCAAGGCTGCTTGTACCTCCAGTTTTGAATCATTAACAGCACTGTGGAAGATTTTTTTTTTTTATGGTATGTGAGAAATTTTGGAGAAAACAAAGAGCTATGAAAATATATATATTTACCAAGTGAGGGTCGTAATGTTTTAATTATTGTCTTTGTAAATTTCCAGGGCTGCATTCTCAAGGGTATGTAGAAAGTTGCTCCAGCTTCAGTATATTGGCTCTGGATCTGACCCCTGGGGGTGCAAAGCTTTAGACAACTTTCGGCTGTGTCAATCTAACTGGATTTGTGGAACATCTGCTGCTGAACAGTAGTGTTCTCATCTCCTACTGAGAGAGAAAAGGTTACATGTTGTGAACCTCTTTAACAGCGCAGAAGCAACTAAATTCGGCTGGAAAGGTATATTAAATTATACTTGCACTTTGAATATATCTATTGCTATACTTGACTGCCCTTTGATTTTTTTTCTAAAAGACATCTACCAAGGCTTCATAGTCCATTCATGAGTGCAGCAAGAATTAAAGGGGTGGTCCACCTTTAAGTTAGCTTTTAGTATGTTATAGAATGGCAAATTCTAAGCAACTTTTCAATTAGTCTTCTTTTTTAAATAGTTTTGAGTTATTTGCCTTTTTCTTGACTCTTTCCAACTTTCCAAACATCTAAAAAAATGCTATGTAAAGCTACAAATGTATTGTTATTGCTATTGCTTTTTTACTCATATTTCTATTCAGCTAAATAAAGCTAGGAAATCCTTTTTTAATTTTTTTTTAATTATTATTTTAAAATGGACTCTGACATGGCCTTCCCCTGAATCAAAGATTTCTGGATAATGGAAGAAATATGCTATTGTTTATGTTCATCCCACATAATGGAGATTGAAGCAATCATAATTTTAAAAAAAACAAAAACAAAAACTGAATTATACAAATGTTTGCAATGGTTTGCCTTGGCCTAATAGGAAACTCTGCACAGTCATGAATAGTCGTCACTAGTTTTACTACCATCTGCTCCTGCTCAGCAGCACCCAGGAAAACAGCCAGTACAACCCACATCCCATTATTTGACATATAAAATGAGGGGAACAAATTAGTCAACGGGATGTTGTTTCATATGCCAAATATTCATAATAAAGGCTTGTGACTTTGCTTAATTATTTTAAAAGTATATAATCTACGGAGCATCTCCATCTGTTGCACAATAAGGCAGTTAGCATGTCACCCACTGCCATCCCCTGTCTGAAATTATCCCTAAATGTCTAACTCTGCATTGTATATATGACGGAGCAAGTACATACTTTTTTGCATCTCCATGTTTAGAAATGTGTAGTAATAATGATAATAATAATAAAATAAACTTACATTAGTAAAAAAACCCTGTGAAGTAGCACAATTTAATTGGCAATTTTTCCATGTTGCAGCCTTTCAAAAAAAGTGCAATGGCTGGCACAGAGTGGTCTATGATTATTATAAAGTTGTGATGTGTTGTGTATTTAGAAGAAAAGGGAGGAACTCAATGGTTTCTTGCATTATAAAACTATATGTTTACATCACTGATTAATGCAGAGAATATAGCAGAACATTGACCCAGTTGAGTGCTGACTACTATTTATTGATAATAAAATACAAAATAACATTATAAAATGTCGGTTGAGCAACAATCAAAAAAAAGTAACTGCAGTATAAGGGGGATAATTTATTAAGAAGGAGCATGAAGGCAACCCTAGAGGCAACTCTTTGGCTTCTAGATGGAATCCTCTCTCTGGGGTAAATTTACTAAGTGGCGAAGATTCGTCAGTGGCAGCTTCGCAGCCATCGCAACACTTTGCCAGGCGAAAATTTGCTCAGAAAGCGCTAATAAGTTGCGTCCAGGGCGCCGAACGCTGTCAAATTTTTGCTAGCGCTACTTCCGCAATCAAAGCGAAGATGTGCTAGAGTTCAATTATGCTTAGCGCAACTTCGCTAGTGGCCTTCGCTCAGGCTAATTTGCAGACGATGGGAAATTATAAAGTTGGATGGACGTATATATTGCAGCAAATACATTACATTACACAAGTCCAGGGAACCTTAATAAAGAAAATTATTTATTGTTATAATGCCCTACACATAAGGTTGCCATCTGGCCGGTATTTTACCGGCCTGGCCAGTAAAAATGATGGTTGATCCCAATGTTATTAATAAGGAAAAAAGATAAATATATAGGAAGGCCGGTATACATATACCGTATATACTCGTGTATAAGCCGACCCGTGTATAAGCCGAGGTACCTAATTTACCTAAGAAAACTGGAAAAATGTATTGACTCGTGTATAAGCCTAGGGGCCCCATGTCAGATTTCAAGATGTGAATGTGTCAATGAGGTGCTGCACCTAGGAAAGCAGAAAAAAGGTACCGTACGCTCCTTCCGCGGCCCCAACACACCTCCCTCTCCCATAGCGCAGGACTGTCTGTGTGATCGCCGCCCGGAGCAGGTCTGTGTGATCGGAGCAGGTCTGTGTGATCGGAGCAGGTCTGTGTGATCGGAGCAGGTCTGTGTGATCCCATAGCGCAGGACTGTCTGTGTGATCCCATAGCGCAGGACTGTCTGTGTGATCGCCGCCCGGAGCAGGTCCAGGAGCTCCGGGCGGCGCGTCCTTCCCTGCCGGCGTTCACTCCCAAAATGGCGGCGCCCATGGCCGCCACGTGGGTAGCGGCCGGCGCCGCCCGGAGCTCCTGGACCTGCTCCGGGCGGCGATCACACAGACAGTCCTGCGCTATGGGAGAGGGAGGTGTGTTGGGGCCGCGGAAGGAGCGTATCTGCGGCCAGCTACTGTTGCTACGGTATGACCCGCGTATAAGCTGAGGTCGAGTTTTTCAGCACATTTTGGGTGCTGAAAAACTCGGCTTATACGCGAGTATATACGGTACAAGGATGGGATTCGTAATTCAGAAACCCATTATCCAGAAAGCTCTGAATTACGGAAAGGCTGTCTCCCATAGACTCTATTTCATCCCAATCATCCAACTTTTTTAGAAATGATTTCCTTTTTCTCTGTAATAATAAAACAAGTGCCTTGTACTTGATCCCAACTAAAATAGAATTAATCCTTATTGAAGGCAAAGCAATCCTAGTGGGTTTAATTCATGTTTAAATTTTAGTTTAGTATACTTGATGTATGAAGATCCAAATTACAGAAAGATAAATTATCAGGAAAACTCCTGGTCCCGAGCATTCTGGAAAACAGCTCCCATACCTGTATACTCACAGAACTTTGGAAGAAATGCCTGCACTGCACTTGTGAAGGAACTTGTTTGTAATTACATTGGCTGTAAATAATGCAGAACATGAACACCATTACTATCCTCTCCCTCTTGCTCTCTCTCTCTCTCTCCATACATACACACAAATATAAATATATATATATTGTAAAATAAGAAAAAAAATATCTAGAAAATCATATCATCATATCATAAAAAAAGTCATATCATAACCTATGCCACATTTTCTGCAGAGTCTCTGTGAGCAAGTTCTTGACTAACCTATATACATGTAACTGTTGATGACAATGAATAATGTACCCTCTGCTAAAATGTATAAAGATATTAAAAGCCACCGAGGAGTTACGTGACCTGTTTAAAAAAAAATCATTGACTGTAGCCTTGTGCTTTTATATTGTCTTGTGACTTATTATGTTTATAAATTACAGTGGGGGTACATTATCCCCTATATATAATAAATAAAGTACCCCCTCTTGTAAATTATAAGGATATTATAAGCTACCAAGGAGTTTCATGACCATATAAAAACACAAGGCCGAGGGCCGAGTGTTTTTATACAGGTCATGGAACTCCAAGGTAACTTCTAATATCCTCATATTTTGCAACTGGGGGTACTTTATTTATTATAATACACAAATTTCAGTGAGTCATGTGACAGAAATGACATCAGAACTCACCGTTTATAAGGATTTAATTTACAAGATATTCATGGCTTTTGTGTATTATAAAGCCGTATACTATATAAGTTGTAAAATATATGTAAAACAGTGATATTACTGAACTTACTGAAATATTTTTGTCCAGAAAAGGTGGCAACCCTACCTATATATGAGCCCACTGTATAGTTTATGTTCCATAAATTAGAAAATGTATGGGGGAACCTGGTTACCCAAAAAAAATTTTAAGAACTTTTGCAGGCTATCACTCTGAAAAAAGAAAAATATGCCAGTGTTTTTTGGAACTTAGAAACTTTTTGCACTAAAGATATGATGTAAGTAACAGAAGGTTGAGGAAGATATATGCACTCCAATGTACTTTGCCTGGTCTGAGCTGGCGAAAGAGGTAACGTTCAGTAAAATCCGCATCTTAGTGAATTTGCAGAGTAAAATCCATTCGCCAGATCGAAAATTCACCTGGCGGTAGGATGCGAATTACCGCTAGTGTCTGTCTATTTCACTAGCGAAGTTACACCTGCACCTGTTAGTAAATTGGCAAAATGCCTGAAAGCGGTAACGCTGGCGAATCTTTGCCAGCATTAGTCACTTCACCCTTTAGTAAATCTGCCCCTCTGTATGCAGAAAAGGGGCAGGAGATGGCAGCACATTGGCATCTCAATGGCATGACCCCAGATTCAGAGCTCTCTACCAACCCCATGTCATGAGGGAGATAACGATCTACTAGAGGACGTTTTTAGACCTTACTTCATGTTAACATTTAGTGTGAAGAGACATTTAGGCCTAAAAAAACAGGAGTGAGTCATTATCTCCCTCAAGACATGGAGTTGGTTGACAGCTCTGCAGATTGCTAATCATTCAGATTATACTTATTGCCTACGAGCATTAAATGGGTGGTTCACCTTTAAGTTAACTTTTAGTATGTTATACAATGGCTAATTCTAAGCAACTTTTCCATTGGTGGTCATTATTTATTTTTTATAGTTTTTAAATTATTTGCCTTCTTCTTCTGACTCTTTCCAGCTTTCAAATGTGTAATGGATGCTGTACCTGTCTCCCAAGATGGCGTCCAAGATGGCATTACTCCCCACCGCATGGCTCCTGCATCATCTTCTTCCCACTCCCTGATTGGTCGCCTGTAACAGCGCCGGTGTCGGAATGGACGCCGGCGTCAGAACGCCGGCGTCACTGACGCCAGCGCACCGGAACTGACGCCAGCGCGCCGGAACTGACGCCACTGCGTCGGAACTGACGCCACTGCGTCCAGATTGGCGCGAACCCTTTGCCTATTTAAGGCGGACTTGTTATTGACTCAGTGCCCAATTATAGGTTCCAAGCTATTGCGTTTCTGGGTGTGACTACTGCTTATATTGATATACTGTGTACCGACTCTTGCCTGCCTTCTCGTATTGTTTATTGCTGCCTGTACTGACCCATTTGCCTGTCCCCGACTACGTCTTTGATAAATCCTTCTTGTACTGCGAACCTGGTCTGGTCTCCTCCTTGGTCCTCACTCCAACGGTGCCTTCGGGCCCTTACAGTATAATTGGGCCATGGACCCTCTAGAGGAGACGCAAGCTCGGCCTGACGAATCTGGGTCCGTTGTGGAGCTGACTAACCGCATGCAGGCCTTTAAAGTCCGGCAGTCTCGCTACAGCAAAGTCATGGAGGCAATCCTAGAGAAGCTGTCTGTTCTCTCTCCTGCAACTCCTGTTCCTGTCTCGTCTGTGCAAGTCCCGCAAGTCTCTGAGCCACGAATTCCTGCACCGCCACTCTACTCTGGTGATCCCGAAGCCTGCAGAGGATTTGTCAACCAATGTCTGATCCAATTCTCTCTGCTTCCTGGACAGTACGTCTCTGAGTGCGCAAAGGTGGGGTATATTATTACCCGTTTGTCTGGAAAGGCTCTAGAGTGGGCATCTCCGTTTTGGGAAAAGAAAGACACCCTGATCTTCGATTCCAAGGCCTTTTTACAGGAGTTCCGCACTGTTTTTGATGCTCCCGGCCGGGCTGCTTCAGCTTCTGCCCGCCTGTTCCAGATTCGGCAAGGTTCCCGTACAGTCCCGGAATATGCTATTGAGTTCCGCACGCTGATGGCTGAAACATCCTGGAACAATGACAGCTACCATGCAGCTTTCTATAATGGTCTGTCGATGCATATTAAAAATGACCTTGTGTCTCGGGACATACCCACTCGATGGGAAGATCTTGTTGCTTTGGCTATCAGAATTGATACTCGTCGGAGAGAGCATCTTGCAGAGATGGGGCGAGCGAAGAAGTTCCTGCCAGTTCTGGCTCCTCGCTTCCGGAAGCCTCTTCTCACTCCTTTGGCTCCTGCTTTCCCTCCTCCTCCAGCTAAAGAGGTTTACCTGGGTAAAGTCGATCACTCTTGCCATTCCTCTGATCGTCGCTTGCTCCTCCCAGTACAGATTTTGATGGGCTCCAAGAAGACTTCCGCTCAAGCGTTCCTGGACTCAGGTGCTGCGGGTTATTTCATGGACAAAGCATTTGCAGAAAGTCATTCTTTTCCTCTCCAATCCCTGGCAACACCCCTCCGAGTTCTTGCCATAGATGACCGTCCATTGACATCGGCTATTATCTCTCAATCTACTATAGAACTCTCCTTCAGAGTGGGCACCCTTCATCTAGAGAGACTGTCTTTTCACTTAATCGACTGCCCTTCAACTCCCATTGTGCTGGGATTGCCCTGGTTGAGTGTCCATAATCCGGTCATTGATTGGTCCTCTGCCCAAATTTCCCGTTGGAGTCCCTTTTGTCAACATAACTGTTTACCCTCCAATTCTCTTATCAAAGTTTCTTCTGTGACTTCGAATCCATCCTTGCCATCTGTCTATCAGGCCTTCGCTGATGTGTTCAATAAGAAGTCGGCTGAAACCTTGCCCCCTCATCGCCCCTATGATTGCCCTGTTGAACTCCTTCCTGGAACCATGCCCCCTCGTGGCCGCACCTATCCGCTTTCTCCTTCTGAAACCACTGCCATGAAAGATTAAATCCAGGAGAATCTTCAGAGAGGTTTCATCCGTCCATCCTCCTCTCCTGCTGGAGCCGGATTCTTCTTTGTGGAGAAAAAAGACGGCGGTTTGAGGCCTTGTATTGATTACAGAGGGTTGAATAAGATAACTTTGAAGAATCGTTACCCTCTCCCTCTCATCTCTGAACTGTTCGACCAGCTCAAGGGGGCCAGTGTATTTACTAAATTAGATCTTCGTGGGGCCTATAATCTTATCCGGATCAGAGAGGGAGACGAGTGGAAGACTGCGTTCAACACTCGAGATGGGCATTACGAGTACTTGGTGATGCCGTTCGGCCTTTGTAATGCTCCTGCAGTCTTCCAGGAGTTTATTAATGATATTTTCCGGGACTTGTTAGGGCAAAGCGTGGTCGTTTATTTGGATGATATCCTCGTTTTTTCCAAGTCACTTAATGAACATCGCTGTCAAGTCCAGGAGGTTCTGTCCCATCTGAGAAGGAACAATCTCTTTGCTAAATTAGAGAAGTGTTCTTTCGAAGTGTCGTCCATCTCTTTCCTCGGATACATCATCTCCCAGCAAGGCTTCAAGATGGATCCAGCCAAGGTTTCTGCAATCCAAGATTGGCCTCTCCCCACCAGTGTCAAGGCTGTCCAAAGATTCATTGGCTTTGCTAATTACTATAGACAATTTATTAAAGGTTTTTCGTCCAAAATCTCCCCAATCCTGGCTCTCATCCTTAAAGGGGGAAGACCTCAGCATTGGCCTCCGTCAGCCTTAGAAGCCTTCAAGAACCTCAAAGAATCCTTCTCTTCTGCCCCAATCCTTAGACACCCTGAACCCCTTCAACCTTTCTTCGTCGAAGTTGATGCCTCGGATGTCGGTGCTGGAGCCATATTATCTCAAAGGTCGTCTGCCGATGGGAAATTACATCCCTGTGCCTTCTTCTCTAAAAAATTCTCTCCTCCTGAACAGAATTATGACGTGGGAAACCGTGAGTTATTGGCCGTTAAATTGGCTCTTGAAGAATGGAGACACTTACTTGAGGGTTCTGCAGTGCCTGTAACCATCTTTACCGACCATAAAAACTTAGAATATATCCAGTCACTCAAGCGTCTCAATCCCCGACAAGCCAGATGGTCTCTCTTCTTCTCACGCTTCAACTTCATTATTACTTTTCGTCCCGGTTCCAGAAATAAGAAGGCGGATGCCCTCTCCCGAAGCTTTGTTTCTGATGATCCCATTTCTGAAGACCCAGAACCAATATTACCTCCTGCAAAGTTTATTGCCGCATTGTTTCCTTCCTTGGCCTCCAACTTATTGTCTGCCCAATCCTCTGCTCCGGGGGATACTCCTGTGGGTGTGGCCTACGTTCCTCCTGAATTTCGTCATGATATCCTGGTCCAGGCTCATAATTCGAAGCAAGCAGGTCATCCTGGAATCAAGAAAACTACAGAACTCTTATCTCGCCTTGTTTGGTGGCCCTCTTTGAGGAAGGACGTTAAAGATTTTGTCTCTTCATGCTCCATCTGTGCTGTTTCTAAGTCTGGACATTCCCCTCCCAAGGGGTTATTGTTGCCCTTACCCATCCCATCCCGGCCATGGACTCATTTGGCGATGGACTTCATTGTGGATCTTCCTGTTTCTTCTGGTTTTACTGTGATTTGGGTGGTAATCGACAGATTCAGCAAAATGGCACATTTTACTCCCCTACGTAAACTTCCTTCTGCTCCAGAACTCTCCAGATTATTCATTGAACATATCTTCAGGCTTCACGGTTTTCCTGCGGAGATCGTCTCTGACCGTGGGTCTCAATTCGTCTCAAAATTCTGGAGGTCCCTTTGTAGTTCCCTTGGTGTTTCCCTTCAGTTTTCTTCAGCCTACCATCCCCAGTCTAATGGAGCAGCAGAAAGAGTCAATCAGGCCCTCGAACAGTTCCTCCGGTGTCATGTGTCTTTATGCCAAGACGATTGGGCTGACCTCCTTCCTTGGGCTGAGTTTGCCCATAATAATGCCTTACACTCTTCCTCTGAAAAGTCTCCTTTTTTCTGTGTTTATGGTATTAATCCTTTGGCTTTTCCTCAGGATCTTCTTCTCACAAATGTTCCTGCTGCCAATGACCAAGCTGCCCACATGATGGCGATCTGGCATGCTACTACTGCTAATCTGGAGAAGAGTTCGTTGGCACAGAAGAAGTTCGCTGACAAGAGAAGAGTTTCCTCCCCTCCTTATGCCCTGGGAGACAAGGTCTGGCTTTCCACTCGGAATATCCGTCTCAAAGTTCCAACACCCAAACTGGGTCCAAAGTTCATCGGCCCCTTTCCTGTCATAGACATCATCAACCCTGTGGCGGTCCGGTTGCAACTCCCTCCCGAGATGCGGATTCCGAATGCCTTCCATGTGTCTCTCCTAAAGCCTGCAAACTCTTCTTCTTCTTTTTCCTCCCCAGCTCCTGTTCTTGTGGATGGTCATCAGGAGTTTGAAGTGCAGAAGATTCTGGACTCTCGATTTTCTAGAGGTTCCCTGCAGTACCTTATCGAATGGAGGGGGTTCGGTCCTGAAGAGTGTTCTTGGGTGAGGAGCTCCGATGTTCATGCCCCTCTCCTTGTTCGGAATTTTCACAGACGCTTTCCTTCTAGCCCTGGTCCTGGGGCCCCCCCTAAGGAGGGGGGTACTGTAATGGATGCTGTACCTGTCTCCCAAGATGGCGTCCAAGATGGCATTACTCCCCACCGCATGGCTCCTGCATCATCTTCTTCCCACTCCCTGATTGGTCGCCTGCAACAGCGCCGGCGTCGGAATGGACGCCGGCGTCACTGACGCCAGCGCGCCGGAACTGACGCCAGCGCGCTGGAACTGACGCCAGCGCGCCGGAACTGACGCCACTGCGTCGGAACTGACGCCACTGCGTCCAGATTGGCGCGAACCCTTTGCCTATTTAAGGCGGACTTGTTATTGACTCAGTGCCCAATTATAGGTTCCAAGCTATTGCGTTCCTGGGTGTGACTACTGCTTATATTGATATACTGTGTACCGACTCTTGCCTGCCTTCTCGTATTGTTTATTGCTGCCTGTACTGACCCATTTGCCTGTCCCCGACTACGTCTTTGATAAATCCTTCTTGTACTGCGAACCTGGTCTGGTCTCCTCCTTGGTCCTCACTCCAACGGTGCCTTCGGGCCCTTACAAAATGGGGGTGACAGACCCGATCTAAAAAAAATCAACTGTTCTGCAAAGCTACAAAAGTATAGGTATTGCTACTTATTACTCATAATTTTATTCAGGTTCTCGAATATTCATTTTACAGTCTCTTATTCATATCTATGCATGGTTGCTAGGGCAATTTGGACCCTGGCAACCAACTGCAAACTGGACAGCTGCCAAATAAAAAGCTAAATAACTCAAAAACCACAAATAAAAAATGAAAACCAATTGCAATTTTTTTCAGAATATCACTCTCTATGTCAGTGATCCCCAACCAGTATCTCTTGAGCAACATGTTGCTCTCAACCCCTTGGATGTTGCTCTCAGTGTCCTCAAACCAGGTGCTTATTTTTGAATTCCTGGCTTGCTTGGTTAATTGCATAAAAACTAAGTATAGTGCCAAGTAGAGCCTCCTGTAGGCTGCCAGTCTACATAGGGGCTACCAAATAGCCAATCACAGCCCTTATTTGGCACCCCAAGGAACTTTTTCATGCTTGTGTTGCTCCCCAACTCTTTTGAATGTGGCTCACGGGTAAAAAAGGTTGGGGACCCCTGCTCTATGTCACACTAAAAGTTAATTTTATTTAAAGGTGAAAACCCATTAAAATACAGGGATCACAAAAAAAAAATGAGCCAGACTGTATCCCTATTCTTAGACTCTTCCTGACTGCACAATCAAATGACAGCACGGGCTGTCTGTAAGGCATAAGCTGGATGGCTAAAGTTTTTGCATACCAGTGAAGAATTGTTCTACAATCAAAATGTCAGGGACTTACAAAGCCAAACAAATTACTTCCACTTGTCTGAATGAGAAGTTACAAAGTGAGCAGTGGATAGATGGATTGAACTGAGCCAGACAGAAGACTCACAGTGTGAGACAAGCAGTATCCTAGCTTTAATTTTATTTAATGTCCTAAAAAAGCATTGGTCTGCCAAAAACTTCTATTAAGGGCTTGAAAGGGGAATCTTAGATCCTGAAGGTCTTTCCAATTAAGTAACAAAAATGGTTTCTTTTAGATCTACCGGATTGGACAGGTATAAGCTCTCTCACACAGGCAGGGGATTATGGGAGCATTCACATTTAAGCCAGAGTAACACAGCCCATTCTCTGATACACTCATTCTATAATTGCATCTTAAGCTCCTCTTGATACTTCTAATTGTCAACTAGTTATGGATTAGTTAATTAATGAAAACCAACTCAGCCACCCACACAGGTCTGTTGATGCATTTATATGGTTTAATTTAATTGAAGACACGTTTACAAGCCAGGGTCAGGCTATTTAATCAAACAGGTGGGAGAAAGCAGTCATGCTTCTTACTTCAACTCCCAAAATATCTGCTAGAATTAAATAAGAAAAAAACTGACAAAAACATAGTATATTGAATCATACGAGGGTGATAACATTCAGAAATAATTAGCTTATTTCCCTACAGATTTATCTAAGAGTTATTACTGCCTTGCTAAGCTTTCATATCTTAATCACTCTGTTAATTCTGTCAAGGGCTCAGAAGCCTGTGCAGATTTAAATAATGGGTTTCCGGCATAGGTGGAGAATAATAAAGATTTTGAGAGACTTAGCCTCCCCAAAAGGAGACCAACTACTATATATTCCTATATAATTATAAGTTCACCAATGGAAAGCTCTCTAGTGCTAGCCCCAACAAACAAATTCACTAATGGAAAGCTCTCTATTGGCAGCCTCAACAAACAAAACTCTCACCCTCCTCCCTTAATTTCGAGGCAGGCCTAATTGCTCTATTAGAAAGATAGGACAAATCTTAAACATAACTGTAACAGAATTCTTTCAGAGAAAGGAGACCATGTATTACACTTCCCTACACAAAAACTAAAGTAATCTCTGTTTTTCTCCCAATCTGCTCCCTACTTTATTAAAGTTTACGCTGCAGCTACCAACTTTATTTTTAGATTACAGCATCTTCAACACAAATACTTAGGTGGTTATTTTCTGAAATTATGAATATATGTCAAAATATTAATAAAAAAGCTCGACCAAACACTCATGCCCTATTTTAGCTTATTTATTAATAAAAAAAACTTGATTTAATTGCATCGTGAAAAAAATCAATAAAATCTAGCGAAAACTCAAATCATACAATTTTTTTCCCCTCATTTTTTTTTGAGTTTTTGCCCAAAAAAAAAACACAGAAAAAGTCCTATTATCAGAATAAACCCAGTGAAAAGCACAATATCTTCAAATTGGGATAGGTGCCTCTCCCAGGACCTCAAAAAGGATTGAAACACCCCATACATACCCAAAATTCTTCACTTGGTGCTTCAATCCCTCCAATACAGGGATTTTGACTTTGAAACTGCAAGGGCTTGCCCTGTGACTGCATGTCTTGTGTGCCAGTGAATTTTCTTATACATTATACAGGACCTCGAAAGGTCAGAGATGGCGGATTTTCGGATTCAGGCTTTTTGCAGCATTGGGATATAATAAATATTGATAATTTTAAAGTTTTTGTTTTGTTTTCAACGAAAATATTTTTGCCCCAAGAAAGTCCAACCAGATAAATTTGAGGTTTACCGTAGTTAATAACCTCCTAAGAGTATATCATAGAGCTCCTTTTATGGTGAAATGTACCTGCTGCTGTTCATTGGAAAACAACAGGAAATCGTAAATCCCTATCTCCATTTTATTATCTATTTTCAATTTATTTATAGTGTGATAATTTAAATCTAAATGCTATTGAAATCAGTATTCTTTTCTCTGGGTGTTAGGTCTCCTCTAGATCTGTTAATCAGCTGACTTACAACACTGGTTCAGAAGTCAGGGCCAGGAGTATAGAGAATGCAAACAAGTGGACAGACACTGCTTTCAATAGCAATTTAAAAACATCAAAAAGCATTCAGCATGGTGGCAGACCCCTTTTAGCTATACTTGTATGGGACCTGTAATCCAGAATGCTCAGGACCTGTGGTTTTCCAGATAAAGGGTATTTCTGTAATTTTGATCTTCATACCTTACTAAAAAAATCATGTAAATCTTAAATAAATCCAATAGGCTGGCTTTACTTCCAATAAGGATTAATAATATTGTAGTTTGGATCAAGTACAAGGTAGTGTTTTATTATTACAGAGAAAATTATTTGGATTATTTGGATAAAATGGAGTCTATGAGAGATGGCCTTCCTGTAATTCGGAGCCAGCTGGATAATGTGAATGCACTATACAAGGAACAGCTATTTAGTCCTTCTGCAAACCCTGCCCATCTTTTCCACTAATTACTCACAATGATGAAGACAAAAGCTCCACAAAAGCCAAAGGAATGGTTACTGGAGAGGTAAGATACAGGCATTGCGTTATATTTTCCATTTTTATAGAGAGGCTTTGCATTTTATGCCGCTTGGCTTTGTAAACTATAATCAGGAAAATTGAATTTATTACACAGTGTCCTCATCATTAATCAAAGGGAAAGCGCTAAGCAACCTTTTCTTTATAAAAGTGACAAATGAAAAAAAATATTTGGCAAGCCAAAATATATAATATATATTAAAAACTGTCATAGTGTAAATATTATTTGTGGACTGCTACATAAATAACAGGCTATTCAACCAGTGAAAACAGCTGTATAAACTCAGGGTGCCATGGAGCTGAAAATAAGCCATAAACTGTACCATAGTCTCCAAACTGTCTGCAAGAGAGCACATATTTTTAAATAATAAACTTGTCAGTCAAACATATTTTGATGCAATTTAATAAATCAACGGTAAAACTATATTAAAAAAAAAAAAGACGTATGGTTTGCACTGATCCAGTCTCCTCCCATTATTCCTTGAGCGAGAGGTAAAACCTCTAATTTTTGGTTCTTGTGTAATGCTGTGTGTGTGGCAATATAAATGTGAATACCTTGTTTTTTACCTGCATTTATTGCACAGTTGGAGGACTTTTTAGCTCCTTTTAGACTATATCAAACAAGCCTTTGGTTCTTCTATTTGGTTACTCTCAGAGTCTTACTCCTCTGAAACCATTTTCCAATATCTTCCAAGATTTTTAAAATTGCAAATTGGCTGTATATCTGCTAAGAAGACAGCAATTTGGATCCAAAGTTGGCCAAAGGGATATAAAGGAGTAATCTATATGCATCTTCCCATGATTTCTTGAGCGAGAATTCAAACCCAGTTTCTGACTTTTGAGTTGTGTACCATAAAGAACAAGAATTCCCTCTTGGACATGGATTTGTCTGCACTTATCAAATAAAAGTTCTGGTATACAGGTATCTGACCAGTTATCCAGAATGCTCGGAACCTGGGGTTTTCCTGATAACGGATCTCATTATCCTATATCATAATCTGAATCTTCATACCTTAAGTCTACTAGAAAATCATGTAAACATTAAATAAACCCAATAGGCTGGTTTTGCTTCAAATAGGGATTAAAGATAGATTAGTTGGGATCAAGTATTGGAGACGGCCTTTCCGTAGTCCGGTGCTTTCTGGATAATGGGTCCCACACCTGTAATATGGTCTCTACCATAGGAGACAACACAAGAATTAACTGCAATGTATTTCTGCCCACTCCCTGAGGGATCAATCATGTTCCAAGTGTAGTGCTCAGGATTAAAGACATTGCCAACAAAGTGTGAATAGATGCCAACAAACCAATTTGGGGGAAGGTTCATCAGATTTAAAAAGCCCTACTGGAATGACCAAATGTCAAATCAAATAATCTTCTTCCCAGTAGGTGAGGAGCACTCTGAGCTATAATTTTATGCTATACATCAGTGATAAAGCAAGGGATTTCATAATCCCCTTTGGAAATAGAAACAAAACAATTAATGGTTTCTAAAAATTTGAAGAGCTGCCTGGATTCACAAGGAGTGACTTTCATATAGTGAGGACACATTTTGGAACGTCCCAAAATGTCACTAATTGGCATAGTCAGAAATATTCCTTTTTTGAACCTAGAGCTTCTAAGATATATTATCAGACTGATTAGCCAATTGAGACATTTGTGGTTATGTTCCATAGACTCCTCTGACTTCAAATAAACTGTCACAAACCACACATAAGCAAAGCAAGCAAGTACTTCAATGTCCCATTCAATGTCCCTGGTCTCAGCTCTTGCTTCCGCCTTTAACAGCCGCCTTTCACCTCGAAAGGAGCCCTCGGCTAATTGGAAGCCGCCAGGTCTTATTAAAGGGGTTGTTCACCTTTAAGATAACTTTTAGTATGATGTAGAGAGTGATATTCTGAGACAATTGGTTTTCATTTTTTATTATTGAAGGTTTTTGAGTTATTTAGCGCTTTATTCAGCAGCTATTCAATTTGCATCTTATGCAATCTGGTAATAGGGTCCAAATTACCCTAGCAACCATGCATTGTTTTGAATAAGAGACTGGAATATGAATAGGAGAGGGCCTTAATATAAGGATCAGTAATAAAAAGTAACAATAACAATACATGTGCAGCCATACAGAGCATTTGTTTTTTAGAAGGGAGTCAGTGGGGCCCATTTGAAAGCTGCAAAGAGAATCAGCTATGTGTGACACTAGCCTAACAATGTTTGTTCTCACATAAAGCAAAGATTTCCATCATAAAGAGCGGTGAAAAATATTGGCAATATATATAGGAATTATAGTACTGTATGGGTACCTTTATCCAGAAATACAGTCACTCTAGTCTTGACTATACAACTGGATGCACAATATGATTCGCTGTCGTCAATATGTTCCCCATTACCAGTATCCGCTTTACAGTAAGCTGGGTGCACTTGTTTGCATTAGTGTTTAAATACTATATTTAAAATTAAAATGTATATTTAAACCCGACAATCTGGCCAAAACAGAGGACAGCAACAAATTAAAAATATAAATGAGATAGGTGACTAATACAGGGAATGAGTATGTTTTAGCTGCCCATTGGAAACATCAGGCCAGGCTAGGCAGTTCAATGACCATCTGTGTAAGTTATGATCATTAGTTGTTCCTTTTTATAGTACCATAGTAACCATCCATTTTTAGGGAAACTGAGAGAACTCTTCTGTAATATGGGAGCACACTAGAGCCAGAGCTTTAGATAATAGAGGAACCTCCCTAAACAATCAATACTTGTTAACGCTACAAACAGTAGATATGGTTATATTGCTCCTATAACAACCAATTTTTGGATATTAAATAAATATGTTTCATAAAAAGTATTTCCTTTTGGAGCTTTTAAATTTTTTATTGGCAAGCTCCCTCAGCTTCAATTTATTTCTAGGGATGCAGCTTTTTCAGCAGGATTCAAGTGCCAAGCGATGGCAGGATCAATTGGCTCTGAAAGAAGTAGATATATTTTGAGATTTTCAAGGTCAAATAAATCGGATGCACAGCAATTGCAAATTCCCTTTAAAGGAACAGTAACAACAAAAAAGTATTTTAAGGGAATGACAATGTAATACACTGTTGCCCTCCACTAGTAAAACTGGTGTGTTTGCTATAGAAACTCGTCTATATAACAAACAGTCTATATTAACAAACAGTCTATATTAACAAACTGCTGTGTAGCCACAAGGGCAGCCATTCAAGCACAGGATACACAGTACATAGCAGATAAATTCTGAAGAATCCCATTGTATACTACAGAGCTTATCTGTTATCTGTTGTGTACTCAGTGCCTTTTCCCCATTTTCAGCTTAGAATGAATGCCTCATGGTTACACAGCAGCTTGATTTATAAACTAATGTAAAGTTTCTGAAACACACCAGAAGTACCAGTGCAGTACAACAGTACATTATATTTTCATTACTTTAAAACACTTTTTTTTTGGTGTTACTGTTCTTTTAAGACAAGGTGGAGAAGAGGTCCTTAGCAAATGAAAAATACTAGTTATGTCCAGAAATCCAAGTACTACAAAACAATCTTATAGGTAATCTACTAGGTAAAACTAGCAGACATCTTTCTTGCAGGGTCACTTAAATTGGAACTACTGTGAAAAATAAAATGTAATATAATATAAAGCAGAAAGTTTCTAAATATAATCAATTAAACATGTCTGTACTTATTCTGAAATAATCAAGTCACTTTTTAGTATTCCAGCAATCTTCACTCTTCATTCTCTCTTCATGCAGGAGGCAGGCCCGTAATTGTGGCAAAAAATTAAGGGCGGCATGTAGCCCAGCTGCATCATGGGGACCTACGCGTCCCCATTCAATAGCGATGTTGTGCGCTCGCGGCACAAGGGGGGAGTATGGCCGGGCGCCCGCCCGAGAAATCCGGGCTTGGCAGGAGGTGGAGTCAGATTTTGATTGACAATTATGTCTCTCTACAGTTGGTTATTTAAAAAGTGTTAGCTCTAATAAAACATCTAGGCAAAGGGAGATCCACCCAATAGATCTATTAGATCTAGCATGATGAAAGTATGAAGACAGACATGCTGGGAGAGGCATAGTAAAGAGTAACTTGACTCTAATTTATTATAGTTAGAAATATTCTTATTTCCATAAGATGATAGTTCCCCTCTAAGAAGCTACATACAGTGTATGTATGTATGTGTATATATATATATATATATATATATATATATATATATATATATATATATATATATATATATATATAAGAAATAGGTTTGAATGAGGTCTGTATATGTCTGTACATGCCTCTAAATTACAGTACAATTTTGTTTAAGTTGTAAAGAATTATAACAAACAATTAAACCATCAAAACATTGCTTTTTAGCACACATGACGTTTACATATGGCTTCTTTAGCACACATTTACTAAGAGCGTGTTGAAAAATTGCACTTTGCTTAGCAATATTTTGATTTACAATGTTAAATCCTGAAAACATATTTTCTGTGGAATTTCTGTAGCCGTAGACAATGCCTCATAGATTATACCCTGAACACTTTCTAATTAATTCAACACTTAGCAGCAAAACCTTCCAAGTAAATGTAAATGCTGCCATCTGATGGTAGCGTGAAATCTTGGGAGGCAACATGAATACACATTCCGTTTTCTGTCAAGACAGACAGTTCCCAGGAGAATTCACTTACATACCAGTCTAAGAATATTTAGACACATGCATACCAACATAGACCCTGCCAAAACCACTGGCGGCTAAGGCTCAGACAAACACTTACCTGTAGGTGGATCATCACTGCTCTTAACCCCAACTTGTATCAAGCGTGTATGAGTCGGCTGATGCTCCTTTAGAGGTACTACTGGAACCTGTTGTAAAAATTATTTCAGCAATAAGAATTAAAAAGCTCCATGAATGAAACAATGTTTGGAAATATGCTCAGATGATGTATCTCTGGTACATCTCTGGACCATAAGGACTTCGCAATAAAAACAGCCCAGCTAACCACAGGCTTTCCAGCTGTTACTGAATAGGAACAACCCCCAGCATATGTCTACAGGAATAAAAAAAATAACTCTGTAACATGGTTTGTTGTAAGTATGTAGACTTATATATAGCATCTGTTGAAATCTATGTTGCTGCTTAAAAGAAATCCACTTCCATCCTACAAGTATATAAACCATCTGGATGACTCATGCACAAAAGTAAGCTATTTTTTTTTTTTGCCAGACTCCCCTAATTGGTGTGACCACCTTCTCTTAGTAATTTGTATCCTGTGATATTTTATAGTACAGCTGTGAAAACACAAGCGTAATAGTATCAATCCTGTCATCATTGACAGCATTCCCAAAACAAAAGAGGACTCTCATCTTACCGATTTAAAGGGGACCTGTTACAGTAAGAAATATTAACAAAACCTATTTTATGATGTTAATCAAGCAAAATAAACTTCACTTACACTATATAAATTATTTAAATCTTGTTTCTTTTAGTCTTGGAATTCCCAATCACATCAAGCAGGCAGGCGCCATTTTGTGGGCACTGTTATTAAGGCAACCTTTGCATCATGCCAAAATCTTGTTTATGCACCAGAATAGGGCACCTGATGCCCATGCCCACACATACACAATTAGATGGTGAAGAGGAAGGGTGAGTATGGGGAGTGCAGTGACATCTAGGAAGTACAGACTATATAGTGAAAGTATTTGTCTGCCCTCCTTCTATGCCTAAGGCATAGACGAGAGGCAGGCAATATATGGTTGACAACTGAGATTTTTAAACGAGTTTATAACAGGTATGGATATTGTAATTTAAAAAAAGTCATATTTCATTTAAAAAGGACTTTTATGATACAGGTTTTTATGTCTGGGTGGTTTATTGTCTCCTTTAAGAGGATGCTGTAGAGCTAGATATGAGACTGCAACAGGAATATGCCAGTATCCATTACTGTTTCGGGTAATTTTTCCAATAAAATAATGGCACAATGAGTATTTTCTGCCCAATGATTTCATGACTTTTCACTGAGAAAAGTAATTGAGACAAGACAGAGACAAAAGCTAAAGGTTCAACACAATAAAAGATCAGTGTCTAAAAGTCGATGACCTCTCTTGGCGCCATTAACCCATGTGTTGAGAAGAAAGTGCCATATTATACTGAGAGCAGGCATTAAAGCACATCTGAGACCTCCTCAGGTTAATGCCCTTGTATCCCACTATTCCCGTATTAATAAAACCCCTACATGTGTCAGGCAAACAGCTACCTAAATTCCTGTTTAATTTAGCTTGATAAAGTTGGCCAAAGTCAAAGTACAGCAGTGTAATGAAGAAAAGATGCATTCACTGGCAGTTTCTGATTGGCTGATGCCTCCAGTAGGTGCAAACAATATTTGGAGTCTTGATAAACCTATTATGCATTATATTGAAACAAAACCATGCAGTACCCTGTAAAATCTGTCTAAAAAATCTGAGTGGAAATAACCATATTGACTGCTGATAGATGGAGAGTACATAGAAAAATATTTTATAACAGGACTCTGACATGCAGTGGTAATACTGCCATTGGAAATAGAAATATTTAAAATTCTGCCTGTTGTAGAATTGCTCGTAAAAGGAATATATTTCCTAAGTACAAAAAGAACAAGTTGTACTTTAAAGAGAACTAGTATAAAACAGAATGTGTTTGGTTTCAGATCACACAAGGGAGATATTTGTTAGAGGGAAAGGCAGAAGAATGTGAGAAATGCCTCTAAACATTTCTGTTGTATTCGAGACCGGCATAAATGTAAAACACATGTGAGAAGTTATGTGTACAGCAGCAAGGAAAGAAGTAGTAGAGATATTCTATACCTGAGAGCTGCTGCTGGCTACTGTTGGCATTTCTGCACTGGTACCAGGATTGGGATAATTAGCAGCCACCTGCTGCACCTCCAGCTCTCCAATGCTCATTGGGCCCCGGGTCACATTATCAGAGTCCATGGGGTTTAGTTCTAAAATAGTAAAATATGCAGCGTTTCACAACTTCTGCCATGTATCTTACTGCACACTGTAAATCAGACACACTCCCTTAATACAAATATAAACATATTATACTTCTGCTTTTAACAAGCAATAAATGAAAATAGCCATCGACTATCTAGAGACGTGTTTTTGAACTCAACATCATCCAACATATAATAAAAGGTTAAAGACATAGTCTGGAAACACAAGATTTAGAGAGAATGTTCTAGAGAAAACTTTGTTAGCCAAGAAGAAAATAGAAGGCCCCATTTATAAATACAAATATGCAAAGAGAGTCAGTGTTTTCCAAATACAATTATCTATGCTCTAATGCAATGAACCCTTTGCAAGCAAAGTGATGGTAGTGCTGGAATGTATTGAGCTGCTTGCTCTTCTTTAAAGGAAAACTATGCGTCTGGAACAAATGCTTAAATTATAATTAATATCATAATAATTGACCTATTAAAGAAAATTGCCAAACTGGCATATACATGTCTGTAAATATTACAAATATACTGTACATATACGTGTCTGTAATATTACACATATTAAATAAATAATATTAAATATGCAGGTTCTGGGAGTGTGAAAGTAAAAGACACAACTCAGCTTGTATGTGTGTTGTGGATTTGCATAGTGCTTCAGTGGACTTCAGTACTTGGAAACATCCAATGGTACATACTACTAGGAAACTATATTTATACATTGTTTTATGTTCAGTGGAATAGTTTCCCTTTAGCAGTATTTTTGGCAAGGTCCAGAAAATAAATGAAAAAATATGGAAAAGGAATCGAAAGAGAGCTTGATCAGTAAACAAATATTTTAAAATAGAAATGCTTATAAGAGATCACAGGCTATTTCCAGCAATGTCATGACAATGTGAATGTGATCCCTGTAACTGGCAGATGGCTTAGCAATGGATAGTCACTAGTGCCCAAACAGTTAAGAACAGGTTGGAATGTCTACTGTTAGACAACTGGAAGAAAGAGTTGCAAATCCCCTTGTGTGGCCAATTACCTGGTATTTTATCGTACTGTCCTGGAGATGAAAGATGCCTGTGCTCATGTCCAGCTATTTCACCCACATTAGCAGGTCTACCCATAAAGGCAGAGTGTCCTACCAGGACTTGCTCTGCTGCATTGGTGAAACGGGGCCTTTGACCTTCGCTGATCTCCCCCATGCTGTTTTCTTCCTCAGAGCCCTAGAGAGTAGACCATAAAAAGCAAAGAAAATAAACTTGGCTGAAATAAAAACAAAGATTCATAGTCCAAACAGCCAGGTTTCATGTATTAGGGCCCAATTAAGGCTGGTTTGAGATTAAATGAACAGGACTAGGAAAATGTGAAAAAACCAACAAATATACCGTACATAGTGTAAGCAGAATAAAATTCAATAAAACGTCTACTGGCTTATAAATCTGTGATTCATACTCAGTGCAGAGTTAAGAAGAAGATCGACTCACCTCTGGGGGGTAATAAACGTCAAGTGGTGCAACCAGATCTTGATTGAATTTGGCTAAGAGTGACAGAACAGGATCACGATGTGCTCCACTTCTGGGCCCATAAATCACCTGCCCTTCACTTGGGGGATCATATTCCTGTAGCAAAAAAGCAGAATCGTTCCTTTTTTTTTTAATCAGACATCTTGCCAAATAAATTGTAAACTTTCCTGCAGTTCACTAAACCACATATTTCAGACATCCTTCTATATTATTCCAAATATATCATTGCAAAATGGCTGTCAACTTGGGATATAGGTAGAGAAATCTCCTCCCAACTGATCATATTCCACAGCCATTGTTTTACACTAACACTAGGAATATAACTCTGTTTTATACTATCACCTTCCTGACGAGTGCATTTTAAAGGGATACTGTCATGGGAAAAACATTTTTTTCAAAATGAATCAGTTAATAGTGCTGCTCCAGCAGAATTCTGCCCTGAAATCCATTTCTCAAAAGAGCAAACAGATTTTTTTATATATTTAATTTTGAAATCTGACATGAGGCTAGACATTTTGTTAATTTCCCATCTGCCCCTGGTCATGTGACTTGTGCCTGCACTTTAGGAGAGAAATACTTTCTGGCAGGCTGCTGTTTTTCTTTCTCAATGTAACTGAATGTGTCTCAGTGAGACATGGGTTTTTACTACTGAGTGTTGTTCTTAGATCTACCAGGCAGCTGTTATCTTGTGTTAGGGAGCTGCTATCTGGTTACCTTCCCATTGTTCTTTTGTTTGGCTGCTGGGGGGAGGGGGGATGATATCACTCCAACTTGCAGTACAGCAGTAAAGAGTGATTGAAGTTTATAAGAGCACAAGTCACATGACTTGGGGCAGCTGGGAGATTGACAATATGTCTAGCCCCATGTCAGATTTTAAAATTGAATATAAAAGAATCTGTTTGCTCTTTTGAGAAATGGATTTCAGTGCAGAATTCTGCTGGAGCAGCACTATTAACTGATTGATTTTGAAAAAATGCTTTTTTCCCATGACAGGATCGCTTTAAGTTGGATCCGAAATAGAAAACGTTGCTTTTTAGCATTCTGTTAAGTTTCACTTTATTGCTTTCTATAGACTACTGTATATACATATGTGTATGAGAAATTCTGCACAAAAGGAAAAATCTAATTAATCACTCTAATAACACTTTAAAGGGGAATGCACAATATTTATTCACAGAGTCGAACTAAAAATATTGTTTATTTTGCAGAATGCTATTTACATAATTTTATAGGATAAACTTGTTTTCATGCTATGCTTATATACTAATACCTACAAGTTGGTGCACTTGTTATAAAACAATTTAAATGTGTCAAAACAGTATCCATTCAGTGGTTATAAACCTGCGCATGCTGAATTTTTGCGGACAATGCTGCTTTCCTACCATGTCATGCGCATCTCTTAGAGTGCTGGATAAACTTTCTGTAAGATTTCGATCAATCACTCCACTTTCAGCCACGACTAGAAATAAATACAAACAATGATACATCAGTTAATAAAGAACTGGTGGGGAAAGTATTAAGGGAAATATTCATATGACACTATTCTCCCATGGGTTTTGTGTGCCTAACAATTCACATCAATTAAAGCCGCCATCAAAGATGAATCAAAAACTGAAAAGATCTGACTGATTGATGTGCATGCCAGTTGCTAAGATCACTGCGTGGAGGTTTAGATCTAGTTATACTTTGGTCATTTACAACAGTGAGGGTCAATAAACAGCTTGTTTTTTTCAGTTTTGCCCACTCAAAACAGATGCCTCCAAAGTTCATTGGCTAAACTAATCATTTTGAGGGTTCATGTAAGGAGTGCTGACCTGTTTTTCAACCTCCTCCGCTGAGAGGTGGGAAGTGGCGAGCTGCAGACCTTGCAGCTATTGTAGAGGCCCAGAAGTAGTTACTAATAGTTCTTAAAGGAAAACTATACCCCCCAAAAATGCAGGTTTCTATAAAAAGATATTGTTTAACACAGCTTATATGTAAAACCCTGCTTCATGTAAACAAACCATTGTCATAATAATATACTTTTTCTAGTAGTATGTGCCATTGGGTAATCATAAATAGAACATTGCCATTTTAAAAAAATAAGGGCCGACCCCTGGGATCATACGATTCACGGTGCACACAAACAACTCAAACAAACTATACTTCTTAGGTCACATGAGCCAATTAACAGACAGAGTTCTGTCTTTTGCTTCCACACTTCTTCATGTTACAGTTAGTGTTGTAGTATTTCTGGTCAGGTGATCTCTGAGGCAGCACAGATAGAGTCACGAAATGGTGGTTCAAGGCAAGAGATGTAAAATGGCAATATTTACTTAAATATACAGTATATTCCAGTTTGGTAAGATTCTTTAATATGCCACTTAATATGATATAAACTATCTGTTGCTTAAGTATTAATTTGGGGGGTATAGTTTTTCTTTAAAGAATTAACAACTAACCCCATCTAAAAACATATATAAAAATATATTGTTATTGCTACTTTCTATTCAGTTCCTCTCCTCTTTATATGCATGGTTGCTAGGGTAGCCACCAGATTTAGAAATTTCATGTTGGAGAACTAATGAATAAAAAGCTAAAAAACTCAAAAATCGCAAATTATAAAAAATGAAAACCAATTGCAAATTGTTTCAGAATATCACTCTCTACATCATACTAAGGGGCTGATTTAATAAAACTCAAATTAATCTCATATTTTTATGAAAACAAAGTTGATCAAACCCTCTTCCAAGAATTTAATTCGTTTATCAATAATTGGAGCAACAAAAGTGAGCGTCAACACTTATAGTACGTTTGACGCTCCAAGAACTCGACTTTATCTAATTTTTGCTGTGAAAACTTGACTTTATGGATTATCGGATGAAAACCCAGGCTTTATCGGATTATCCAGCGCAGGTCAGGGGTCAAGAAATAACTTTGGGGACATCTGCCATTGACTTCTTCATGACCTCCATATGTTTGAGATGGAGTATTTTTGGATTCTAATGTTTAGCAGTTTTGGGGTATAATAAATCTATAAAAAATCCCACAATATCTGAGTTTTCCCTTTAAAAACCCCAACCAGATACTTTTGAGGTTTAATAAATGGGCCCCTAAAAGTTAACTCAATCTAGTCTATCTTATCAAACAGAAATAGAATGATGTACTGCTATTAGAAAAAAAGATGGAAAGGTGCACGCCAACTGAAGTCAGACGTGGAATCTGAGCTCAAATTAGAGTTTTGGAAACCTTCCGGTATAATTTTTCTCTTAACAGATGGTTGTGCATACTGGGAGTTGAGGTTCCCAACAGCCTGAACATCACATGCTTGATATGATGTATTGAGACATATAATGCAATTAAACAAAAACAAAGGACAAATGGGGAACCTGACACCCTAAGAAATACACATTTGTTTCTATTGTCAAGCAAAATAATTGAAATGGTATAAGTAAAGTTTATTTAAATCTGTGTGGCCTTCAGTCTTGGAATTCATAATCATAGCAAGCAGGCAGCAGCAATTTTGCAGACACTGTCATTAAGGCAAGCTTTGTTTTACCCAAAATCTTGTTTAAGCGCCAGAATGGGGAGCTTGATGCCCATGTGCATTCTCAGGCTACAAAATAAGATGGTGAGGAGGAAGGGGGAATAAGAGGAGTGCAGTGGCTTTTAGTAAATGCAGAATGGAAACTAAAAGTAACTGCCTGCTGTCAGGGCTAGATTTACATAGCAGGTGCCCCTAGGCCTGCTGCCATTCGCCACCTCCCGTCCCTTTATTTGGGCACATATGCAAATTTTCATCATCAGGTCTGGAGCACTGGTGATTGGCACAAAGGAAATTTTTTAAAACCTACTATATTTTCCGCTCATCCCCAGTGTTTCTGAACCAATGTGGTTGGGCAGCATGCCGCCCCCCCTAAAATCCTGCTGCCCTAGGCCTTGGTGGCCTTTCAACAAATCTGGGACTGCCTAATGTCTGCCCCTACTCTATGTCTATTTTGGTTTCATGTTTAATTTGAAAAGGACATTTATTACACATGCCTGGGTAACAGGTCCCCTTTAAACAGACATCATGATTATAGGTTAGAGAACTAAAAAGTACCTTGTGCTGCAGCTATTTGTTCATAACTGTACACCACTTCTCCCTCTGAGATGGGCCTGTCGGTTGTGTCTGAGTCAGTGGCGGTGACAGTCAGAGTGCTCTCCTCTGTTGAGGGGGCAGAGCTTGGAGTTGGAGCAGGTGATGGAGATCTGAGTTCAGGTGGAATGGAAACTGAGGATTTTTCAGGTTCAGGTGAAGCTGCAGAGATCAGGCTCTCTGGCTCTTCATCTTTAGCTACTGTCAACACACTGTCATATAAAAAAAAACACACAAATGTCACTAAATATAAAGCATTAGGCTAGTGGCTACCGAACAGTCCTCAGTCTGGCTGTAGACACTCTAATCCACCACTCCAACTGCCTATGGGCCTGTGAGTCGCACCTGAACCCCTTGTCATAGGGAAGGATTGCGTAGGAATATTAAGGCGCCTACTTAATGCACCTACATACCAATGCACTGAACACCATATTTTTATGTGTAATATACCGAAATCATTGAAGCTGACTATGGAACCATAATTGTCTTACTTTTGTTATTGATAAAAGGAAAAATAATAACCTAAAAAATATAAAGTATTAAACTAGAAGGAGCGATGTTTCTAATATGGGGGGAACTGCAGTACTACTTACACTACATCTTTATATAGAGATTCCTCCAAAGAATGAGGGTTTTCTTCTTCTAAAGGCAAATCCATAGTGCCCCAAGGACCAGGTAGACCAGGGCTGTCATCAAGTTCTTCTGATATGAGAGGTGTTGGGGTAGCCACTCTGGGAGGAGATGCCACTGGGGTGATAACAGGAGTGGCTACAGGACTTGTTGGCATCTCAGGAGCTGCGAATAAGGCACAATAGATTGTTACACAATAGATTATTACACAAAAACATGGTCTAACTATTATTTTATTTTAAATGTATTAAAGTTAGTTATATCCCTTATGAGCTTTTAACTAAGTCATGACAATAAGAAAAACATATTTCCAAAATATGAGAGCAACAGAGACCTACTAACAGCAGCTTGTTGCCTGGCTCAGTTTCAATTCATACAGTTCAGCGTTTTTTAGTAGAATTAACTCAAGTTAGTCAAAAAAACTGCTTGTAGATCAATCTGATCTTTGGAGATGCTTGCGACGTCAGATCCCTGTTCCCTTCAGGTCAACCAAGGAAAGTCATCAGCAGTAGCAGTTCTCATTCTTAGTAACACCTTTCAATCCAACTGCATAGTGACTGATGGGTCAACTGGCCAGACACCTCTGATAAAGGCTCACAGACAAGAAAACTGATTATTTTCCACTGTGTACAAACAGCTTGACAGGTAAGAGTCTTTACAAATAAGAACCTAGGCCAACTAACAATATACTAGAGATATACTAGTGCTGTCTAACTTCTGTGGTACTGAGGGACAAAATGTTTTTGGCCTAAGTGATGGAGGGCCGATAATGGAAGCCAGTGTTGACCACTCACGGTTTTAAACCACATCCACTATAAACTACACCTATGTTACCACAAGAACTTTTAAGACCTTATCCACATTAATGGTGGTGTTCACTGCAGGGGTATCACCCACCACTTATATGTGAAAAATCTTCATTAAGTCATATTAAGACATACCCTTAAAGGGGATGTAAAGGCAAACAAAATGAAATCACATTTTTACTTTCTTTAATTAAAAATAATTAAAAATGTGTACCGTTTTTATAATAAAGCTGACTGTATGCAGTTAAACTCCCCCTTCATTTTACTTGCTATGACAGCTGCAGATAGGAAACTTCAGATGGTGCCTAACTGCTCTGCAGTGAAACAATCATACTTTCAAACGGCGGGGGGAGCCCCCGACCTTACTTCCCTGACCTCCAGCAGCTTTGTTTGTTTCTCTGTAAAGCAGCCGGCAACTGTGTCGAGATTTGTATCCACAGACCCAGTGCCCAGAATTTCTAGCATTATTCTATTTTAGACTTTAGTTCACCTTTATATTCATATGTTGCCTCCACCTCTGTGGACAGCACAGCAAATCCAGCAATAATTTAGGGACCCCTATCAACAAATGCTAATAAACCTCCAGAACAAACCTCCACCAGGATCATCTCCAAAGTAAGCCATCACAGTAGCCAAACTTTAATGGGGGGGGGGGCACTCAATGGGAGGCCAGCTACTAGGCTGCTAGTTGTACAGCACTGCATTAAACAATTCAGGCACAATCAGGGTCGGATTTCCTTTTTTTGGCGCCCGTAGGCTGCCTGGGCCCTAGCACCCACCTGTGAACACGCTAACCCCCTTGTGAACTCAAGCTCCGGCCCCAAGGCCACCAGGTCCTATGCGTGCACATCCCCCCTCACACACACGTGAGTGCACACACGGCTCCACAGCGCCCCTCAATTTTGCCACCCCTCAAATTTGCTGTCCCTAGGCCCGGGCCTATGTGGCCTCTCCACAAATTCATGCTTGGGCACAATAGGAATCCTATGCTAGATGCATTTATGGTAGTCCATATTTATAACAGTCACTCACCTGCCTGATCTTCAAATATGGGTTCAGCCACAGAAGTTTGTGGGGAAAGTTCTGGGGTTTTTACTGTGGAATGTTCCCTCACAGGAGGGAGAGGAGATGCAGGTGGGGTACACTCCGGAGTGGAAACTAAAGGAATTTCTACAGGGATCTGAAACAGAAAAGAAGACCGTTGTTTTTTTTTGTAAGCATTAAAGGGACCTGTTATTAGTACTGCCTATTTCCAGCTTAAAAATTCAGTCAAATGAATGCTTTACAAGACTACAATAAAATTGTTAATGTTAGATACCCTCAGTGATTTTATTCACTTAAAACATACCCCAGGCTGGTGTTCCTGTTAGAAGCAGTGGATCGCTCCATGGTGCTCACACAGAGATTCCCCAGGCTGTTGCTCCTGTTAGCAGAAAACTGCACCAGCCTAGGGTATCTCTGTGTGAGCTCCATGGAGTGATCCTATTCTTCTGCTTCTTCTTTCTTCTCTTGCCTGGAGCAGCTGCATGCGTAAAATAGCTGCTTTACACTATTACTATGCATGTACTTTGGGTACAAAGAAAAACGATGCAGAAGATCCATGGTGATTCTCCAGTAAAACCCCGGGCCAGTGCATTTTTCTGCTAACAGGAGCAGCTGCCAGGAATATCATTTAAGTGAATATAATCGCAATGATTAGAACGTTCCTTCTCCTTTAAAGGACCAGTAACATAAAAAAAATGTTTAAAAATTCGTTAGTGCACAACAAAAAATAAACACTAAGACAAAAGAAACTTTTAAATAGCAAAGCCTTTATTAAAAAATAACTTACAGAATGTCCACTTCCTGTCTGCTTCAGAAACGGCGAAAAGGCGACCATCCATCCTGCAACAATCAATTTCTTCTCCCTGGCTAGTCACTGACAGGCATCGCTTTCATCCACCTCCTGGTCTCCCGACACACACTTCTTTCTGCTACTGTTGTGGGGAATTGAGTTCTGCTGGAGGGGACTCCAGTTGGTGAGAACTTGGAGCCGGCTGGATCGATGTGCAAAGTCCTGGGGTAGGAGCTGTAGTCGTGTCCCCGCTTCATGGCTGCTGCTTCGTGTCTGTGGCTGCTGCTCCCGCTGTGTGCCCGTGACTGGCTGCAGACACTGTGCTCCCTGCGCTGCCTCTGCCAAGCCATCCCTTTCCCATGGTCCCAGCACAGCCAACACTTCAGTACTGGTGGCGGCGTAGTGCAGGAAGCACTATGTTCCGTAGATGCCAAAATGTTCCTGGCCATCGCTTCCACTAATCCCTGTTTTACGGGAATAAACACTCAGCGCCAGGCTGATGCAACAGTGACTCATTGGCCGCAGAAAGCTTTGCGCACTCATTGGCGCAGCAGCTGCACATGAATCGCCGGCACCGGCGGGACCCAACCTCTCAGCTTCATGGCAGTTGGGGCAGTCACAGGTGGTAGCGCCGAGCTGCGGACTGCCTGGGCCTCCACCACTCCCTGCCCCAGCCGCTACCCCTCCGCTTCCTGCACTACGCCGCCATCAGTACTGAAGTGTCGGCTGCGCTGGGACCATGGGAAAGGGATGGCTTGGCAGAGGCAGCGCAGGGAGCACAGTGTCAGCAGCCAGTCACGGGCACACAGCGGGAGCAGCAGCCACAGACACGAAGCAGCAGCCATGAAGCGGGGACACGACTACAGCTCCTACCCCAGGACTTTGCACATCGATCCAGCCGGCTCCAAGTTCTCACCAACTGGAGTCCCCTCCAGCAGAACTCAATTCCCCACAACAGTAGCAGAAAGAAGTGTGTGTCGGGAGACCAGGAGGTGGATGAAAGCGATGCCTGTCAGTGACTAGCCAGGGAGAAGAAATTGATCGTTGCAGGATGGATGGTCGCCTTTTCGCCGTTTCTGAAGCAGACAGGAAGTGGACATTCTGTAAGTTATTTTTTAATAAAGGCTTTGCTATTTAAAAGTTTCTTTTGTCTTAGTGTTTATTTTTTGTTGTGCACTAACGAATTTTTAAACATTTTTTTTTATGTTACTGGTCCTTTAAACACCAGCTAAAATTAGAGACAGTTCCTGGAATCTATTGTCTACGTTCGTTTCTCATGTACACTGTATGGCAGACCTATTAAACATTTTCTACATAGTGTTCCAAATATCTGAGGCAGCACATGCTTTAGAGGCAAATTATACAAAAATTTTAATGTAGTACAAACAAGTCTGTCTCCATTAAAGTGTATGGCAAAATGTTGCTGCTCTACAGCTTACTGTAAAATGGGAGATAACATTCTTGGTTCCAGGCAACAACAAAAAGAATAATTTTTATTTAGAAATACCAATGCAGCAATTCGACGTACCCTTCAGGATAATTACATAGTACATTTGGGGTAAGAAGACAAAAGTCCAACCCTTCCAAATAAACTATAAACCCTGCCAAGAATACACACAAACACACACCTCCCCCTATACAGAACAACACACACATATACAAATATATATACCAATATCTATAATAACTAGCTGTAAATTTTGAGATCAATATAGCCTTGGATATTTTGCTTGTTGAAAAACTGTTACAGATTTTTCTAGTCTTGATTCTAGTCTAGTCATAAATATTATTGGTTGCTTCTTTTACCTTATATTCCATTAATGGACGTTTTTGTGCATTTCGAGCTTCTCTCTCCCCCAACATTATAGCAATAGTCTCAGCCAGTGCTTCATCAACATAGTGGCGAATTAAATCTGAATCCACCGGCACTCCAGCATCAACAAACAACTGGAATCCTTGCCCTCCAACTGCTTTGACTAAAAAGCAAAAGAAATATAATACATTTTATGCATGAGATATGGAACAAAAAATACACAAGAATATGCCCTTGATCCGTACTGAGCAAATATGTTTTTTCAAATGTTGGAGAGAGTGCCTGGAACACTGAGTAATGACAGTATTTGGAGAGAATTTATAATAGAACAGGGTTAAAATGAAGAACCTCCAAACAATGGTTCTCAAAGTATTGATAAAATACAAATTCAAATTGTTCAAAATGCAAATTCATTGTTCCTTTATTGCAGACTTGTGTATAGCACAGGAGGTATCTAATTTTAGTTTAATAGCACTTAGACATTGCTCCATATGGCTAATAACAAATGAAACATAGAGAAAAAACATATTTGCAATCAATAGGAAACCTATGCCTCCAATGCAGATACCGATATCTGAAGCTACAGATCCACTCTCTTCAGTACTTGTCTGGCTGACATCAGGGACCACTTCTTGCCTCACTGGCTGCATTTCACTGATGATTCGTGCCATGATTTCCTGTTCCACCCTAAGAGAATTTATAAGGAGATGTAAAATGTCCCAAAATTTTATTTCAATATAATATAACGTAAAATGCAACATCTGGAAATGTAAAACTGAGATTTAACTCCAAGTCAGAAGCTCAGTTTGTAGGTGATATGTGGTCACTGGGAAGGGAGAAACAGATTCCTTAGATCCCATAGATGAACTTTCATTTTAATATTGAGTACTTTTATATGGGTTACTCATATATATGCTTAAATATCAAATTAAATGTATCTGCAATGGTATAAATATAGTTACTTCTGTACAGAATTTTAATTCAGTCAGTGATCAGCCATCAGTGCTATAAAACTATTTAGAATCTTTAGAATATTCTAGATACAGTATACAGTAAGCCTATGAAATGTAAGAACTAAAACTGCGTTTGGGGTTTATTCCTGCTTCCCACAAAGAATAGTTCTGAAACAATATAGAAAAGGCATATGATGATAGGGAAAACAGGCTACTTTTTTGTTCTGTGGAAGGCAATATAGAAGCAGAACAGTAGTTCACTAGCTGGTGTATAGCTACCAATATTATATTACAGATGTGTCACACAAAATAATAATTAGTCAGTTTGAAAAATCTAGGGTTCCAGGAAAAAAAGAGATGCATCTGGTGAACATTTGGTGGTGCAACAGCCATTGAATAAGAGTCTAAAGTTTAATAACAGTTAATATGAATAACAGACACTTATGGGATATAATATGACACATTACCAGCTGATCACTCTGTTCTCCAAAGTCTCCTTTCTGCTAATGATCCCTTCCAAAATATCACTAGCTTGAGGTGCAGGTGGGGGAGCAGATGGAGGGAATGGGATTCCATTATACTGTGTTGGAGGCAACTCTGCACAACCGTTAACTTCCAGCAATGGCTCTGGGATTTCAGCTTCACTTTCTTCATCCTGAAATCAGAAAACAAGGGACCTACTGAAAGAGTAATTTGCTTACAAAAAGGCCTATGTAGAGATTCTACACTTCACTCACACAATTCACATGTTTAGCAGATAGACAGGGAGGCAAAATACAACCTTGCTGGAGGAGTCTTCAGTTGGCTCAAAAATGAAAAGTAAAAACTGTACCATAGAACCCTTTTGTATCACCTTAGTAAACACAAACATTCTGCTCTTCATGGTTATTTTTAATGGGGGGACTGGCTCATCAAAATCTACAAATTACATTAAGGGGCAGATTTATCAAAATGTGAGTTTAGAGTTTAATAAATAAAAACTCACTCACGGTCTATTCATTCCTATGGGATTTTCAGAACTGTAGTTATCAAATGGCGAGTTCTGGCTTTTACCCATTGATAAATACAATTGAATGAATAGAACGCGGGTGAGTTTTTATTTATTAAGTTCTAAACTCACATTTTGGTAACTCTGCCCCTTTATATAATCTCGGCATGATGGAAGAAAAACACGAGTTTTAGTTTCTGTAAATTAAATAGCCTTGGCACATTTCTCTTTGCAGATGTTTTCATTGAATGTTCAACAAAGAATCAAGTGAAGAAGTAAAGTAAATTTTATATTACAAAGCACCTGGGCCAGGCTTCCTACATCTGTTAGTTATCAAAGGACTTTAGTTTTGGTTTGGTTCACTCTCTAACTGAACTAAATAAAAACTTGTTCCTCAGAGTTCTTTCTTAAATCCTCTTTTTTTTTCTCTCCAGCATTCCTGGCCTGACTAACAATGGAGTGTTGGGTTGTTGCATACTTCCATAGAGGAACAGTAAGCAGTAACATTAGCAATGCTCAATGACTTAGGTTTGGAAACTTCATCCCCACTAATCAGGTCCTGGAGAATACAGTCTGATTTTAAAGTTTTTTAAAAAGCTTTGTAACAAAGAATAACTGTATGTTACCCACCCACTTTGAATGTATGCTCTATGGTGCATACACCTCCCTGATGATAACAAACAGATGAAGGATATCTGCTTGATTATAAAATTACATATTATGGCTTAAGTTTTTATGTTTGGTCTATGAAATTAATTAATTATATTTTCCCTTTAGGACTAGTGCAGGTGTGTGTGTGTGTGTATAGACTGTGGAGAATAATAATACTGAATTATTAGTGAAGCTTACACAGTGTGTAAATATTAGAGCAGAAACTGCAACAACAATTAATCCCCTGACTATTCAAGCTTAGCCAAAGAGTAAACAGTAAACACTTATTTAGCCAGACACAAATGTGTACTTTACTCCGGGTTACCTGAGTGATCTCTGACACTTGGACAAAGGAAGTGCCTGGTAATGCAAGGACCTCCTCTTCGGTTTCTGCACGTAAAGGCAGCTTAAAGAGAAAACAGGAGACATAAGCATGGATACTTTGAACACTCTTAGGCACACATGGAACAAATAATAATTCTAATAAATCTATATTCGTTTTTTGCCCAGGGCCCATTAGCTCATAAGGTAACAGATGTATAAAACTCATACTACCTCCCTCCCAGCTACTGCTCTGAGCCCCATTAGTTTGGCATCCACTTCCTTATATTATAGGAAGTAAGTATTATTTTTAGTCCAAAGCCAAAAAGATGGACGGCACTCCGTTCAAGGAGGCAGCAAGTTTATTGCAGGCTCCTACAAGGATCTAACTCGTTAAATCCTTGTAGGAGCGTGCAATAAACTTGCAACCTCCTTGAACGGAGTGACGTCCATCCTTTTGGCTTTGAACTGACACTTGGCGGTGGGGACGCTGTGGAAAGAGCACCTAACAAGGAGGGATTGGAACAGCCGATGGGAGGGTAAGCTTGGAGCAGTCTATTTGGTTTAAAAGAGGTGTTTATTATATTTAGTCCCTTAACTATGGGTCTGTCAACCACATGAAGTTCAAAGCCTGAAGGTCAATTAATGTCAGATCTAAAATGTAATTTTTTTTTTTTAACTAAAAAAGTTTAAGGAACACACTTTTAAGTGCAGATGAGATGGGAAGAGACCATGAGAATTAAAGAAAAGCCAGCCCAATTAAAACTTTAAACAACTAAGGAGAAGGCATATATTTGTGTTCATCCCAGTGCACTGTGATATTTAAATAGACATATATGCAAATTTGGCATGTGGAAAAAGTAAGTACACCGCTGCATTTATTACCATCTTAAATAGCTACAACTAGAATCAGGTGCACCAGATCAGGTGCAAAGGACACAAACATTGTTAGAGAGTTAGAGGAACTGATCTTTTTTAAATCCCAAACATTTATTTAGCTCTGCTCTTTGTTGTTGAAGTGTGTGAGCTCTCTGAGGCCTTTAGAAAAATGCTATGGAGTCCCTAGAGTCTGGGAAGGGATTAAATCAATCATTCCACTGTCCAGAAAAGCAACTAAAAGTGGAGAAGCTTTCAGACAATTGCCAACTTGCCCAGGCCTGACCATTCTGCATCTGCATGGGAGGTGTGACAGAAACAAACTTTTGCTGTCTTTAACACCAGGACATAATTAAAATGCTCCCATGAACACTTGAAACAATGAGCTTTAAATAAGACAAAAATTGAGTTTTGGCCACAGTACCAGAAGACATGTTGGGAAAAAAACAAAGACAACAATTTGCCAGAAGAACTTATTAACAGGGTGGTAGAAATGTTATAGATTGTAGCTGCTTTGCTGCATCAGGGCCTTCATTGTACCAGAGAGTGCTTGAGGCTAATATGAGACCATCTGTCAGAAGATTGATGCTCAGTTGAATGTGGACCTTGCAACATGACAATAACGCTAAACATTCCAGTAAATCCAGCAAGGAATAGCTGAAAAAGAAATGGAGGGTTCTGGAATGGCCAAGTCAAAGTTAATATCTAAATCCCATTAATATGCTGTGGGGGGGGATTAAAAAACAGCATATGCATGCAAAAAAGTAACGCACAGCTGAAGAAAAATTTTCCCAGTCAATGTCAGAGACTGTTAGACAGCAACAAGAATGCTTAGTTCTGACAAAGGGGCCAAATTCCAGGTATTGGAGACAAGGATGGACTCTCTATACTCTTTCCAAAGAAGGAAATTATATATGCAAACTAAAATGTTTTTTGTTCAGTTACATCACCTTTATCTTTAAATACCATTTGAATGAAGACAAAATATTGATTCAGTATGTCCCCATATGTAAAAAAAAAAAAAAGAATAAAGTACATGGGGTGTACTTAATTTTCATGTCTGTATGTATAGCAGTGTGCAAATAACTTTTCTTTAAGACATTTTAAACACCTTTTAGTTAACTGATGCGTCTATCTTAATGTTTTAGGACTCAGATCTCTCTGAACTCTTGAGTTGTAGAACAAGGCCAACCTCTCGCTGCAGCTAAAGCTTTTGTCTGATGTTATGGCAACAGGTTTTATCACAAAATGTACAGATGTTTTCCATTACTTAAAAGCTAACAAGATTTGATGACATTACTGAAAAGGTGCCAGGACCAAAATGAAGAATGAATAAATTACCTTTAGAAGAAGTGAGAGTTCACAGATGGGCATGTTGCTGAGCCATATGAGTGATTAATATGAATAATTCATTTGTGCTAGCTGAGCTTTAATAGGCCCCAGTAAAATTAACCTTTTCTGTCCAGAGGTTTTTATATAAAATGAGCTCTCCAGTTCTCTGCACATTGATATTTGGGCCTTACTTTGTACAGTAGCTTTAAAGTCTCTAACAATGTTCCATTCATGCAGAAACAATGTAAAAGAGAAAAAAATCGGAGGCGTGCCAAATGATAGACACCCCCTCCCCAACCCCAGTGAATGTATTCACTTACCGGATACCCCAAGCTAATACTTGGATCAGCAGAAAACTGCACCGGCCTGGGGTACTTCTGCACGAGCATCACGGAGCAATCCTCTTCTTCTTTCCTAGGCAGACGCATGCAGGTAGAGTGAAAAATTCAGCTTTTCACTCTGCTGTTCCTGCACACCCATGTGAAGAGAAGCAGAATAAGGATCGCTCTGTGGTGCTCTCACAGAAGTAACCAGGAGCATAGGCCTGGAGTATCAGGTGTGATTCAGAAGTGATTATCATTACTTTTGGTTACACATTGTGAACATAGCCAAGGTTCCAGGCAAAACAGTATTGCCTTGGGTGCCAAGAACACTTGACTTAGCTCTTAGCCCTTGGATGCAGCTTGTGCATCAATGAGACATGCAATCTAAGGAGTGCCAAGAGGTGCAAAAAACATTGGGTCTCATACTTACCAGTTGGCTAAAGCATGTGTAAAAGAGCGGTTTCTTAGCATATTACGGTCCATACTACAGGTTGTACTACAGTCTCTTTCTAGCACTTGCGTCCAGGCAAAGTGATAAATGAGGCCTAATATTAACTAGCATATCTTTTGATAGCAATAACTGAAATCAAAGAGCTTTCTGTAGCCACAACTGAGCTTTTTACATCTCTTGATTGGTGGCACAGACTGTTCCAGTTCTCCCAGATTGGAAGGATGCCTTTTCGGATCTCTCCACAAGTATTAATGGCATTTCCAAAATGTGGAATTGGCATTTCTTGTATTAGACAAGTCTCAAGGTAACATGTTTATTAATGTTTATTTGCGGTCTAATGTTTTTTGGGACACTAGTATAATGGCCAATAAGGTTAAAAATGGGAAACTAAGCAAACTGCTCCTTTTAAGCACTGTATTTTATTCAAAACTTAATAAACCATTAAGCAGAAAACTATGATACGTGGTAACATTCTAGCATAATATGAAAACTCTGGAAATTTTGAAAAAAAAATAGTAAAATAAATACAATACCTGTATGTCAGGATTCATAGCAGCAGGAGTGGGAGTAGGGGGAGGAGTTGCTTCTCGTTTGGGAGACAGTTGGCTTACACTGCTGCTCTCACTTGCTATGCTGTCAATATCAACACATGGAAGCACCTAAACAGAGAAAAGATATACTAGATAAAGAATGGTTCATTAAAATAAACAGATTTATTCCAACCTGGAGAGCGGTTACATTATACTTAAAGGGGTCATCCACCCATAAACTGTTTATGCTTGATGGCAGAAAATGTAATTCTGAGCAACTTTCCAATATGCATTCACAATGGTCTTAAAGCTATTTGTAAATGTAATTGTAATTTGGAAGCAGCATTTATATGTCTCTTTCTCATACCAAGTCCTGACTCTTAAAACAATGTACCCAAAGTCAGTTCTCTTCCAGGTTGGCTGTTACTGCATTGTTCTAGAAGTTAAAGCCTGGGGTGCAGAACATGTAAAGATTCAGGCAGGTCTGGTTTTCAAAAGCAATTAAATTTACAAGTTACTTTAAAGCCACTGAAAATTATTAACTAATGTATATTAGAAAATTGCTCAGTATAAGCTTTTCTTTCAAAATGCAAACAATTTGTTATTTGGTAGAGGACCACTTTAAATAAAGACATTCTCAGAAAGAGCTTTCACAAAAGATTTTCTTTTACTTTCGTTCCTGGAATGCACATGTACCAACATTCTTAATTTCATATAATTTAATAATAATAGTTGAATATTGGTTAGCAAGTTGAGAAAGACTAGAATCCAACAAATGTGTAGTATATGATGGCTTACACACCTGGACTCTGAGCTGTGGTGGGTCCTTCTTCTCTGATCTCATTTCCACTACTGCAATATTGGGTTTCACAGTTTTTGCCCGAGTCTTTCGGGGTGAGGGTGGAATAGACACATTCACTGTAGTGGTCTGTGGCTGTGCAATGATTACAGATGAAGGCATTGGAGAAATTCCATCGAACTGTGATCTTCCTAAAGATGCAGCACATTAAATTACTCAGATTAATAATGTAGCTATTTATGAATGCCAAAGTGGCTGCAGCAATTTTTCCTTAGGATGAGGGCACTCTGGGCGTATGGCCTGCTTCTCTCCACCTGTGTTCTGTAGGCAAGCAGAGAGAAGTGGATCTACTCCTGTACTCTTCTACCTTGTAGCTGCACTGGCAGGCACAGTATTGGCTTATTGCAGCTACATGGGTGGAGATAGACCTGAAAAAAACATAAGCATGCATTCATGGGCTTTCACTGCCAATGCTGTACAGCTGTCTGGGTCACAGGCCCCCTGTGAGCTACAGACAGAAGAGAAGAGAAGGTGATCTGCTTCTCTCAGGCTGCCTACAAATCCTTAGAGCAGTGATCCCCAACCAGTTTTACGGTCTGAGTTATATTGCGGATGTCATAACATCTGAAATGCTGTGTCATGGCCCACAAATTGTCTGCAGGCAAATTATGCAAATAACTAAGGCATGTATGCATTATAAAATGATTAGCATAATGTAAATGCAATGATTTATACCGCAACATTTGAGATGCTTTGTTGCCCATTGTAAAAAAAAAATGTAGACATTTGATATCATCCATGACCCTGAAATGGGGGAATGCAGACAGAAGAGGTACGTGTCTAGTGCCCCACCACCATTGTGCCCTAGGCACGTGTCTCTTCTCCCTATGCCTAGTTCTTTGAACTATGCCAATCCCATGCCTAAAGCAGGGACTTAAGTAGTCCCGAAAGCTGGTAATTTTATAATCGATTAAGGTAGCAAATAAAAGATATCACTTACTCTGTATTTATTGGTTTTGTATATGGCTAACATGGTACAACACTTTGTACTAAGACTTCAGAACCAGTAGCCAGCAGAAAATTGTATGCCAAAACTCTGCTTCTCATAATGTACAAGTGTTGAGGTAATCTCTCATAATACTAATCTCCATACTACACCCTATTTTACAGCTATGAAGAGGACATAAACAATAGGGCCATTAAAAAGCAATTTATCAGGCCTTGCCGTTTATTAACCATTAATCACATACTATGAGCTCTCTTTTGTACGTATGAAGTAGTTAACTGAGATGAAGTAGCAGCTGAAACATAGCTAGTGTAAACCATGTTATTTTGAATTGCAGAAGGCATGTGACACTGGTAGGAAAAGCAGGGTGGTAAGTCGTAATGAGCTACCTTTTATCTAACTTCCCACTCTCTGAGGGTGTTTGTGACTTGTGACCTCCCTGAATTCTTATTAAGAACTGACAGATGTCCACCACATCAGAGGAAATGTACAGTTTGTAGGCTCATACTACTGTGACATTTGCTGCTCTTCTATATCCTTCAAAGTGTCAACTGTATGGCTCATGGTGATGATTTTCACAGGTAACTTTGAGCAGTAAACTCAACTCCCTACATATCACTACCACCCACAGTAAACTGCAGGCTATACCAACACATGGGCTCTCATGTCCATTCATTGTATCACTTGTATCCTTTTCTTTTTTTAAATCAGTCATGTCATTTCGACAAGTTATGTATCCATATCAAGAAAGAAACCATAATAAGCAAGGAAACGCTATCTACAAGGCATGTATAGTGACAAATATGCACATCATAAAACCAGCCAAATATGGTAGGATTCTTTTGTTCCAGACAACATGCAGCAGTGACACCTAGTGGCTATGACGTAAGAATTCCTGATTGAAAAGACATGCTTTATAAACAAGATTAAAAGTTACCCAAGGGGATAGCCATAGGGATGAGATGTCCTTCCAGGGGTGCAGATATATCTAACTCCTCTCTGACTGGGCTAAAAACATACTGAGGCTCAAACTCCTTTGGTGCAAATTTGGTTATTGTGGTCTTGCATTCATTAGTGTTTGTCTGTACTCGTGCAGACTTCATCTTCACACCTAAAACCAGGAACAAATCATTTAAGGAAATCCATTTTATATCTGTTGTATAGAGCAATTGCACAGGTAGTGCTGATAAATGTTTAATCCTAAAAACAGGCAAACAAATCCAATCATTAAAAGAACAGTAAATCCAAAAAATAAAAGTCTTTTAAAGTAATTAACATAATATACTGTTAGCATGCACTGGTAAAAGCTGTGTGTTTGCTTCAGAAAGACTACTATAGTTTATATAAATAAGCTGCTGTGTAGCCATGGGGCAACCATTCAAGCAGCTAGAAAAAAAGGCCCAAATTAGACCGCATATAACAGATAAGCTCTGGGAAATACAATGGTGTTTTATCAGTTATGTGCTATGTAACCTGTGCCTTTTATCCTGTTTTCCAGCAGCTTGAATGGCTGCCCACAATGGCTACACAGCAGCTTGTTTTTATAAACTATAGTAGTCTTTCTGAAGCAAACGCCAGTTTTAACAGTGCAGAGCAACAGTGCATTATATTTTGATGACTTTGATACACTTTCCCTTGTAGTTGTTACTGTTCCTTTAACCAGTGTGAAAAGTTGATGTGTGTCACAGTTTGTAAGGAAAAACAATGTGCAGTGGTATCTTGAAAGGACAATAAGAAAGCAGCACAAAAGTAAACTGGAAAGAACGTAGTGAACACAGAGTAAAGTCAGTTAGAAAACTGAAAGAGAATATAAGGATGTTGTTTGGCTCTAAAATGTTGCTCTCCTTCCCTGCCCCTCCATGCAGATTATCTATTTACAACCAAAGACACTAGACACCCACTTTCAAAGCAAACCAAATCTATAAACTGCAAAATAATATAGGTTTCTATACAGGTCCATTGTGCAAATAAGGATGGCTGATAATTCTCCTAGGATGCAACCCATTAAAGGGGTGGTTCACCTGTAAATTAACTTTTTGTATGTTATAAAATGGTCAGCTGTTATTATTGTTATCGCTACTTTTTATGACTCTTTTCGATTTTTGCATGGTTGCTAAGATAATTTGGACCCTAGCAACCAGACTGCTGAAATAGCAAACAAAAGAGCTGCTGAATAAAAACCACAAATATAAAAAAAAATGAAAAACAATTGCATACTAAGAGTTAACTCAAAGGTGAACAACCCCTTCAAAGCGTGGGCTTACAAGGCAATCCTCTGATGGGCCAGACAGAACCAGTCTGACTTTCCACATCCCTCTCTATATAAACTTTGGTGCCTCACCTTGCCCCCCCCCCACCCTACATATAGTTTTTTTTCTACCTCACTATACCATTCTCACTCCATCTATGTACAGCCATGTCTGGCTTGCTTCTCTATACTGCTATTCATTCCTCTTCTTGCAGCTTTCTCAGTTTAATTTCTTTCTTTCATGCAACATTATCTGTACTACTGTCCCTTATCTCTGGACAGAAAAACTTAAATATAAAAAGGAAGTACTAATGATTTGCTGGTCTGAAATAGAGATCACACACCTGCTAGAGCAGTCTACAGGCAACAGCCATTTATTTGCTATGCAAAATTGGACATAATTCTAGTGCATCATTAGCAGCTGTTGGCTCAGTAGTAGACAGAGTGACAGATTTAACCAAATACCTGATATTTGCATCCCTCAAACATTTGCTAGTGTTCAGAAACACTGTAGGAACAACAACTATTGAGTCTTCCCCAAGACAGACAGTAGTAGCAGCTGTCCTGCACCAAGGTGACCCCCCCCCCTGCTAAATTAGGCAAGACATACTAAAAATGAAGCTTCAGTCTCACCTTTTACAGTTTCCAGGACTCTGAGCCTACGAGGTTTAGATTTAGGAGAGGGGGAGTTAAAGCGCAGGTACGGGTCCTTCTTGAGAGTGCTACGGTGCCCTTGATAGATTGGCTTGCCATATACTAGGTTCAGAACATCTTCATCCACCTGGGCAGACTCATCCAACTGCTGAGAGGGCTAAGCAAACAAGATATGGTTAAAAGGTATAAATGCATATAAGATAAACCAAGAAAAAGCCATGGCAGTATTTTGCAAAGTCTTTGCCATGTTCTGCTTTTTTCTATCATAGTACAGAAAACATAGAGGCAAAAAGAAAATTTGTACCACAGAGGACTGGAAATGATCACTCTCTCTTAACCTGTCATACACAAACCTGATGTTGTGCTCCATAGGAGGGGGGGGGATCTCATGGGGAAATTATTTTTCTTATCATACCATTGAGTTCTCTTTAATGTCAGACTTGACTGTTTCTCTGCTTGCATATAAACACAGGCGGAGATACAGCTGATCCACTCTCATTCAGCTTTAGTTCTAAATTTGTGTTTGCTATGAAGTTTGCTGTGCTCAGGCATATATAAAGGGAACCTGTCACTCACACATGAAAATCTGTATAATAAAAGTCCTTTTAAAGTTAATTATGAAACCCAAATTATTTTTTTTATTGAAACATCGATACTGGTGATAAACTTGTTTCAAACTGTCAGCTGTCAATTGTATACTGCCTGCCTCTCTCTCAATGCTTAGACATAGAGATGGGGCAGGCAATTACTTTCCATTCCTAAATATTACTGCACTCATTACATTCCCTTCTGTCTCCAACATTCAATTTTGTAGCCAGTGCATGGCATGGGCATCAGGTGCCCCATTTTGGTGCATAAACAAGATTGTGGCATGATTTTAGCTTGTTGTAACAACGGTGTCCACAAAGCAGCAGCCTGCTTGATGTGATTGCGATTTACAAGACTAACAGAAATATTCAAATCATGTCTATTGTGAAAGTGAAGTGTATTTTGCTTGACAAACATCTTAAAACAGGATTTGGAATCATGTTTTTAGCTTGACAGGTCCCCTTTAAATGAGAGTTCAACCTGTAGGAAAAAAAAATATTTCCCTACAGGTTGAATTCTCCTTTGACTGCTTTGTAAACAAAGATCCAGAGGGTCTATTGTGTTAAGTGATAATGCAAATTATTATTATTTTTTGTTTGTCCCTGCACTTGTGGAGCTTACAATCTAAGGTCCCAATTTTGCACACACACTATGGTCAATTTTATCTGGAGCCAAGTAACCTGTCTTACATTTGGTTAGTGGGAGCAGGACCAGAACTAGGTGTATGCAGCAGAGTCATGTGCCTAGGGAGCAATAATGAAGGGGTGCTAGGCACATACTTCTTCTTTCGCTTACCCCCAGTCCAGGCACTTGTTCCTTCCTCTGCCACTGGTCACCATCGCTCACCTGTTCACACTCCCAACCCCATGCGTTCCTCACAGCGTGTGCTCCCCTCCATGCGTCCTCACAGCGCGCAATTTCCCCCAGGTGTCTTCACATTGCATGCACACTCTATTGTACGCGTGCGGGGAAGGGAGGTGAGATAGCCAGCTGGGTTGTCTAAGGCTTGGCCCAGCTCTGAGTAGGATGAAACTGGAGTACCCAGAGGAAACCCACATAAACACAGGGGTAACAAACTCTTCACATATGCACTAGTGCCAAGTCAGAATCAAACTCAGGACCACAGTGCTGAAAGGGAAAAGTGCTCACTAATGCACCTAAAACCCTTCCAGAAAACAAACAAAATAAACACTTGATAAAGGGCCTTGCCAGAAACATGTAGTGTGCCTACACTGCTAATAAAAACACATTGCAGTTTAAAAAAACTGCCTGGAGCTGTTTGATTCATATATTTTCCTAAACAAAGTGAACGCACACATGGAAGAAAAAGGCAAGTGCTCAGGTTTTGAGCTCTGCACTGCCCCTTTTCACAGCCAAACAGTAATAGAGGACAGACAGTGATCTATTTACTGGGTAGACATTACACCACCGTGCAAACACATTTCCCATCTCAATTTGTATGGCAGTGCTAGATGGCTAAGAAATGATGCATCACTGCCGTGTCAAACTCCGGAATATGTTCCTAATTCTGGCAGACACGATTATTGGCTCTAGACAAACTTAAAAGAGCCCTGAAAGCACTCAGGCCTTTTCCTTAACCTGTTTAAACTGACTTCATATGGTGTGTGCTCTAGATAAGGTGAGATTTATTGATGATAAACAAAACTCCCACGCTTTAAAAATAGCATTTACAACTAGAAAGCACCCCAACGTTTGAGTGGGTTGTACAACTCACTATTTACTTACATCTAGTATCAGTTGATTTTTCTTGTTTTGGTATGTTTTGTGGAGTGGAGATGATGGAGATGGTTGTTAATAAAACAGTGACAGATATGATGATAGTTAAAGTGATTGTTTTGGCCCAGATGTAATAAACTTATAGAGCTGTCAAATGGCCACTTCCCACAAGTAGATGATGTGCTTGTCACTCATACAAAATTTCTTTTCAAAGACTGACAGTGTGGTTGGCCAAGTGGGCTTGCTCACTTTAGGGTCACTTAGCTGTTTTGACACTATGGATCACCCTCTCCTCCTCTGCTATTCTACGTGTCAAAATGGTAAAAAATAGTCTCTTTGTTACAAAATTTGCATTTGGATATTTTAACCTGAGACATCTTAGCCAGCTCCCATATTAGATGGTTCTAAAAGAGCAGGTTGGCCACACTGTACTTCAGCAATAAGCAGGAGCAGTGTGTCCAGTCAATAGCAGACAAAGGGAGACAAGCTCTTATAGGATCCAAAGGAAACCAAAGCCAGATATAGCAGAAAAAAAAGCAAAAGGGAATATTCTGGGAATTTGATTAATGGGTTGAAATGTAACATTTAGAAAGAGCAGGAAATTGAGACTTTGCATAAAAGACAGAACAGTTTAAAAATAACACGAGCCATACTGTTCTCTGCAATATCTATGAGATTCAATGTATATGCATGTGTCCTCAACAGACATAAAATAATAAGTTCAGTAAATGGTTAGTAAGATGTAGTGGCCAGGTGAGATACACATTGTAGTAGCTGATGTTTCTCTGTAATAGAGAAAACATATCTGAGACCAGTTCGTTACCTCCTAGCTATAATATGGCTTCAGTTGAGGTAGCTATACACTGGCTGACCTGAGGTTTATTTGAACAACTGGCCCATTGGCTGAACAAATGAATATAGTGTGGATGGTCAAATATCGTGGTTCTGTTTGTTGAAGGCAATGGAACAAACAAAAAGATCTGAAAGGAAGTGAGTAGACATAGCAACTTCTCTTATTGATGCACAGGACAACATGAAAGCTGCTGATCCCATGACAGTAACTGTGGGTTGGGTGGTTTCAGGATGGTGAATTGCTTGTTTACCAGGTAATGAAGGATCAAACTTTGCCCACTGGGTACAAGTTGAAAGAAGACAGTTGGGGGTCAGGTGTGCAGATGTTTTGTCAACTTGTGCATTACTAGATCCTCTCACTTCCTCTGCCCAATAAAAGGGAGCATCAGCAGATGGAATTTTGAATTTAGACATGACATCCTTTCAAACTGGCCCTGCATCCAGCCAATGTACCATAAATTCCCAGATGGGTGGGCAGCATGGTCAAAATCAACCACGCTGCATGATCAATCTGGAAATACATGGCCACCTTAAGCCACTGCTCCCCCTCACTCAGGACATAAAGATGATACTGAGTTAGGTAAAACTTGGAAGAATGGGAAGTCATAAAAAAAGAAGCATTGTGATTGTTACTCATGTGGGAGAGCCTTTGGTGGAGACGTGAAGGGTCAGAGCTTAGACCACACTATTCAGCCCCCTACCGATTTACGATTTATCAGCAAAAATAAACCAAAAGACAGCAAAAGACTATAATAACAAAGGCCAAGCAGAGCTACAGAAATAGCAGAAACATTTCCAGCTTTTGGGATGAGGCCCATCCCCTCTGCAATCCAACTTTTCCTTAAGACAAACCTTGTTTATAACAAGGTTACACATTTACAGTATGTGAATACAGGTGTCATAGTTCCTGCAACATCCAATACATTAAAACAGAATTCATCTCCATATCTATACTGATATGCCTTCAGTATGGCCAGCCTTATCTACCATTTAAAGGTTATACATTAAAATAAACTTTCAGAATAAGGTAGGCATTCATTTTGTAATACAATTTGCAGCTCATTCATTGTTTAATGCGTTTTTTTTTTAAAATGATTTGATTTTCTACTCTGCTTTTAGCTGCAATAAGTGATATCTAGCAACATGAAAGCAGAATAATTCTAAAGCTAGATTTATATTTGTTATTCATTTTTATTTTTATATATAGCCTTCCATAATTATTTTTCAATTTGTCATTCAAACTACTGCCTGGTTGCAAGGGTAACAGGCACCCTAGCAAAATAAAAGCTAGTTAAAAAATATCAATCTGCCGTATTCCAAGTGTTCATTTTAAGGTGAACTACCCTTTTTAGGCCCGCTGGGGGAGACAGTTCACAGTATGCGTTTGAAAAAGAGAATTAGTATAAAGATCCCCATCTGTTTATTTTCCTGCACCTATCCCTACACTATTCATTATGCCTTTGGCCTACATTGGGCATGCAAGAACCTATTTATTATACTCAATTCTATTTAGAGCAAGAACGCAGCTTCCATGAAGATAGTGCACCAATGAGTAAAAAGCATTAACATAAAACTCACCCTTGACTTGGCATCTTTCTTCTGCAAAGCATGAGAGTGTTCTTCTTTCTTGCGGTTATTTCCCTCATTTTGCCTATGGAAAGACCTGCTTGAGATTCCACTTGTAGGCTTTGCCCTCACTGATGTTGTTTTTACAGTACTTTTGATACTTTTAGCATCCTTGGATGCACCAGATTTTTTTCCCACTACAGATTCTTGCACTTTGTGATTGGGCTGCTTTTTCACATTGTCCTTTCTTGAGATTTCCTCCTGCAGACAAAAAAGGGGCTTAAACATCTCAAAATATCAAAATATTGAAATATAGGAGAATATATGGATTATAGGCTTAAGCACCATGGCTGAGAAAAAACATTTAAATGTGAATTTTCATAACTATTGTCACACAGATATTTAGAAAGGAGGATCAGTGTAAATTTTTATAGGCCTTTTATGGTGCTTTGTAAAGTATATTTACATTTACTCTTTGGATGTCTGCTTTTATTGACATCTTCCATTTATTTCAGTCAACCCTCTCTTCTACCTAAAGTTGAAAGATCTGGCTGTTTAGCATGCATACAGAAGGCTCAAGGAAATGAAATGGGATTATAAATTAGGAATAAATATTTTGTAAAAATTGTATGTGAACATGTCATCTGCATAGGTGAATGCTGAATAAATCATCACCCACCTTAACACCAAAGTAGCTTAGGAATCACTTCTAAGGAAGGCTCGATAAGTGGTATTATAAAATACCAGCAGGAATTCAATTCAGATAGCAGCCTTTGAGGGTCCTAACAGAGCTGTTGCATTATAATATGCCAAGAACAAGTTACATACGCATCAGTAAAAGTCTTGTGGTAAGCAAAATAATTACATGGAAATAATTATGAAATAGTGGTTTACTTTGCTCTCTGCACCGCTGAGTACCTCTTACTATGCAAATTTAGCATCGGAGAGCAGTGTTGAAAGTTATTTTTACCGATGCAGCAAAAGCGAAAATTAAGGATAAGCAAACTGCAGGAGTTCACCATTTAATTGATATAAATCATTCATGTGAATGCTGCCACGTCTGCTTTTGAGCACTTTGTAAATGGACTGCCGGTGATGATCTGTGCAGTAAACCTCTGAAGACCATTTTAGATTTAAAAGCGAGACGCAGTAAGAAACAAGTGTTATACCTTACAGTACAGACCAAGCTGCCTACATGTACATTATTTACTCCACCTAATATTAGACTCTATAAGAGCATATATCTTTCTTTAAACATATATTTATGCTAAGACAGGACACTAAGGAATACCAATGATATTGTTCATGAGCAACACCTGCCATATGTGGTGTTTACAAATCATTTTAAATTAAAATTAAATCAGGGCAAGGAAGGATGTGTATGAGAGCTCCGGGGGTGGTCAAAATGTATTGCATGCAATAGGTCTAATACTTTTGTACACGAAAAAATTACCTGTATTTCAGAGTTCATTTCAGTAATCCAGATATCAACAGACTTTTTTATATGAATTTTCTCTGCAGCATTACTAAAAATACAAGAATCTGTTGTTAAAGGGACAGCATACAAACCAATAAAGACATTGTATCACTTCAAAGTAATGTATGCCTTAACTTGTATTTTTTACTGAACACATACAGATAAATAATGGAAAGTTAGCTACATTAGACTCTAGTGCAGGGATCCCCAACCTTTTGAACCTGTGAGCAACATTCAGAAGTAAAAGGAGTTGGGGAGCAACACAAGCATGAAAAATGTTCTTGGGTGCCAAATAAGTGTTGTGATTGGCCATTTGGTAGCCCTTATGAGGGTAGTCAACATACATTGAGGCTTTTTTTGGTAGTACACTTGGTTTTATGCAACCAAAACTTGCTTTCTAGTCTGGAATTCAAAAATAAGCTCCTGCTTTGAGGCCACTGGGAGCAACATCCAAGGGGTTGGAGAGCAACATGTTGCTCACAAGCTACTGGTTGGGGATCACTGCTCTAGTGGCTGGGACAGTCCTTTTTTATTTTAACCTAAATATACTCTATACCATTTGAACAGAGTAACTGTTGGGCTTAAATAATACATTACAAAAAACACAGTCCCAAGACAGAAGTTTTTATTTTACCTGTTTGTGTACTTGTAATGGTTATGAGGAACTGTATCACATTAGAAAGCAATTTAGAAGACATTGTTTGTAAATTATTTGTGCAGTACCTGTTTGTAGTCAGTGTGTCAATAAGCGAGTACATGGCTGCTCCATCCTTTGCTCGAATAATTGCCTCCAAGTTTGCTTCAAGGACCTTCTTATTATTCTGAACCTCTCTTAATATTCTTTCTGCATCTTCACACAAGGACTTGGGTGGCTTTTTGGTGCTTAATAAAGAAGACTGTGACTTATTCAGAGCATTTGAAGAGTAATATGGACTGGCCTTCTTCCTAGCCTAGACAGCCACAAACAACAGAATAAAAATGAAAACTTTTAAGGTCATTAATGTCACACATTACCACGCATTAAAATGTTGTCCTAAGGGTGAAATTCCCTCACTTTGGGGCTAACTACCCTAAGGTAATAGAATCCTAATACAAGATTTGGATTTGGCTGAATCCTTAGTATTTAACCGAACCAAATCCAATTTAAAGATCTGGACAAATGAACATGACAGTTTTTTATTTACACGTGATGCAATTTTACATTTTTCTCAAATGTGAAAATCCAATTTGGTGTTTGGATTTGGTTTGGCACGCCATATATTATTTTAAGGAGGTTTTGATATTCGGCCACATCCATAAGATGAAAATAAGGTCTTCTTCTCTACCTACAGATATAGAGAATATCATAGGGTAATGTAATAAAATTCACACCCTTTGCCCAGGTCTAGTCATCCATAGCAATTGCATACGTGTTTTTAAAAAGATGACAACTAAATGCTACCTGCTGATTGGTTGCTATGGCTGACAAGACCAGTAGCAAACCAGGCACCTTGTATTCCATTACCCCCTAGATATTCAACCCAAAATTCATCCTAACGGACATTCAAGCTGGGCCATCCATTTACTGCATTTGCCTCCCATAGGAGGGGTCACACCCACAGTTTGGCAACCTCATACTGACAAGTCAAAGCTTACACAAGCCCTAATGGGTTTATTTATGCCTGTAATATAAAATTACTATTAGAAGTGTCACAATCTCTTTCATATACTGAAAACCCCTACTGGCATAACAAGGGCCGCCATCGGGGGAGAGGGGGCTGTTGTCCTAGTCAAGTTCTGGTCAGAAGGGGTGGGGGACCGGACGCATAGCAAAAGTTATGTAAACTGTGTAATATACCAATAAGCTTACATTAAAACTTAAGCATTTCATGTAGCTTCCGTAGAAATGTAATACATTTATTTTTAATTATTATATAAACGATTTATTAGAAAGTAACATCAGCTGTTTATATTAGGACATATTTATTGAACAGTGGAATGACCATAGTTATTGGGCCTGGCAGCAACATCATTTGTCCCCTAAACATACACAATTTGCGTAACTTAGGCCAATACTTACGTTGCTATCGTAGAAACGGCTGTATCAAGCAATTAAAACACAGAGTAGTGTGACAGGGGTAGGAAAGAATGTATGGTTTAAACTTAGGGCAAACTCCACTTACCCCCCAATAAACTGAATGACTTAGCACATTAATTATGTGGAACTATTTATATGAACTACTCATTATAGAGTAAAATTAAATATTTATATTACAATCTGTTTACCAGATTACACAAGCTTTTCAGCAGTGGAATGACTAGTTATTGGGCACCAAGAACTTTAAGGATTAAACATTTTCTATATATAGTTTAGCAGAATTAGCCCCAGGATTTACAAGCAACAAGGCATTTGCAATTAAATCATACCGTCAAATCATCAACCTGTGGTCTGCATTGCTTGGCTTCCTATAGAATAGAAGAGAGGTTGGATAAGTGATTAAACATCATCACATAAAGCAACACATCCACATTACCCTTACAGCTTTCCTTGTGCACCGCTTTCCTGTCGTGCACATTTCTGGATTAGCCTTTGCTCCTATAGCATCTCTAGTCAATATGCATTAGACCACAGAAAAGGGGATGTTTAGCTCTGTATATTTAAAGGAACATAAAGATAAGCACTGCTTAAAGGGAAACTAAACCATTAAAAATTAATATGGCTAAAAATGCCATATTTAACATGCTAAACTTATGGCACCAGCCTAAAGTTTCAGCTTCTCAATAGCAGCAATGATCCAGGACTTTCACAAGGGGTCACCATCTTGGAAAGTGTCTGCGACACTCACATACTCAGTGGGCTCTGAGCAGCTGTTGAGAAGCCAAGTTTAGGGGTTTTTATACTGTGTGGGGTTGAAGTTTGCGCGAACACCAAAATATACTAAAGCTGCACCGCTGATTTTTGTGGATCCACCTGTCCACTGTGTTCAGATTTGAATATTATGGGGTACACCATTTGAAGCCTCTGTATTGCAGGATTACATCGAAGACGATATACACGCATTTGTACTTCAAATTTGTGAGTAGTTCCATAGAAAGTCTGTAAGGGTTTTCTCTTGAGCGTACTACTCTATATATTGTCTCCCCACACAGGTCCCTGGAAATATTTTTTCTGCAATTATTAGCGCACTCTACCCCAAAATATTCAAATCTAAGTTTAGGGGTTGTTGCAAATTATCAAGTAGAATTTGAGTTTGGCCTATAATATAAAATGACGCTGCAGGGCAGATTATTAAATTCTGATGCTAGTTGCACTGGTTTCTGTGCTGCCATGTAGTAATAATCTGTAATAATTACTAATCAGCCTTATATTGTGACATTTATAATATATATGTAGAGTATATTTTGAGTCAACCCCTAAGCTCAGTAAGTGACAGCAGCACAGAGCATGTGCAGTGAATCATCAGAAAAGAAGATGGAGAGTTCCTGGGGCATCTTTGGAGACAAAGATCTTTACTACAAAAGGACTGGTTATCTTGGGCTGGTTCAGAAGCCCAAAAGAAGCTTTAGTTCTCCTTTAAAGCAGGGAATGATACTTGGACTTTCTCACCTGCAGCATGCCATGCATTTCCTGCTTCAGCAAACCCAGATCATGTAGCACATCATCAGCCTTCTGAACTACAGTATTAGCTGTTGACTTTGTACTTTGGGAAAGGTATTTGGCCCTTGTAGCCATATACGATGGGAGGATGGTGGAAGTGCTGAAAGAAAGACGAGAAATGAACTAAATTTAAACAAAACGCACACACGCTGACAAATAATCACAAATCTTGGTTTGTCGAATTTATTAAGAACCTTTTGTAAGGGATTCTTAGCTTAAAATTGCTGGAAAAGGTTTTTCCATAAGTTATTATTTGAGCTTTGGGCATTGTACACACTCATTCAATGTATGACTTCATTCAAACTTCATTATTTTTCTTACAAGCAGTAGATAGAAACACATAGTTCATTTTTACAAATCATTCACCCATTTGTTGTAATGCAAAAAAACTAATTAAGTAAAGTACCAAAAGGGGACTCTCAGAATTGGTAGAATTAATGGCAGTGTGAAGAGAGAGAGATAAAATGTAATCATAAACTTTTAGTAAATTTTATTAATCATAAACATGTAGAAGAGAAGAAAAATAGGCTTCCCCTGCCTTTCCAACACGTCTAAGTATGTACCACAGTTGCAAAAATCAGATTGAAAAAGTATTAGCAGTTACCAGCTTGTGCACCTGGGCTAACATCTCTCCCTGCATGATTTGCTCGAAAACTATATAATAACATTCTGTAGTACAAAGACTAACTTGTACAAGGATCGGATACAGTTTTAAAGGCTAGGAAGCCAAGTTACATCAAAAACCAGTGTGAAGTCCAGACAATGATCAGATGGTGCCAAAAATCCAATGTTTTTCAGTATTGGAAATTCTGTAAGAAAGCCTATCCTTTGCATTTTCATTTGCTCACAAAGTGGAATTGATCATATTCTGCTGGTTGCCAAGTTGTTAATCACAGCAACTGGTTTGCATGTTATTTTGGGGGGAGCAAAATCATAACTTGCACAGTTTCAAACTGTGACATGAGAAAGTCATAAAATACACATAGAATGTGTTTTTTTATTTGACAAACCACAATTTCAGTTATTTTCTATTTGTCATAGATCTCCATCTGCTGAGATGAAGGATCACATTGGAGGTTGCCAATTAATATGGTTTTCATAAACATCATTTTACATACTGAACTCATTGTACCAGCCTAAACTTTCAGCAGCTTGATAGCAGCAATGATCCAGGACTTGTCACAGGGGGTCACCATCTTGGAAAGTGTCTGCAACATTCACATACTCAGAGGGCTCTGAGCAGCTGTTGAGAAGCGAAGCTTAAAGGAGAAGGAAACCTAGTCGGCGCAAAAACCCCCCTCCCGTGTGTTGCCCACCCTCCCTCCTCCCCCCTGGCCTACCAGTCCCGCTGGGCAAATGCCCTTAACTTGTTACTTACCCTTCTGCGCAGGTCCAGTCCACGGAATTCACAGGCACCATCTTCTTCCACGTGATCTTCTTCCTGCTTTGAACGGCGTTTTGGCGCATGTGCAATAGGAGCATTTTGCCGGTACGGATCTACTGCGCATGCGCCGAATGTCACGAAGTTCGTGACTTTTGGTACATGCGCAGTAGATCGTACCGGCGAAATGCTCCTACTGCGCATGCACCGGTCAAAGCAGGAAGAAGATCGCTTTGAAGAAGATGGCGTCGTTGAACTGCGTAGAAAATTCATTAAAACAACAAAACTAATACATTTTGCTAAGCAGCTATTCCCCTGCAATGTTTTAATGGCAATTATAGGTAACATGTCTGTCTTAGGTTGTAAGATTCCCATAAACATTGCATTTGGACGAAAGGGATGCTTGACTGCCACTGTTTTCTGCCTGATCACAGCTGTGGTCGAGAACTCCATGTACCACAGACGTAAATGAGTTTTAACAACAGATCTTTTACATATACCAGAATATAAGTTCTGTTTACCTGTCATTACAGGAATGGTTGTAGTCCATTGTTGGGTTTACTGCAGAAGTATAGGACGATTTAAACAATGGAGACTTGCTTTCCTCTAAGACCTTCTGAAGAAAAACTCCATTTCCTGCAAGTTAATGGTTTTAAGAGAAAAATGAAGACCTAATTAAATGTCTTTAGGAATGAAACATGAAAATTTCACCTTGTACGTTACTTTTGCCAATAAGTAGGTAGTAACAGGAATAGGAGGCATTGAGAAGTAAAGGCATAGAAAAAGCTTTCCTCTTTTGGTTTTAAATAATAAAAATTTAAGTTAAATTTACCACAGCTGTGAAGTTGGAGTCAGAGTCATGGAGTCGGAAGCAATTTTGGGTATCTGGAGTCAGAGTCGCCAAAAATGGACCGACTCCTAATAAATTTAAATAGAAGCACTGAAAATAATCAAATCATATTTAAGAGCTTCTATGAAGGAGGATATTGCAGAAGCAATTCTGTTTCTAAGAATAATACTTTAATTCATTTGGGATTGTATTTAACAGCTGTTAACAGGATGTGGTTTATATTGTTGAGCTTTGGCAGTGATAAAATGCCTTGTATGTTGTGTACTTAACTTATTTTAATCAACATGAAAAATACATTAAAATATTAAAGGAACAGTAACTCCAAAAAGATAAAAGTGTTTTAAAGTAATTAATATATAGGGGGCCCATTTAATAAGGTTCGAAGTGAATTTTCTAATTCAAAAACTTCGAATTTCAAAGTAATTTTTGGGTACTTCGACCATCGAATAGGGCAAAATTCTATTTGAATTGAAAAAAATTTGACTACGAAAATCTAGGTAACTGTCTCTTTAAAAAACTTTGACACCTTAAACCTGCCGAATTGCTGTTTAGCCTATGGGGGAACTCCTATAACCTTTCTAAATGTTTGGCTAAGTTTTGAGTAGTCAAAGTATTTTTTTTGTAAAATCGTTCAAATCGAACAATTTGATCGATCAATCAAACGATTTTTACTAGGATTGAAGACAGCCGCTTTCGCTTGAAAAAATACTTCAACTATCGAAGTATCAAGTTCGATGTTCGAATTTCTACGTTTTTTAACTTCGAAATTCGACCCTTAGTAAATGTGCCCCATAATATACTGTTAGCATGCACTGGCACTGCTAAAAGCGGTGTGTTTGCTTCAGAAACACTACTATAGTTTATATAAATAAGCTGCTGTGTAGCCATGGGGGCAGCCATTCAAGCTGGGAAAAAGGAGAAAAGGCAAACAGTTTTTGCCAGTGCAAAGCAACAGTACATTATATTTTAATTACTTTCATACACTTTCAGTTTTTGGTATCACTGTTCCTTTAAAAACAGAGGAATTAAAGAGTCGTAGTCGAAGGATAGCTGCACCAAATCCACAGCCCTGAAATTTACTGCTATGCTATTTACAGGCACATCTAAATATATTCTATGTGTATCTCACCTAATTGTACTGGATTTGTAGGCTTCCCGATATTTTCCATTCCTTGAGGGTTTATCTGTGGGACGAGCACATCCTTTGCCATTGGAACTGGTGCAAATTTTCGAGGTGCTGGAGTTTCCAGAGGAGATTTTCCTGAAATATTTGTATCTTCTTCAGTTTCAAGCATGTTGGGGAAAAAAAAAGTCCATGTTAACAATCACTAAAAGGAACATGATCTTCATCAAAATATTTTTGCCAAGAATCTGGTAATACTGAGTTAAGTAATAAAATATGAATAATGACCAAACTGGCATAACTTGGCTACACAATTAGTAAACCAACCTGGAGAGCAGAGGCATATAGCTGGTTCTTCTGCAGATGCATGATTGAGTTGAGTGATCATGTTGAATGTTATAGCCAATGACCATATATACTCATGAGACAAATGGATTTACCAAAAACTTTGATGACAATCTCCTACATTCTGAGCAGTTGCTCTTTGGAAATCAAAGGCAATGTTAGCCAGTTTAAATCATGTATAGGTCTGATTTACACCACCATTTTGCACTATGCACAGGCCTGGCCTGGGAATCTGTAGATTCTGACAAATGCCAGAGAGGCTGCTGTAAGATGCCATATACACACACTATTTATTAGACTTACTGTGCCTGCACCCTATGACGCTTTTATGTCATGTGACAGGTTTTTTTGTTGGCAGCAGGCTCTGAGCATATTGTGAGAACTCATTAGTGAGATAGACTGACATTGATCAAAGTACTGCAGCAGGATATACCATAATTCAATGACAATATGTCTTTTTCCCTGTGAATACCCTGGATACCGGACAAAATGACTGTGTAACCGAGTCCAAGGGCCGCAATCAGGGGAAGGGGGATGGGGGGGGTTTATAGAGCTGGACCCGGCCCAGTGAAATCTTCTTCTGAAGTGGTGCCGGGCCACATCATGAAAGTTCTGCAAATCTCATAAGTTACACATGAAGTTACATAAAAACGTTTGTAATTTACTTAACCTCTGCAAAAACTGCCCTTACTCTTACTTAGAAGCCTACGTAACCTGTGTATCACGAAAAAGAAGCTTAAAAGGAGCAGGCAGCAGCAAATTCCACTGTCCACCAATGAATTATAAAACTTAAATTTCACTGACCCCGATGAACCGACTGATTTATTAGCAGATTAATATAATATTTTATTAAATGTTTATATAAACTGCTTATTATAGAGTAACATCAGCTGTTTATAGAGATGTATTTACTGAATGATAAGAGATATTACCTACATAACTTTTCACTATCGAATTTTTAGCCTCCACAGCAAGCTCATTGGGCCCCCTAGATTCAAGTTATTTACATAACTTATGCAAAAACTTACGTTCATTTCAAAGGGCAAACTCCACTGACCCTAAAGCTTAAAGGAAAACTATACCCCCCAAACAATGTAGGTCTCTATACAAAGATATTGCATAAAACAGCTCATGTGTAAAACCCTGCTTCATGTAAATAAACCATTTTCATAATAATATACTTTTCTAGTAGTATGTGCCATTGGGTAATCATAAATAGAAAATTGCCATTTTAAAAAATAAGGGCCGCCCCCTGGGATCGTAAGATTCACTGTGCACACATACAAACCAACAAATCATACATGTTAGGTCACATGAGTCAATTAACAGACAGAGTTGTGTCTTTTGCTTCCACACTTCTTCCTGTTACAGTTAGTGTTGTAGTATTTCTGGTCAGGCAGCACACAGACCATCATAAAATGGTGGTTCAAGAGATGTAAAAGGGCAATATTTACTTAAATTTATATTCCAGTTTGGTAAGATTCTTTAATAAGCCACTTAATTTGATATAAACTATCCTTTGCTTAAGTATTCATTTTGGACATATAGTTTTCCTTAAAGGTAAATTCCACTGCCTCCCAATAGATTGATTATTAGCACATTAATTATTGTCACTATTTATATTAACTTCTACTGACTAGTTATTAGGCCCCCACAGCAAGATTATTGCGTCCCTAGACTTTTTTTTTTTTTGCAGATGTTGCTTAAGTCTATGGGGCCCAATGATCTTGCTGTGGGGCCTAACAATCATTAATAAATGTGCTAATAATCAATGAGTTTATTGGAAGGCAGGGGAACTTCTATTGACTAGTTATTGGGCCCCACAGCAAGATCACTGGGTCCCTAAACTTCTGCAATTTACATAACTTAGACTGCAAACTGCAAAATTTCAAACAAAACTTATGTAACATGGGTATCCAGCAATGACAATGCAGATCAGTGTTACAGAGGTAAGTAAGTAGGTTTTAAACTTAGGGCAATCTCCACTGACCTCTATAAACTGACTGTTAATTAGCAAATTAATTAATGGAACTATTTATATGAACTACTTATTACAGAGTAACATAAGCTTTTTCTATTGGAATCTATTTACTGAATTATAGAAGTATATAGTAGTAAATTGAAAAAAAATACATCCAACAAGTGAAACCTTTTGTCCTAGCAAAACCTAATTGCTAGTTGATCATTTTTGCATACAATGGGTGTCGCCAAAGATTTCGGGACTGCCTGCTTGTGTTTATGGGGGTCCCATATAAATAACAGATACTGGGCACCAAAGTTTCTGACGCTGGCCCTGCTGAGCCCTTAACGTACATTTAATGTAATATCAGAGCAGTCCTGACACATGACAATGTGGCTGTCTAACATGAGCTAGAATCAGTCTGATCTCATTGCAGATTTGGAAATATGCCAGTGAATAGTGACTGTTTTATCACATTGACACTCCCTCCACTGATTTAGGCTTTCCTTCTCTTATAATTCATCTGACAGATATTCCTTGTATATTACCACATGCAGACTGCATTTATAAATTAAAACCAAAGAAAAAGTGTACAGACCTTGCCTGCAGTTCTCAGAGAGTGTTGACTTCATAAACTGGTTGGGCAGTGGATGCTTTGGAACAGTACAAGGCAATGGAGCATATATTGGAGCTTCAGATTGATGTTGACATGGACCAGGTTTCATTGCAGAGTTTATAAAGTGTGACTGACAAATCACGGATAGAATTAAAATTAGTTTATTGTGTAGCATGCATCCATAATCCACTCATTGGAAAGAAAATGTTTTTGGCACAAATAGCTAGGAACACTGTATTAGCAGTAACTAATGATAATATACCCAGATTATCTATTATACTGTATATTTTTCTTTGCATTTAATGGAGAACAAAAGCTAAGCATTTCCGGTGCAGCCATGCCCTTCGATAGGCTCTGGGTTTGCGGGCCTGTGCATTTAGGAAAAAAAGAGTGATGTCCTGGGGTAGGAAGTATGTAATTACAATTACTGGGGGGAGTCTAACAACTTGGCACCCCACGGCGATTGTACTTTTTATTTTCCTTTAAAGTACAAAAAAAAAAACAACAATTGTTGCCACAAAGATCACTAAGACAATTTGCAATTTGTCTACAGTTTCTGGTTTAGTTAATTTTTAAATGATTTATTTACATATATTTTAATCTACTCTCGTCGTTAGAATTTAACATCTAGTTGATAGGGAACTATTACCCTAACAACCAGGCGGCATTTAGAAAGTCACAATGGAATATGAATAAGAGAGGGACTGAAAAGAAGAATAAACAATACGATTAAAAATTACTATGAAAATAAAACATTACAGTCAGTTTTTTGACAGCAAAAAAAGTTGCTAACAGATCCATCTACAACATACAAAAGTTTAAAGTTGGCATTTATATATGAAAATGCACATAGACTGAAAGTAATATGCAGGAATTTAAAGCCACATCCCTTATTTGGCTTTCAGAAAAAGTTAATTATCATTACACAGGATGTATAAGAGCACAGTCTAATGCAAATAATCACATTCTGCAGTGGGAACATTGGAAGCAGATTAACTGGCAAATGGAAAGATGAGGAATGCAACATTTTTGCCAGGGTGTAAATTATCTTCAGTGAGAATAAAAGGAACCCTAGAAGGAAGAAAGGGCTACAGTACTTCCATACTAACACAAATAAGACAAAGCAGTAAATGCTCATGCTTGACATTCATTGTATCCTAAAATGTAACTCTGTGAATATACCTGCATTTGAATTTGTTGCTGTTGTAATTTTTCCAGATGGTGAAGCCTTTGTTCTGTCAGTCGGGCCAGCTGTTTTTCCAGCTCTCTCACTCGGTCATCGTGACATGGTCTTTCTTGTGGATGACTTTGTATCTTGCTCTGTTGTTCAGAGAGCTGCTGCAGCTGTCTATCTACCTCTGTCAGTTTGTTAAGCACTTGGGTAACAGAGTTCACTTGGGCTTCCATGTCACTCTGAGCCTAGGAGACAAATGACATCAACCGTCATCTCCGCTATTTCTCATGATTATAAAAATGCATGTAAGATTCTAGCCTAGGGGGTACATGGTGGGTGGATTTATGGATGGGGGGCAGTGAGTACAATATAATCACACTTATAAAAGAGTGCTAGAAATTGTCACTAATGCAGTCCTTTTCGTTAAGTGTAAAACAGTGCTAAAACAAAGTAAGTTAAATTCTGTTGCACGGAGTTGCATTTATTTTGCCACAGTATCATTTATTACATAACGCTGACTGTGCCTATATACATTATACTTGATAAAGGTCTTAGAAGGAGACAGAAACTTTGGCCTGATTTTTAATGTAACAAATAAAATGAGGGATTTTTAACTCTCAAAATCCCAGTGTGTACCTACTTTTTGGACTTTATTTACATTATACTGCATCTCATTCTAGAAAGAATCTATAGAATAATGTTCCAAACATCTAAGGTAGGATTTTCACCTAAAATATTTTGGGTTAAAAGATGAAGCACAAAGTATGTGCCTCTTCAATGAATACAGCACTGCCTGCATGAGCACAACAACATAGGAGTCACGTCTACTGCCCTTTAACATTCATATTATTCAGAAGTGCAAGTAAGGGGGTGACATTTTGCATATAGTGCTACAGAGTCCTATAAGGCAGTTAGTACGGGTCTGTGTTCACACAACTGCACCTTGGACAAGATTCAGCTTAAGGCGCAAGGCTTGTGCTACACAATATTCCATGCCACTAGTACTCTGTACATATAAGATTTGACAATTACCTCTTTAAGGGGTTGTGCACCTTTAAATTAACTTTTAGTATGATGTAGAGAGTGATATTCTGAGACAATTTACAATTGGTTTTCATTTTTTATTTGTGGATTTTTACTTATTTAACTGATTTTTTTTTCAGCCGCTCTCCAGTTTGCAGATTAAGCAATCTTGTTGCTAGAGTCTAAACTACCCTAGCATCCACGCATTGCTTTGAATAAGAGACTGGAATATGAATAGGAAAGGCCTGAATAGAAAGATGAGCAAAAACAATAAACTGGTAACCTTTAATAGCATTTGTTCTTTAGATGGGGTCAGTGACCCGTTTTGAAAGCTGGAAACAGTCAGAAGAAAAAGACAAATTATTAAGAAACTATAACAAATACATAATGAAGACCAATGGAAACATTACTTAGAATTAGCCATTCTATAACATACTAAAAATTAACTTAAAGGTAAACCACCCCTTTAATGTGCAAATCTGCAACAAGATATCCAATTTTCCACAGTACAAATGAAGACATTACCTTGAGAAGAGGAGCAGTAGCAGCAATAGCAGCAGCAGTGGCAGCTGCAACTGTTGCAACATTGTCCAACTCATCAAGTTTTTTCTTGCTGCCCTGGGAGCAAGTCTCTCTTCTTACTGCTGCACTGTCCTCAAGAAGCTGTACCCTCACCTGCTTAGTAACAGGGCCACCATGTGCTCTGAAATGAATCACATCACAGATAAAGACAGTTTAACCTACAATTTCATTTCAGACTACAAAACAGGCTAGGATTCATGCCAAGTCAAAAGTCGTAACACCAAGATTAATTGATACTTTGATGTCTCACAGTACTAAAAAATGTTTTCCTTTGTACTTGTCACTATCAAAAGGCTAGATGGCACTATTGTATATGCTGTAAATAGTCTATCTGGTTTAAATATTCATAGTTTGTTTTTGTGTTTTGTTTTTAAGTCTTAGGAAGGTGCATCAAACCATTAAAAGAACTTATTTCAGATAATGATGAGAAAAGTTGTTTGTCTGGTGCCTTAAAAATTAATCATGCTGTTGATCAGTGTTTCTTATGCTTAGGTCCCTAGATATTGCTGGACTACACCTCCCAGCCTACATCAACATTTAAGCAAGTATATAATTATGCAGAATATGTAATCCAACAATGTCTAGGTACCTTAAGTTAACAAATACTGAAGGTAATGAAGTTTTTAACTTTTGCTCTATGTGTATAAGATAAGTTATAATGCTCACTGTGATTTTTTCCAGATTCTGTACCAAAACATGCGTGTCAGGTCTACTCTAACACTTTACCATAGCAACTTTTGGTATTACAAACACCAGTTAACCCAAGGTATAATGCATAACAGGTTATGTGCCTCTTAAAGGAAAAAAATATCTCTCCTTTTTTTTTTAAGGTAATCTATTATTGATTTTAACAACAACACAAAACAGAGAAAAGATAATATGCTGTCTATTAAAGAGTTGATGCTGGGTCAGATACAGATTTGTAGAAAACCTCTCCTTTTGACATTAACTCATTTAGTTGGGCTTATGTAGGAAAGGTGAATAAACACTATTTGAATTTCCAAAAATTAGCATAAAAAAAAAAAGACATATCTGAAAGGAAATCATTTTACACCGACAAACCATTTCCCAGCATCCCTTAGGCTGATAGAAACCTTGCCTTGTTTTACTGTGATGGATGCTGGTACCCATAGTGGGTGATGCAGTTTTTCCAGAAAGCAGAGGGACTTCAGCATCATGGAAAGATTTCTGAAGTGGGTATCCATAGACTAGACTGCCTCATAAGCGCTCCTCGCTCCACCCCCCTTTGCGCAGCATGCACAGGTTCCTGTTGAAGCACTGGGGATGTGGTGCAGAGGAGATTTAAGGATCCATCATGTCCCCAGTGTTTCAGAAAGAATCATGATACAGCTGGGTGGCATGCTGCCCCTAAAATTTTGCCGGCCTAAGCCAGGCCCTTTGTGGCCCTCCTAAATCACAACAAAGCAGTGCAATTCAGCTGAAATGTGAATCAAAGACGTACCTCTTATTCAAAGCGGCCAGCAGTGCTCCTTTCTGTCCAGTAGTGAACTGAGAAATCTCAATATCTTTATCTAAATGGAAACAGTATTCGTTATAAAGAGTATCAAATATACAAATAATGATATTATATTTGAAGAAAGACATAATTAAAGAGAGGAACCTAAAAACTACTTGCCCAGCACAAACTAGTGTGGCTTGCACAAATATACACAATGAATTAACTTACCTTTTGTCTTGTTCCCATTTTGTACGGTTTCATCTTTCTTTCTCATATCCATAATATTCTGCAAATGTTTGGTCACATATACCTTTAATCAAAGTAGAAAAAAAAACATACTACCTATTACAAGGATAAAGGTAAGGAAAAAAACACACACATAGGGTATATGTTACCAGTAAAATTGACATATTCAAATACATTCAGCAGCTCTGAGTATGGACTGGGAATGTGTTCTTCCTATTGCCCATTACAAAACCATGTAAGCAATAGTTGCTAACAGTTAAAATGCTCCTGGATCACAGCTGCCAGACTGAAACACCAGAGACATGAACATAAAACTTTAAACTTCTATTTGTTTAAAATGATTAATAAAAAAAGCAAAGCAATTAAAAGGTCTTTATTTCTTGTGAATCCAACAAGAAAGAAAAGAATGCTTTTATTCTGGTGAGCAATCTGAAAACAACTAAACTGAAAAAGGTGTTTGGAAGGTGAATAACCCCTTTAAGAACATGTAAGCAACTAGCTTTAAAAGGTATATATTATTCAGCTTTGGACCATTACCACTATACCATGCACGACTATTATTGCAAAACTGCATTTGTAGTCCATAGTTACCTTTGTTGGTGATGGCTCTCTTTTACAAGCTGATATCTTTGTCTTTTCCAAAGCATTTACAGCATCTATATTGAATGAAAAGTGAACAATCATTTCAGGAGAAAAACATTTTGGAAGAACAATTGCATGTTGGCAAGAAAGTAATGAACAGAAACCAGCAAAGACCAATATAAAACCAAATATGCTGTGATTATTACATTCTATGATTATTATATTCTGCCAGAGCTGATTTTAAGGTGCAAAATATTAAAAACCTAAATTGGGTTTACATTTAAATATTAGTTTCAGGGAAGGATTTTCCGTTACTTTTCTTCCTATATCCTGCGTCTATAAAACTACTCAGTAGTCATATCAACTCCTTCTCTGTCTTCTATAAAAAAAATAATTAAATAATTACATTTGCATTTACTAAACAAATAAGACGGTGTTGAGATGGTGGCTGTCTATCTACACCAGGACCAAAGAAACACTATAGCCCCAGCATTCTATTGTAAACAGAATGCCAAGTTAGCAAACAGGCTTTTAAATAAAAAGAATTGAAATGAAAATTAATGTTTCAATATCATCAAGTCTTGATATGCCTACTTAAATGAATAAAGCACTACATAGGGCCTTGCAAACGTACTGAAACCCTTGACCAATCCCATCATTTTATGAATCCTACCATTATTTTTTTTTCTCAGTGATATTTTATTTTAAAGTACTGAAACTCAAAAAAATAAAATGATGCATGGAAATATGCTGTTTGTACAGTTGCGTCTACTGACCAGAACAGAATTTCTTTTGTTACATGTAACAGCAAGACATGATGGTAAAATAAAGATATACAGATATGGAATCCCTTATATGGAAACCCATTATCCAGAAAGCCCTAAATTATATACTGCAGAGTTCATTTTAGGCAAATAACACCATTTTTAAATTTGATTTCCTTTTTCTGTAGAATAATCAACCAGTAACTTGTACTTGATTGCAACTAAGCAGTATTACTTCATATTGGTTACAAGGTGGAAAGATTCCTTATAAGGTAGTGATGTGGGGGTCGGCTTTTCCCGACCTGCACGCCTCCCTCCATCCGCTCCCACCCAATCCGTTTATAGACCCGCGCCGCCCGCCCCGTCGATGACATCACAAAAGGGGCTGAACGAGAGGCGTGCGTCTATAAAAGTTCAACCCAGAAGTCGGAAGCCGGCATTTGGAAGGTCGCGGGTGGGGAGAGCAGTCAGAAGAGCTCAACCCGAACCCGCAACCTGGAAAGGGGGGTGCGAGGTCGGCTCAACCCGTGGGTAAACACGCAGGCCTGCACGTTACTATTATAAGGATATACCCAAGTCCCAAGCATTCTGGATAACAGATCCTATACCTGTATTACAAAGAGTCTTGGGCATACTAAGAGATTCTGTACATTTTGGTTAGACATCATTGTCATTTACATGCCAGTGTAGGATTTCAGAATCCATTACTACGAAAGGACAAGATGAGGGTCTTAATATTTTTACAATTCTTACAAATGCCAGGATATATTTGCTTTTAGAATGCATGCACATATGTACCAATTTATTTTTTTCTTTCCACTTGGACTCACAGCAACTTGATAGCCAGAAACATTGTAAGGAAATTATTTATGACAGCACAGTGATATAAAGACTGTTGTGTAATTTTAAAGGAGGCATATAGGATAAACAAAAAAACCCTCATTTTTTATGCAATTAAGGAATCACGTAGCCGTAGCAATAATATTTGGGCACATTAGTGAAATGATCTGCCACTTGGTCTGTACTGATGCCTGTGTGCTGAAGGTGTTAGTAATAGACACAAACTGGCATGTGGTGATGCGCCGCTCTCACATACTACTTTATTTTACTGTACTGGCACGTCAGTACGTCTATTGACACCTTCAGTCCTAAAGAAGTATGTGAAGAGGTGCGTCACTACGTGCCAATACGTGTCTATTGCTAACACCTTCAGCACACAGGCAGCAGATCATTTCACTAATGTGCCCAAATATTACGGCTATGCGATTCCGGATTGCACTGTGCTGGCGGGCAGCATTATTATTCATTTCATGATGGAGGCCGAGGGCCGGTGTAAATTTGAAAACGGGCCGCATTTGGCCCCCGGCCTGACTTTGGACATGCCTGCTATAGATGTTCTCTGGTCCTGTCCTGTTTCAAATGAGTGGTGGGCGTATCCGAACGGTCCCTGCCAGAAGCACAGTAGAAGGGGGACAGCCAATCACAGCTCTGCAATCACACAAGCCAGGCTTTAGTTCCCTATCCGATCAGCCTAGCTGCTGATTGATTCCTATCCTACAGTGCAGTGTTGCCAGCTACCCTGCACAGCCTGGGAAAGGAGGCAGCAGGAAGTGGAACAGATGGGCGGGACTAGTAAGGATTTTGCATACATTTTCAATGAAGTAACCAGAAACACAACTTTTTCAAGCATATTCTATGTCAAAAAGGGGGAAATGTACTGGAACATTTTTGTTTTTTAAATAAAATGTCTCCTGAGGTGTTTTTATGTACCTGATCTGCTGTGACTTAAAGTAAACCTAGCGGCAGGGTACTTGTTGGCAGGTAAAGCTGGGGGGATGTAAGAGGCGTCCTGCTTTCTGAAGGCAAAGTCTGGATAAGGAGAGGGTATCTCTCTCAGTCGTGTTAGTGAGATTTGCACCTTGCTGCCCAGAGGGGAACTGTCTGTGGCACCACCAGGGCTTATTACTGATCCTGCTTTGCAGCTCACATTGTTTTCGGGAGACTCAGTCTCCTCCGGTTTCTCTGGTGCCCACCCTGTGGTTGAATCGCTCTTCCAGTCACCCAGCATTGTCCCAAAAGGAGCGGCTGACACTGCCCGGCTCTCTCTTCCCACTGCTTCGCCACGTTCCAAGGTTCCCTCCCGATGCCAAGCTCCCACTGAGGCGGTGTCACTGGCAGACCATGCACCCAGTCTTTCGCTGCCCTGTGCCCCTGCCAAGTTGCCAGGAGTCCTGTGGATACTGGTGGAGCGGATGAGCACCTCGCTGGCTGTGCTGCTGCCTTCTGAGTCCCAGCTCTTATCCGCGGTTCCTTCCTTCATGGCGCCGCTCTCCTAGCGCACGGCACCTCGAAATCTTGTAAGTCTGCAGTCGTCCTACTGCTCAGGCATAAGCACATCATACAACTACAATCACCGGCCCTGTCATTGTGACTACAAGCTGCCTCCCAGCAACAACGGTCACCGCGTCCGCCCCCAAAACAATCCGGCCGGAAACAGCTACTAAAACATTTGCCCGAGTCAGAAGAAGCCATAATGGAATTACAGGGCAGGAAAGAACAGAAACGTTACGATTTAGGGAATGTAGTTCAGTATGACGAAACAATTTACCATGGCCTGTGCGAATTATTGCAGTCATCTAACAAAGCCTTTAGACATGGCTGAATTATAACGCCAGACAGCATTTCAGAGGATCCTGTTGTAGCCAGGGTTGCCAGGTCTAATTTTGAAAACCAGCAAAGTCAGCTACAAAACCAGTCCAAAACTAGCCAAGAGGCACTACAAAAGTAGCCCAAAAATAGCACAATATGTGGAGTGACAAAAATTCTAAAGAAATTAATGAATTTATGTCAAAATATGCCTTTCTGATTTTTTTTCACTTTTCACTGCACTCAAATTTTCCGCCGTCAGGGATGTAACTTCAGAGGGGGTTTCAGGTGGTATAGGGGCCCTAATACATATACAATTTCAATAAATATTTGTAAAATAGTTAAACCTCTAGATAGGGTTGCCACCTGGCCGGTATTTTATCGACCTGGCTGGTAAAAATGATGACTGATCCCAATGTTATTAATAGGGAAAAAAGTTAAATATATAGGAAGGCAGGTATTTTTTTCCAGAAAAGGTGGCAACCCTACCTCTAGACCATACCTCCCAACATTTTGAAAAAAAACAAGTGGGATAAAAAAATGACCACGCCCATTTTTGTGGCCAAACTCCCTTTTTACCATGTTCTTTTTACAAAATTTGCAGGTTATGAAAGTTTGAACATATTTCTGTGTTTTTTTCCAGTTATTACAGTTTTGCTAATGAAGGTGAATTGCCCTTTAAGTGAGTCTAAATTCTCCCAAGGGACCTGTTATCTTGTATTTTTACAATTACTTATTTGCGTATATCAAAATTGTTACAAAAGTATCTGTAGCTGCGGCTGTTCTGGGCTCTCTGGCAAAAGCCAATTAAGTTAGAAACATTGTTTCTTTTTCTGGCTGATCCGAGCAGAAAAAATCGCGACTTTCCAGTACAAACGAGGCACTGCAGGTTGAGCTGTCAAAAGAGGGGCTGTCCCTCTGAAAACGGGACATTTGGCAAGGATGCTGTTTAACAAATTTTCCCATAAAGCAGAAAGGGACAGATTTGCTTGTCACGAGGAATGTAACTTCAGAGGGGGGCGCAGGAGGTAAAGGGCCCCCATAAGGCCCTAATAAATATACAATTTCAATAAATATTGGTAAAACAGATAAACCTCTAGACATTTTGGTGGCCAGCAGATTTTTGCCCCAAAATTGTCTGAAATTGAGGAAAGTCACCGGAAACAGGGACGGGAGATGGGGGTACAGAGCCCAAAATCTGTTAACTCCATCTTCTACACAAGTCAGTCCCATTGCATGCTGAGTATTGTAGTCTTACATTAAACTTGGCAGTTGGCAAATTGTAAAACAAAAACTACATTACCCAACATGCATTGGGATATTCAGGCTTGGCACATTAGGGCAAAAAACATTTTGGCTGGTTTCCAAATTACCAACCAGCCAAAGGCCCAAAAAAAGTAGCCCAAATCCGTATCTTGGCTAGTTTGTACTTTCAAAACCCGCCTGGGCTTTAAATTAGTAGCCCAATATGTCTGGAAACCCGCCAACATCGCAACCCTGGTTGTAGCTTTCAGGAATCAGTTTTTTTATTTGCTGTGTCAAAGTTCAGCTACAATGGTGGGTACAGATATTATTGTATATTGTTATGAAATTCAACATTCCATACACATACTACTACTAATTACCATATTCGTTTTACAAAATTTGGCAGGTTATGAAAGTTTGAAAATATTTCTCCTTATCTAAACTGTGTTTTTGTGTCTCAAAATTGTTGCAAAGTATCTTATTTGCCCCTTTAGCTGTTCTGGGCTCTCTGCTAAAAGCCAATTAAGTGAGAAACTTTGTATCTTTTTCTGGCTGTTCAGTGCATAGAAAAGAGGGACTTTCCAGTACAAATGAGGGACTGCGGGTTAAGTTTTCAAAAGAGGGACTGTCCCTCTGAAAAAGGGACAGTTGGGAGGTATGCGATACAGTGAATTTATTAGCCATATTACACCACTCCTTCCCTTCAGAGTAGCAAAACTGCCTGCAAGTGTTCCGTGTTTTATCACCACTTTAGACCTCTTTAATTCCAAATCCAATAATGAAAAGGAGATCTTTTATAAGCACATATGTTCAAATATTCTGCATTAGTGTTTTTGTTTTTTTTTAATTGAAATATTCATAGGACATAAGGGGACGGAACTATCATTTGCCTCAATGTGTTTCCGGGGTCTGTTGATTGTGAGACGCAGAGCGCGCCTAGCAACCACAAAACTTTCCATTCGAACGTGAAACATTCGGCGGTACGATAAAATAAAGAGACGAGCTGACTGCCGGGGGAAAAAATAAATCGAGCTAGAAGCTAATGCGTTCTTCATAAAATTCACGAGGTAGATTTTTTTTTTGTTCCCATTTGGACGGATGCACGTGAATCGGCCGAAAGTGCTGTCGTAAACTCTGGGCTGTGTTCGCCCCGCCCACGTGCAGTTGGCGTAGGACAAGGAGAGCAGGGAGCTGCCGGGAGATACTGAGTGAGTATAGAGAATATAATGAGAGCCTGCCCTTGAGAATATTTTGCTTTGTATCTGTGTATATATAGAGACTGTCACATTGTTATATGCGCTCACACATGTCATTGCAATGCACGGTCAGTGTCAGATAGAATTCATGGGCTTATTATAGCAATAGTGGGCAGCTTCCAGACTCTTCTGCCAAACGGCCTACAACATCCAATGGCGATGAACGGGTTAAAGGCCCCGGAAATCCCCATGTTTTCCCCCTAACAGGGATCCCATCTAGTGAATGAATGCTGCAATTATATTAGTTATGCTGTTAGTATTATGTATTGCCAATTAGCCCAGGTAGCACTGACCGCTCTTTGGCATGGCCTATAGCTATAGGTGTAAATGAAAATGCTTTCCAATTAAAATGCTATATTAGATTAGAGGATGTTTATATTGCAAAATGCACCATATTGTGATTGGTCATTTCCCAAGGTCATTGTGTCCCCTACTGAGAACCATATAGTATTAATGTATGTAAAGGAAAACTATACCCCCCCCAAACAATGTAGGTCTCTATAAAAAAAACAGTTCATATGTAAAACCCTGCTTCATGTAAATAAACCATTTTCATAATAATATACTTTTCTAGTAGTATGTGCCATTGGGTAATCATAAATAGAAAATTAAGGGCCGCCCCCTGGGGATCGTACGATTCACAGTGCACACAAACGAACCATACTTGTTAGGTCACATGAGCCAATTAACAGACAGAGTTGTGTCTTTTGCTTCCACACTTCTTCCTGTTACAGTTAGAGTTGTAGTATTTCTGGTCAGGTGATCTCTGAGGCAGCACACAGAACATCACAAAATGGTGGTTCAAGGCAAAAAATTTAATAGGGCAAGATTTACTTAAATAAATATACCAGTTTCGTAAGATTCTTTAATATGCCACTTGATATGATATAAACTATCTGTTGCTTAAGTGTTCATTTTGGGGGTATAGTTTTCCTTTAAGGAGAACTAAAGCTTAAAGGAGAAACTAAACCCGTAATAAATCAAAAAACCCTACCCTACATGTGCTGGTCATGTGCTTTCAGAAAGAGACAGCACTTTAAGATGGAACTGCTTTCTGACAGGCTGTAGTTTCTCCTACTCAATGTAACTGAATGTCTCACAGTGGGACCTGGATTTTCCTATTGAGTGCTGTTCCAGGCAGCTGTTATCTTGTCAGGGAGCTGCTATATGGTTACCTTCCCCTTGTTATGTTGTTAGGCTGGGGGGGGGGTGTGATATCACTCCAATTTGCAGTAAAGAGTGGCTGAATTTTATCAGAGCACAAGTCACATGACTGGGGGCAGCTGGGAAACTGACAATATGTCTAGCACCATTTAAAGATTTTGAAATTAAATTTAAAAAAATCTGTTTGCACTTTTGATAAACAGATTTCAGTGCAGAATTCTGCACAATTAACTGACGTGTTTTGAAAAAAAAAACATGTTTTCCTATGACATATCCCTTTAAATAAAGAACTAGGCTTGAAATGTTGTATATTATGTTTTGGGCTTATGTTCCAGCCCAAGGCAACCATAGAGCAGGGAAGATACAGTATGTTCCCCAAAAGATGACCCAGTAGCTCCCCCTCATCTTCCCCATCTGCTTTTCTTTCACTGCACATGCTCTGTGCTGTTGTCTGTTACTGAGCTTAGGCACCAACTCAAAATATACAGTACCCGTAGAATATAAATGTTACAGTATAAGGCAACCCTGTTTTGTGATGAAAATATATGCTCCCTGTTTTCCATGAAAATACATATGTATTATAAAGCATTAACAGATGTTCCTGTAATAACTTACTTGTCCCTTAAGATAATCCGCACTGCTGGTTCTGACGCTAGAAACAACTTAGTAAGATATAAATGTGCTTAATTTACAGGTAACTGATTTTAAAGCTAGCAACAGTTATGGCGGCACAGATGTCCGAGTCTGATCAGATCAAACAGGTAAAGTGTTTCTACTTATGTTTGCTGCTTCAATCATTTTGTTTACTTGCATGCTAAAATAAGAGAATTTTCGTTGAATGTTTGCACTGTGATTTTAATCTGTAAAACATTTTTTTTAGCTTTTAAAAACAGTGAATAATGTTGAAGGTCTGTTAAAATCTATTGATTTTCTAAAGTTGCAGATAATAAGATTTCACTATGTTGTCAGAGGGCCAACTGGTAGAAGGGAATCCCCAGCCAAAAACTATTTCCTTTCTTATTTTAACCATGGTATACAGTAATTATTTTATTTAGCACTGGGAATATCTAATTCTTGTGAGAGTGGGCCTTTGATGTCAGTGGTTTTGGTGGGCCCTTGATGGCATTAACCCTTTAAGTGCCAGCAGAATTTCACATTTTGGTTACGCGAAATGCCAGCCGTTTTTGAAACATTTTGTGCTCTCTCACTTTAGGGGCATTTTCTGAGGGGAAACCTATAGTTTACCTAGGAAAACTATACATTGTTTTTTTCGGTAGAAACTGAAGCTTTCTAAATCTGCCTGAGTTTTCATGTATTTCCACCTGTGCAAAAAAATTTATAGTGCTAAATACCAAAAAAAAAAAAGAAAAATTACCATTTTTCATCGTATATCAATTTATACCAGAAAAATATTTCATTTTACGGATGAAAATCCAACTGATTTGGAAAGCCTTATGTCTCTCGAACGTGCCAATACCAGATATGTATAGTTTTAGGGAGATTTAGGACTTCTGTACAGCAAAAACTCCCGGCAGTATATTACCGAATTTTGAAAGCACTAAGGCAGAAAACGGCATGCTTTAGATTCCAAGGCAAAAAATCCTGAAACTGTAGGTTTACCCCAGAAAACCATACATTTTTGAAAAGTACACATTCTGCCGATTACAAAATGGGTAACTATGTCTCTCTACTCCCAACTACCAAACATAAAAGCTTGTCTGAACATAGCGGTTTTTCAAAAAAAAATTCAAAATTCTGAAAAATCATTTCAAAGGTTTTATTTTGCTGCTCCGCATATCCCAAACTATATTAGGTACCAAGAAAAAGCACCTGAAATATAATTGCCAGGGGTCTACTGAACAGTTTGATACCCATTATGCATAGGTTTACCAAAGTATCTGGCATTTAGAGACACCAATATGTAGTTAGCACATCCAAATTGTTCAGGACTTTACTTCAGCTACTGAGAAATCAACACATTGACTGCATTTTTTGTGAGGTAAAAACACAGAAATATATGTTTACTCCACAAACCCATACATTTTTGGAAAGTACACATTCTACTGAATCTAAAATGGGTACCCATGCCTTTCTGCTCCAAACTAGTCGCAAGGCTTTGCCAAAATTGACGGTTTTGGTGAAATATCTGAAAATTGCCTCAATGCTTCAACTTTCCAGCATCATATCGCCCATGTATCATTACGTTTCACAAAAAGCACCCAAATTGTGATTGCCAGGGGTCCTCCAAACAGTTTGGTGCCAATGTTCATATGTTTACCAAAGTATATGGCATTCAGAGGCCCCAAAATGAAGTTAGCACATACAAATTGTCCTGTGGGTAACTTCAGCTAATGAAAAATCAACACATTGACTGCATTTTTGTGGGGTAAAAACACAGAAATATATGTTTACCCACCAACCCCATATATTTTTGGAAAGTACACATTCTACAGAATCTAAAATGGGTACCCATGCCTTTCTGCTCCAAACTACTGAGTCTCAAGGCTTTGCCAAATTTGGCGGTTTTGGTGAAATATCTGAAAATTGCCTCAAAGCTTCAACTTTCCAGCATCGTATTGTCCATGTATCATTACCAGCATAAAGCATCCTAAATATAAACATAGGGGTCTACTAAACAGTTTGATGCCCAATGTGCATAGATATACCAAACTATGTGGCGCACAGAGACCCCCAAATGACAATATGTATAGACATTTTCATGACTGATGCGCTGGCTGCTGCAATATAAGCACCCGGTGTGTGTATTATGCAACATTAGACCACCTAACAGTACAGAGACCCCAGAAAACCATATATTTTCAAAAAGTACACATTCTGACGAATCCAATATGGGTAAATAAGTGTTTCTACTGCAAACTGCCAAACTGCAAAGCAATGCTGAACATAACGGTTTTTATCAAACTTCTGAAAATCGTCACAAAACTTGAATTTTACCCCATTATATGCCCCACATTTCGTAACTTATCAGCATAAAACATCCTAAATATGAACACCAGGGGTCTACTGAACACTTTGATGCCCAATATGCATAGATATACCAAACTATGTGGCGCACAGAGACCCCCAAATGGATATATAGTAGATAAAATTTACAAGGCAAAACAAAATAAGGCAGTAAAGAGTGAAATGCAAAAAAGTCCAATAAAACCACAAAAATCAATGTTTTTTTTCCCAGACTAGTGTTATTGGCCGTCAGAATCACAGTTTGAATATTTTAGCTGGGCCAAACAGTTTATATGGCTAGAAACATGTGAACACAACATATGCAGAGTTGAAAATGCAATGAAATGGCTAAAAATTCAATAAAATGGCTAAAAATGCACCAAAATACCCAAAATTGCAATATAATCACCGAAATAACATACAAAAGGTATTGCACAGTACGGTTAGCGAATACGCTATTCGTAATGGCAATAAAAAAAATTTTCAGCCAAAAAAAGAGACGATGCGATAAAAAAAAAAAAAAAAGCCACAATGCCATGTATGTGTGTGTGTGTACAAATGGTAAATTACATGTTATGTGCGCGTGTGTGCATGTGTGTGTGAGTGCAGTGAGTGTAAGTGACCCCCCCCCAATCCCCAAAAATTTGTGTAAGTGTGAATCTAAGTGTGTATTACTGTAATAAGTGTGTGTTGGTGTGTTTGTTTGTGTAATTGTTGCACTAACCTGAAAAAGTCGCTAGAGACTGTTGCAGGCGATCTGGAAGAGCCCCAGGAAGAGATCTGCGTCGTCATCTGTGTCCCTGTGCTGTGGGGGCGGAGCTGATCGGCGCAGTGTAGACTGCAGCAGCAGGACACGTAAGTAACACGTGCCTGCTGCTGCTTTGGGGCCCCTGGGGCGCGATCGATCCCCTGCTCTGCTCGTTGCCTAGGGGCAGGGGATCGAAGAGGAACAGAGCGAGCGGCTCTAACAGCCGCTCCAGAACCCGGAAGTGCTGCAGAATGTAGAATCTACGTTCTGTGGCATTTCAAGTTACTTTTCCACAGAACGTAGATTCTACGTTCTGTGGCACTTAAAGGGTTAAAAAAACCCCTATGTAAATAACTACATAAACATACAGTGTTCTAAGGTCGTCTGCTGCTGTACATCCTTTCTCCTCCAGCTGCTGCTTTTTGTGCAAGTACCTGATAGGCTGTCGTACCAGTGTAAATACTATCTCCAGCCAATCAGATCCAACAACCTGAGGAAAAGGTGTAAAGTCCATCATCAGCAAGTTCCAGAGGTCAGGTGCACGGATTTTCAGGAAAACATTTTTTACTTTTTTGTTTTGTGACAAAAAGTCACGCGATTTCCCTCCCCATATGATTCGGCGTTGGTTCGGCCAGGCAGAAGGATTCGGATGAATCCGAATCCTGCTGAAAAAGGTTGGATCCCGAACTGAATCCTGGATTTGGTGCATCCCTAGAAATATCTAGGGATGCACTGAATCCACTATTTTGGATTCGTTCGAACCCCCAAATCCTTCGCGAAAGATTCTGCCGAATACAGAATCCTAATTTGCATATATGGGTGGCAAGGGGAAAACATTTTTACTTGCTTGTTTTGTGACAAAGTCATGTGATTTCCCTCCCCACCTCTATACCCATATGCAAATTCTGATTTGGTTCAGCCGGGCAGAAGGATTCGGCCGAATCCAAATCCTTCTGAAAAAGGCTGAATCCCGACCCAAATCCTGGATTCTGTGCATCCCTAGAAATTTCACTACAGACTCCCTTTGGCAGTATCATTTACTGTAGAGGTAATGCATGTTCTTATAGTGGTGCTGGTCATTCATTCTTATACTTTTGTCATTAGTTCAAAGAATTTCTTGGGACGTATAATAAACTGACAGAAAACTGTTTCCTGGATTGCGTAAAGGACTTCACAACAAGAGAAGTGAAGGCAGAAGAGGTATGTTTCACATGATGCTTGTAACCAATCAAAGAGAGAGTTTAGGGGGGGGGGGACAAGCCATGGGGAAGAGAGCAGCCTTTTATCCTTATACAATATTATTTATGAATATGTTTCTTTGACGTGAGACTTTACAGGTAATAACGTATAAGGGAAGTTTATAATAAACAACTGTGACAAAGACAAACTCCCACTGTACATGATAAGGATCCCATATTTGTTATTATTGTCTAGTAAAGTGAGGGTTATGGGTTATCCTTTCTTTTACAATTGACATTAGTTGAAACAATTGCTTTTGCAGACATGGAAATGTGTTTCTCATCTGTATTATTATTATATACAATTACATGCATTTTGGTATTGGAAAGTACATAGCATACATCCTTCTCTATGGCTGGGGTGTGTTCCATTCACAGGTGTGACAGATGCAACAATATGTATATGCACAATATGTAGATAACTGTGGCTGACATGTTAAAGTGTAATTTATGTGCAGTGGCTTGTTTTATATGTGTATTGTTTTTCTATTCACATTTGCATCCCAGATTACCTGCTCAGAACACTGCCTACAAAAGTATCTGAAAATGACCCAGAGGATATCAATGCGATTTCAGGAGTACCACATACAACAGAATGAAGCTTTAGCTGCTAAAGCCGGACTTCTTGGTCAGCCTAGATAGATAACTGGCAGCAACCCTACAAGGCTGTAAAGATTCCAACAGCTTGTTGCCCTGCAAGACAAAGATTCAACAGAGTGTTAAAGGCATGTCTGCCCTCCATACTGCAATGGCAGATGTGCCCAATTAAAGGGATGGAGTAAGCTTGAGTCAGCAGGGACCAGCTATTTTTTATCTTTCCATGGCATCGCATAAATGCCCACCTGTTGAGATTAAAAATACTTTTGTAATAAATTGTTTAAAAACATTAATATATCTTCATGTGTTCACTAAATGTTAAAATGCAAACTGACAGTTGGAATTAAAAATGTTTTTGTCTTCATTTTTTTTTCTTGGAAATGTCATGTTTACCCTTTGTAAATGCCCAGAAAGTACTTATATGGTGCACATGTATAAACCGAAGGATGAAAGCAAGCATTGGTAGCCATTGAAATCCATCCCCAGCACCCCACAGGCTACCCAAGAGTGCCACAAAGCTTGCCATTGTAGTTGATTTTCCCCACATGGTCTTTTTGTTATATTAATTATAAAAGTGTCACATTAAAGAGATGTGTCTAGATTATCATAAATCACAGACAATTTAACTTCCTGGGCTAAGGGTACTGCACCCTAATTTTATTAAAAATAAAGCCTCAACAACACAATATATAAGAGTAAGTTTTCCCAGGCATCAGGCCTGGGTTATGGTTGTAGTTTTTGTGTATGCTGCTTCCCAGGCATTAAAGGAGACATAAAACCAAGCAAGTGCCATCTCATTATACACATATCCAAATAAAAGAAAAGGTCATTTTTTGTATCTACTTCGCCCACTACTTTAAATAGATATTCCCCCAAATCCTTGCAGCAATCACCCAGCTGTATTTTGCTTTCCCCTACAGTTCATACGGGCTGGTGACACTGGCAGTTTGAATAGCAAGAAGTGAATCTAGATTTATGAGCAAAGAAGTCTCTACGATGGTCTATCACAGTAGGCGCAGTAGCAAGTTTTTACACCTGCCTTCCAAACTGTTAGGAACCTGGCAGGAAGCATATTTGGCAATTACTTGCATACTGCTGGGCCGAAGATAGGAGATTGGTAGAAACCAGCAAACTGTCAACTCACCACCCACTTGCAGATACAGGGTCCCCTGTTTGCTTCCCACAGCAGCACCTGGGCTCATCCCTGGTTTCCACACTCGCTTTCACTTGGCTTGGTAATGATTTTCTGCACTCATCTGGCTACAGTGGTTTTCCAAAGGAACGACTAACTTCTTCCTGTGTGAAGGCAAGCTCAGCTGAACTTGAAGGTTTAAAAGGGGTTGTTCAGCTTCCACTTATTTAAGTTCAGTTGTTTTCAGATTGTTCCCCAGAAATAGACTTTTGTTCAATAACCTTCCATTTTTTTTAAATTTTTTCAAAATCTAAGTATGATTCTGTCTCTGGAGTTTGAGTCTGGCAGCTCAGTAATTCAGGCGCAGACTCTGAACTGTTACAATTTCGCTACATTTAGTTGATACATTTCTCAGCAGCATCTCTGGATTAATAGCAACTATTGTATCAATTCTAACAGCTGCCTTTAATGAAACTCAGGCATTCTGCACAGCAGGGACAAATAAAAAATGTATCAACTAAAGGTATTAATCTTGTGGTTGCCTGGGTCTGTGTGAATTAGTGATGTTCGGGCCAACCCCTGGATGAAATGAGCGGGTCAAGCTCTTTTGCTCTCCCCGCCCACGACCGAGTACTGCCGGCGCTGGAATTTATAGACTTCCGCCTGCCCCGCCCCTTTTGTGATGTCGGGATGGGCGTGAATCTATAAATAAAGGGGAGCAGCGGGCCCGGGTCAGATGCGGGTAGGGAGTGGGCGGGTTAGGATCGGGTGTGGGCAGAGAAATTCTCGACCTGCACATCACTTGTGTGAATGTACAGGAAAGTAACTTTACTAAAATGAAAACAGCAGAAGTTATGCTCTACTGTGCATGTGGTGGGATGCCTAATTGCCACCCTCCCTTATTCTAAAAACAGCAATGGAGTATTTTGCTTTTCCATTTTCTAACGCCCCCATAAGATCTGTATAAACAGACCGCTCCTTTCAAACCTTTACAGCAATTACAAAAGGGATGTTATGCCTTCTGAGTAACAATGTGGGTGACAAAATGCCATCCAATTGCCCACAAAGTAAATCACTGTAGGAATATTACTTATATTAATTAAATTGCCTAACTGGGTGAAACTGCCTCACAAATAGTGTTTACATATGGGATTTTCCAATCGCATATAAAAAAAAAAAAACTATTTATACAAGTGGTTTACATATGGGCTATTTTATACAATATATGTTTATAGCCACCTGCAATAGGGTTTAGTTTTCCTTTAAGGCATGACTTCTGTCCATGCATAAGAGGAGCTTATAATGATTTCAAGTAAGAATCCACCTCCCTGGTACAGAACAGACAATATCATATACAGGTATGGGACCTGTTATGCAGAATGCTTGGGACCTGACGTTTTCTGGATAATGTATTTTTCCGTAATTTGGATCTTCCTATCTTAAGTCTACTAGAAAATCATGTAAACATGAAATAAAGCCAATAGGCTGGTTTTGCCTCCAATAAGGATTAATTAAATCTTATCTGGATCCAGTGCAAAGTACTTTTTTATTATTACAGAGAAAATAGTAATTATTTTTAAAAATTTGGATTATTTGGATAAAATGTGGAGTCAGTGGGAGACGGCCTTTCCGTAATGTGGAGTTTCCGGATAAGAGATCCCATACCTGTACTGCATGTCCTTTCTAGTTATTAAGCAACACAAAAAGGTATATGTCACATATTGCACTTAAGAAAGCTGATACAGTTATAGTGTTCGGTTTCAATGCAATACAAACACACTTGAATCAAAGTGATTGAAGACGTTCAGTCAAGAGAGAGGGAAAAAATGAGTAGTAGAAATAAAGCTACTTTAAACCATTGCCTTTATTAATGCTCTTAGCGGAGCGCTCTATACATACACAACTCTGCGTTGCTTAAGAAAGACAGAAAAAGTGCATTTTACAGGAGTACTTTTTCTTGAACCCCCTTTGGCAGCAAAGGAGTTAAATACTCTGTGCTGAAAGGAATCCGACGTACACGTTAACAATGCGGCAAAATAAAATACATTGATTTGTTTAGTAATGCTACCCCTTGCTAGTGTTTAACTCTTTAACGACCAGCTCTTGTAAACTCATTCTGATATACAGGCAAGGGTTAAGTCTCAACCCTGGTTTCTGCATACCCCAGGCAGAATAAAATTATCCTCATCATCGCCAGAAAGTGAAGTCCGTTTGTTGACCCTTCTGGCAGGAATGGGATAAATGGCAATGAATGTTTTACCAAACTGAGTGCTTTAATATATATTTATATATGGATATAAGATAAAGCTGGGGGTCCTGGTTACAAAGGCTGTGTTGGGATATCCCAAGTATCTGGTTAAAAACATTGGTCTAGAGAATCCATATTGGTTAGTCTACAGTATATTAAACACAGATAGAAGGGTAAAACCCCCCCCTTTTTTTTTTTTTTAAATGTACAAACATGAGTAAAAATTGTTTTAAAAAAATCACTTTTGTACATGGATATGAAAAAAATCTTTTAAATACAGACTTCAGGATTATTTACAAGTAGGAAGGGCCCGTAGCCTTCACATACACAGGTGCATTACTACAACGCTGCGTGCGGGAGCATCACTCAACAGTATAGTAACATGGAAACTGGCTTAGAAAGAGTCAAGAGGACAGAAATTTCCTGCAGGGTGTTAAAGTACAAAGACTGCCAAAGTTTTAGGAATACGAGAACAGCTTTTCAGTGTTGTAGAGCCAAGCGCCAAAGAAAAAAAAACAAAAAAAAAAAAAACACTTTTTAAGAGCTACTGTGTTTGTATTGGTAGAGAACTAAGCTAGACCCTTCTCTTCATTTTTTTATTTTTTTTTTTAATTTTTATTAATATTTTAAAAAATACATAAAAATACAACATCCAATGTTTGAATAAATATATTTAACAAGTTGCAAGATAATACCTTATTTTACACAAAAAAAAAAGGAAAACAAAAAAAAAAATCAGCTTTAGAAATCTTGTTAAATAACTTCGCCGTTGTTATATATTTTCTTTTTGTCTTTTTTTGTAACAAAATAAAAACTCTGAAAATTACATAGAAAAAAAAAAAAAAAAAGACAAAATAGATTTGCCAGGGGGTAAGAGAAGTCCGCTGAAAACATTCACAATTCCACTGTAAACATTAATAAACATTTAAAATAGTTGCATAATCGTGTGCTCTAAATTCCTGTAAAAAGTGGAAGACGTCTTTTGAATGTCGTTTTCAGCCAACTACACGCACTCCCTTTCACAATGTATTTTGTCTCGCTTTACAGCTTTAAAATGGGGGGGGGGCACTCTGCTGAACATATTGGGCTTTGGCAGTTCTGTATTATCGCAAGTGCTTCCAAAATGAAGACGCTAGAGAATGAAGGTGAGACGCAGCCAGATGGAATGCAACGCTGCTGCTGCTGTTGTTGGTATATGAGGACTAGCAGTCACTTCCCAGGTTTGTTTCTATGGGGCCCTGTAGGAGTCTTGTTCTTCAGTGTAGTCAAGACTGTGGCCCACTAACTGCTAGTCTCCTATCCCTAATAATCTTATTTAATAAGAATAAAAGAAAAAAAAAATGGTGAAAGGGAATTCATTATGCAAAATCAGCAGAGGATTATTGAAAAAAAGAAAAAAAAAAAACCAAACACTTGGCAATGTAAAACCAGTAAGAGTGCTTTGTGTGGTGGTATACTGGGGGATATTTGCGTCCATGGCAGCAGACTGCTGGAAAGGAGAAGAAGACATGTATCACCTGCACTCCAAAGCAAGAGTGTTCTGTGGGGGAGAAGCGGAAGAAGGGCTCATTCCCATCTCGGATGATCCTGAAGACATTGAGGCTCCTGTATTAGACACTGGAGAGAGACAAAGAAGCAAACGTAAATACTATGCACACCTACATGTATCTTACCAGCAACAAAGACATACGTATGAAATAGTAAATTATTTTTAAATTGTGTTTAACTTAAAGTAGAACTAGGGATGCACCGAATCCACTTTTTTTGGATTCGGCCGAACCCCCGACTACTTTGCAAAAGATTCAGCCGAATAGCGAAACAAATCCGAACCCTAATTTGCATATGCAAATTAGGGATGGGAAGGGGAAAACATTTTTACTTCCTTGTTTTGTGACAAAAAGTCACGTGATTTCCTTCCCCGCCCCTAATTTACATATGCAAATAAGGATTTGGATTCGGTTCAGCCGAATCAGAATCCTGCTTAAAAAGGCCGAATCCCAAACCGAATCCTGGATTCGGTGCATCCCTAAGTAGAACTAAACCCTAAAAATATTTTATATACTGAACTTATTGCACCAGCCTAAAGTTTCAGCTTGTCAATAGCAGCAATGATCCAGGACTTCAAACTTGCCACAAGGGTCACCATCTTGGAAAGTGTCTGTGACACTCACATGCTCAGTGGGCTCCGAGCAGCTGTTGAGAAGCTAAGCTTAGGGGTTGTCGGAAATTATCAAGCAGAAAATGAGGTTGGTGCTACAGGGCTGATAATCAAATTCTGATGCTAATTGCACTGGTTTCTGTGATGCTATGTAGTAATGATCCATATTAATTACTAATCAGCCTTATACTGTGACAGTTCTATTCTATGTGTACTGTATATTTTGAGTCGTCCCTAAGCTCAGTAAGTGACAGCAGCACAGAGCATGTGCAGCGAATCAGCAGAAAAGAAGATGGGGAGCTACTGGGGCATCTTTGGAGGCACAGATCTTCCCTGCTAAAGGGCTGTGGTTGCCTTGGACTGGTACAGAAGCTCAAAACATAATGTACAACATTTCTAGTTACTTCTTTAGTTTAACTTTCCTTGTCCTTTAAAGGGGACCTGTCACCCAGCCATAAAAATCTGTATAATAAAAGTCATTTTAAAATGATACAAACCCAAATTCATACCCATACCAGTTATAAATGCATTTAAAACTCTCAGCTCTCAATCATATATTGACTGCCCCTCCTCTATGCCTTAGGCATAGAGGCGGGGCAGGAAATTACCTTCACTTTCCATTCTGCACTTCCTAGATGTCACTGCACTCCTTACATTACCCACCATTTTCAACATCTAATTGTGTATTCAATGCATGGGCATGGTTATCAGGTCCCCCATTCTAACATATAAACAAGATGTTGGGAAGATCTAAAGCTTGTCTTAATAACAGTGTCCACAAAATGGCTGCTGCCTGCTTGACGTGATTGTAATTTTCAAGACTAAAAGAAACGAGACTTAAAAAATGTATTTAGTGTAAATGTAGTTTATTTTACTTGGCTAACATCATAACATAGGATCTGGAAGTTGACAGGTCCCCTTTAATTTTCTTTTCTCTACTTGCTTACTACATGTACAGAACATTCCATTTCTGCTCATTTATATATTTATATATATATATATATATATATATATATATATATATATATATATATATATATATATATATATATATATATATATATATATATATATATATATATATATATATATATATATATAAAAACCATGCTGTTATTAGTCCCATGGAATTCATCAACACAATCAGAGCCAGGCCGCACTGGGTAGGCGCCCTAGGCAACCTGGGCCGACACTGTGCCAGCTGTGTGCGCGCATGCGCAAGTTGACGCCGACGCGCAAGCGTCAATCGACGTGCGCAGAAGCATCAATCGCCCGCAGGAAGACGGGAAGTGAGAGGACCGGACATGGGGTAGGCGACAGAGCAGGTACGTGCCTGGCGCCCCCCCCAGCTTTGCGCCCTAGGCACGTGCCTACTCTGCCTACTCCTAGTTCCGGCCCTGAACACAATGCAATCTACTACATATTATTTTATTATAGTTCATATCTTACCTTCTCTGTCCTTCTTTTTTAACCGTTTTCGTCGTCTGTCTATTGTGGCTACTTCTGATTTCAAGGACATGTAGTATTTTCTCATTTCCTGCAGCTTTTCTTGGAGGAAGACTATCTTCTCAGTGCCACTCATGTTATCCAGTTCACCTAAGGAAAAACAAGATGTGGTGGTTGGAAAAGAAACATGCCGGTATATGTAATTCTTCCAAACAGAGTATTTACTATACATGAAAGATCTACTAATTTTTTTTTTACAAATAATCACACAGAAAAAGAATCTATAAATCTCCACCCTGATCATCCACGGGTATACCTGCTGAAGATTCACAGTATATCCGAGTGGTGGTGTTTACTTTGTATGAGTAACAATGGAACAGTAACCTAACTCTCAATGCATCAGCTATATGTTGGTAAATACTACCTAGCTTTCCTCCCCGATTCAACTTTTAACTTTTTAAGATATGGTTTCTGGGCAGATGTTTTTCTTTTAAAGGGATACTGTCATTGGAAAAAAACAATTTTTTGAAAATGAATCAGTTAATAGTGCTGCTCCAGCAGAATCTGCACTGAAATCCATTTCTCAAAAGAGCAAACAGATTTTTTTATATTCAATTTTGAAATCTGACATGGGGCTAGACATTTTGTCAATTTCCCAGCTGCCCCTGGTCATGTGAGTTGTGCCTGCACTTTAGGAGAGAAATGCTTTCTGGTAGGCTGCTGTTTTTCCTTCTCAATGTAACTGAATGTGTCTCAGTGGGACATGGGTTTTTACTATTGAGTGCTGTTCTTAGATCTACCAGGCTGCTGTTATCTTATGTTAAAGAGCTGTTAACTGGTTACCTTCCCATTGTTCTTTTGTTTGGCTGCTGGGGGGGAAAAGGGAGGGGGGTGGTACCACTCCAACTTGCAGTACAGCAGTAAAGAGTGATTGAAGTTTATCAGAGCACAAGTCACATGACTTGGGGCAGCTGGGAAATTGACAATATGTCTAGCCCCATGTCAGATTTCAAAATTGAATATAAAAAAATCTGTTTGCTCTTTTGAGAAATGGATTTCAGTGCAGAATTCTGCTGGAGCAGCACTATTAATTGATTCATTTTGAAAAAAATGTTTTTTCCCATGACAGAATCCCTTTGAAGTTATATTAAGGGGCAGATTTATCAAGGGTCGAACTGAAAATTCAAATTTAGAATTGTCGAGTTTTTTATGGTCAAAACTGTCAAGTTCGACTAGTGAGTTATTCAAATTTGATCCAAGTTCTTTTTTTAAATTCAAATTAGATTTTTGATATTTATCATACTCTGGCCCTTTAAGAACTTGAATTCGACTATTTGCCACCTAAAACCTGCCAAATTGCTGTTTAAGTCAACGGGGATCAAATGTGCCTCAAATTTTATTTATCTGGGGTCGGAATCTTGGACTATATAATGGGGGGGAGCAACTTCTTTAGGTCATTCTTTTTCTTGATTATTTTTACAAAGAAAAGCTCAAATTCCTTGAAAGGATGATGTTGCAACAAGCACATACGGCAATATGAGATCCTCAATATTTAGCTGGTTAAAGACTTAGGCTTGTTCATGCCTGTGGGTTTCAAGGCTGTAATGTTTGCTCCAGGTGCATGATGACTTGTAGTTGACACTAGGATGTATTTATTACAATAGACAAGTAGTCTTTGCATTTAGAAGGTAATTTGTTATACTTCCAGAAAATAACTGGGTTTTCATGAGCTACTTTCAAGCTGCCCATTGTAACCAAAGAGAAGTTAATCCTGTTTTGTTCATTGTCCCCATGCTCTAAATTATTTTGCTGACATCTCTAAGAAGGGTGAAAAACACATTATGTCTTCAAAACAATTATATATTACAGAATATAAGCCTTACTTAGTTGCAGAGTCCATTTGTATGCCCTGGGTGATGTATGCGGATGGTGTTTTTCTCGATGCTTCTCCTTTTCACCATCTTTATGATGAGGGGAGGTGATTCTGGCAGGAGATCTTATGATCTTTTGTGTTTTGGGAACACCCGGGTGTTTAATAGGAGTACATTTACTTGAAATATCCAGTGTGGAAAGGTCTTCACTGTCACTGCTTTGGCCTGGGAACAAATGAAAAGTATTATTTACATTTACAAAAATACACCAAAAAATGTCCTCAGTGTTAAACATTTATGACATTAGCAAGACCACAAATGTGAAGATACTATTCTAGTGTAAATTGGTATGTTGTACCATTAACAGTTGCATAATGTTTGCTCTCATTAGAGGGGTTGTTCAACTTTGAGTTAACGTTTAGTATCATGTATGTAGAGAGTGATATTCTGAGACAATTTGCAATTGGTTTTCATTTTTTATTATTTGTGGTTTTTAAGTTATTTAGCTTTTGATTCAGCTGCTCTACAATTTGCATATTCAGTAATCTGGGTACTAGTGTCCAAATTACCCTAGCAACCATACATTGATTTGAATAAGAGACTGGAAAATGAATTGGAGAGGGACTGAAGAGAAAGATGAGTGATAGAAAGTAGTGATAACAATAAATATGTAGCTTTACATAGCATTTGTTTTTTAGATGGGGTCAGTGACCCCCATCTGAAAGCTGGAAAGAGAAAGCGTGAAAGAGTCAAAAGAAGACTGCAAATAATTAAAAAACTATAAAAAATAAATAATGAAGACCATTTGAAAAGTTGCTTAGAATTGGCCACCCCTTTAATGGGATATTTCCACAAATATAAAAAATCTGGTTTGTATGTGGTATTTAAGCAGACTCATGATCATTTAAGCTTCCATTAATGTTCACACTCACCTATGCCATTCTTTTCAACTTTAGATGAAGAACTTATTCGCTTTGGTGTGCGCTTTTGTTTCTTTGCTAATGTTCCACTGAGGCCCTCATTCATTCTTTTATGACCTGAAATAAAACACATCACAAAAAGTTACTACTAAAGTCAGCTGCAATGATGTTCACAAACACAACCTGCAATAAAACTTCATTTTTAAAGGCTATGGCACTGTGCTCTGAGAGAGAACTGAGTAGTTCAAAAGACCTTTAACTATCAGTCACCAACAGCATTGGTTTTTTCTCTGCTTAAAGTGGACCTGTCACCCAGACAAAAAAGCTGTATAATAAATAGTCCTTTTCAAATTGAACATGAAATCCAAATTCTTCTTTTTGTTAAAGAGTTCATAGCTGTTGTAAACTCATTTAAAAATCTCAGCCATCAATCAAATATTGCCTGCCCATCCTCTATGCCTTGGGCATAGAGGCGGGGCAAGCGATTACTTTCACTTTCCATTCAGCATTTCCTAGATGTCACTGCTCTCCCCACATTCCCCCTGTTCTCTTTACCATTTAATTGTGTAACCAGGGCATGGGGATGGAGATCAGGTCCCCCATTTTGGTGCACAAACAAGATTCTGAGATGATGTAAGACTTGCCTTAAAAAAACAGTGTCCACAAAATGGCTTCTGCCTGCTTGCTATAATTATGAATTCCCAGACTGATGGAAAAAAAGACTCAAATAATTCATACAGTGTAATTAAAGTTCATTTTGCTCGACTAACATGATAAAATAGGATTTGCAATATTTGTTTTGGATGACTGGTCCCCTTTAAGACAAAGAGTAATTTACCAGTAACCAATTCCTATTAAAAAGCATTGGTTTACTCTCTGCTTAAGACAAAGAGTTATTGGACAGTAACCAATTTCTATTAAAAAGCAGTGTTTTACTTTCTGCTTAAGACAAAGAGTTATTTGCCAATAACGGTTAAAAATCAGGTTTTATCCTCTGCTTATGGCAGACATTTGGGAACACCACGGTGAGTACCGTATTTAAGCAGTTTCTTGCACTAGGGATGCACAGAATCGACTATTTTAGGATTCAGCTGAATCATTTGTGAAAGATTCGGTCGAATACCGAACTGAATATGAACTCTAATTTGCGTATGTAAATTAGGGAAATGAGGGGGGAAAAAAAAAAAAAAAAGGTAAAAAATGTTTGACTTCCTTGTTTGTGTGATGAAAAGTCATGTGATTTTTTTTGGATTCGGTTCAGCCTGGGACTTGGATTTGGCTGAAATCTGAATCCTGCTGAAAAAGGCAGAATCCTGGATTTGGTGCACCTGTAGCAGACACTGACAGTGACTGCAACAGGCAGAAGATTTTCCAGGCTGTCAATGGGACATGGTGACCGATAATTAAAGGTGAATTATACCCACTCAAAGATGTTGGCCCTTGCACCATTAACATTAGACTTAGGCCACATAAATGGCTACCGTGACTTAACTTTCTGCCCTTAGAAGCAAAGTTACAGAAGATGCATTATTGTGTAGTGCAGAGTGTCATATTTGTAATCCTATCCATTGTTCCGGCCTTAGCAAATCAGAAAGTTTTCTTAACATTCATCAGCTGCTCATGTTGGAGGAGGCAAGCTGTTGGAAGCCACTAAGGACACAGCATTTCTTTGATTCACATTTGACCTATGTGACTCGAAGGACAGTTGTGAAGTTGTGATGACTACTAGGGACCATGATGCACTTAAACGTGGCATGATTGTGAAACGTCCATCTGAGGAAAATAAATCTACCTTGTCCTTGAAACACTGTGTACATAAGCCTGCAATAAATAAACAAAACTGCATACTGCATGCACTGCATAGCGTGTACAAACTTCCAGCATTTGTACCTATACACACACATGTGGTTATTCATGGTGAACAGGCTAATTAAAGCGGAGTTCACACAGCCCAGTCTTCCCATTTGGCCTGGACAGCAGAACGAGCAAACTCAAATACATCCAAATGTTGGCCAATGTGGCTGAAAACTGGGCAACATGGGCCTATGTTACTGTCCAAGTATACTCGTAAATTGATGCATCAATTCTATTGTCCTTGGAAATCCATAATTAATCAATCTTTAAAGCAGGGGGGTTAAACCTGTGGACAAAACTAAAATGCTGTTTAGGCTGTGCCACTATGATTCACTTTGAAATACTAATGTTTTCCTTGATATCAACTTTTAATTACAAGTTATAACCAAATCTTTAGTACTTGTATCTCTACAACCAGATATCCTGGATGCATTAAGTGGTTTGAAAACTATTAAATTAGCAACCTTTAGAACGGGCTGGTTTTACAACAGTTGGTGGGCCCAAAGTTGTAAATTTTGGAGCATTTCTGTCTGAATGCATAAATATTTGTGCATGTCACCATTAGTCTTAATTGTGCATTCATCTTTCAGAATGTCCCGTCTCGGATAAAATGTGTATATTACACATAAATGTTCTGCCACTACGTCCAAAAGGTGGGACACTGTATGAATATATTTTGGTGCAAAAATAAGCTAATTAATTTGATTTATTTAACACCATTTTCAGTCACCAGTTTCACGGAACCATTAGAAATTATGCATACAACATCCACCTTCCCCTTTAGGTTGTATGTTTAACAGACACTGTATTTAAGGCTGAATTTACCCTAGGAGAAAACATTATCATATTTAAAACAAATGTATGTCTTGCGTATAATTAACAAAAAATAAAAATACCCTTTTCTCGCATTTCTGATTCCTGTGCGGTTATACTACAATTGCTTGACGTAGTGCTGGCCTCAAATCCATTTGCAGATTCACTCTCACAAAGGCCTTCCTGGGATTCGTCTGCCACACTATCCACTTCAATTGTTATGTCACTTTCACTTTTTATACTGTGTGACTCATCATGGCTGAGTGCAAGAGGAGATGCCACAGAGTAATTATGAGGCTGTATTGCAGGAGGCAGTGTAGGTGGGTGAATCGTTTGTGTGTCTTGCTCCACCTTATCCATTACTATGTCCTCTACCTTATCCTTTTCATCAAAGTCACCCAAATCCACTTCATGGCACACCAGATTTTCAGGCCCAATTGTGGGCATTGTGTCCTGGTCCTCTTGGTAGGGCATATTAGTGATTTCATTCAGTGGTATATCAAATTCATCAGTCCTTGTGCTTTGCACATGTTCAAGCTCGGCTGTTAAGGAGGGCATTTCCTCGTTTACATTTGGAAGCTCCTCATCTTCATCAATGGCATTAAAGTGTTCCTGAGCCTCATTGTTTTGTGCAGGTTTTTCCTCTGCAACAATGATAGGCAATTCTGGGTCACACTCTGCACACAATTTCTTGTCAGGAGAAGACTGCTCTAGTGGTTTCCTTTTAAGTCCTTTTTTCTCCTGTGCATGTTGGTCACTTGGAAGTTCTACTTCCTTTGGAGTGAAGGGCAGCTCCTTACTTTGTAAAGGGGATAATGATAGAAGGTCTAATGTTTCTTCTTCCACATGAGGCTCAACCAATGTATCTTCTTGAGTTACTGACAAACATTTTGTGTTCTCTACAGAAGGATCTTTTGTTTTACTTCTCCTTCCCTTGGACTTTGGCAGATGCTCTACCTCCTTCTTTATTTCTTCCATTTCTTCTATTTGTTCTGTTTGCTTTCCATAAATCTGAATTATTTGTTCACTTTCCTCCACTTCTTGTTTTAATGTTTCTACTGGCTTTGTTGGACTGTGTTCTGGATCTTTTGAAACACAAATTAAAGGCGCAGATTCTTTTACAGGACTGATTTCAACTAGGCTGTCAATGTTCTCTGGTTCTTCTTCAGCCTTTGGTAGAGCCTCCTCCTCCTCCTCCTCTTTAACTGATGCCTTTTCTGATGTTTCATCAGATTCACTTTCAGATGTGCTTGAGTCTGGGTTGGGAAATAAAAAAACAAGAGATAGGAAAAACCTGTTATTGAAATCAAAACCCCTTTTTTGCTGGAAACGGAATTTAAAAAATGTCTTTACTGGTAATACAAAATATTTAAAGCTTAAATATTAATAAAGAACACATTACATGAATAGCCTGTTAAATTATTTTTGTTAGCAGTGCTTAGTCATGCTACAAAATTGGTGCTTCTCAAAACTCCTTGAAACTTGTAAGATATAAGCAATAATGTACCCCTTTTGTTAAAATCGATCAAGGAATCATGCAAGGAAAAAATAATGACAATAGGGTGTGCAATGGCTATTAAAACTCATAAAGCACAAGTTATTTTTTTTTTTATGAAGAAAAAACAATAATAACAATAGTGCTTCCCTTTTGAGGAGTGAATTGCCATACAGCGATAAAAAGAATAACACCAAAAAAATGAAAGTTTTCAAGTAGTTAAATTATAATGTACAGTTGCCCTGCACTGGTAAAACGGATCGGTTAGGTTGAGAAACATTACTATAGTTTATAGAAACAAGCTGCTGTGTAGAAATGAAAATAGGGCTAAGGATAAAAAGTGGATAACTGATAAGCGCTGTAGAATATAATGGTGGAGTTTATCACAGTGTATTCATATAAACTATAGTAGTGCTTCTGAAGAAAGAACATCAGTTTTAGCAATGGAAGGTAACAGTACATTATAGTTTATTGACATTAACTATTTAATTTTTCGGGTTACCGTTACTTTAATTACTTCAAAAGAAGAAGGCAAATAACTAAAATCTATAAAAACTAATGAAGACCAATTGAAAAGTTGCTTAGAATTGGCCATTCTATAACATACCAAAAGTTAACAAAAAGGTGAACCACCCATTTAAATCACTGTGATAATGCTGGGGTTACCCAATACCCACCATTTGAGCATCTGTCAGAATCATATAATCCAGAGCTCCTCCTTGTTCTTCTTCTGGCTGATCCTATTTTACAATGGAAAAAATAAGCACTGTAAGTACAATGAAGATACATATGTGCAACAGTATACATTTAAAACAAAGTGTGTATGACCTTGAAACCTTCGTTATCAGTTTTTTTAATGTGCAAATTTACCTTCAAGCCCATTTGATAATGATGAGCTATCTGATAAGCTGTTTCTCATGCTTTTAATGGATGACTTGCCCTCACTAGTAGGAGATTTTGGAAGAACGCAAGTCATATTAGTCTGAAGAGTTGACTTTAAAGGAGGACGGCCTCGTTTTGATCGCTTATCATCCTCTTTCTTTTCATCATTTTCATCTTTATTCTGGCAGGAAAAAAATCTTAAATTTAGTCTATATTATGATCTGTGGTATTTGCAAATTTAGGAATAAACATGATTATTCTTCTAGAGATCTCGAAGTGGTAAGTGTGCCCTTTCACAATCAAATCAGTTTAATTCTGGGAGACTGTGGAAGGCACATTAAACTTAACTACTGCGATTTCAGTCACTCGCAGTCCATACAATGCAGTACTAATTAAGTGTTAATGAAAAAAAAAAAATAATGTCTTGTAATTACTTTTGTTTTTTTCTTTTGCTTTTTCTTTGGTCCGCCTTTGTCTGAAGGCCAGATGATTCTGTCAGCTTTAACCCATTCATCATATCTGCAAGAGAGTACATTTCCATGCTACTTAAACAAAATAACAATTCACTGAATAAATACTCTGCAGGTCGTTCAAAAGTAAAATTAATAAGCTAAGCCTCGGGTAAGCCGCAGCTGTGGGGTGTTTTGACTGCAGGTGTCAAGAGGAAAACATTTTCTTAGCCCCCGTTTACCAAACTCTGGTCTGGAGAGACGGACTTTGATACAATGTTGGCACTGGCCCCAGGGTTATCATACCTGCCCAAGTAATCAAGGTAGAAATGTAAAAATAAACCAAACTGCTTGACCAAATTTAAAGGGATTCTGTCATGATTTTTTATGATGTATTTTTCATTTCTAAATTACACTGTTTACACTGCAAATAATTCACTCTACAATATAAAATTGAATTCCTGAACCAGCAAGTGTTTTTTTTAAGTTGTAATATTAGTGTGTAGGCAGCCATCTCAGGTCATTTTGCCTGGTCATGTGCTTTCAGAAAGAGCCAGCACTTTAGGATGGAACTGCTTTCTGGCAGGCTGTTGCTTCTACTACTCAATGTAACTGAATGGAACCTGGCTTTTTCTATTGAGTGCTGTCCTTAGAACTACCAGGCAGCTATCTTGTGTTAGGCTGCTGTGGAGGAAAGGGAGGGGGTGATATCACTCCAACTTTCAGTACAGCAGTAAAGAGTGACTGAAGTTTATCAGAGCACAAGTCACATGACTTGGGGCAGCTGGGAAACTGACATCTAGCCCCATGTCCGATTTCAAAATTAAATAGAAAAAAAATCTGTTAGCTCTTTTGATAAATGGATTTCAGTGCAGAATTATGCTGGAGCAGCACTGATGCATTTTGAAAAAAAAAAAAAAAATTTTCCCATTACATTATCCTTTTAAATTTACATGACCACCTTTAACATATTACTCTAAAGCTAAGAAACAGTTTAAGAATTAGAAAATAACACTGTTGAAAACGTTTTCCCTAACTGTTGGTTGGTAAGAGAAATTAGAGGTATCGATCAAATTAATATTTGAGTGGGGGAAGTAAGAATAATTGGAAGTAAGCAATGTGTAATCTTCACACTTACCTCACATTCCAGCCATAATAATGAACCAGGTATAAGAACTCTCCTCCATCTACTTCAGTGCTTTTTATGTTTGCTTCGTAAATTTTCTGAGTTTTCCCACGCCCATACTTTACTTTAACTTTAGTGCCAGCTAAATCATCTTTATCCTCGTCCTCTTCTTCAGTCTCTCCCTTGTGCTCAGAATCCTCTTTTCTATAAAAATAACAGTAAAGGCCATCTATCACTCTCACTAATTCAGTGTATGAAAAATATACTGCAATGCTAGTAAACCTGACAAAAGGTTTAAACCAAAAAGGTTTATTTCCAAAGTAGCTCTGTATGAGGCATCAGCACATTCACTTAAATCAAGAGGCACAACTAGACTGTAAGGCCAGCACCATTTATTTAGCAGATGTCCATAATGGAGGTTGATGAGTTCTGAATGGCTACAGATTGGTGCAGAATATTTGCATAAGGATCAGTTTACTTATTTACCCTTCAAATGGGTTTTCATCATCTTCATCAGATTCTCTTTCCGACTCATCTTGCTTCTTGGTTTTCTGGTCTTCTTTTGTTAGGCACTGCAAGCTTCTTCGCACAGGAGTGCTTTCATTTTCATTATTTTCCTCTGTTTTGTTCAGGTCTTCCTCGATATCCTTGTTCTCCTTGTTGTGATCTTTTCTTCTGTCACTGTCTTCAACATCCTTCACAACAGAAAATGCATCAAAAGCACATCTCCTCCTCCCCTGAATCAAGAATTATTTATTAGCTAAATATTCAAATGAATTGGTAAAAAAAAAAACAAAAAAAAAAAACAGACATTCCCTTTTAAAAAGAATATTTTTATTCTAAAATTCATCCGGAGTACCCAAAAGCGACACAGACTTCTTTGCATGAAATTATGGTTTTCATACAATTTAGCCCCCCAGGCATTTTATAAAATTAATATTTTGCTCTAAATCATATTTTTAAAAAATGGCCAGCACTATCCTTAACGTTTGATGAAACTTAATGCCAGAGCACAATATTATTAGAAGTGAAGCAAAGGGTTGACACAAAGGGGCTTATTTGCTAAAAAGGCCACAAGGCTATTTTTGCAATTATTTATCATGCACAGAATTTTATTTTAGTTATTTGCCATTGTCCTGAAGTATCTTCAACAGTTGCACTAATAAGGCCTTAAATTCACTGCTAACATACACAGCACAAATCAAGGTTATGAGGTCATAAGTAACCATGTACTGAAGGCCAGGTAAATAATCCATCAATTAGACTCAGTCCACCGCTGCTAAGGAATTTAGGTTTACAGTTGCTTGCTGCCACGAAAATGAAATGTTATCTCCAAATGGAGTCATATACAGTGTGTGTATGTGGTGGAGAACATTGAGAGCAGTCCACTCAGCTAGGAGGGTAAAGCTTCTGTTAACTCCTAAGTCCCATATCCTCTGGAGATTGCTATAAACTATGATCCTGATTTTCTAAGCAATAAGTTTACTTTCTGCTATATAGAAAAAAAAGTTCACGCAGCAGAAAACCAACACGATTTGTTTACAATTTTATAATCATCTGTATGTTGGATGTGTATACACATAGGGTACCTATGACATAATTAGCTATTCACATTCCTCAGCAACATTAACTATTACCAGCTGTTTTCTGTAGCCTTTTTCCCCCACATCTTCCTTTGTAATGTACTACCTATTACACTTCTTGGCAGACAGAACAGGAAGTTTAGAAGTAGATGTTGGGAGCAGGAACACCTGTTTTACATTTAAACTATACATATATACTGCTAAAAGTGCCTTTAGCAGTTGCTTGTGAAAGGTCCAATATGCTTACAGCATGTCTTAGGAAATTCAAACAGCAGTCACAATGTGACATCACATTAGTGAGTTGCAGGATGACATTTCATTTAACTTAAGCCCATTATTCTACACTCAGTCTGAAACTGTAGCATAATCAATGATAGACCTGCACAACTTCTCAACATCTAAATTTATGTTATATCTGTAAAAAACTATTTACATAATGAACACATGCAAGATGAAGGGTCAGCACCCATCTGCAAATGACTTGTAAGTACCAAAAAATAAGCTTAATTAAAGAGGCAAGGCAGAAATGTTGCACATTATGTTTTTGGGCTTCTGTACCACAGCTCTTTAGCAGGGAAGATTTGTGCCCCAAAGATGCCCCAGTAGCTCCCCATCTTCTTTTCTGCCGATTCCCTGCACATGCTCTGTGCTGCTGTCACTTACTGATCTTAGGGGCCGACTCACAATATACTAAATATATATACTGTATATAAATATAAAATAGATGTCACTACATAAGGTTGATTACTAAATAATTCAGAATATTGATACATGCCAGCTCTGTAACCAGCCCTGTAGCTTCAACTTATATGACAGGTAAACCTCATTTTCTGCTTGATGATTTGCGATGATCCCTAAGCTTGTCAACAGCTGCTCAAAGCAAACTGAGCATGTGAGTGTGTGTGTGTGTCGCACACACACACACATAACAAAATCCAAGATGGGAAACTCATGTGACAACTTTTAAGGCCTGCATCATTTTTACTATAACTGGTTCAATAATTTCAGCATATAAAATATGGCATTTCTAGACATTCATTTTCAGGGTTTAGTTCTGATTTAATGTCAGGAAATTTCTAGTAAGTCTGCTACAGCAGAGCAACACATTTGCCCTTCATAAGCAAAAAATTAAAATACAATATAATTATAGTCGGTAGTTGAGAGTGTACTTTAAAATACTCATATACAGTATATCTGATTGTTCAATTTTTTTCAGGAAGGCAAGGTTTCATTAAGTACAGAAATTAACTTTCATTTTAAATGTACTGTGCCACTAAAACATTGAATGTGGTGTTTAGATCCAGATAATTCATACTATTTTTATGGTAGGTCAAATATACTGATGGTGAATGGCAGAAAATATACATCTATAGCCAAGAAATTATCATACCATTGGTGATTTAAGTTCAGTCTCTTCTTTTTCATATTCACTGCTAGAGTCCGAGTCATCTTCCTCTTTCATTTTTGCATCTAATAAAGGCGATGCGGTCTCTTTTCTCTCAGTGCTCTCCATTGGTTTCTCTTCTTCCACTTCTTTAATCTCTTCTACTGGTTTAGGATCATTATGGTGAATAGTTCTAAACTGAATATACGCAGAGCGGCAGTACTCCTCAAACCCATACAGATACCTTCAACAAAATTACAGGAAAGAAAAATCAGTGGCATTTTAATATTTTATCAAGTCACAAATAGTGTTTTTGCAGTAGATATCTTCTCTCATTATCTCAATGTAAGAGTTATTTTGTGCAGGGACAATGAGCTACAACAGGAATTGCAAATACAGCATATCAACACAATTTATGTCTGCAAGCAAAGGAAAAAAAAAAAGCAGAAGTGTAAACAACATATATAAAATGGAACCAGACTCATATTTAAAGAATATTTACTATTTTGGCCCAAAATATTCCACAATGAACACTATATAGGAAAATTTAAATCAGTGGTTATTAGGTGTAAACGTGTTTAGTGAGGAGCCTCCTACATGAAATTACTCATCCCTCTCCTCACTCTAAAAAGCAACACTGATGGGCTAATCCAATAGCACAGGCACTAAACTGCAGTGCAGTTCCCTATAGCAACCAGTCAGAACTTTGCTTTCAGCTGAAAAATATGAGCCACTCACACAACTGGTGTATACTTACTTTTTGTATGCAGTTTTTACATTATATGATGCAGCTGAATTTAATATGGGAATACCAAGGTCCATATAAATTTGCTTCCACACAGCACCGCTTTCAATCTGCAAAAATTAACCAGACAAGTTAAAATGGTTTCCCTGCCATTACCAATGCCACTTCCCGTTGTTAGATGGGACTTACATTGTCACAGCCTCCTTGCTGGTATACAAGTCTAAAAAGTTTGAAGAGATTCAGATCCTTGTAGCCTAATACTGGTGGCTTATTGATTGGAGTTCCTGTCACAAATAAAAGGGAAAAAGTCCCATAAATTATGTATTTAAATAAAATGTAACAATCACTGGCATTTTCGGACGATAAGAGTTTGATATTATAAAGATTCCACCCTGGAATAAAACAGCTTCGGAGTGGCAGAAATCCAGAACTCAACAAAGACATTAGTAAATTAATTTGCAAACAACACAACATGTAAATCTTTATTTCAAAACTATATTACCATCTTAACTTGGTGATGACAATGAAGGTGAATGCAGGATATCTGCCAAACTGAAAACCCGATAAGTAAATAAAACTGATGTAATTTGGACTGTGTACATCAGAAAGCCTATCTGTCTGCATGTAAAATAAAATCAAAACAATCATGTATTTTCTGGCTAGAGAGTTATTTTTGAGGAATATCTGGGAAAGAGGTAGCTTTAACCCTTGGGTGTATGAAAGAAGAGCATTATGCTTTTTAATTTGGGGGCTTGCTTTTAACAAGAGATAGAAGTGATGAAGGCAGGAGCTGCGATTACACAGTTGTTTCCTCAAAATGATGAGGTAGGTGGGGGAAAAAAAAACAAAAAACCTTAGGCCCCCACACAGACCGACCAAACTTACAGAACGAGTCAGTGCCCTGGGGAGGCGAGCACCCCTGTGGCATAGGCCCTTGGTCAGGTCAGTGGGTGAGGGACAGCCTAGAGTCTGATGCCTGGAGGCAGCTGCTGCAAAAGTAGAGAAACCAGAATCAGGTTGGTAAGTGGTCCCCCTAATCGTTAGTTCCACGAAACACCGCATTGGCAACCATAAGAATAGGTCAAACCTAGTAATGGACAGTGATTTCTTATGAGATTTTTTTTAAACGTGCATACACAACCTCCAAATATACATTCTCTATTTTGTAGAACACTGTGTAACATTAAGCAAGCAAAGCACCCCATAGTGCAACACTGACATAAATTACACGCAAGAGTTACCAGTACAAAAGGATGTTCCCACCCAGCCAGTTAATGACACCCAAGGATGTAAATAGCCTTACATTCTAAAAAAGGATGTATTTTATTAATAAATATTTAGCCCATAGGAGCAACATGTGGCTAGTTAGTCTATTTGCCTTCCATGAAATTAAAACAACAGCCATACAACCCTTAAAATTCACCCTCATAACATACTTGCTACTATAAAATTATAAATAAAATTATCAAGTGTTCTGCAGTGACTTATAGCAGAGTAATTCTTAGCATAGTGTTGGTCTGTGTATTTGTATTCGAGAATTAACCTGTCTTTTACCAGCATAAGCAGGCTGTTGTTTGCTCTTCTATAAGTACACTTTAAATTCCCTTAAATTGGGGAGGGGGGGGGATATCTAGCTGAATTGGGCTTAGATCAGGGAACACTATGCTGACAGTTTCATGCTCTTTCTCGTGTACAGGCTATGAATGAACACTAAGGGGGTTATTTATTAAGATTCGAGTTGTGTTTTCCACGAAAATGCAAGTTTTCGATGTGATTTTTTTTTTTTTAACATTTATTATACCCAGGACCTGGAAATAACTAAAATACGAGAATACACCATCTAAAACCTGTCAAGGTCATGTAGGAGTCAATGGCAGAGGTCTGTTGAACATCATGAAGGCATTAACATCTTCAAATGGTTCGAGTTCTTTTCAATTAATTCGAGTGATCCAAGGGTTTTTCCAGCGCAAGCTCTATTTAAGTTTCAGGGTTTCACAACTCGAACTCGCTGAATCCAGTTTTTTCTTAAATAAGACACCATTTCAGTTGTGAGTTCTTGGAGTATAAAAAAACTAACATTCCACCTTTGATAAATAACCCCCATAGGTATGGTTTCTGTGGCTGCTATACCTGGACTTTCACTTTACAAGCAAATATCAACCAGCAGTTTTTCTATGCTATTTGGCCACACCTCCTGGGACATCAGACCATGAACTTTGCTTACTTCTTATATAAAGGGCTTTTTACACTAGAGCAGCACTGCTGTGCAGGTGGTTGTAGACATAAAAGCAACAAAGTCAAGGGAAATCCGAGACTTCTTTGATAGTATAATTTTCAGAGGAAAGAAACTATGAAAAAGTTAATAATATTATAAAAATAGCTAAGCGACCCTTTAAAATGGGACACTCAACTAGTACTCATACAGTATGCAGTGTTGGTTTGCTTCATAACTAAGACGGTAAGCTGAGGCTGCACTATGCATGACCCTTATGGCTCTCTAATTGAATACCTCGGACACAAAGTGATGTTACCTGGAGTCTATACTATTTGACAGTTTTTAAAGTTAGTACATAAAGTTACACAAATATCAGTTAGAAGATATGTCTATTTAAAAGCCAGCGTGAGAGCCTGGGTGAGTGTATGTGCATAGAAAGAGCTGCGTGTGGGTCTCTCTACTTTCTTCAATATTACTTTAAATTATATCTTGAGCTTAGCAAACTTTACAGCCTCTCTTCCAATGATTGTTGCACTGGATAAAGATAAAATAAATTGCCACACCTCTATAATTATTGTGTATACAGTAACTTTTAAAAAATTAACACAATCTCTCTGGAGCCAGAAAAAAAACCCTACACTTCCGTCATTACATTAAAGGATCACCAATATGAAAGTTGTTAATATTACCTGATAATTTTATTTGTAAGTGTAAACTGGTGATGCGGAAGTTCAGATTTTTATCTACATTTCAGATTGAAATGAGCTATGCCGTGTTTAGTGATCTATGTGTTGCCTAAGGCGTATGGCACGCAGGATGCATTTATAATATTTTTCAGATGACATAAACACCGGTGCAACTTGTCATTCAAGTAGATTGAATCAGTCTGACATCACTAAGGACAGGCAGACTGCATTTAAGTAGATTACAGGTTGCACGGGTATGTTCTTGTACTTCTCCATCAGTGGATAGCATACCCTGTAAGCCAAATGTGGTTTCTAGAAATATTTTTTAAAATTAATGAACATTACATATCAATGCTTTTATGTAATCCATGATGGTATTGTGCCTTTAAGGCAGCTGTTTTAAACCACTAATAGAAGCAGGACTCATATGAAGTTGCATGCACTGTAATTTACACTTTAGAACAGGAGGATTTTAGCAAACGTTACTTTACCTCTGTCTTCCATAAACTTGTACAGCTGCTGAAGAAAGTGGTCTCTCTCTGCTGGATCTGCCTCCTCTTCAGACTGAAAAACAATTTCCAGACGAGATGTTACAATCTAGTACTTTTGGTTTCACAAAAGCACAATAATTAGAAAATAATTATAAGACACACACTCTTCATGTACGGATAGCCAGCAGTTAGCAATACTGTAACAGCAAAAGCTTCTTTATTGACCCAGGACTCCTGAAAAAGATTCTGCAATCCACTAATGGAAATCTGAAATGGTGTTAAGTTTGGTCACTGCATTTTTAAGGCTAATCCATAGGAAAGGGAGCTGCCTGCTGGCCACAAGTATAAAATGCATTCCTTTATGCCAAATATCCACATGCAGCCAATTCTAAGGGGCAGATATATTTAGGGTTGAATTGAAAATTCAAATTGAAAATTTTGTTTATGGTCAAAACTCTCAAATTATAATTGTGAATTATCCAAACTCGATATGAGTTTTAATTTGAATTTGATTTGAGTTTTCCAGTCGGTAAAATTCATGCGAGTTTTAGATATTTGATTTTTTAATTAAATAACCCCTCAATCAAATTTAGAGTATGTTCACATTTATTAGAGTTTAAATAAGAGTTCACATGAATTCGAAAATTCGACCTTTATTAAATGTGCCTCCCAGTCTTGGCAGTTTCTTGTGCATGTTAATCAATAGCCAGACCCCCTTCTTGTGAGACAAACTAGGCAGGTTGGATGGGTAAAGGAAAACCTAACAAACTATCTGCTACTTTATTTTAAGGATGCTTAATGAGGGTAGCTGTATAGGTACCTACGTATAAAAGGGGGAAGGGAACTCCTTGACAATACCCAGAAATGTTATGTATGTATACATAGTGCAGTCATCTGTAATATAACGCTTAATATAATGTACTTACAGGAATCTGTTTATCACCTGCTGTTTGTATGTAAATGTAACAGAGTTACTCATATAAGGGAATGAGTAAATGAGCCACAAGTGGGCTTGTGAAAAGATTTGAAGGAAGTGTGTATGATTGGCATTGCAAGTGTGTATGATTGGGTGTATGAAATAAAAATGTTCTTTTTTTTAGATTATAAATATATGAGTGATAATTATAATAGGTATACCCTAGAGTAGAATGTAGCACTAGATGCCTAACATTTGAGCAAAATTGTTGCGTCGTTGAATGAAATGGACTTCTAAAATACAACCACCACCAGCGTCCCACAACAGACTAACAGGTGCCATGTATGATGCTATTGTATAAAAAAGACCACACACACACATCAATGTACAGGTTGATTGAGTTACAGCGAATCCATTTCCTGAATGAGAATCCCGGAAACAGTTCACATATATAGAAGATTGATTATCCAGAAGGCAAGGATGTCATTTCCATATTGTGCAACTTTAACAAACAATTTTTTCCTTTTTTTTTTTGTTTTTTTTCCCTGTGCTTCTTTTAATACTGTTTGCAGCATTACTATGCTGTAAAGGTGGCAATTCACTAGTTTAAATTCACTAGTTTAGCATTTCCGGTATCAGCCCAATCGGCATGTGGCCCAATGGACATATATCATAGAACTGGAAATACATGTGGATATCCATATCGATATATTTTTATTCATTACAAAGGTTTTTTATTCTTAGATACTTGTATAAAAAAGCATTTCACAAGTTAACAGAAAGTTTGAAACAGGGGATGGATACTTAGAATGTGTTAATCGTTTACGGTTTAGAAGGAAGGAAAATTAATGAGGGATCAAACGCACAAGACATAAAAATAATTCGCCAATATATCTGTGTTAAAAATATCCCTATTACAATCTTCAAGCAAACGCTGCCCTAATAACAAATGACTGTTAAAAAGCGTTCATCTTCACTTAGTGGCCAAGTGCATTATGGGAATTGTAGTCTTTGCTGCAAGAATCATAAAGAACAGTTGGGTTTAGCTATTTATGCCTTTTCAAGTATTATGAGCATTATGAAATAAATGCAAGAGTACCAAAATAGCAGTGGGTTATGTTTGGTAGCAGTGCAGCAATAGTATATGAACAATTTCTCCATCCTTCTTAAAAGTAAGTAGCCAATGACTAGCCCCCTTTACCCATGAGCATCATTCTGTGCCTTCTAGCTAGGCACTTAAATGGGTGTATACTTAGCACAAACGTGCCAGCAAGCTTTTCTCTCCCTGGATGAATAGGTGTATTAGAAATCCCAGCATGACAGACATGTTTTTCTTGCTGTGCAGGTCAGTAATACTAATAAAGGTATATATAATCACTTTGGAAAAATGTTTGTGGCAATGCACTGACAGCACAGGCATTCTGGCAGGGACTAAAACAATGATTCTTTATTTTAATATCATGCATGCTTTAGCAAACACTAGAAACCTAAAGTGAAAGCCCTGCAGTAACGAAAAAAAAAAACACCACTTTTCTGGCCACAATTGAAATGACTGCAGCTGAAATAAAGCATACGAGCAGAAGACAAAAGCTTTGCTCTAAGTGGCTACAACAAAAGTACACAGTCACACTGTAAAGCAACTGCAGACAATGGACTGAGCCCAAGCTATCCCTTTACTGCAGCCACACCATGTAACCTCATATACACAGGCCCAGACCCTCATGGCTCCAATGAAAAGCTCTTTCTTCTTCTCTGCTGCCACCTAACTGCTGAATACAAGAGAGTGGCAGCCCCCCGTATGATCGGTGCATGCACACTGCCTGGGGATTTACACTCAAACTCACAAAGACGTGCCATGCTTTAGATCACATACATCCCACCCAGCACCACAATGTCAGCTCTTTGGTCTTAGCTCTCCTGTTAAAATGTTTTATCAAGTGGATTCTGTTTGTTTGCCCTTTTGCATTCTCTGCCTCACCATGCTGGATCTACATCACAAATTCCAGTGGGTCATGGGCTCAAGGGCTTTCCTTCGAGACTAAATAAAAAAAACAAAAAAAAAAACAAACAGCTCTTACTGGTGCTTTAGAGCAGAGGTAAGCTGCACACAAATTAATAAGATATCTGTTAGATAGGCTGATATACAGAGAGAAGAGTGGGTGCTTAGTCTAGCATAGGAGTGTGAGTGCACAATGCTTACCAGCTTTCAGAAAAGAATTGTTCATGCATGTCCTAGTTAGGCAGCCTGGCGTCTGTGTGCTGCTGTGCAGGCCGGCCCTACGTCTCACTTGCCTTTGCAAGGTAACTACACGCTCGCCGCTGCCTTCCCTGCATTCCCCACCGGATGGGAAAAATCAGACATTACATGAAGAAAAGAGAAAGACAGCCCCATTTGAAAGCATCTGGCGAACCTCCCCTGGCAGCCTGCCAAGCCTCTGCTCAACCTTCCTGTCTCCTCTGAGCATGCGCCCTCCTACCCAACACCACGTTTCCATGGCAACACTCTAGGCAGCCCCCGAGTAGGGGGAAGAATGAGAGTGGTGTGCTTTCACAGACACACACACACAAAACCATCAGTAGTCATGCTGGAAGAGGGAAAACATTTCATGCACTTAAACCAGACACAATACACCTTTCAATGCTCTGTAATGTGAAGTCAGACCATTTGCAAAACACCACCATGGCCCCTGTTTATGATGGGACCCAAACAATATGCTTTTCACCAACACAATTTTAACAGTCAAAAAAAAAACAAAAAAAAAAAAAACTATTTACATTAGTTAGTTTAACTGAACAACTGCTGTATACAAACAGGTACAGTGGGAAGCCCTAGAATTCCCTTTTATAGCCACAGTGTTTGCCACAGTACTGTAAAACCATTTGTGCCCCAAAGGATTTAGGGTTTAAATCAGCAGTAGTGGCCAGAGGGTCAAAAAGATTTTAAAAAATAATAAAAAAGGGCAGCTTGGGTAGCCGGGACAAGAAAAAATAAGCTGTCAGGTGTTAGGCCCTTTTACTGAGTTAATATGTGCATTTCTACAATTATGAAAAGCACATTTTAAATACTTAAGCAACAGATAGTTTATATCATATTAAGTGGTATATTGAAGAATTTTACCAAACTGGTAAATATATTTAAGTAAATATCACCCTTGTACATCTCTTGCCATTTTGTGGTGCTCTGTGTGCTGCCTCAGAGATCACCTGACCAGAAATACTACAACTCTAACTGTAACAGGAAGAAGTGTAGGAAGCAAAAGACACAACTCTGTCTGCTAATTGGCTCATGTGACTGAACATGTATGGTTTGTTGGGTTTGTTTGTGTGCACTGTGAATCCTAGGATCCCAGGGGGCTGCCTTTATTTTTTAAAATGGCAGTTTATATTTAGGATTACCCAATGGCACAAACTACAAAAAAGTATATTATTATGAAAATGGTTTATTTACATGAAGCAGGGTTTTACATATGAGCTGTTTTATGCAATATCTCTTTATAAAGACCTACATTGTTCAGGGGTATAGTTTTCCAGAGATTTCTAACACAGCTACACTGCATAGCATTTGCTTTCATTAACAACTAAAAATAATTCTTATTCTTTGTAACCACTGGGTGGTCACCCCGCAGGTGACAAAGCACCTCATTTGCCACTAACCTTAGTTTGCTGAGGTCTCTTTCTATACACCAGTTATTTCCCCAGTGTTAATGTCTGTACACTGCATTCAGAAGTGCAAAAACATGGTGTAAAGATGCCCCCCATATCACAGAGATATTGAACAAACTCATTCATTAGCAGCAATCTCTGCATGCAATATCTATCTAATAATAGATGTAGTTCTCTACAAGTGGAACCACTTTAGATGATCATATGGGCTGGCTATAGAAACAGGGCTTTGAGCTAGTCAGTTTGAGGGTGCAGCACAAGCAAGGTTCTTTCAAATTGCTGAAGGGGTTCAATTACATGTGAAAAGGAACGTGTAACATAAATATGCTTTGTAGATAGAGACAGAGTTTGCATTCAGACACCTCTCTGCATAACATACAAGTGTTGGTATAATATACATAGCCCTGTATGTTTCAACGTGTACACACAGGAACCCCTAAACTACATGAAGTTAAGCCAGTCATACCCCTTAAGGCTCTCGTCATCAAATGAACAGATCTCTGTCCCTTCTGGCCACTCACATGAAAAACAACAGGGTAGTTCACTTTGCATATGCCGTTTCCTGATCTTTTGTTTTCAACAAGATTTTTTTTATTTTTTAAACACCGAAGCTTCATTTTTCACCTTCTTGCTTTTCTCAGGATCAGCCCGTCACTGACTTGCTAAACTATTTAAGGGGTTGTTCACCTTCCAACACGTTTTTTTCAGTTCAGTTGGTTTCAGATTGTTCACCACAAATAAAGACTTTTTCCGACCCACGTACTTTCTATTTGTTTTTCTACAATATTGAAGTGTAAAGTTTCATTTTCACCTTCTTATCCCTTTCTAAAGCAGCTATGTGGGGGGGTCACTGACTATGTAATCTGTTCTTAATGGATACATTTAGTGGATACATTTGTCCCTGCTGAGCCGATTCCCAGAGTTTCACTACAGGTGGCTGTTAGAATTGACACAATAGTTGCTAATATTCCAGAGATGCTGCTGAGAAATGTATCAACTAATGTAACAACTAAGTGTAGCAAAGTGTAACAGTTCAGAATCTGTGCCTGAATAACTGAGCTGCAAGACTGAAACACCAGAAACATCAAACTTTAAATTCAAATTTTGGAAAAACAATAACAAAATGGAAAGTAATTGAAAAAGGTTGTTTTTTTTTTTCTGGTGAACTATCTGGAAACAACTAAACTGAAAAAAAGTTTTTGGAAGGTGAACAACCCCTTAAAAGTGTAATACATATGTTATCTTAATCTGTCATGTATCAAACTAAAGTATCAAACCAATGTATCAATTTGAAACAGTTAAAGGAGAACTAAACCCCAATGCTAATAAAAAGCCCTACCCTCCATAGTCCCCTCTCGCATAGGTGTTCACACAAGTAAATGCCCAAAATCTGGTAATTACCCCTAATTACAGAGACAGCACATCGGAGCTCACAGTCGCCAATTTTGCAGCACTTCGGTACCTTAAGCAATTTCCATGGCTTTCGGCACATGCACAGTTGTTAGGGACTGGATTATAGCTACAACTGCGCATGTGCCGATGCGGTGCTTGCCTACTGAAGATTCCTGGAGCGCTGAAGATGGCCCCCATGAGCTCCGCTGTGCTGACTCTGCAATGAGGGGTAATTACCAGATATGGGGCATTTACTTGTGTGAACACCTGTGTGGGAGGGGGGGACTAGTGAGGGTAGGGGGTTTTATTAGCAAGGGGGTTTAGTTCTTCTTTAAGAGTCTGCACCCGGTTTATGCATCAGCCAGGCTGAAACAGAAATGAGAAGAATTCAAGTTTACACTTACATTTTAGAAAGCAAATAAAAAAAAAAAAAAAAGGCAATTATCTGAAAACAATTGAACTGAAAAAGGGCATTTGGTAGGTAAACTAACCCTTCAATTATATAAGCAAATATATAATATAAGCAGTACACAAAGAGTTATGAACACCGAATTATTGGTTGCCAAAATGATTTCTTGTGGATGGACCACAAAATGTTCATCATTGAACATTTTCAAGAGTTAATTGTATGAACTGCACTGGCACACAAAGGTATGTGATCTCTTATCCAGAATGCTCAGGACCTGGGCTTTTCCCGGATAATGGATCTTTTTGTAATTTGGATCTTCATAACTTGTCTACTAGAAAATCTTGTTAACATTAAATAAACCCAATAGGCTGGTTTTGTTTCCAATAAGGATTACTTAGGTTGCATCAAGTACAAGGTACTGTTTTATGGTTACTGAGAAAAAGAAAACAGTTGATAGAAAAATGGGTCTATGGGCGATAGCCTTCCCGTAATTCAAAACCTTCTGAATAACAGATCCCATACATGTACAATATTAATCTAGGGCAGGGTATATAAAAAAAAAAATCATAGACAAAGTGTCATTAAATTGCACCATTTTGTGTGTAAAGTTTGTCTATTTTCCTATTGTGTTAGTCCAAGTTTGCATTTACCAAGCCTTCCTTACCACAATATGTATTACATTTTTGCAGTGATATTATTATTACTACGGCTAAACTGCAGTCTTGTTGCTGGGATTTGATTTTTCTTTAAAAGAAAACAAGTAAAACATTAGCAAATTTTACAAAACAAATTAGTCACCCATCGTTACTTCCCAGATAAAAAGAACTTTAGATATAGCGACTGTATTAGCAGATGTTGTTGGTATAATTTGTATCAATTGCAACAATGCAGATCATGAATTTGGTTTTTGTCATAATGCAATATACGAGTCCAATCAACCATTTTTTGGAATCAGTTTAAGCAGTACAGACACAAACAAAACAGCAGCTTTGTTTTGGCCAGACAAAATGGCAGCTTCAGTTTCAGAATAAAATGTATGTCTGTTGAAGTAAACAGAAACAACCCTACGGATAGCGGTAGAAAATACATTCCAACAAGGAAGCAAAACATTACGCACCAATTGTACAATATCAAAATATTTGCCCTGGGCACTAATATTGTATCAGTAACAAACTACGTAACTGTACGGTACTACAGTTAGGGAAACAAATTATCCAGCCTCTGATTAACTCTAGATCATGTCATATTACACTCAATGCCTTTTCAGTCACAGATAGTTTGATATCGTTTGTCATACAGTTAACATTTTTTCAAGTTACAAAATATAGTTATGGACAGCATTCTCCCATTTTACAGACCATGTCCATAAGCTTGGATATTGTTGTTCAGAAGTTACTTTTTAGGCCAACGCCACACACCTGCCGGAAAACCACCTCCCTGCACCCCACTGACTTCAATGGGCAACATCAGGCCAAAAATGCTTCTGCTCACACATTCAGCATTATAAACAGCCAGCTCATAGTGCAGTTAAATTCCCATTTTTCATTTTTAAACCCACTGTATCATGCTCAAACACGGAATACTTAAAAGGCCAGTGTATACAACTTGCTGTAGAACGTTATACGTTTAAATGTTGATTTAATGGAGAAGGAAAGCTACCAAAGCTGTTTATTGCCAATAGATTAGAGAGTACAAGCTATGACACTATATTTATTCTGCTGAATGCTTTAGCATACCTGAGAAAACAGCTCTAGAAATTCTCTCTGTTTGTTTATGATAGCAGCTGTCACATTAGCTTGGTGTGAAATCACTTCCTGCCTCAGTCTCTCCCTGCTCACTCATAGCACTAGGCTCAGATTAAACCAGAGATGAGGGAGGGAGAGAGGAGCAAACTGAGCACGCTCAAGCCCCAGCCCCGGTGGGTTAAAATGAAAACAGGAAGTCTGATACAGAAGCCATTTTGTATACACAATAGAAGTAAAGAAATGCAGTGTTTCTTTTGACAGAGCAGCATTACTTTCAGTGTTTACTGGTGTATTTATACAGAACTTTCTGATAAAGCTTACTTAATTGTAGCCCTTGTTGTGTTACACTTGGGGGCCGATTCACGAAGGGTCGAATATCGAGGGTTAATTAATCCTCGATATTCGACTGGGAATTAAAATCGTACGACTTCGAATATTGAAGTCGAACGATTTTGCGCAAATCCTGCGATCGATCGATCGAAGGATTTTTCGTTCGATCAAATGATTAAATCCTTCGAATCGAACGATTCGAAGGATTTTAATCCAACGATCGAACAAAAATCCTTCGATCAAAAAATCACAGGCAAGCCTATGGGGACCTTCCCCATAGGCTAACATTGACTTCGGTAGCTTTTAGCTGCCGAAGTAGGGGGTCGAAGTTTTTTTTAAAGGGACAGTACTTCGACTATCGAATGGTCGAATAGTCGAACGATTTTTACTTCTAATCGTTCGAATCGTTTGAATTCGATCGAATTTAACCAATTCGATGGTCGAAGTACCCAAAAAATACTTCGAAATTCAAATTTTTTTTTATTCGAATCCTTCACCCGAAATTCGTGTATCGGCCCCAAAGTGTGTTTGGAAAAGCAGCAGAAAGAAAACACTTCACTTTCCATAATGCCAGTGGCTGACTTACAGTGTTTGCAAGCTAAGTTTACTAATGGCATCAGAGTTGGCACCAGTGCCACAAATACAATGTTGTTGCCAGAATAATGATATAGATCATTTCCACAATCACCACTTGCCAAAGAGCTACAATTAAAACATGGGTGCAACAATTCCCCACAGCCCAGCCATTGTGGCAACTAATAAACAATTTAAGCTGCAAGCAATGCACTTTATGCACTTCTGTTACATAATCTCAAGTTCCCTACTTTACAGAGCATGTTTAGTTACACTAAAATCTTTTCTCATACACAGTTAAGGTAGTGCTTATTCTACAGACATTAAATATATTTAAACAATTGGAAATAGTATAATGCAATGCTTCAGTTTCAGTATGTTTGGCTGCAATAACGGCCAGAGTACCTCTGCCACCCAGTGATGAAATACTTACTTTTAACCTTAATAACCCCTCACCCTCTTCCTTATGTTTTGCCCCACCTTTCTATCCATGGATACAATAACCATTTTATCTGAGAAAAAGAGAAGCCGTAACTAGGGTATGCGGGGGCTTTGTGCCACACTGAGGGATAACTGGCTTAGTTCTGCGTGATGGAACCTTGCGTCTCTTATGGGCTATAGACAGTGTCGGACTGGGGTGCCAGGGGCAGCCTTAGACCGTGGGCCCACTTTCCAAACTATTATTCCTCCTCTTCTCAATCAACCTTTTTATTCTCTTAGTCTTTTCTTCTCTAATAGTATTTTATCTATACATACTATACTCTATTCTTCCATTATTAAGCCCTTTAAAGAAATAGAGAATGACCATGAAATAGGCCAATTGGTTAGAAGCAAGAGGCCCACTGACACCTGGGCCCACCAGGAGTTTTCCTGGTATCCCGGTGGGCCAGTCCGACACTGGCTATAGATCCAAAAGCTATATGGAATATGGATTAATTCATGGTTGTCAAACTACCAGTAAGCATATCTCATTCTACCACAGTTTAACCTTGTGGATGGCAATTCTTCCAAATCAAGAATTAAAGCAATGCTTTTTCTTTCAATTTCATCCCTCTCTGCCACTACAGGTCTGCAGACTGCGGCCCTCATTTAAAACATATTTGACATGCAAGATATACCCCCCATGTGTCCATTTAAGCCGGTGCATATGCAGTACATTAAAAGCAGAAGAAAAGTCCCTTAAAGGAGAAGGAAAGGTTAAAACTAAGTAAGCCTTATCAGAAAGGTCCACCTAAATATACCAGTAAACCCCAAAAGTAATGCTGCTCTGAGTCCCCTGTCAAAAGAAACACTGCATTTCTTTCCTTCTATTGTGTACACATGGGCTTCTGTATCAGACTTCCAGCCTTCAGCTTAAACCTCATTGCCCTGGGCAAGAGCATGCTCAGTTTGCTCGTCTTCCCCCGCCCCCCTCCCTTCTCTACTGTAATCTGAGCCCAGAGCAGGGAGAGACTCAGGCAGGAAGTGATGTCACATCATGTTAATACTGCAGCTCCTATCCTAAATAAACAGAGAGTTTCTAGAGCTTTTTACTCAGGTATGGTAAAGCATTCTACAGACTAAATATAGCATTCTAGCTTGCACTATTGCAGCTAAGCTATTGGCAATAAAATACCTCCGTAGCTTTCCTTCTCCTATAAGTCCTTACTTTCAACTATGTATGATATCAGGTATAGACATGACCCTTCATGGGGTATTTAAATGTTTTGGAAAACCATGGAGTTACTGTATGGCTGTCAAACCCATACTACTGGCAGACACGGAGCCATAAAAGGATACATACAGGTCATCGCAGCTAAAGGAGAACTATCGCGGAAATTAACATTTAATATAAATTCAGCATACTGAAATCTGAAACTTTCTAAATACAATCAATTAAAAATGCTGTACTGTTTCTGAAATAATGGAGTTTATCTTCACTATTCCTCTCTCAGCATCTGTTTCTCTTCATTCTCTCTTCATGCAGCAGTTGGGTGTCAGATCCCATCTCTCTACATGAAGAATTTGTGCAAAAGGTAGTTATTTTGTTAGATTTGTTTGTACTGGAATTGGTTATTTGAATGAGCTCTAAAACATCTGCTGGGAATGGAAGCCCCCCCCCCTTTATAAGATATATTGGATCTAACTGTCAATGACAATCTGACACCCAACTGTTGCAAGACAAAATGAAGAGAAACAGATGCTGAAAGAGGGATAGTAAACATAAACTTGATAATTTCAGAAAACAATGCAGAATATTTAATTGATTGTATTTAGAAAGTTTCTTATTTTAGTATGCTGAAGTTTATTTTAAATTTTCATTTACCTAAATGATGCGGAGTTCAACAGAAAAAAAAAGAACGCTGCTACTAATTATGTAGTATGGGATTCAGTGCGGATTTATCAGGGCACTCCACCCAGCCGTCCATCTCAAATGCACTTTAGAGGCTGCCCAAGTTTTGCCAGCTGGTAGGACAGTGCGCTTCTTCAAACACAGCAGGAAGCTAGGTATTTTTTCCAGTTCCCTCCAAGGTATGTACAAAGGATCCGGGATTGCCATGTGGCAGCCTTAGCCGAAAAAGCGGATCAAGAGAAAATAAAAGTGGTTCAAGGGCCAGTATACCGTTATTTCTTATAATCTTTCCTGTGGCTTTGCCTAAAGGAATCATTAACTGCTAAATATATATTTAATTTCCATTTGTTTTGTTTACCCCACGTTTCTGTGAAACTGTTACTGGCTGAAACTTGTAGCAATAACCTTGTCTAAGTAGTTATTGTCTCACTGTCTGGCAGGCTCAGTGCCCCATGAGGTGTTATTTTAAATTTGAGAGGCTCTTTCTGTGTATTACATAGTCGCAGCAAGTAGTTTATTACTTTTTTCTTTCATAGAACAACAATCCTTTGTAAAGGTGGTATATGTGTCTTTTTGAGCCCATTCACACACTGTATTTCCTTACAAATTATTAATAAAAAAACATAAAAGATGGATACTGCACAGAGGTTGTATAAGGTTTCAGCAAGCATTCACTATATTAAGCATTACTATGTTAGGAATATACATAAACTCAAAGGCTTGCAAGTTATACACATAAGAATACTCACATCAAGTCTGCACTTTGCAGGACATGACAAGAACTCTTAAATTCTCTCTTCAAGTCTTACCTTGGTTTCTTCCTCTTCTTCTTTGTTCTGATCACCGTCACTAGCATCTTCCTCTCCATCTTCCTCATCACTACTGGAAGGTTCAAGTATATCACTCATGTCCATTTTCCATTTCTCAGGGATCGTCTTGGACGTTAGAAAAGCAATGGCATCCTGCACACCTAGAAAAGGGCCCAAGAGACAGTTTTCACTAAATGCCAGCACACAGTATCAAAACAAAAACACAGAAAGCAGACAAACTGTGCTGGAAAATGCTTAGAAAAGTCATAGAAAGCATAATTTTTAGTGATGTTGATTAAGTAAAGGGGGTATTACAACAGCCATGTAATTCTCCCAGCAGGGATCACTGGATAGATTATAAAGTTTGGTCCATCAACACTGATGTATTCACACCAGCGTTTCCTCTAATGTGCTGGTATTTTCTGGTAAAAGTTTTTGATTTTATCACCATTTATTTTTGGTTTCTAAAGAACCTATCTATGGTAGCACTTGCACTATGACATATGACTGGCATGGAGAACACTGTAAACCTTATATATTTTCAAACCTCTAAAACCTTTAATCAAGGTAATAGAAAGCATATTTTCATAGTTTTATCCTACAAACTACCAAACCCTTGACATCTTTGGAATATATATGCAGATTTAACAGATTCTCCCAACTTTGTATCTCATTAAGACTACAATCTTACATTAAATTTATCATACCAATTCCTGGTGCTAATTTACATATGCAAATTAGGGTTTTGAGTCAGTTCAACATACAGCTTAATCCTTCGTGCAAATTTCAGGATTTGGCAGACTCTGCAGAATTGCATTTGGTGCATCCCTAATAAAAGGTACATCTTGTGTCTGACAATTACCTTGCTTTCCATAATGCTCTGACTTTAGGACATTGACATCAAGTTCAGTGAGATCTTTCCTTGCAACTGGATGGCTTCAATTAAAAAATAAAAAGTATTAAACTTTGAGAAAATGCATAGACATTGTATTACTTATGAAAATCAGTAACAGAATTAAAAGTTTACCAAACTGGAGGCCTACTGGGCTAATGTGACAATCCAAGAATTGTTTTTAAATGGCCCCCCCAGCTATAGATCAAAAATGTTGGCTGCACAGTAACTTGAAATAAACAATATTTGTAGTAAAAGAATGAAGTTCAGATCCTTGATAGAACATATATACACCAGTTTGATCTATTGCCCACATGTTAACTGGTTTGAGTGGCCTGAAAAATGATGTCTAGATTTCTTGCCTTGCTAAGTGCTGATGAACTAGAATATACAGTATATTGTATATTTAAATAGGTACTGTTAAAACACATGCTATGTGTCAGAATTGCAATACTGGCTACATTTTACAGCTAGGCCCAAGGCACAATAGGCATTTGCTTGCAAGTGAATGGCTCTATTAACATAACTGGAGGAGGGGCGAGTGACAAGGGATTATGTTAACTGCAGTCTAATAAGAGCAGGATAAAGGAGAAGTACAAGGTTTACAATACATTTCAGAATCCCTGGAAATGTTTAATAGGAGTATTGGAATGTGGTCGAAATTGGCTTTCTCCTTTATAGGATTTTTGTATCGGAGATGGATAGCCCAATAAAAAACAATAACTAGATCAAAAAAATGTGTGTGTAAAATATAATGTATAAAAATAACTTACAACTTTGAGTCAACAAACGAGCGAACCAGACACTGGTCCTTTTTAACAGCAGTGTCATCACTACAGCTTGGAGATACAACCTATAAAAAAAATGAATTGCAGTATGTTTATGGCACAATTTTCATATAGCTGACATCACATAACCCTCTGTGTAAGAAGATACAAAATAAGTTTGTTTAAAATTAAAAGTACATTTTTGTGGCCATATTGCAACAATATCATAAAGGATGGACCATCACATATCTTGTATCTCAACCCTTGTATGGGCAACTTGAGCAAAAATACCAAACGGAAAGGAAAACACAATAGTAAAAACTGTATCACAGTTACTTACTGCTGCAATACACTTAAAGGGGACCCGTCACCCAAACAAAATTATCCAAATCCTATTTTATCATGTTAGTCAAGCAAAATGAACTTTAATTACACTGTATAAATTATTTGAATATTGTTTCCATCAGTCTGGGAACTCATAATTATAGCAACCAGGAAGGAGCCATTTTGTGGACACTGTTATTAAGGCAAGCCTTGCATCAACTCAGAATCTTGTTTGTGCACCAGGGGACAGGGACCCAATGTCCATCCCCATGCACTGGTTACACAATTAAATCGTTAAGAGAGCTGGGGGAATGTAGGGAGAGTGGTGACATCTAGGAAGTGCTGAATGGAAAGTGAAAGTAATTGCTTGCCCTGCCTCTATGCCTAGGCATAGAGGCGGTGTAGGCAATACTTGATTGACAGCTGATATCTTTAAATGAGTTTACAACAGCTATGAATGCTTTAATAAAAAAAAGAAATTTTTAATTTAAGAAGGACTTTTATGATACAGATTTTTATGTCTGGGTGACGGGTCTACTTTAACACATAACTAGTGATGGGCAAATCTGACCCGTTTCGCTTTGCTGCAAATTCGTCAAAAACGAGACAAATTTTTTTGTCTAGCAGCAATTTTTTTTTTTTTGTCAACCACTGAAGTCTATGGGTGTTATTTTTGTGGCCAAACATGGGGAAAAATTTCGCTCATCACTACCAATAACACTAAAATGCAAACATGCTAAAAAATAAACTCCATAAAGTCCTAAAATTTTACTTTATGTATATGTACAGCAGAGACCTTTCTCAAGGTTAAAAAAAGCATGAACAAAAGCATACCGTTACGATAATGTTTAGCCCTTGATAATATGTTAAAGTATGCTAGGATGTGATTCTGTAAGTCAGTGCTCAAAGGAATTTAAAAAAAATATTTTAAATCTCTTATTTTTCTGTGGGACCTACAGCTCTAAAAGGCCTTGCAGCCACGCAAAAGTGTATCTAGAGAACTATTAAAGCTTGTGAGGTATTCACAAAGAAAGCAGGCCAATGCACATGAAAACAGTGTTATCAATCACAGGAGCCCTACTGATGAAAATAAACTTCCTTAGGGATTTGTTTCAGTATTTGGCAGAGTTCTGTAAGATCTTCCAGGCAGTGGCTCTTCAGCTGCTGCTCATCCACAATCCCCACTAACTGCTTAATGTCAGCAGATTTTAATTAAAAGTAAATATCGCCAGATTTTGTGATTTTAACTGCTACACCATTTGCTGCTAACTGCAAATATAACTTAAATAGAAGCAGAGGGGGCCAGGACACTGGTTTTGTTGTATAGCTACAGCTACACCTTCATGACAAGCAAGCTCGATCTGTGTTTTGTGACACTTCTGTTCCCCACAAGTGGTGGAGGACAGAAAATTATTTTGTAGAGGGCCCTGCTCCCTAGTATTATTCCACTGAGCCAGTATTGTCTGTGCAGAACAAATGTACTCAGACATGTCACGTACCAGTGCTGTAAACCAATCCTTAGATGAACTGCATTTGACACTGACTATTTTGCCCAATAATTCATCATTAAGGCGCTTCAAATCTTCATCTTCATCTTCACTGCTTTCTTCTTCTTTTTCATCTTCAGTCCTACATGGCAGAGAAGAAAATGAATAGATCTTGGCTAAAACGGACTATATTTCCTCCCTTGTAATCCTAGATTATTGCACAGATTGGCTATAAGCATAAATACAATGGGGATTATTCACATGTAAGAGTACTGATGAAGCTTACAATTTTTAACCAGTTATATATGGTTGTAAATATTTGCAAAATTCAGATTGCTTGACTTTTACTCTGGGGCCAGTGATGAGACTGTTTGCAAGATTTTCAAGTATTTACCTGAAATTGCAGTTCATTCATATAGACAGAAAGCAAGTGCTGCTGATTGACCTTTTTGAGCATATGATTATGCGCAAGGTGTGGGTCTAGTTCCCCCCACTGTGACTAACTACTTGTCTCTGGCCAACTCTCAAGTGTTTTGCAACTTCCCATGCCACTTTTTGTGATTGCCTTGGTGGTCATAGGTCATAAATATGGCCTTAAACTTAGGATCAGTACAGATGTCGGCTAAATAAGGGGTGAGTTTATTCAAGTGTGGGGTGTTTCTTTTTTAGTCACTGACAAAATAAGAGCAGCAATACTTTAAAAAAAAAAAGTGAAATTGAAGTGTTATCGGTGATGTCCAATTCATGTGTTTTGCCAACCAAATTCAATCTACAGCCCAATCATTAGCTAAAGTTAGTATAGGATCTAAGATGATGTTATTTACTTGGGTACCAAATTTAGAGTCGAGCCAGCAGACCCAACTGTACAGTGAATACACATAAAAGTTAAAATATAGCATTATTGTATGAAAGTATGATACAGACTTTAATATGTTCACAGAACCTGCAGTGTATGGTAAAAGAATACTTTTCAGTAGTTTGAAAGCAGTTTTCACTCATTCAGTTCACACAAGTATATACAAAACAGTAAAACATTTTAATAAAATGTAGAAGTGCAGAGGAATCCTGGTTTCTATTAATTCACTTAAATATAAACACTATCTATTGGAGTCTCGTTTATTCCTTGCATTATAGTGGATATGCTCTGCATACCCTCATATAAAGGAAAGCATATTCTCAATCTGTAGTCATTTAAGAAAACCTGACAAAAACACAGTTATGTTTCAAGCAAAAAATCAGATCTTTGTTCTTTTCTCCTATTTCTTTATAAAGAAAAAAAAATCCTAAGAAACAAATTCAAGTTGTCTCAGATGCATTTATAATTACACCCATTATAATAGGTTGCTGAAGTCATGGGAGTGATTGCCATGGAAACTTTGTAATTAAACAGTCGTGGGCTCTTGTGTAAATAAGGTGTTGAACTGCTATCTCCATTATTCTTCTGTGCTACTCTCAGGGAATTAGCAGTTCCAATAGGAATTAAATATTTTTCCATCAACATTTTAACTCTAAACTACAATCATAAAAAGGGATAGGAAATAAAAAACTCAAAATAAGAGAAAAACTGAAATGTTAAATATAGCACAAAATAAATGAATACTGTATAACATAAATAAGGACTACATTGAGGAGGCTGCAAAGCTGATCTAAAAAGTACTGGCAACTGAAAAAGATGATGAACTAGACGAGCATAGATTCCACTGCGCAGCAGAGGGCAATAGTCTAGCACAGTCCTGTCCAACTTTTTTTTATGGACACAACATTTATTTGAATATTATAACATTAAGATGTTATACCTAGAAGTATATGGAGCTCTTGAATAGGGTAGAGGGTAAAATCCAACCTACAGTCCTCTGGTTGGGCAACTCTGGTCTACCATATAGCTCTTCTTTCAGATAGATCCCCTGTAAATTAGTGAAAAAAATTCTGCAGTGATACTCACATTGGAAGAGACGATCTCCTTCCCCTGTTGGTTTTTTTACCAATTACTGGAGTTCCAAAATGTTCAGGATTTGTTAGTGGAAGTTGGTCCAAAGTCTGTGGATGAAAAATAGTGAATTTAATAATAAAGTATTTTGTAAAATACCCCCCTCGACTAGAGAAATTCTAGCATGCAGGCAGCACTTTTAATATATCTAATACAGTTTAGCAATACTTACATGCAACCAGATAATAGTACCACTAAAAATGAAAAATCCCCATGTGCACATTTAGCCCTCAAACCTTTGGTTTGATTAATAATAATCAAACATTTACAAGCATAAAAGAAAGATAAAAGAAGCTTGTATTAATGTATTATTTTAAAAGGTACAGCAAATAATAGTAACAGCAGTCATTTTTTTGAAAAGTGTTGGAACCAATCAATCGTGAATGTATTTGCACAGTTCTAGATACACGAAAAATACTGATCCATAGTGCAGTTACCTCACTTTCTGCAAAGTGCCTCTCCCCCTTTAGACATAATGATGTTCTCCGTAATGTTCTTTCATCACCATCATCGAAAACTATATGAAAAAAAAAGTGAGGGGAAAAATAATATATTTTTATATTCTCTCCTTAGGCAGTATGTACAGAACACAGGCAATTTCCAAAAACGAGTCTGTATAGTGTTACAGGGGGGATAGAGACTCATTTAGTGGCATTCTCTATTCCACTGCAAGATAATCTATACTTTTAGGCATAATAAATCAGTCTAGTGTGGCTTTTATTGAATGTATTCTACCTTGTGTAAAAATAAATAAGTTCTGTACAATAACTGCACCCCACAAGTTTAACTATAACAAACAAGGGAAAGTTGTGCTCACCACTATTTTTTAAAACCATTAGGCGGGGGTGCAATGAGGGTGTGTAAAATGTATAATGAAGCAATAGAATTCTTAATGAATCAGATAAAATTGAGCATAGGACTGGCCAGATATGGGATGACTTTGACGTAGTTGGCCAGCTTAAATATATTGCAATATATGGACAAACAATCCCTGTTTTGTTTAAAGGGTAAGGCATTTTTCAGTAGCAGTATGCACAAAATGTCGCTGTCTTAAATATATTGATAATGGGTTGAGTGCAGAGGACTCTTGTATTTGACTATATGTATTTTGTGGTCACACCCTCATTGCACCCCCGCCTAATGGTTTTAAAAAATAGTGGTGAGCACAACTTTCCCTTGTTTGTTATAGTTATACAGGAGCAGTGACCAGCTCCATGTTGTAGCTCCCACCCTTCCCAGCTATAGTCAGGTGATCCCACTGGTGTCTAATAAAAGGGCAGCCAAGTATGGGGGTTTACTTTGAAAGCAGCAAGTAAGTTGCAGGTAAACCCTAGTCCCTTTGTAAAATGTATAACGAAGCAATAGAATTCTTAATGAATCAGATAAAATTGAGCATAGGACTGGCCAGATATGGGATGACTTTGACGTAGTTGGCCAGCTTAAATACATTGCAATATATGGACAAACAATCCCTGTTTTGTTTAAAGGGTAAGGCATTTTTCAGTAGCAGTATGCACAAAATGTCGCTGTCTTAAATATATTGATAATGGGTTGAGTGCAGAGGACTCTTGTATTTGACTATATGTATTTTGTGGTCACACCCTCATTGCACCCCCGCCTAATGGTTTTAAAAAATAGTGGTGAGCACAACTTTCCCTTGTTTGTTATAGTTATACAGGAGCAGTGACCAGCTCCATGTTGTAGCTCCCACCCTTCCCAGCTATAGTCAGGTGATCCCACTGGTGTCTAATAAAAGGGCAGCCAAGTATGGGGGTTTACTTTGAAAGCAGCAAGTAAGTTGCAAGTAAATCCTAGTCCCTTTGTAAAATGTATAATGAAGAAATAGAATTCTTAATGAATCAGATAAAATTGAGCATAGGACTGGCCAGATATGGGATGACTTTGACGTAGTTGGCCAGCTTAAATATATTGCATTATATGACCCCACAAGTTTAACCTAGAGAAGAAACCTTTAGAAGTTTATCATCTTCTCCTTCTACCACACTTGCTCTATAGAATCAAGGAGCGGTTATAATGGCACTCAAACATAGTGATCCATGGTGTTTTGGTGCCAGGCCTATCTCTATAAATAAGTAGACAAAGAGTTCTCTAAAACATTATGCAATCTGGACATATTTACAGAATACCCTGCTTTAACGTGTAACTTGCATGTTTTGAAGGTTTACCCTTTTATTTATTTTTTTTTAAATATATTTTAATGCTAAAGAAGAAATAAATATTTAAACAATATTATTTGCTAAACAGAAGTCATTATATAGTGCTTCTGGTGGTATGCCTGGATTTAAAGCTATACATAATATCCAAAACCAGAGGAGGCTTTAAACCACACCCATGGGCTTTATGCTGGGAGTGGCGATTCCATAGTAACTTTTGGGTTAAAAACCATGTCACCATGCCCAGTTTTTGAATGTTCGACCTGACTGGCTCATATTCTAAACACTTGTAAAAAAATAAAAAAAAAAAAAAAAATAAAAAAAAAAAAAAAAAAACTGCAAAATGTACATTTTTTTTACATCAACTGCAAAATATCAGCTGAATGCTAAAATAATGCAGCAACTTAAATATTTGAAAGGGGTTTTTTACAGTGAGAGCTGTGAATATGTGGAATGCTCACCCTGAATCAGTTGTACAGACTGATACGTTAGATAGCTTTAAGAAGGGGTTGGATTGTTTTTTAGCAAGTGAGGGAATACAGGGATATGGGAGATAGCTCATAGTACAAGTTGATCCAGGGCGATTGCCATTTTGGAGTCAGTAAGGATTTTTTTCCCCCTCTGAGGCAAATTGGAGAGGCTTCAGATGGGTTTTTTGCCTTCCTCTGGATCAACTAGCAGTTAGGCAGATTAAAAAAAAAAAAAAAAAGTTGAACTTGATGGATGTGTCTTTTTTTCAACCTAACTAACTTACTTACTTTCAATAAGGTCATAAAGGGACCATTCTACTTTGTACACCACTTTTCAGTTTACCAACAGGCAGCCACCACTCAGAGAACTAGTTACCCAAAAACTGGCCCAGGATGTGACACTGCATATATTGCACAAGACCAAGCGCATTTATACTAAAAAAGCATTTTACATTTGGTTCTGTAAAATTGTATAGATATATATGTATATATAGAAAAATTGCCAAAAAAGTAAGTGACTTTATTGCTTTAACTTTGTTAAGGACTTCCAAGCATTTTGTATCAGGTTGAAGGACCAATATTAAATCATGACTTCTGGTACTCACCTACTGTATACCAGCTTGCATCTGTCAATTTACTAATAATTGCTTCCTGCGGGGATCCGTCAGTTGTTTTCATTTCAACTGTTGCACCAACCTACAGAGACAGATTATTAGATCATGAGTTGACTAGAATCACTTGACAGATTATGCCCTTTTCCATCATAGTGGTTTGAAATTATCTACTATCAATGTACTTTTATAAGACCCCTACATTTACTGTGACTTATCTACCCCTGGCATTTTAAAACAAATACAGAGAGGATTCCCAAGAGGACACTGAAACACACTTACAGTATTTTAAGGCATCCTTTATAGGGCAATCCTTTTTAAAATAAGTGTGTATATATATATATATATATATATATATATATATATATATATATATATATATATATATATATATATATATATATATATATATATATATATATATATATATATATTTATATATATTTAGTGCCTTTTCATTGGTCCCCCTTTAAATAACAAAAGAAAAACATAGCTACCCAACCAGCTCCCAACACTCACCCTTAAAGGTCCTTTCACTTGGTCATCTTGGACAAGCTGCGTAGAACTATCTTGCTTCAGAGTAACCTATAAAATGCAACAACGTTTGTAAACATGACAAACTTTTGTTGAATTGGGGCACCTAAAATTCTGTAAAAGCCTTAGCCTTTTGTCTGGCCAACGAGTTATTACTTGTCACATTTACTGTGACAAGTAAGGCTGACATACTGGATAAGAAATAATCTTCCCAAAACAGCTGACATTAGTATTTTGAGGAGACAGCCACCAATAAAAGATGCTTGTAATGTTTCTCAACAATAAGATGAAAGTTTTAATCAAAACTATTGGTTTGATAGAATTTTAAGTAGAAAACCATGGATTGATTTTCTAAAAGGAACTTCGCTGTGCCATCATGCACGTCAAGGGGCACACATTCTTCTGGCTGAAAAATAAAGTCTTAAACAAAGGCAACATTAGTTGCTTTTATATGAATTTTTGTTTTGAAGGTGCACACCTAAAGTGTCTCTTATGGCTACTCACTTGGGAGTTTTAGAAATCAGACAACACTCACACCTGAAGCTTCTGTTTTGAGCGCTGGCTAATATCCAGAGCAAACCCTGAATTTTTGATATACCAAAGCATGGTTCTGCCTAGCTACCCAAACCCCCCTACCTAGAATGAGCATCAAGAAATCCAGGGCTGCACACGGGCAGCTGCTTTCTTCATTCCTTTGCAGAGTTAAACTTCCATGAAGGAGTTGGGCACAATCACTTTCCTTAAGTTCCTAAACGTTCACCTAAAGATTGGCCTTTAAAGGGGTTGTTCACCTTTCAGCACTTTTTTCAGTTCAGTTGGTTTGGACAGTTCACCAGAAATAAAGCCCTTTTCCAATTACTTTTTATTTTATATGTGTGACGTCTAATATTGAAGTGTAAAATTTTTTAACTTTCTGAAGAAGTTCTGGGAGGGGGGGGCTCTGACTCTATAAACTGTTCTAAATTGATACATTTATTATCTTTAGCCCTGTAGTTGTTACAATTGATACAATAGTTGCTAATACTCCAGAGAAGCTCCGAGAAATGGATCAACTAAATGTTGCAAAATTGTAACAGTTCAGAATCTGCGCCTGGGCTGCCAGACTGAAATACCAGAAAATATTTCTGGAGAACAACTCAAGTGAAAAAGTGTTTGGAAGGTAAACAACCCCTTTAAGACTGTCCAATTATGCAAGCACAGGCCTTTAAACTTGGGGGTTCATTCTGTAACCCTTTTAAATTCCCTTTTATATTATATTTTTGTGCTGCTTAATATGTGGGTGCTACATAAATAAATGATGACGATAAAGATAAGTTGGCTTGTTTTTGGTGTACTAGAATATTTATTTACCCTTGGAGTGCCAGGGTGTAATGTACACTAGAAAGTGTCACCAAGAAGCTGCAAGCACACAAAAAATACAAATATTTAAAAAGCTAGTCACATCACCCTAATAACAAAGAATTGTAGCGAATAAAGATGTGTTAATTCTATATGCTGCATTTCCAAACTGATATGCTATGTATGAAGCTACTTCATAACAACACATACCTTGACTTTTACCAGCCTTTTTACTGTCTTGATCTTTGCCTCACAGAAGGCACCCCGGTACTTGGCACTAACATCGGTCCCCACTGTTAGGTAGGCAGGCTCATCCACTGCCTAAAGTTCCGTGGAGAAAATACAGTTCAGTTTTGATGCCAAGAAAGTTTTTCTTTTTTTTTTAAAAAAAAATAGAGAATGTAGAGCTCAAATTCTTATTTAACAAAATCAGACAAACGTGTGAACGGCTAAAGGCATTTTTAGAACCAAGACAGAGATATGGGTAAAAAGAACAGTAAAAATACAAACAACTGAAATGAAAGGAGTGTAGACATACAAGGTCATACAATCGTACCACCACTTGCATACAAAGTTTTTATTAAAAGAACATAAACCAGGTCTCAGTAGACAAGAAATGTTAATACTATACAGTCTTTAAAATGGCACAGCAGCTTATATTATTGAACTATTAATTTACACTCATGCATCATTATATACTGAAAAAGGTTTAGTCAAACAGCTAAGCGACTGCATGACATGAAATATATGATTAGTTTAAAGGAAAAGTGCATACTGCTCCATAAGTTGCTGTTACAAATATTAAGCACATACCTTACTTGCAGTAGTTTATTTTAAAACATTGCTAGAAAGGCTCTGTGCAACAACACAACATTCAGTGTGCGTGTCTGATGTCAAAAGTTTATGCAAAGCAATCAGAATATTAATACATACTATAAAAGTCTGGAACTAAAACACAAGTGGGTCTTGCTAGTAAAACAAGAGGTTTCCGGTAATGTTTAACAGGCTTGGGGGCGGGGTCATTTTTGTTGCACTCTTTTCCAGATCTCTCAACAAAACAAAGTACAACCCCCCAACCAAAAAGTAAAAGAAGAGAGATGCACTGAGGGGAGTATCATAAACATTATGAAGTATGGGCAGTTGACCATATATAAACAGATATCTGCCCACAACATTGTACATTATATTTAAGCCCTGTTTCTAGAACAATACAAGGAAAAGGTTTTCAATTTCCTAAGCAATTAAACAAACTAAAGTATGTACAATGTTGAGCCAAAATATCCCATGTTTATAATAGATTTACAGATACTTTTCAACAGATCCACCATTATAAACAGAAAAAGTGTGGTAATGTGAAAAGAAACATTTCAATGAAGGCCAGAGGTACAGTTTTAGCCTACCAGATTTTAATAACCACAAGCAAGGCTGAAAGTGTTACTGCATTATGACATTGGTTTAATATAAAATGATTGGACCAAAACATTAAAAAAAAGAAATCCGAACTCATGAAAGCATTAAACTAAATGTTTTGGCTGAAGGAAGACAGGTACTTTTCCCAGTTTTGGCAGCAAGAGACCTTAGAGGAATATTTCAAATGTTCCTTATTTGGATAACTAGACAAACATTACTTTCACATTTGACACATTCCAAAAGCACAAAACTGTTGCTCTCAGTATGAAAGAAGTTTGATGAAGAGCAGTGGCACAAATGTAAATTTACCAACTGCATTTAAGACTAAAAATAAAAAAAAAAGTTTAGTTTCTTCCCATTAATTAAGAGGTTGGAACAATGCTTTGACACGCTGAAGTGCAAAGCAACATAAATATGTATATAAATATCAACCACTGAGGATGCTGATAACATGTGTGAATAGGACGTCTCCTTTTACTGAAAGCTGAATGCACTTTGGCATAGTTTAGGCAGCTGACGCACACAATGCGTTCCATGCAGGCTTGGACTGGCAATCTGTGGGTTCTGGCAAATGCCAGAGGGGCTGCTATAAGGTCCAATAGAAAGTCAGTATTTAGTGGGCTGGTGGGGGCTGTTTGGGCCTCTGTGTACCTGAAATTGCCAGGGCCTATGTTAATTCTCAGTCCGGACCTGTTTCCAAGGGTGTAAAAATGATAGTGTACCGTTTAAGCAACTATATAAAACAACGTACCTTCATTGTCAAAGGTTATTTGAGGGATTCCAGCTCGAAGATTTGTCTTCACTACAACTGCAGAGACCATTAGAAAGAAAAGAGGACACATGTTAGTTCCATTACACAAAAGTATCTGTAAGTAGGACAATGTAGGACGTACAAGCATAACTTCAAAGGCCAAACCAACCCCTCTCACCGATAAATAAATTGCCTGATAACTAGGGCTGACCCGCCAGCTGTTATTAAAAGACAAATTCCATAAGACTTGGCTGTGTGAGGGTGCTGGGAGTTGAACTGCAATGACAGCTGGAGGGTCACAGGCTGGGAAGGCCCCATAGTAAAGGCCCCACTGGCAGGAAATGGGTTAAACCAAACACACAGGGTAAAAGGGGCTGTAGTCGTTTTGAGGTAACTCTTGTGACACCTCAGTGCATTCTTCACACGAGCCATTTTCTCCTCACAGGGCCCAGACCGGGATCCCAATGGGCCCCAAATGCCCTGTACAAGTACAACATGAAGTGCAGCTTTCAGGGCCACATACACGATGGGGCACTCCATACCCTCTGATGCCTGCCCCGATCCTTTATGACTTAAAGTGGACTTCCTGCGTGGACCAGGGTGGGCTGACTGATCTACAGGAGTAGGGGAGGGAGGGTGCGAAGCTGAGGAAGAGCACTGAACATGAAGCTTGCCTGTTAAACACGACTGGGGGAAGAGTGGAAGTTATAGTTTTACCTCAGCCATGGAGCTGCAGTTTATCCATCACAGCGACAGACCAACCCCTTCACCCTGTCTTTCTGAACAGAGAACCACCCCCACCAGTGCAACATTCCCCCTGCCTCCCCCCATCTCGTAAGAACAAGCAAAGTAAAACACCGGGGAGCTTGCAAAGGTTAGCTGACCCCATGGGAACATTCCCCCTCTGCCCCTGAAGCGAAACTGTACGTAGCCGCCTGCCATTCAAACCCCAGCCCCGTCACATACCTTCAAAGTCTGGACTAAGAAGTCAGAGCTCGGACATGCCGGACGCCTCCTCCAAAACAAAAATACCCGCTCCTCGCAGATATATCCTCTTGAGAGGCAGAAGCAAACGAACAGATGAAAATGCGATGAGGAAAAAGTTTCACTCACACACTCAGCTCCTACAACTCCCCGCTTGCACGGAACTGCAAGCAATAAACGAAATAACAAGCTGTTGAGCAGAACCAGTCCTTCTCGGAAGCCTATTGGCTTACCCTCATGCCATGGGGAGCGTTCCAAACATTTCATTGGTGACTGTTTCGTGTTCACTCATTGGATATGTATTCACGAAGCGATGATAGGCTCTTACAAATACAGGTAAGCACAGGGTACAATGTGATTGGTTATTTTTTGCTGACAGTCGCTATTGGGCACGATGGGGTGAAGACGGCCTCTGTTTGAACATGATTAGGCATCACATATCCGGATGGAAATCGTCGGCTTTTGGTTGGTTGGAAGGAGCAAAGGAGGATCCTGCGCACGTTCTATCATTGGCTGTCTTGTTTCCTGGAAACGGAACTAAGCCGAGTTTAGAACAAGCTGAAAAGGCTGCGCAGGAAAGGAGGGGCTTGTATGGCGCCTCACATAAGTACGCCTGCGCTAGCAAAAAAGCCTCGGCGCCATTTTATAGCTATTTCCCATTTTATGCTTGGAGCGGTAGCAGGCGACAGGGACGGCGGAGACACCAGAATAGGGGCTAGAATTGTGTTGGTATACGTGGCTAGCTGTGGTGCTTTCTACTGAATAAGACTCTGCTGTGCCCTTCAGAGGTGTTCGCGCTGCGGAATGTGGGGCATTAAAGCCGTGCGGATTTGGGTACTACGCCGAAAGGTCATATGAAGGCTGTGACGTCGTTTGCCAGCGGAGGCCATTTGCTTAGATGACGCCGTCTTCTCTGCAGCGTCACAGGAAGTGGTGGTAGCTACGAACTCTGATTACCTGACTGAAGGCTGCATCCGGTGCGCACCCCTCCGCTCTAAATTTGGGCCGTACCCAGGTTTTTCTGTAGCACAGAGATAACAGAGCTGGGCCGATACATTAAGCAGTTCTGCGGGGGGAGTGACTAAAGGCAATAGATCCTTTCAGACGCACGTTGTTGATTCCTTTCCTGTCATTTGCCAGTATATTGATGCTTTAGACAGCTGCAGGTTAAAGTTAATATCAGTATGTGCGTGTGGTGATAGTGTACATTGCAGCTCTGGGGTAGAGACTGTTGGGATTAAAGGGCAAGTCAGCCCCAAAAATATTTTGTCTTATGGAAGGAAACCTAATTCTAAGCAACTTTGAAATATATACATTCATCACTTTTCTACAGTTTTAAAGTTATTTGTATATGTATTGCTATTGAAAGCCAGTGTCTGTCCATTTTCTATCCTCTGCCCTCTTTGCAACATTGTTTAAAGGGTAACACCCAGGAGTTAAGCTTTCAATAGCAATTGTTTTTACAAATAACTTTAAAGCATTGACTTTTTTTATTTTATTTTTTTAATGTATATTGACAGTTGCTTAGAATTATGTTTTCTTTTATTCAGCATGTTTTTTATGTCTGGGTTGACTTTTTTCCTTTAAGACCATAAGACTTCTGGAGTTTAGTGTGTCCTTCGTCTATCTTGTTAAAATGTCCACATGCTTTAGAGGGGATTCTGAGCCCAGACAGGAAATTTTTTTTTAATGTCATGTTCAGTAATTTCTGGAATTTTACTTTTAGAACAGAAAACTCGTTTACAAAAGTGGTCAGTGTTGAGTTTAAGGGTCGATTCGGGGAGATTAGTTGCCCCGGCAACAAATCGCTTCTTCTTCGGGGCAACAATCTCCCTTAACTGGCTTTCCGCCGCCTATAATGAAAAATCACCAGCGGGATGGCACTCGCGGCAAGTTGTTTTCCAAAGTTGCCTCACGAGGAAACTGGGCGACCTTGAAGCCCTGCGAGTGCCACCCCGCAGGTGATTTTTCATTATAGTCGATGGGAAGGCAGTTCGGGGAGATTGTTGCCCAAAGAAGAGGCGATTTGTTGTCTGGGCGGGTAATCTCCCCCGAATCTGCCCGTGTGTCATTACCCTTAAAGGAATTGTTCAGTGTAAAAATATAAACTGGGTAAATGGGGTGTGCAAAATAAAAAATGTTTCTAATAGTTAGCCAAATATGTAATGTATAATAAGACTGGAGTGATTGGATGTCTTAACATAACAGAACATAGCCCAACTTCCTGCTTTTCAGCTCTCGGTTTCCACTGCCAGGTTGCCCTGGTTACCAGGCAGTAACCAATCAGATACTTGAGGGGGGCCACATGGGTCATATCCGTTGCTTTTGAATCTGAGCTGAATGCTGAGGATCAATTACAAACTCACTGAACAGAAATGCACCATATGGTCCCTCTTTAAGTTGCTGACTAACTCAGAGTTATAGAGCTGCAAAGCAGGAAGTAGTGTTCTGGCTATTATGTTAGACATCCAGTCACTCCAGCCTTTATATATTACATTTTTGGCTAACTATTAGAAACACTTTTATTTTGCACAGCCTATTTACCCAGTTTTTATTTTCACGCTGAACTATTCTATTAAACTTAAGCTCTCCTCTGACCACTCTTGTAAATTACCATTTTCTGTTCTAAATAGCAAAGGTAAACTTAGGACGAAGACATACAGAGCTACTAGTAGCAGCTACTTGTCATGGCTACAAAAAAGACAATAGTGATACTTTGCTAATACACCTGTAGGGCCTTGGTAAAGCCGAGGCAATTCTCAGTATTGTCTATGACCTGGTATTAGCCACAAAAAGTAGCTGCTATTAGTAGCTCTGTGTCTTCAACCTAAGTTTACCTTTTCTAATCACTGGTGGGAGCAAATGTTATAACTCCGTTAGAAGCTCAATCTTGTATTGCTGCAATCTTCTATTTCTTTGTTTGTGCCTGGGTCTCTGCCATAAAGTGAAAAGGCTGAAACCAGCAGTAGAAAACTTTGCAATGGCTTTCCTATATACATGGCTTTGCTTTGAAATGCAAAGTTGACCGGGGTTTGGATGGCTGAAGGCCTCAAGCATAAGATAAGCATATTTCCCAATGTACAGAATTCTGCATGTCTTGATAAAGGCAAAAAGTTTCATTATACTTACTATGCCAACATTTTGGTGACAGCCAGTGCCCCTTTCTCAAGCAAATGAAGCAAACTTTCTAAAGTTTCCTTTGAGGAGGATCAGTGGATGTTACTGGATGATGGGTTTCTGGGTAAATAGACTTTTTTTCCTTTTATCAAGACCTGCTGAGTAATATAAGTAATGTGCTCCTTTTTCCAAAAATAAAAATACAGCAACCCATCTTATAAGCTTGTTAAAATGTGCATATGGTTTATTGTGCTAAACGGTACATCTGGGTAGGTATTTTGAGGGTTAGTCAAGGCATATCATCACAATGGCAGTCAGGTAGGTTGTCTACTACACACACAACTCACTCACTCTGTTGGGTCAAGTCTCCGCAGGAACAGTTAAACTGCCTGGATGTTTTAGGGGTATGGGAGATGTACCATTGCTGTAGGGAAACATGTCTAGTTGCAGTAAGGAAACATGGCTGCCTTTCTACCAAATGTGTGCATACAATGAACTCTTCCTGCACAGATGTTCTCATTTTATATGCAAGTAATGACTATTAAAATCTCTGTTTATCACTCCTTTCTGTGTACAGCCTTCATCACTTGTAATGACAGACCGCCTTAGTGAACAACATTCTTGGGCAATAATGAACAGTGTCAGAATTCTTTGTTCTCAGACTTTAGAAATGGAGTGGGGTGATCCTAGTGACATCTAACTGCTTTGAAGTAAGTTCTCCATACCTGTGGCTCAACCCAGTTTGCTTTACTAGTGCGTGGGTTTTTATTTATTTTAACTTGCCCTGCACACTTCTAATGTTATTAATCATGTGCATCATTCAGCTCATCTTCAGTGCAACTAAAGGAATTTGAATACATTGGTGCTGAAGTCATCACATAATTGTTTGTCCCAATATAACTTCTCCCTCAAGCTCTAATTGCAGTATTGTCACGTCTTTCAAACGTTGTTTTATTGCCCTGTCTAAAGCTGAATAAACTTGTTCATAATACCGGTTTGGGCATGTATTTCAAGTTGATGTCAGTTTAAAAAAAAAAAGCAAATTAATTGAGAAGCTATAGATCCTCATCACTTATTTTTGCCCAAATGCACAACTATACTCACTATCTTCTTCTACAAGGCAATTAATCTATTGGCTAACAGGTTGGCAACACCTTAAAGGAGAAGCAAACCCAAAAGTTCAAAAAAAAAAAACCTCCTACATAGTCCCTCCTCCCCCCCAGCCTAAGTGTTACCCTGGGCAAATACCCCTGACTTTTTACTTACCCCTTAGTGCAGATTCAGGCATCGCAGTTTACAGACACCATCTTCTCTTCGCTAATCTTCAGAATGAGACAGGCGTTTCGGCAGAGTTGTCCTGAAACAGAAAATTGCTCCAACTGCACATGCGCCGGTCTCATTCCGAAGATTACCGAAGAGAAGATGGCGCCCCTGATCTCCACCTGGATAGAATCTGCACGGCGGGGTTGCAGATTCTGTCACAACTCAATCCTTGTAATAACTTTGTGATCTGTGGAATGGATACGTTTCCCAGTAATTGTGTGACCAGTGGCTGCATATGATTTGGGTTACTTTAGTTTGTGCATTTTTAAAGTAAATTAACAACTTGCTCTACGGTGCTTATCTGCTATATGCTGTGTAACCTGGGCCTTTTCTCCTTTAAGCTGCTGTGTAGCCATGGGAGCAGCCATTCATTTATATAAACAATAGTAATGTTTCTGAAGTAAACACATCAGTTTTACCAGTGCAGGGCAACACTGCATTATATTTGTATTGCTTTAAAACACTCATTTTTTGATGTTACTGTTCCAAGCATGCACTGGATAATAGATCCCTGTTTAGCTAGAGAGGCTACCTTTTTTTTTTTTTTAGGTAGGTCATCAGTTCTGCGCCTATTCCTGCTTGTTTGCAGATCGATTATTTTAATGCTGCTCCTATAGTTTTTAGGTTCATGCCAGACAGATGACACATTTGCTTGAAATGTCACTCCATCGTGTAACAGCTGTGATGTGTTAACCCAGGGTCCCCCTCCCAACAAGCTTAGATGAGACTTGATGAGCTCCTATCTGCAATATCACCCATATTGCCTCCTGTTGAGCAGTGACCACTTTAACCTAAGGCAGGTGCAACTTCAGACACTTCCTCACTGGAAAGTTGTTTATATCCCCACCCACAAATGATTTCACTTAAAGGCTGTACATTTGTCTGCAATTCCCCAGCATCAATACTTGCCCATGCACCATTGAGTTGTACAGTTGGTTCTCTTGCACTTCTAGTGAGTCATGTCCCCTCTTCCCTCCCCCCCCCCCCATCCACCATTCCACAGGGAAAGCTACACAAGTTATGTGATAATACATGGGGCATTTGCCTCTGTCCTTGCCTGTGCTATGTGCATATTCTCCTGTTGGCTAGAAAAGGACTAGAGAGGCCCAAAACATTGCTGTGAAATAAAGGCACTTTTTTAATATTGTTTGGTACTGCTGCAATCTCTCTGGATTCTGGATGAAAGTATGTGAAGGGGAACACCTTATACTGAGTTCACCCCTTTAAAACGGTGTTCCCTATCGCTAAGGTGCTGGATAATTGATTGTATGTTCTGGGTCAAGCAACTTTTGTTTAGTGAAAACTGACTGGAAGCCTTCATGTCGTTTTTGGTGTAACGGGAGCAGGCTTTTACTTTACCCTTTAAGGTGGTGCTATTCTGGAGATGTGTCGCTCTGATCACTTTGGCTTTCCTAAGTTTCCTCATGTGGCAACTTTGGGCGACTTCGGAAAAAATGAAGCAGAGTGCCATCCCATGGGTGGGCGACTAATCTCCCCTAATAGCAGCATGTGCCACCAGTCTGAAGTGTCATGCAATATGATCTGCTACCCTACACACATTAAACCCTTATTGCTGACACCATAAATTCTGCTTTGACTGACAGTTTGATCTGTATTGTGTTTTAGTGCACGACAAAGATCTGAGTTTGCTGTACCACTGCAGGGTTTCATTCAACCTTAGCAGCACTTCATTGCTTCTAGGCAGGCAAGCAGTGATATGAACCTGATGAGGATGATGTTGTGAGACATGTTCTTTAGCACTTCTGCTGTAACGTATGCACATTATATCCCTGACTTGTGCTACTGGCAGGTTCTTTTCAGTGCTTTCCAAAGCAGTTTCACTGTTCTAGAAGCTCCTCTTCAATATGAATGGGTGCAGAGCTATAATATGGGGTAACTGTTTCTTTGTTCTAAGTTGTGGAAGTATTTTTCGTCCAGCTTGCATTTTTAAATTCTTTGCCACGGCAGGTTCCCTTTAGCATTCAGTATGTATTACCTGGTTACGTTTTCTAGAATTCTGACCTGGATCAAAGATCCGTGTCTCACCTTGTTTTCTTCATTTCTACAGGAGTGTTCAAATAAGGATAAGTTGCAGAAGGAAATCTGGCTGAATATTTGGAATGGTTCCTAAAATTTCCATGTACAGGTATGGGATCCGTTACCCGGAAACCCATTATCCACAATGCTCTAAATTTTAAACAAATATTTCCCTTTTCTTTGTAATAAAACAGTACCTTTTATTAATTGATGTGATATTTTAGTAGGCGTAAGGTATGAAGGCCGAAATTATGGAAAGATCCATTATCTGGAAAACCCCAGGTCCTGCGCATTCTAGATAATGGGTCCCATAACTGTACAAGGAATACTGTGGAGGCTGAATATCACCTTAACATCCAGCCAGTGTCGTGTGCTATTCACACCCCAATTTCACCCTTATTGTGGCTCCTCTGAGCAGTGTAGGACTTGCACAAGAGCAGAGTCAGGGAACTGGGTCCACTGGAGAAGCATTTTAGTTGAAAAGATGCTCCTTGTTTTGCTTCAAAGCAGAAGGAATAAGGATGAGTTGTGACAGGTGGCTTTTGTGCCACGAGGAAGTCAGTTCTCTTGGTTTCACTTGGGGGCCATGAGCTGGAAGTGTGAGGGTGCACCATTATCTCTGGTACATACAGTATGTAGCCTTGCTGTGACCTTTTTGGGATCAGGCTTCTAATCCTCCCCCTCAACATACTGCGACCATTGCATGTATCTGTTACACACGTGCTGTCACATGAGGGTGTCACTAATAAGATAAACTGAGCAGAAGCCTCAGAACCATGCCACAATTAACCATGTGTAAGAATATCCCAGGTCAGTGCCGGGGATCCATTGTTTTTTTTTTTTTTTTTTTTTTTTTTTTTTACAGAGATTCTAGAATGGCACAAATTGTAAAGTGGATACAAATTGTGTGGCTTATGTGCAGTGCTTCAACCTGGAAACAACCAGCACTTTTACACTACCTGATGTTTAAATATGAAGATCACAACTCTGGTGTAAATTGTACTACTTGGTCATAGTCATTCTGTATGGTCTTTTTTATTTTATTTTTTTATTTGAACCTTTGTGCGTTTGAGATGTCAGGGCCTATTTGGGATCACAATCCAGAAGTGATCATAGGTTTGTATAGGTAAGGGGTGCGTTATCTGGAAATCCATTATCCAGAAAGCCCGTCTCCCATAGACTCCATTAATCAAATCTTTTCTCTGTAACAATATAACAGTAACTTGTACTTGATCCAAACGAAGATATAATTCATCCTTATTGGATGCTAAATCAGCTTATTGGGTTAATTTAATGATTTTCTAAATGCTTAAAGTATGAAGAAGATTCAGCTTATGGAAAGAGTCTTTATCCAGAAAAGACTAGGTCCCAACCATTCTGGCTAACAAGTCTCATACTTGTATTTGCTTCTTGGGTAAGTGCAGCACTTGTGTTCCAGGGAGAGGGATAAACACACACATAGCTCAAGCTGAATGAAGCTCTGTACATTATATATAAATGTGTTTGTTCATTCAGTGCAGCAGTACAGCAACACCAGGACATTAAATATTGCTTCCAGCTCTACAAAGGGAAAATGCTGAATGTGGAGAACAAAGTGTCTGCCAGTCTTTAACAGCTGAGTTACATATTCCCCCCCCCCCCCCCACAGGGTTAGACATATGGGTGTACCTGGCCTTAGCTATACTTTGCTTACGGAAATATTATTTTTGCAGTCATTGTTTCAGCTATATAGAGGAAAAATAAACCTACATTTTACAACTGTTCTACAGCATGCATTATCTGCCAGCTGGAATACGTTCTTGTCTAGTGATAAGGAGGTTGGACATTCTGCTGCTTTTCTGACATAAGTGTGAGACACCCTTTATGCCTAGAGATAACACTGTTTTGTATATGTAATGGCTTTACTGCACTGAGGCAATATTGCCCGTGAGCCCCACTGTCTTGTATAACAAATCACTCCATGTCTTGTAACAGCCTCCCTGCTATTCAAAGCACAACAGTGACTAATCTTCATTCTTAACAATATATCATAATATTTGGAAGAGCCTTTTTTTTTTTTTTTAGCATGGTTTTTGTACAAACACTTATTACTTGCATTGTGGAACCACTGCTGAGTTATTCTATATACTGTAGGTTGGGTTCAGCTAAACTACATGCAGCAACTGAAGTGTACGTACGTATTTTGTTCTGGCAGTGACCACTCATTTAAATGGAACGCTAGTATTAAAATAAGAAATATGTCATGTAAAATATCCTTAGAAACAATGCATAGTGTTTTCAGTTGTATAGCAAGTCTCATGGAAATGATATACAAATCAATAGGGATGCACCGAATCCAGTATTCGGTTCGGGATTCGGCCTTTTTCAGCAGGATTCGGCCGAATCCTTCTGCCTGGCCGAACCGAATCCGAATTTGCATATGCAAATTAGGGACGGGGAGGGAAATCACGTGACTTTTTATCAGAAAACAAGGAAGTAAAAAATGTTTTCCCTTCCCACTCGGATTCGGTTCGGTATACGGCCGAATCTTTCACAAAGGATTCGGGGGGTTCGGCCGAATCCAAAAAAGTGGATTCGGTGCATCCCTACAAATCAATAACCCCTGTTGTAAAATAGAAGGATCTTGGGAAACCTGCAGAGTTCCATGAGTTGCCTTGTGCCTTAATATGGTCATGGAACTGCTCAGTGATGTCTACAATTCATATATAAAGGCAAATGTTGCAAGAAGGAACATGATCTGCACATACTAAGCTCTGCACTCTTTTATATTGTGGGTTAATAGTGAATGGAAGATAAGCTACGTTGAAATAAGAGTAGATTAAGAGCCTGTCAGCTCAGTGCCCATAACAGGACAGGATATAAATATATTGCTGCTTCAGTGCTGAGAATATGACTGGTATGAGCAGTGTGTGCTACACGAGCACTGACGTAATGCCTGCAACTAGAACTACTCTGTGCACTGTTCCACAACATAATCATGTGCTCCAGGCTTGAGGAGCAGCACTCCTGACCTGTATGATAGTGGCACAGACATGCTATTATGCACAGTCCTTGATCAGCCAACATTAGCTCCTCCAAAACTGTACAGTACATAAGTGTAAAAGCATATGCAGAAACTAATGCTTATTTATTGTACAATCTGGCACCAGAAGTGGCTGGGCTAATGGGTTTATAAAGTGGCAACATAATGACCAGCCAGCACTGTATAATAGAAGGGCATGTACATCATATTAATACAAGAGAGGGCCCCTTAGGGCAGAGACAGACGAGAAGATTCGGGGAGAGTTAGTCGCCCGGCGATAAATCACCTCTCTTTTTGGGTGACTGATCTCCCTGAACTGCCTCCTCGCCAGCTAGAATCTAAATCGCCGGCGGGGTGGCACTCAAAGCGCTTCGTTTTCCAAAGTTGCCTCACAAAACTTTGAGCGACTTCAGAATACGAAGCGCTCCGGGTGCCATCCCGCCATTGATTTAGATTCTACCAGACGGGAAGGCAGTTTGGGGAGATAAGTCGCACAAAGAAGATGTGATTGATTTGTCGCCAGACGACTAATCTCCCCAAATCTTCTCGTCTATCTCTGCCCTTCATTAAAGAAAGTGTTCACCTTTCAGTTACGTTTTAGTATGATGTACGGAGTGATATTCTGAGACAACTTGCAATTGGTTTTCATTTATCTGTGATTTTTTGAGTTATTTATAGCTTTTTATTCAGCAGCTCTCCAGTTTGCAATTTCAGCAATCTGGTTGCTAGGGTCCAAATCACCATATCAACCATGCAGAGATTTGAATGAGACTGGAATATGAATAGGAGAGGCCCAAACAGAAAGATGAGGAATAAAAAGCAGCAATGACTTTGCAGCATTACAGAGCAGTTGTTTTTAGATGGGGTACATTTGAAAGTTGGAAAGAGTCCGAGGAAGAAGGCAAATAATTCAAAAACTATACTGAATAAAAAATGAAGACCAATTGAAAAGTTGCTTAGGATTATCCATTCTGTAACATGCTAAAAAGTTAACTTAAAGGTGAACCACTCTTTTGATATAGAATAGAAGCTCAAATTCACTCCTCCAACAGATCTGCCTTGAGATTAGCCCTAGTGTGACTATTTGTGGAATCCATTCAATGAGCGCTTGCCTGCAGCTCCTGAAAGTCATACGCCAGAACTAAATGTAGTATAAAGTAGGGGCACATTACGGACACCTGTTTCCTCAGTGTTTACACAGCTGAATGAAGGCAATGGCTGCCTGACACTTCTGCCTTTCACACACTGCTCATTCTCCCTGCGGAGTATGAAAGGAACACCTATCTACCATGCTAAACTCACTGGCAGCTTCTTCTTCAAAGGCCCAGGAGACCGGCCCATTACTAGCCATGACGAGTAGTGATGTATATTAAACACTGGCTGTGTTTATAGTCAATTGAATTTGGGTTCAATACACTCCCGATTTGTTGAAATATTTTCTGAGATGCCTTGTCGGTGCTATCTTTCTATAGTCACACCCCATTCGTCAGTGATATAGTACACAAATACAACCTGATAGCATTAAAATACCCAGTAGTCTCTAAAACCCTGACGTTAAAAACCCCTTCCCTACATAGTCCCTCCTCCCCCAGCCTAAGTGTTACCCCGGGCAAATGCCCCGAACGTTTTACTTACCCCTGGGTGCAGATTCAGGCATCTCAGTTCACGGGACCAGCGTGGCAGCGCATTCGCAGTAGGAGCAATTGTCTATTTTGTTTGCGACAACTGTGCCTGCTCTGAAACTCACAAAATTTGCCAAAGCACCGCTCTCATTCCAATGATTACTGAAGCGGCTGAAGATGGCGCCCATGAACTTTGATGCCTGAATCTGCACCAAGGCGTAATTAATACATATGGGGCATTTGCCTGGGGAAACACTAAAGCTGGCCATAGACGCAAAGATCTGATCGTACGAATCGAGGATTCGTACGATTTTCTGACCGTGTGTGGAGAGTGCTGACATTTTTCGTCCTTCTCCTTCTAATGCTCCTGCCCCTGATGTGTGTGTCCCATAGTCATGTCTTCTTTCTGTTACACACACACCACACAATATCACACTACCTTGTTTACACACACAATGAAATGTGAAGATTGTAATATGGTGGAAATGTGCACAGTATCTCCAGCTGCACACAGGACTGACTGGGAATGCTAAAGAGGATATGAGCATAGAGAGGGTGTATATAGGAGGGTGTGAGACAGAGTAGAGGGAGTGAGCATAGAGAGGGTGTATATAGGAGGGTGTGAGACAGAGTAGAGGGAGTGAGCATAGAGAGGGTGTATATAGGAGGGTGTGAGACAGAGTAGAGGGAGTGAGCATAGAGAGGGTGTATATAGGAGGGTGTGAGACAGAGAGTAGAGGGAGTGAGCATAGAGACGGTGTATATAGGAGGGTGTGAGACAGAGTAGAGGGAGTGAGCATAGAGAGGGTGTATATAGGAGGGTGTGAGACAGAGAGTAGAGGGAGTGAGCATAGAGAGGGTGTATATAGGAGGGTGTGAGACAGAGAGTAGAGGGAGTGAGCATAGAGAGGGTGTATATAGGAGGGTGTGAGACAGAGAGTAGAGGGAGTGAGCATAGAGAGGGTGTATATAGGAGGGTGTGAGACAGAGAGTAGAGGGAGTGGCAGGGAAAGGAAACACTTTGGCCAGTGCTACTTGCTGACATTAAACACACAGCCCTCCCAGCAGGTTTGACTTGTTCTACCACTACTTACATGAGCAATTACTTACACCACACAACATGATCCGTCACTGCCTTCAGAGTACAAATGTGCTGTATGCCATTGCATAGTAATACACTAGTGTGCTTGCACTGATCACTATTTATGCAGTACACTCATCCTATTCTGTTAGTGACCATGGGGACTGGCTGGTAACTTTATGCCATAAGGCAGCTGTAGATTATCACTCACAACACCCCACTGTGCACACTGGGGGAAAGTATCATTCTCTCTCTCTTCCACCTACATGAAGATGATACGTTTGTAATCGTTCTTATTCTGTTCATAATTGCACTTTAACCTTTATACTAAGGAACAGACGTCTACTCCAGCGTCCACTTGTACCACAGAAACTGGTAAGTACTAAACTGTCAGCCTCTTTAGAGTTTCATTTGCAAAATACTGTAGGTATTGACATAAACACGGGGTACTCAATATATAAAATGACTGTTAAAGATTCATAGTGTAGTATTATGGTTTTGCTTTATAGTTCTGGAGAGTTTGTACCTGGTCAGTACAAGGGCTAGTATAGGTTTTGTTACATGTGGGTTCAATTTTGGAATAGGGAACACAGGCCTATACAATGTCCATCATTGTTTATATAGTACCAGGGGTTCTATTAGCTACGTGCTTACCTATCCTCCCGATAAATACAGACAGTGCCCACATTTTATTTCTGTTTATCCTTTAATGAAAGCAAGAGCAAGAAGAAAATACCTGGTACAAGTGCAGTGACTGTACTGACAGGATTTCCCTCATCCTCTCTTTATGCCTTTGAAGTGCAACACGGGCAGTTTATCAGCCTGCTCTGTCACATGGCCACGTGCTCGTACAGTTAATCAGTTCCTGTGTTGCTGATCAAACAGTGTGACGTTTGTGTGTAATCAGCAGTGGTATGTGGTGTAACCAGTACATAGAGCATGTGGTTGTAAGGTGTGTGTGTGCTCAGTACAGTGGCAGCCAATAGATTTCCTGCCTGTCCCCAGGCACACATAAGTAAATGCTCACAAAATGCTGTGTGTGTGGGGGGGGGGGGGTGTTAAGCTCTTTACATTGAATGTGAAGTAGAGCTAAGCTGCTGATTCAATGCAGATATATGTAGGCCAATTTCAGCCCCTACAAGGGTAGTAGCCTCCTCTTCTTTTCAAATCTGCAACCATTGTGTCAGGCTCCGGCACAAACACACTCGGCGAATTTCAACAAGGAAATGCAAAGTCTCACCAGAGTGTAATCATGCTGAAACCTAATGCAATGGTTCCAGATTCAAAAAGAAGAGGAGGCTCGTAGGCGATTTCAGCATCCCCCCCAGAAACAGTTAGGGCGAGGGCACACTAATGTCTTGCGTGCTTCCCTCCACCTGGTCAATATTAATGAGGTTGAGAGAAGTGGAAGCGCTGAGATCAGTACAGTTTCAGCCTGTGTGTGGCTACACAGAGCCCAGTGGAGATCTGGGTGAAACCAAAAAGCAACACTGATATTAGCGCATTCATTAATATTCACCAGGAGGAGAGAAGCATACAATAAGTTAGTGTGCCCTTGCCCTTAATGTCTCTGAGCTGTGATTCCATACCTCAGCGCAGGATAGGACATTTCTGCTGCTTCCTTTTGAAATGCAGACTTATGCCATAAAGCAGCGATACCCAACCAGTAGCTTGTGGGCAACATGTTGACTGTTGCTCCCAGTGGCCTCAAAGCAGCCACTTATTTTTGCATTCCAGGCAAGTTTTAATTGCATAAAAACTAAGTATAGTGCCAAGTAGAGTCTCTTGTAGGCTGCCAGTCCAAATAGGGGCTACCAAATAGCCAATCACAGCCTTTATTTTTCACCCCAAGGGACTTGTGTTGCTCCCCAACTCTTTTTACATTTGAATGTGGCTCACAGGTAAAAAGAGGTTGGGGACCCCTGCCATAAAGGATAAACATTGCCTACCTCTGTATGGCAGTCTGGCTTTTAAAGTGAGTTGATTGACACATGCAGCTTTTACTATGACAGGTCTGTTCTAGTAACGTGTACGTGAGCATTTTACTCCCTCTAATCTGCATCAGTTGTCAGCCCTCTAACATGTGCGCAGTCTTCTTCCCTTCTAACCCACCAGGCTAAAGGAAGGAGAGTTGATCATAGAGCTAGCACTCCTGAACCCTGCCAACCAATCTAAGGCAAACCTGGGCTGGCAATCTGTGTACTCTGGCAAATGCCAAAGGGGCTGCTGTAAGATGCCATAGACCCTATTTAGCAGGCTGATTAGTCACCCATGTACTGGAAATACCATGGTCAGTTTGGAATCTCAAAGTGGACCTGCAAATGAATTATTTTTACACATGTACTGATAACTCAATACGTGACACGGTAAATACTGCATGTGTGACCGTTACTGCCAAAGCTTGTCCTAACATGCTAATTGGTCGGTTACAGGAACTGGAGCAGTCCAGTCCGTGCAGCAGTTATTTCTACTACAGCAAAACATCGATTCTAAGTACCCTGATTTTCCCTTTTATTTTATTTGTGGTCTCACCAATTTAGAATGCATTTCAATGAGTGCAGTTCCCTGATGTTTTGCTGGATTTTACATCAAAATGTTGTCCTGATGTACCAAAAACTGCTTTTTTTTCCCTCTATGAATGTTATTATTTGTGAGATAAAAAGGTTTAAAATAATAAGCAGATGTATATTTTGCCATGGTTCTGTCTGTAAATGGTCAACTCCTCATACAGTATTGCACCAATCACTTATTGCTTTAGGTTGTTGCACATGCCCCCATAGTGTTACATTAGTACTGCAATGTTTAACCCTTGTTATTAACTCAGTAAATATTGTATCTCAAAGTAAACTGACTCCTGTGCTTATATCCTTTCAGTATTTGAAGAAAAAGTTACTTTTAACACATTTCCCGGATTTTACATAATTTTACCTGGTCCCCTGAAAAATAAATAAAATGGGGGTTCTACTGTTTATACTTTCATTGTAAGGCTATGAAATCACATGAATTAAATGAAAAACTGGTATGTAGCTATGGCTAGTAAGATATGAAGAAATAAACACATGATGTTGCGGTATATTACTTGGCCACCAACATTTTGTAGCTGGTGAAAAAAAACTCAAAATTGATGCTTTATTTACTTTAATGGCAACTGTCACTGAGGACACATAAGAGATATGGGGAGCACTACTTGCACTACTACTGAAGGCCACTGACATGAGTGCATTGCACAGGGCCAGAAAGTAAAGAGGAGCAATTCCAAGATATTCCACAATGCTTGATATTGCCCTGTCTGATATTGTCTTTAGCAAATGCTACTATGAAGGTGGCCATACACAGTCTGTGTCGGCATCTTATCTGCATGGGTGTGGGGTAGTGTGGGTCGGGTAAAACCCGTCCTCTCTCCACCCGACTTCCATGCATAGACCCGCGCCACCCTGCTGATGATGTCACAAATGGGGCAGGGACGAGCAGACGTGCATCTATTAAAAAAAAAAAGAAGTCGGAAGCTGGCAGTGTAAGGTGTCGGGCAGGGAGAAGAGCTCAACCCTGCAAATAGGGGTGCGAGGTCGGCCCCAACCTGCGGGTATCAGGCCGGCCCACACATCACTAGTATGGGACCCTCTAACAGGCCTACCTTACCAATAGCAATCATGCAGTCTGCATTGAAGATATATCGGGGCAAGGAGCGCATTAGCTTGTTGATGTGGTCCTTGCCCCAAGAGCCTATGGGGCAAATTCACTAAACGGCGAAAATTCGCCATCGCTGGCTTCGCGCACATCACAACACTTCGCCAGGGCAATGCTAGTTCACGAAGATCCGAAGTTGCGCACAGGGTAACAAACAGTGGCGAAATTACGCTCAGCAGATCGAAGTTACACTAGCGTTGGCTAATTAGCATACGGCGTGCAGTTAAAGTACAATGGCCGCATATGCTGCAGCAAATACATTACACAAGGCCAGGGAACCTTAATACAATTATATAAAGTTGTTATAATGCCCTACACATGTGCCCACAGTATAGTTTAGGTGCCATATGTTAGCAAATGTAGGGGGGAAGAAGGATACCTCAAAAAAAAATTTACAATCTTTTTCAGTCCATCACCCTTTAAATAGGAAGAAAAAGTCAGCGTTTTTTGGGACTTAGAAAAATGTTCAACTATTTTTTGAGGAAGGTCTATCTACTCGATTGCATTTCACCTGGTCTGATGTGGAGAAGGCAAGTCTGGTGATAGAGGTAACGGTCAGTAATATCAAAAACTTAGTGAATTTGCATAACACTACCAAAAATTTGCCTGGCACTAGAGGGCGAAGTTGCCCCAGAGTCTATCTCCTTGGCCACCTACCGTTAGTAAATCTGGCAAAGTGCCGGAATGACGTCACGCTGACGAATTTTCGCCAGAGTTAGCCACTTCGCCCTTTAGTAAATTTCCCCCATATATCTCCCTAGGGTCAAACAATAAGACCAGCCACCTCAAGGCGGGCATATTAGGAAAATACCCTCTCTTTTGCCACCCTCATCAAACAATCAGATGTTTCAATGTATGGTCAGCTTTAGTACATACATGTATCTCTTTCACTACTCTTACCAACCCCCAACAATCTTGCACTCAATGACAGTACCTGCAAATGTAATTCCAAGCAACAATGACCAGCACAAAGTGCTTACACAATTACATTCAGACAATTGTTACACCAGCTACAATAGTTACAGAGCTGAATGGGGGTCATTTCCATGAAGCCTGTGGATCTGCTAAAAGTCACACGTGCCAATTACCATCTTCTTTTGTGCCACCATTGGGTTTATATCCCATTGTATTATACAGATCTTATATGCGCTATCTGCCCTGTGCCATTTAGTCCTATTTCAGCTTGAATGGCTGTCCTCATGGCTACACAGCAGTTAGTTAATATAAACTATAGCAGAGTTTCTGAAGCAAACACATCAGTTGTATCTGTGCAGTGCAACACTACAATATATTTTATTTACTTTAAAGGAACAGTTCAGTATAAAAACTGGATAAATAGGCTGTGCAAAATAAAAAAATGTTTCTAATATAGTTAGTTAGCCAAAAATGTAATGTATAAAGGTTGAAGTGACTGGGGTGTGTAACATAAAAGCCAGAACACTACTACAGCTCTCTTGGTTTACACTGACTGGTTACCAGGCAGTAACCAATCAGAGACTTGAGAGGGTACATTGGTCATAACTGTTGCTTTTGAATCTGAGCTGAATGCTGAGGATCAATTACAAACTCACTGAACAGAAATGTACCATGTGGCTCCCTTTAAAGTCGCTGACTAACTCAGAGTTGAAAAGCAGGAAGTAGTGTTCTGGCTATTATGTTACACATCCAGTCACTCCAGCCTTTATATATTACATTTTTGGCTAACTATATTAGAACATGTTTTATTTTTTACTCAGCCTATCTATTTATCACGTTTTTATTTTTACACTGAAATGTTCCTTTAAAACACTAATTCTTTTGGTGTTACTGTCCATTTAATCAGCTGAGCAGTACATACTGCCTCCTAATTGCAATGGGTTGATAGGCCCAGTGAGCTCTTCCAGCTGATTGCTATTTTCAAGGTTAATTGATCCAAGTGAATCTGTCTCAAATGGTTAATCTACTGCTCTGATTTGCTTCTCCTCTGTCAGAAAGGAGTATGAAGTGCAATCAACAGAACAAAAATGCTGCAAATATGGTACCAGCCCAGCGGTACAGAAGCCAACAGTAGTGCTACCCCATGCCTCCAGATTATGTCCCCATCACTACTGAACTATGACAGCTTGGTAATGTCATTTCTTGCTCTATAATCATCTTTCTATGACACCATATGATAACAAATAACCGGTCCTTTGGGCTGGCCAGGAAAATAAAGAGTAGGAGGAGAATACTCACAACTTCAGAGGCATGGATCATTACTGTTATCAGCTACTGTACATTTGGCTGGATCTTTAGTGTTATGGCTGAACTGGAGCCCTCAACGTGGCACATATACCATCTGTTGTTCAACATGAGTGCAATGAATACTGTACACCATTTTAGTGATTAAAATATGTAAAAAAAAAAAAGGATGGTTTTTATTGTTTCTTTGGCAAACAGGGAAACTGACCGTCATTAGATGATTCCCAAAGCTCAAATTAGCAGAATTCCATTATGCAGGGGGATTCTCTGTGCGATGTGAATCTAACCATCTACCTCTCTATGACCAAACACAGAGCAGCTTCCGTTTGTTTTGCCACAGATTGTTTGTGATGAAAACAAGAGGCAAAAAGTATGTAGCATAAGCCATATTCATTGCACTCATGCTGAACAAGGAGTGTACTGCCCCTTTAATGCAGTGTGACCTTGAAAGTAAGGAAAACAGAATGTTTTTCCTACATGTTGCTCAAGTTTAAATATTCCAGTGAGGGTTTTAAATTCAGTTCAGTTGACAGTAAGTCGACCTGCGCTCCCCAGCGTTCCGTTTTTTGGTGTTCAGCCGCAGGGGAGCGCAGGAATAGACGCAAGTCATTATTTGAAATGGGGCTGTACTCACTCAGGCGCGTGTAGGCGCCGAACGCAGGAAAAATGCAGCATGTTGCGTCTGAACCTGCATTCGGCGCCTACACGCGCCTGAGTGAGTACAGCCCCATTTCAAATAATGACTTGCGTCTATTCCTGTGCTCCCCTGCGGCTGAACGCCAAAAAACGGAACGCAGGGGAGCGCAGGTCGGAACGCTCATGTGTAAGAGCCCTAAAAGAGTGGAAGGGATCTGCAGCACTCCTGACTCCATTAACTGGAATAATGACAGGTGTAAGTCCACCTACATCAGCAGCAAAACATACGTTTATACATCACACAAAGATTGAAAAGAACTATTTTTTTACTGCCAATTTGTCACACATTGGGGTTTGCATGTTCCTTTCCATATACATATATTTATACATAAAAAAACAGTATTCTTAGTATATAGCCAGAGATACCACGGGATGTTACATATTGTCATCATCAGAATCGTCCTCCTCTTCTAAAGATTCCTATAATAAGAAAGATGTATAGTATGTCAGAACTAAAAGATTTCCAAATGAACTTTATATAAAACCAACAGTTTGCATGAAATTTACCTTTGCATATTTCTCTGCTTCTTCCCGAATATCTTTTGGGACAATTTCATGTTTTCCGTTGGTTACTGGTTGTAAGCAAATAAAAAAAAAATTGTCAATTTCACATTAATATGGAGGGAATTGAATTGATTGTCAAACAATATCAAATCCAAGCTCTGTAGCACAATATTAAACATTATTGCACTCTCATATGTGCAGTTAACAATGGTTTCTGCACCCCACCTGCCATAAATCATAGAAATTAGTGATGCACTGAATCCAGGATTCAGCCTTTTTCAGCAAAATTCGTATGCAGCCGAAACAAATCTGAAACCTAATTTGCATATGCTGAGGGGCGGGGAGGGAAATTGCGTGACTTTCTGTCACAAAACAAGGAAGTAAAAAATGTTTTCCCCTTCCCATCCCTAATCTGAATATGCCAATTGGAATTTGGTTCGGTATTCCAATAGTAGTGATCCAAAATAGTGAATTTGGTGTATCTCTAATATAAATGAGGGTGCCAATATGAAGTACCAACATCACACACTTTCCATGTTACACAACTATTTTTTTCCTGTCCTTCTTTAACTGCATTTTTCTGTACTCCCTTTTTCTTTGCTTAACTATTCGCCTTAAACTATTTTCCTTTTCTCTCTAATAATAAAACAGTACATACAATTAATCCTTATTGGAAACAATACCAGGTAATTGGGTTAATGTTTACATGATTTTCTAGTAGATTTAGGGCTCTTACACACAAGCGTTTTAAGCTGCGTTCCAGTTTCATGTGTTCAGCCACAGGGGGATTGCAGGAGTAAACGCACGCCATTACTGTCAAGGGGGCTGTACTTGCACAGACGCATGTAAGTGCCGAACGCAGGTATAATGCAACGTGCTGCATCTCAACCTGCGTTCGGTGCTTAAATGCATCTGTGTGAGTACAGCCCCCTTGACAGTAATGGCGTACGTTTACTCCTGCGCTCCACTGAAGTTGAACGCAGGGGAGAGCAGCACAAAACTCCAGAGTGTAAGAGCCCTTAAGGTATGACGATCCAAAATATGGAAAAATCCATTATCTGGAAAATCCCAGGTCCCTAGCATTCTAGATAGCAGGTCCCACACCTGTACATCATTTCTGAATTCACAACATTTTTGCAGTGCTTTACAGAGATGATACATCATTTACATCAGTCCCTGCCCCAGTGGAGAGTACGAAGGTCCCTATAACATTCACACATGCTATGGGAACTTTTATCAGAAGCCAATGAAGCTGCTTGTATGTGTTTGGAGTGTGGGAGGAACCCCATGCAGACACAGGGATAACATGCAAATTCCTTGCAGAAAATGTCGTGCAATCAAACCTAAAAGCAGCAGTGGTAACCTTTGCATCATCACCTTGCTGCCCCAATTAACACACATGGCTGAGCGGTGAAAAACATTTGAACTGTACATCAAATATATATGCTAAGAAAACTGTATTTACTGCTCACTCCCACTTCATGCATAACATAAATGCTGTTAAGAATCACACAAGGGAGTAAGTATATCTTACTTTTGCCAACCCAGCTTAGTTCCAGTTCAAATGACTTATCTTTCACTTCATCATGGACAATGTAGATTCTGTGAAAACGAGACAGATTATCGTCAGAAATCTAACAATTCAACAGCAGAATGAAAAATAACTGTCCCTGTACTGATATATATATATACACTGTATATATATATCGCAACAATATGTTTTTGTAATATAGGAAAGTCAAAGCAAAAGTTGTGCCTCTACACAGCATTACCCACACTCAGCGGTGCTGCATATATAGAAGAAGAATATAGTACAGTGCTTCTCCGAGTTGTGCTGGATTTAAATATTTTTTTACTGGTCACAAAATGAATGCTTCTATTTATAAATGTCAATTAATTGGGAAGATCATTTACTGCAATTTATTTGCACTGCACTTTATATGAACAGACCACAATGATGTCATTTGATTAACTCTCAATGAATTAGTGACTGCACTTTATATAGAAATCAATTGATTGCTTTTTAATAATCACTCAAGGAACCCTTTTTGATTAGAATTTACGTGAATTTATTAATTTTCTAATATTGCACTGCACTTTAGTAATTTATTTAAACCATAAGTCAAATAAGACGGTCACCAAGGTGAGGTCATTAGTACTGGGGTACAGTTAATAACCAATTTCTGCAATTGCAGTGTATAGAAAGATAGTTTCTAACTGACGAGTTGTAGTTGATATAAGTGGGGTACTTTGCTCTGGCAAGATTTAAAATCCTGCGAGGAGAAGAGACTGCAGTGCTGTAAGTTATAGGCAACGTTGTACTTTATGCATGGGGCTCTAAATGTAGCTCTTCTGTCATCGGAAAACATGTTTTTTTCGAAATGCATCAGTTAATAGTGCTACTCCAGCAGAATTCTGCACTGAAATCCATTTCTCAAAAGAACAGATTTTTTTATATTCAATTTTGAAATCTGACATGGGGCTAGACATTTTGCCAATTTCCCAGCTGCCCCTGGTCATGTGACTTGTGCCTGCACTTTAGGAGAGAAATGCTTTCTGGCAGGCTGCTGTTTTTCCTTCTCAATGTAACTGAATGTGTCTCAGTGGGACATGGGTTTTTACTATTGAGTGTTGTTCTTAGATCTACCAGGCAGCTGTTATCTTGTGGTAGGGAGCGGTTATCTGGTTACCTTCCCATTGTTCTTTTGTTTGGCTGCTGGGGGGGAAAGGGAGGGGGTGATATCACTCCAACTTGCAGTACAGCAGTAAAGAGTGATTGAAGTTTATCAGAGCACAAGTCACATGACTTGGGGCAGCTGGGAAATTAACAATATGTCTAGCCCCATGTCAGATTTCAAAATCAAATATAAAAAAATCTGTTTGCTCTTTTGAGAAATGGATTTCAGTGCAGAATTCTGCTGGAGCAGCACTATTAACTGATTCATTTTGAAATTTTTTTTTTCCCATGACAGTATCCCTTTAATGTCCAAAGTGCCCAATATCTCAGTAAAGTAAGTATGAAATTGATCTTCCTGTTGCAACTATAACAGCTACTTGTCCAACTAGATGGGGGAAATTGTTGGTGGGCAGAGCCAGGCCAAGAAAAACTTGTGCCTGAGGCAATACTACATGTCAAACTTGGCAGTCTTATACTTACATTTTTGCTACCTCTTTGACTACATCACGGCAGGTCAATTCTTTCATCTGTTAAGTACAAACATATATATATATATGTATATGTTTACATGAAAAAAAGCACTTGCAGCTTTTGTTACAATAACCTGGGTTTAAACATCATAAATGTGACATGTAGTAAAAGAATTGGCCAGGGTCCTAAATGCTAATGAATATTATTTTTTTTATAAAGTGGCAATATGTTTATGTTTTGTTCATGATTCACCGTCTCTGTTACAGGAAGATTGCCATCTAGGCCATACATGCACTCTTCTTGCAGCATGGGAATTAATATACACGCTCCATGCAAATAGCTGTTTTTTAATGTTAATTCTATATGCTGCCTAGCACTTCCAACTCCATTGTCTCTGCCTCAACCACCCTTATCAGTGCCACAGGTCTCCTGATAATTCTCTTACAAAAAAGAACTATATCGCACAGTGTGATGCAGGCGTGGGCTGACCCAAAGTGGCTAATCATTGCAGATCAGCAATAGAAGCCTTTCTAGGAAGTTTTTACATTGCCTGCCTGGAGAAACAGAGTCACAGCTTTTACAGGCCCATACATGGCCAGCTTAAGGCTAGTGCCACATTGTGGCTGAAAATCGTTCTGCAGATATATGCAGGCCAACAATCAGCCCCTATGCGTGCAGTAATCTCCACTTCTGTTCACATAAGGAACCATTGTGTCCGCTCTTGTGGTGATTTTGTTGTGAAAATGCAAAGTCTGGTTTCTCTTCACCAAAATCCGCCGTGTGTTTGCGCTGGAGTTGACACAAGAGGTCCTTATGTGAACAGGAGAGGAAGCTACTGCCTGCGTAGGAGCGGATTTTCAGTCTGCGTATTACAGAAGACCGATTTCAGCATCAGTGTGGCACTAGCCTAAAGGTGGCCATACACAGGCCGATAAAAGCTGCCGACAGACCGAGTCAGCAGCTTATTGGCCCGTGTGTGGGGCCCGTCCAATACCTAGCCGACAGGGGTTAAAATCCCGTGAGATCTCAGACCAAATCTGTTTGTTGATGCCGCGCTCCGACCACCCATATTCCTTATGACCCGATCATTGGGCCCTAGGGCCCACAATCGGATCATCCTATCTCCCTCCTCAAGGTGGGCATATCAGGGAGAGATACGCTTGCCAAACGATCAGATCTCCATGTTATGAACACCTTTACACAGCACCGACCAAGCACTCTAAGAACTGTGACCATGTTTCTGTCAGGGACAAGTGATTACATTCTAAGAAGAAATAATTAGCAGTAAAACGTCCCTTTAAGGTAGCTTTTCTATAGAAAAAAAAAACACGAGGACACTTCCATGTCTACAAAGTGCTACAGCCAAGTGATTGCTAGGTTAATCTAATAACACACGGAATGCCATTGTTTCACTAGATCCTATGGATTTTAGTTTTTGCTTAGACAAGGACCTCCACTCCAGCTCCACTTTGTATGAATAAAATGAAAATCTATAGCTAAATATGAATCCCTGGACAACAAATCGTGCAAATACATGTTGTGCAACATTATATAACAGTATAAAAATACAAGTGACTGGTCAAAGCAGTAACACAAGAGTTGCAGAGTAGAGATCACAAAAGAGGTCTGTTCCGCTTCCTAGTGAACGGAAAAATGCAGTGTCAACAGCAATCGCTTGTGCCAATGGGCTGTCAGAAATATCCGCAAAACAGGAGTTTTTTTTACCAAGGTACAGCCCCCTACCAGCATAAGTCTCTGCCAAAGGCAGCACAGTACCCATTCAAGTGAAAAGGAGTTTTGGCCTCTACAGTTCTTTGTTGGCCGGTGTTCCAGAGCCTCATAGGTGGGACTGTGTATTTGATTTTCTGTTAGTTAGTAATTTGTGCAGCAAAGTTCTGGCAGTGTGATATGCAGTAGCTCTATCTCTATTTATCGTGACCTTGAAACATACATTAAAGAAACAGTAACAACAAATAATTCAATTGTATCAAAGTAAGTAGAATATACTTAATATACGTTGTGTGTTTGCTTCAGAAAGACTATTACAGTTTATAAAAACAAAGCTGCTGTTTAGCACATTGAGTGGGTTTACAAGTGTTAAAGGGTTCATCAGAAGGTTAAGGCTGTACATGGAAATAAGGTAAATGCCAAACGGGGCTGAAAATTCACATGTTGAAATACACAGGCCGAGAATCAGCCCCTTCACCGGCATTAGAATTCTTTGCTTCCTGCACAATTGAATGAGCCCGGGTGTGCGGCTGATTTCAGTGAAGAAACACGAGACTTTTCCTTCACCTGAGCCAACACTAGGGATGCACCCAATCCAGGATTTGGTTCGGTATTCGCCCTTTTAAGCAGGATTTGGATTCGTCCAAATCCTTGTGCATGGCCGAACCAAATCCTAATTTGCGGATGTAAATTAGGGGTGGGAAGGGAAATCCCATGACTTTTCATCACAAAGCAATGAAGTAAAAAAAAAAAAATAATGTTCCCACTTTTTCCTTTCCTGGCACTAATTTGCATATGCAAATTAGGATCTGTTTGGTATTCGGCTGAATCTTTCACAAAGGATCCGGTGCATCCTTAGCCAAAGCGTTTCCATGTGCAGGCAGAACAGGGTGCTAATGCCAACGTAGGATCCTTGGCCTGCGTATTTCTGCAGACCGATTCTCAGCCCCGTCTAGCATTAGCCTAACGGTGGTAGCGTTATTTGCTGGATCCTTATAATATAGGAAAGGGTCTAGATAATTTAAGTTGCAGTATTTATAGTAGATACAATAAGATCTTAAAGGAAAACAACACACATCCCAAAAACTTATTGTAAAATTGCTTAGTTATCTTTTTAGCACTTTCACTACTTAAAGCAATGTTTCCTTCTGTAGTGCTTTCTTGATATTAGCGGTTTTATAGCATCAATGCATGCTTTCTCTGCAGCTGCTATGCTGGCTGCCAAAGGTTATGACACTGATGCAGGTGATACAATGTCTGGAGACAATGCCTGCTGAACTCAAATATCGTGAATAAAAAAAAAAAAATTATTCTACAGGAAAAAAAAAAAAAGATAAATAAAATAAGTGATCAGAAGAGAATTCTGAGCAATTTTACATTAACTTTTTTGGGGGGAGGGGAATTTCCTCCTTGAATAAGAAGAAATACTTAATCACAAATATGAAGCCATTTACTTGACACACTTTTCTTCTAACACTGACTGTGCATAGTGTTGTGCTTAGAGAGTTAAGTACTTCTGAAGATCTAGCCTAGCAGACACCCACAATAGCAATTAGATCTAATAGGACCCTATATCTCATTAGTTCAAAATCCTACCTGAAGCTTTTCAATTTCTGTCTTAGCAGCCTGTTTGGCCTTCCCGATTGCACAACCCCAGTAGCCCTGAAATAGACAAGAAAAACAGATTTTTGTAATTTAACATCTTGCATAATCCTACACGGTACATATCAAGCAGAATATGTCACTGTTGCACATGCAGTTTTGCTGTAAAATATATAACTATATGTCATGTTACTTAAAATCATGAACTCAAGGTTAATTCTATAAATATAAGTTATTAGGTAAATGGATGGAATTTCACCCAGTAATAGACCTGTAATCACACAACTACACACACACATTCTCTACAAAACATGTTTAGGAACATTTGTGAATTGGAATTGATTTTAGCCTGTGAATAGCGCCACCTGGTGTCTAGTATCTAAAAACTCTACTGGTAGGGAACCAACTGATGAAAGGGAAGACCCATAGCATTATCTCATCTCCTGGAGGTATGTCTCAGATGTGCTGTCATTTAAATTACTCTTCAGAATTTATTTTTTTTTTTTAATTCCATTTTCTATAAAGGAATCTTTTCCCAATCTCATTATGCTGTCTGCATTTTGTCAGTCAGAAGGCGGCAGCAAATAGTTCAAAAACATAATGCTAAAAAAAGTTGCTAAGAAGTGGACATTCTATACTAAAAGCTACGTTGCTATGATGGCTATCCAGCCTCATATTTGAGGCCTGTGCTACGTATAAAACATTGTGACACCGCTGGCTTCATTCATATGCTTTTAAATCAAACTATTCTTAGCCATGACGAACAAACAAAAACATTTCATGCTTGTTTAACTTACATAGGAAATGCCTGATGGATCAACCATGTATAATTGAGCACCATCGTCTTCATTATAAGATCCCAACATGAAACTGTAAAGAAAAAACATTGATGAAAAGAATACTACTTTTTTTTTTTAAATACAAAATAAATATTACCAGTAGCCAAGAGTGATAAACAAACCCTTACTACTAGTAATGATTATAAAGCAATAACATTTTGGGGAATGCATTCAGGCAGCTGATAAACTCTATTTGGGGAAACTATTATTACTAGTGCTTCTGTACAAAAGACTACCTTGTTTGACTATGTAAAGATTTCAGAAATGAATAAAACTGGATAACTGATACTTTATTTGATCTTTCCTTTGTTCTTCACTCCTTGCTCAGAACAAAAGAAGCTCCTTACAGCCGGATACTGTACTAGCCAAGTATGAAGGTTCCAGAGCAGCAGTACACAAGGAAAAGTTAAACTAAAGAAATAAGCTAGAAATGTTGTTTGTTATGTTTTGTGCTTCTGTACCAGCTCCAGGCAACCACAACCCTTTAGCAGTAAAGATCTGTGTCTCCAAAGATGCCCCTGTAGCTCCCCATCTTCTTTTCTGCTGATTCACTGCACATGCTCTGTGCTGCTGTCACTTACAGAGCTAAGAGACTGACTCAAAACACACAGTACACATAGACTATAAATGACACAGTATAAGGCTGATTAGTAATTAATATGGATTATTGCTACATGGCAGCTCAGAAACCAGTGCAATTAGCATCAGAATTAAATAATCAGCCCTGTAGCATCAGCTTGTATGACAGGCCAACCTCATTTTCTGCTTGATGATTTGTGACGACCCCTAAACTTAGCTTCTCAACAGCTGCTCAGAAGCCCAGTGAGCATGCGAGTGTCAAAGACACTTTCCAAGATAGTGACCCCCTGGGACAAGTTTGAAGTCCTGGATCATTGCTGCTATTCAGAAGCTGGAACTTTTGGCTGGTGCAATAAGTTCAGTATATAAAACATGGCATTTTTAGTCATATTCATTTTCAAGGTTTCCTTCTCCTTTAAAAACCAGAGCACTGACTTCTATCAGCCTGAAAACATTTCTACAGTTATCAGTGTTGCAAAATGCTTCTCAGTAGCCAACTGTCCCTTAACATTATTTGTAATTCACATTAATGGCGTACTTAAAGGAGAATGACCTCATGAAAGCAATATGTCAGTGTGGCACTACCCTGGGCCAGTGCATTTTTTAAAGTGGATTACCAGCCCACAGTACCAAGTAAAGCTGGTTGTTTATAGGCAGAATCGCTAGTATGGTAAGGTTGCCAAAGTGGATCTGGGATCTGGCTGCCCATGTGCTGGGCCAAATTGAACTTATTCTAGGGTTAATCTGATCACACAAAGACCCCCATCAGACAAGAACAACCACCATGCGGGTCCTTGTCTAACAGAAATTTCAAACCTCCCCAATACTGATTTTTAGCGACTTGTTCAGGAGGGACGGTTTTAATCGGCCTGTGTATGGCCAGCTGAAGAGACTAGAATTAAATGGGTGCTTAAAGGGATTCTTTAATGATTTTTATGGTGTATTTTTTTATTTCTAAAATACACTGTTTACACTGCAAATAATTCACTCTACAATATAAAATGTAATTTTTTATGAAGTATTCATCATACCTGCATCCAAATGGTCGGACAGCACTGTACAGTGTGTATGCATGCGCATACATGGCTACTCTGTCTGAAAGATGCTGAAATACAAGACGTGGAAGGCAGAGGGAAACAAATTACTTTTTAATGTTAACAATGACATTAATAAAAACAAGCAGTGATTAATAAGGAAACAAAAGTACCTTTAAAGGAATGTCATAGCCATAGTTTGCCCGGAAATTTGAGGCTTCTTCTCTTGCAATATCAGCTAAGGACCGTGCATCTGCCAAAAGACCTGCAACTGCCTACAAAACCAACATATATGCAGAGTGATGTATTATACTGTATACTAATGCATCTGTTACTCCTACACAATTAAAGGGCCACTAACAATAAGATGAAAAGATTTCATATACTATTATTAACCTTCCTTTGGTTAATCTTAGTTTAATGTTCTTAATAAACAGACGTCAGCTCCTTACCATGCCGACATGACGATCTACATTAAAGATGCGCTTGTTAGAACCTTCTTCATATAGTTTGGACAACACAAGTTTCTCTACTCCAAACACAACTCCATCTTTACATCTGATGCTAATTGCAGTGCTAAAAGGTAGAGGGGGGGGGGGAATTGCACATTAAAGGCAATATAAAATACACATGCCATTATAAGTCATTTAATAATTATTGTCGGATCCCCAAAAACACAGGTTTCTATCCATTTGTGAATATATTGCACTGCAGGCTCAAGACCACAAAGGGGGAAAAACATTATTTACACATACAATTACAGCGTAAATGCTTTAGGGTATGGTCACAGGTGAACTAGCACAAGTTTTTGAGAGAGAGAGAGACTGTATCTCTTTGTGTTGTTAATAAATATATCCCTGTTCTTACAGATGAATACTTGTGTTTCATCTGCTGGATAGATTCATGTTGGTTTAGAAATAAATGTACCAATTTTTCTGTTTGTTTTTGTTTCTTACATTTCTTTAAAATGACTAAAGATTTACAGACTAATATATACACTTTGGCATTATATGGTGTCCTACTCAGGAAGGGGAGGGCATTATTGGGTTCTATGTTAATAATCCCTTCTTTATTGTATTTGATATGACTGTTTCAGTTTCAGATAAGGAACTGAAAAAAAAAAAAAAATCAAGTACCGCTATGTTCACACAAACCTGACAAGTGGGCAGTCCCTGTACCTTTTGAATAAACTATATTTATTTTATATTATAAGAGCAGGTTAGCGTTTTAACTATGATGGCGTTAGACAGTTGTGCAGACATTGGTCTAATGCAAAATCAACTGTACCACTGAAGCTACGCTTATTAGTCAACACTGTTCCTAGATAGATAGATAGATAGAGAATTAATTTTAAAACAAGAACACCTAATTTATGTCTGAGAAACAGATTAGTACCAAACATACAAACTGTATGACCTATTTTGCCTCTGCACTTTTCTGAGAACAGTCATAGGGTATCACAAGTAAAGTTGGCCATACACCTAGAGATTTGCTCGTTTGGTGATTTCGCCAAATGAGCGGATCTCTCCCCAATATGCCCACCTTCAAGGTGGGCAATATCGAGCTGATCATAATGAAAGCAATACAGGTGGTCGGATTGCAGGACCGCATCAACGAACAGATGCTGTCTGTGATCAGGATTTTTACCCCTGCTCGATCGACAACTGGCCGACTCTCTGCCATACATTGATTAGGGAAGCCCGTCAGAGGGCCCCAGAAACGGCCAATGAGCATTCAACTCGGCCCATGTATGGCCACCTTAAGATGGCAGATACTTGACAAAATTAAAATAAAAGCTTGACAGGATAAGATAAATGTATTGTTACAGTGCGAGTCCTATTGGATTTGGCTATATTAATATACAACGAACTATAAAGCTGCACAGTCCCGCAATGGACAGGACATTTTGGTTTTAATGAATTTGAAATAAAAGTTGAATTTTACCCATACGAAGTGACGTCCGGTAGTGCTTGCCTTCTCTTCTATACTATTGGATTTGGGCTCTTCAAACCAAGGTTCCTTGTGCCTTAATAAGGAGTTTAACCTATCATGCTATTTGTAAATTATGTAAATTTTAAAACTGGTTTTAATGTGTTATTCAGAATAATTTTTTTTTGCTTTATAGAGAGCAATATTGACTTTGAGTAAACCAGGGACAGAATGCCCTCCTCGACGGACAGGGTCTTAAATGTAATTTGTTTACATTATGTTGCAACATAGTATCCTACAAAATCCTAACATTGCTTGGCTACTGTTTTTTTTGTCGTTGTTACAATTGTATTGTAGTATTGTGTTTTTTTTCACTATGTGACATTATGGACTTATATTATGGACATTGGACATTTCACTTCAAATTTATGGGTTTGTTTTTTTGTTTCAAGTTTATTGCATCAAGAGAATAGGTTAATTCTGATGATATCACTGGTGTTAAGCGTGTATTGTTTGTGCGCTCCATGATTTTAATATGAATGATTAATAAATTAATGTTTTTAGCTCCGCAAGTGCTCCCTGTTATTGGGACTTTCAATTGGATGTCACTGGTGTTACCCTATAAGAATTGCACTGCCTTACTTCCTTGGATGTCTGATGAACTGGCTTGCCCCAAACGTTACATCACTTGCATTTAATAAACATGCAGGGTCTATCCCGCTTGTAACAACCTTGTTGTGCCAGTTTCCATTCTACTTGCTACGAATTGGAGGGTGCTGATCCCTCAGTAGACACTTAGCAGGAGGTGGAACCATAGCTCTAAGGGTCATGGTGTTCAGGAGGGTTCTATGTCACCATACTATAAAAGACATACTAAATGCAGAGCATTGTGATCATGCTGGGCACAGGCTATCTATTGATTATTCTAAAAATCACACCAAAATTTTTCCAAAATACCGTATGCTTGGTTGTAGCTCTTATAAGTCTACATGTTTTTTTCATAAGAACTGAATTATTTTTCTTACCTGCTGTTCTCAACTGCTTTGGCTGCATACTCAACTTGAAATACCCGGCCATCTGGCGAAAACGTGGAGGCAGAAAGATCATACTGGAAAAGACATTTTTTAAAAAAAAATGTAAAACAGGAACACTGCTCACATGAACAATTGTCATTTTCATAGTGCCTTTGTATTTATTATATCTGCTATGCATTCTAAACATTAAACTACAAAGTATTTGAGACATTTATTCAGTAATTCATACAAAAATCTAGATTTGTATAGAGGAATCTGTGTGTGCACAGACACAAATACATATTTTGAAATCATATCATTCCCTAAAGTATTTACTAAGCCTGGAATAAACAGTTCCAAAGTTCTTCCATATCTCATAGTGCTCCAATCAAAAAAGATAGCAAGTCCCTTTTCCTTACTAAAGAAAGACATTCACAAAGATCCTCTAGTTTGGGACTGCATCAATGCAAATGCAACTAACTATATGGTCCTCACCACATGACATCTTCAAATTCACCCATCAGATATCTGGCTGATCTTTGGTCACATGTTTTTTGGCAGACAAGCTTCCAACTTGGGCTAAAGGGGGTCAAATTGACAGCATAAATCTGGCCATATATGGCCAGCTTTAAAGTGCCAAGTTAGACTGGGACAATAAGCAGCTTTATGCACATCCTAACAATTGTAATGAATTAGCAGCCTCATTTACAAGGGCTAGTAGGGACATTTAGGGTGTATTTATTAACAATGGAGAAAAACATCACCAGTGATGTTAGCCATAACAACCAGTCAGATCTTTGCTTTTGTTCTAATTTGTAGGCGACTGTTCAAATCTAATAGCGGATTGGTTGTTTGGGCAACAAAGGCAGCAATGTTCGTCTCCAAAGTAAATATACACAAGTGTTTTGTGATACACGGAAGTCTGAAATGTCCCCAAAAGTATGCGGTCTATTTAAATTGAACGATTTGCACAGTAGTTGCACAACATTTATGGCAAGATCAACAATGTTTTATTTAATAATTATTGTATTAAGAAATCATCAGATCAGTATAAAACATCAAATACATTTTATTTTGAGCATATCAGGAAAACAGATACATCTCTTTTCAACCTGATGACCATGGTGGTCTAAATGCACATTAGACGAATCACAGGGTGATACACGAGCAGCGCATTGGCCAATATTTGTTTTCGTACTTTTCTTATTATTTATCAGCTATGATACTTACTGGTGAGGCACAGAGCACTTAAAAGGAAGAAATATAACCTTTTTTTTTTTCATAATTTAACCAATGTTTTGTTTCAGTCCCTGATGCAGTGGAGCTTACAATCCAAAGTCCGCATGTCATTCACAACCGTTGCATCCGACTTGACGCCTGCGTTTTGGCACAGCGCATCGGATCCGGCACAATGGCGGGGAAATCGTCCGTGTGGTTATACCCTTAGAGTCTATGGGTATCTTTCATACGCAAAACAATTTGCTTATGACCAGTTGCAACCTTTTCTGGAAAAAATGTCAGCCTTCCTATATTCTTGTGTTTTTCCTTATTGATAACATTGGCATTGAGCATCATTTTTACCTTCCAGGCTGCTGAAATACTGGCCAGGTGCAACTATACCTCTGTACTACAGCAGGAAGAGAAGCCCCAGGCACTGACTCACTGTTTCTAAGGTAAATCCATTTTGCCCCACTCACACACAATATTATACAGTGTAGCTGAACATAAATACACAGTGTATGTAGCACCAGATGCTGAGCACAATAAGCCAATACTGCTGCCATGGTGACTAAGCAAGTTACTAAGCACAGCCCTACTTCACCCCAAGGGCCAGTGTATACATGTTGTGTGTATAAATATATATATATATATAGGTTAGGTTAGTGTGACAGAAGGCAGTCCAGCGTAGCCATAGTTGAAGCCCCAATATAACCAGCCATGAGCATTTCATTTGCATGCAGGTGCCTGTATTAAGCAGCCGTCCCGCGTATAGGGCCCCAGCGCACAAAGGTGTCAGCCCCTCACTAGCCGGGAACAGCTCATATAACATCCCGCTTCCCTAAGCACAACAGCTCGCACCCTGCCTGAAATGAAATGAAATAAAGAGCTGCGGCCAATGGCAGACACTCACCCCAGTACCGATAGAACTCATATTGGAGCGAGTAGGACACTGGCAGGCGGTGAGACGGCACTTTCGATTCTTCTGTTCCTCCACACGCCAACAACGCGAGATCCGATTGCTCGGGAATGGACCAATCCACTAACACGCTTCTGCTACGCAGCCGTAACCACGTGACATTGCCGGCGCAGCTTTGCAAGGAACAGGGCTTCATTTGCAGTGTTTGATAGGGCGACACCTAGTGGGGGGATGTGCCGGCCTGTACAATGCAGTTCTGAACTGTGTGTAGTACCACAACTGCCGTGTAATGTAAGTGTAGCATCACCATAACATACTACACATTTGTTTTCATGGCATAAGTAAGGACCGGACCGGATCCTCTACAAACTGCCTGTCGTTCAATAAACTGGACACTCCAGGGCCACCATAAGGGGATTGGGAGCAGGTCTGGACTCGGAGTCAAAATAGGCCTTGGCATTTCAAGTACACAGAGGCCCAAACAGCCCACTCCACCGTGACTGTCTATGGCACCTTCCAGCAGCCCCTCTGGCATTTGCCAGAACTCACAGATTGTCAGTCCTGTCCTGATTAGGAGTGGGACCTGCAATGCATTCTGAAATGTTTTCTACTTGAAAGCAAGAGGGCTTGGTGAGACAGAGGAAATCCAAGGATTATCAGTAGGGTTGCCACCTGGCCAGTAATAATGATGGTTGATCACAATGTTATTAATAGAGAAAAATGCTATATAGGTAGGCCGGTACTTTTTGCCAGAAAAGGTGGCAACCCTAATTATCAGGGATGCTACAGCTTCTCTTTATTTCCTTAAAGCCAATAAACAGATTTCTCATCAGGGCTGGTAGTCTTCAAACCCCCCCCCCCCCTCCACCAGAATTGCAGGATTATCTCCAGTGGCATAACTAGATTGTTATTGGACCCCACAGTATATTAATTTTAGGGCCCCCAGAGGTTTTCTGTTTTACCAATATATATTGAAACTGCACATTAATTAGGATGAAATTGGTAAGATAGTCTCCTTAATTGTTTTAAATAAGTTTTAGATCCAGTTTCTAACAAGTACGATTGGTATTGACATTCAGTGTCCTTACTATATGCGGATCCACACCCTACCAGCAACAAATCAGAGTATTCCAGATTGAATTCATCAGTGACGTTTAATAACAACTATTCCAACATTGAGAGTGAAGACAATATTGAGATTAAAAATACAGTCAAAAGATTTCAGATTTTAAACAGGATTAAAGTGCAGTGCATAGAGTTAAAAATAAATTAATAATGTACTGAAAGACTCAATGTGTAATCAATTAATTCCCAGCTCTAGGGCTAAAGTGCAATGCTGATTTTATAAATAGAACTTAGTCAATTAAGTTAATCACTTTATAAGTTAGTTACCAATTAATTACTCCTAATTTTCCATCCCCAAATTCATGATTATAAAGTGCAGTGCTATAAATAGACTTAAAATCCCAATCGAAACTTCAATATTAGTAGGTTAACCAGTAGTAGGTTTATATGACCAATATAAATTTAGGATATAAGACAAATAAAACCATGCACTTAATTCATATGAAATTAGATGAGAAAGGTGAAAAAAGAACGGTGGAGCTGTCCCAAAACTGGCAGCCTGTTATTTTCTTTCCCTGGGACACCACAAAGCAAAGGCAGGCAGGGTTATCGGGACTCTGGTCTCGTTGTTTAACTATTACTATCCTGGATCATGTATTACGAGCTCGTAATTGCTTTTAACCGACTTTTAGTAGCATTTGCTGGGATCTGGTCAAGAAGGGTTGGAGTGGTTCTAACCCACCTGAACTATTCATAATCTTATCTCTTCCTACTCTATTTTCCATGGGGCTGACGATTTGTGGATGGTTTTTTTAGAATAGCTTAATCTCTGAATCCAGGATAGTAATAGTTAAACAACAAGACCACAGTCCCGGTAACCCTCCCTGCCTTTGCTTTGTGGTGTCCCAGGGAAAGAAAATAATAGGCAGCCAGTTTTGGGACAGCTCCACCGTTCTTTTTTAACCTTTCTCATCTAATTTCATATGAATTAAGCGCATGGTCTTATATCCTAAATTTATATATATTTTAAGTCTATTTATAGTACTGCACTTTAAAATTATGAATATGGGGATGGAAAATTAGAGGACTAATTAATTGGTAACTAACTTATAAAGTGATTAACTTAATTGACTAAGTTCTATTTATTAAATCAGCATTGCACTTTAGCCCTAGAGCTGGGAATTAATTGGTTACACATAGAGTCTTTCAGCACATTATTAATTTACTTTTAACTCTATGCACTGCACTTTAATCCTGTAAAAATCTGAAATCTTTGGACTGAAAAGGCATTTTTAATCTCAATATTGTCTTCACTCTCAATGTTGGAATACCGTATATACTCGTGTATAAGCCGACCCGTGTATAAGCCGAGGTACCTAATTTTACCTACAAAAACTGGGAAAACGTATTGACTCGCGTATAAGCCTAGACACAACTACAGCCCTGTCTCCCAGCAGCGCACATTCTGCCAAAGCGACCCCCCAGCGATCAACCGGACTTCTTTGCAAAGCTGATGGTGACAGAGAATTACCAAACGGATTACTGTGTGCATTGTCCCACTGTCCCACTACCATGTGCAGAGGGTGCTGTTTGATATTGCCATCACTGTTAATCTTTTGTATAACCAACAGAGGGCACTGTGTGATATTGCAGTCACTGTTATTCTTTCATACAACCAACAGATGGCGCTGTGTGATATTGCAGTCACTGTTAATCTTTCATATAACCAACAGAGGGCGCTGTGTGATATTGCAGTCCCGGTTATTCTTTTATACAACCAACAGATGGCACTGTGTGATATTGCAGTCCCTGTTATTCTTTCATACAACCAACAGATGGCGCTGTGTGATATTGCAGTCCCTGTTATTCTTTCATACAACCAACAGATGGTGCTGTGTGATATTGCAGTCTCTGTTATTCTTTCATACAACCAACAGATGGCACTGTGTGATATTGCAGTCCCTGTTATTCTTTCATACAACCAACAGATGGCGCTGTGTGATATTGCAGTCTCTGTTATTCTTTCATACAACCAACAGATGGCACTGTGTGATATTGCAGTCCCTGTTATTCTTTCATACAACCAATAGATGGCGCTGTGTGATATTGCAGTCACTGTTAATCTTTCATATAACCAACAGAGGGCGCACTGTTATTCTTTCATATAACCAACAGAGGGCATTGTGGGATATTGCAGTCTCTCCCCAAGTGAACTGTTGGTATAGGAATGATTAAAAGTGACTGCAATCTCGGCAACTCGGGTACCGCTCACCCGCGTATAAGCCGAGGTAGACTTTTTCAGCACATTTTGGATGCTGAAAAACTCGGCTTATACACTACGTTATTAAACGTCACTGATGAATTCAATCTGGAATACTTTGTGATTTGTTGCTGGTAGGGTGTGGATCCGCATATAGTAAGGACACAATGTCCAATACCAATCGTACTTGTTAGAAAATGTAGTTGGTTTTAAGTAATTAAAGATTTTGGAGTGAGCTTTTAATTAATAATTAGTTATTGCAGGGAACTTTATTTTCTCTCTATAGAAAATAATTCTTCTTACATTAATTAGGGCTTCATGGGCCCCCTATACCTCCTGGGCCCCTCTGCAGGGTCTGCTTCCTCTGTAGTTATTCTTTCCTTACACTGAGTTCCAAATCTCCTAAAAAGACTTCTGAAACAGGAACCCTAAGACATTAAAGCCTGAAAAACAGACAACAGATAAGGCTACTGCAGGAATATTTTTGGGTCCTTTTAGTCAGAAAAAAAATCCATTTTTCCATATTCAGAATTTGTCCCCTAAAATGGCTGGTCCCCAGTGCACCACCTTCTTTCACAGCAGCAGAAGTTCTGTCTCTGCTTAAAACCTGTCATTGAGAGGTAGCCTCATCTGAGCGAGGCTACAGATGAATGACATGTGTAACAGTGAATGAATAAGTATAAGAGTCTGTCATTGAGCAATAGTGTTTGTGTTGTACAAAAACCCTGAATTCCGAATCCCATCCTGTAGCACTGTCATATGGGTAATGCTCTGGGAACTGTATCTAAAGACCACCAACTACAACTATATGGACCACATTTAGAAGGAAACATGCGTGTGCCATGAGTTAGCCAGTGTTTAACATTTTTGGCCAACCTTTACATGGAGGAAGAGTAAAGGAGAACCTTTAACGTGCTTAAGGGAAGTCATTGGTTAACAGGGCCACCCCCCACAGGGGCCAGGATTATTAGCCCCTCTTCAATCAGCCAAGTAGACAAAGTCCTCTTACTCAAACATTCAGAACACACCTCTAATATGCTCCTTTGTGTCAAAAATTGGCTACAATCCACTCAATCTCTGCCCATCACCCAAGCAACCCCCCCTCACTTCTGTCCCAGGGGTGGCAGTATTTTTTGTATGTAATAAAATGGTATAAGCAAAAGAATTATACTTGAAAAAATCTGCATATGTAAAGGGTCTCAGACATTTCTGTAATATCATGCAGGAGACTAATGCCATGGCGGCCAAAGCGTGTGTATTTATAATACCAAAATGTTTCCTAGCAGCAGGCAAAACTGAGAATGTGGCCTCTTCATTAAGCACATAAGCTGGCCATGCATGGGCCTCTAAAGCTTCACCAAGCTTTCAACATGTAGCCAAAATGACAGCCCCTAAACCTATATATGAAAACCTCCCTCACTGGGTGAATATCACATTGAGGTGAAGTTGTTCATCCTCTTCTGTAGGTCTGTATTGGTCCCCCATGGTGTATAATCTTTGGCATGGGAGATCAATTATCAAATTATGCCTGTGTGGTCAGTTGGGCAAAGATCAGATTGTTGTTGGTGACCTCATGAGTAAGGGGACCTTTGTGTTCATGGCTAGTTCAAAAGTGACTCAATTACCCTTTAGATTAGCCTAAACTAATCAGAAAGCCTCTTCACCATAAAAATTAGACTCCGCTACTACTACAAAAACTACTTCCAGTGTTTTTGTTAAGTCCACTCCAAACTACCCTCCTTCGTAGAAGCAGAACACAAGGTCACTGGCTGCCCTAGCCCATCCATAATTTTGTATAATGGCTTTTATAAATAGGCCTCTTATAACGCTACCTTTGTTCCGTGTATGTGCAGGAACCATGAAGCACCTACATATTGTGTATATAACTGGGATACGCCCTCCTCAAAACAAGAAATAAGGGAAGTGCTCCATCCCAAAAACACACAGCAGTGTTGTGCGCTGCTCTGGAGTTTATTATGACTGAATTGTAAAACATGGGATGATATATACATATATTAATATTATTTATCAAGTGTATTTGGGTTAGTGTTTGATAAGAAGGAATGTTTACAATAGAGATGTCCATGTTTTTGCCAGTGTTTCCTCTAAAATATGTGTCAATATGTTCAATACCCAGGCACCATTACATTAAACTAACAGTATAATATGCTCTGAGGGTTTCCATGCCAATATGATATTTAGGTCCATTACAATGCAGACATTCTGCATATTGCTTTAATAATATGCACAAAATAATAGGTTTGTCCACAACCTACACAAATGTAAGAGGGAATACTAGCTGCATCCCTCCAGCTGTCCTTCCACCACAATTCCCATCCTCCTTATCTGGTTGAGAAGGTAGACTGGACTTTCTTGGCTTACAAGGATCATTTGACGATTTCCTAAAATTTGCTACGGAGGTAAAACAAATTGAAAAAAAAGGCAACATTAAACCCAAGGCTTTACAGTTAGAACAATTTCAGGTTTGTTATTATGTGTAATAAATATCAGTCTTTCAGAAGAATCGCATCTTAAGCAAAGCAAGGTTTGGCGAGGCAAGGGAAAGCATTTACTTCTCAGTAGAAAAAGCTCTTTTCATCATTGGGGGTCCAGACTTGCTAACATCAAACATTATCTCAAGAGGTGGATTATTCAGGCAACACCAATCCGGTATACGTCCAGTCTGGTTATAATATTCTTTAGACACAGATCTGCTCCCCAGGATATCTTGAAGAGCTCCAAAAATCGCCCCTGGTAAAGAAGCAAAAAAGAAAAAAATGGCATTTACAAATACAAAACAGGCTGTAATTCTCTGTGCCAGGCCAAGGTATGAAGTAGAAAGATTTATGAAACCTGGCTATGTGTGCTTAACTCATATATAAGTCAATAACATTAAAGGGGTGGTTCACCTTTAAGTTACATTTTGGTTATAGATTTAAGTTATATTTTTGGCTAATTCTCAGCAACTTTTCAGTTGGCTTTGATTTTTTTTTTTTTTTATAGTTTTTTAATTATTTGCCTTCTTCAGCTGACTCTTTGCACTTTCAAATTGGAGTCACTGGCCCCATCTAAAAAACAAATGCTCTGTAAGGCTAAACATTTATTGTTATTGCTACTTTTTATTACTCTCAAGGTGAACAACCCCCTTTAAAATCATATTATAAGAATCGACATGTAGGGAAATGTTTGAAAAACTTTTTTGCCCCCCACCCCCACATTGCTTCCCACTTTTATGGATACTGTACCTCCAAGCCATGCCACACAGTTTGGCTTTGCAGGGGGAGTGTGAACTTTAAAGATCTTGGTAGCCAGAGTTTCTTTGTATTTTGGCTTTTCCACCAAGTAGTGTATCTCTGCCATAAGTCGGTGAAGGAATCCAGGCAACATAGCAGTACCGCCTATAATTACCAGATTTTCAGCCAGTTGTTTCCTTGTATCTATTGGGCACTGGTCAATAAATAAATAAATAAATGTTAATTCGCTGACACCCACAAAATGTTTCCAAAACTTCAAATGCACATCCACTCAGACTCCCTTATTCAACTAGGCATTTTGTACAATTATGGATAAGAATATGCAGCTTCCAAAAACCTCCAATTCCACTAACTCCAGACTGCAGATGGAATCTCATCTCCTTAAATAATAGAATTTTTTGTTTGTTTATTTCATACTACTCAATATCTGCATATTGCCAACTGCAAACAGAAATGCTAAAATATGAAACGTTCTCAGCTACTACTTTTCCCAACTACTGCCATTTTTCTTTCACATGCCTACCCTCTTCTTTATCACAGCCCTTTATCACATTTAGAGCACCGGGTTTACAGGACAAGAGCGGTGGAAGTGCTCATTTTAAAACATTATTTATTGTAAATTATGAAATGCAGTTTCCCTTCCCTCTTCAGAACCTATGCTTTAAATGTGATAAACGGACAGTTCTAAAATTAAGGTTTAATACACTGTATATCCTAATATTCTAAGACAATTTTTAATATGTCTTCAGTTTTTAAGGTTTTTAAGCCATTCATAGTTTTTAAGCCATTCATTTTATTCTGCCTTGCACCAGATTGAAGTTCCAAATGCTGTATGGCATATAACTCCCCCACTTAATCAGTCTTTCATGCTTCCTAGGGTTAGTGGATTCAGATTAAAGTTTATACTCAAAACTCAAAGAACTGCTGGTTAAAGCTCTTTCTATTATACTTTAAGGGATTGTTCAGTGTAAAAATAAAAACTGGGTAAATAAATAGGCTGTGCAAAATATAAAATGTTTTCAATATAGTTAATTAGTCAAATATGTAAAGTATAAAGGCTGGAGCGACTGGATGTCTAACATAATAGCCAGAACACTACTTCCTGTTTCTCAGCTCTCTGATTGGTTACCAGTCAGTGACTTGAAGGGGCCATATGGGTCATAACCATTAGGTTTTTAATCTGAGCTTCGTGCTATGGTTCAAAACCAAACTAACTGAACAGTTATGTCCTATATGGCCCCTCTTCAAGTCACTGACAGAGTTAAGAGAGATGTAAAGCAGGAAGTTGAGTTTTGGCTATTATGTTAGACATCCAGTCACTCCAGCCTTTATAGATTACATTTTTGGCTAACTATATTCGACACATTTTTTATTTTGCACAGCATTTACCCAGTTTTTATTTTTACATTGAACTGTTCCTTTAAAGTTTGTTTGAAGTTGAAAAGTTCCCTTAACACACTCTAAATGATTCCATAAAACAGAACAGCATAGTTACTATAACAATCAGGCCTTAATCCATATTTTTGATTATCCACAGTCTTCAAAATAGTTAAATCTCTGACTGGTCTATAAGCCTCCTTCTTTCTTGGCAAACTGCTGCACAAGAACTGAAAATACCGTTTATGCAAAAAAAGCAATAGTTATAACTCTGGACCTTAGAACCCTGAGGCTTCTCTAAACCAGCTAATAATTTAATTAGCCAATTTCAGTTGAATCACTATTCCAGTAGTCCATGTGATCAACTCTAAATATGATCTACTTCATCAGTTCCCTGTCATGTGCACATACAATTTAAAGGCCACACCACACTACCTCCAAAAATGAATGACCTCTTTAAGCACAAGATGTTTTAACATAATTGTAGTGGATATTGCCGTTATACTGTTACATTTATAATATTAGAAAAATCTGGCTTTCCACAGGTGGCCTGCAGGCAGGTAGATCACATATCCTAAAAATCACCCTGCATGTGACTTAGTTAGCCACCAACACAACTATTCACCTGAACAAGCGAATCCAGTATTAAGGAAGCAACAGACTTCTCTTCATTGTCCTGCTCGAAAAGCAGTTCTGCAACAGAATCCCTGCAAAACAGAAGTGTAACTTCTAGCTTAAAATTTAAAGCAACAGAAACACTACAAACTTTCTTTCCTTGTGAGCAATACTACTGCCAGACCTTAGCAGTTATTTGAAGCTGGTCATAAACAAATAGATGATCTTGGATAATATATATATTTTTTAAATGTACTACATGCCTGTGTGGCAGACTCTAAGGTAAAAAAAAGTGATGTTATTCAACTAGATGGCAGCCAGTTTGTCTGGCCAGACAATAAATTCAGTTTAACAAGGTATTCTATCAACATCTGTGGAAGCTTATTGGGCAAGTCTGAAGTGGCAGGGGCAAACACTTAGGGGTCTATTTATCATGCAGTGTTAAAAGTGGAGTGACATTACCGGTGGTGTTGCTCATAGCAACCAATCAGATACTTGCATTTATTTTCTAACTGTGAAAATCGAATTGATGATTGGTTGTTCTGGGCAACATCACCAGTAATGCTTTACTCCACTTTTTACACAGCATGATAAGTAGGCCCCTTACTTGCAGCCCACTGAAATCCACTCCAATATCTTTTGAACACCACATCAGGTATGTGAGTAACCTATATTCACTCACAAAATGTTTCATGGGGTAGGGAATTACAGTGCTGTGTAGGCAGGAGCAAGGGCTGATTCAAGTAGCTTCAACTACATTAAAAACGTCAAAGTTTTGGTCTCCACCATAATACTAGTTTAGAGATTAAAACCTGGTCTTTACATTGATTTTACCTACACATCTTGAACGGGATTCAAAGTAGGCCCTGGCATTTCAAGTACACAGTCCAAAGTGCTCCCCAAATGCCCAATAAATAGTGATTGTCTTTCAGAAGCCTCTCTGGCATTTGGCAGAATCCACAGATTATCAGGCCTCCTTACCTTATAGAACCTTTAACATGCAAAATCTTTTGTCCATCCAAGGGATAGTCAACATCAGGTGGTGGCACGGGGCGCTAAGGATGAAAACAAGGAAACTTACAATGAAAAAAGGTAAGTGCACAGAATAGTAGTCACACTTCATTTCCATCCAGAAATCAATGGGTTGCAAAAAAGATGTTCTATCCTAACTTTGGGGTAATAAAAATCAATATAAATTGTACCTCAGCAGTGCCATCCAAATTAAATTTTGCAGCTTGAAGTTTTAGTCCTCTCTGGAGGTCACTCACAAAGCAGATGCGCACTTTAAAGAAAGAGAAATACAATTACCTGATATGCCACAATATAATGTCTACACAAACTGTTTTGTGGCTGCTGTATAAACCCACTTGACACTTAGGGGAGTTGTTACCACTGGAGACAAACATCACCTGTGATTTTGCCCATAGCAACCAATCAAAAATTCGATTTGAACAGTCACCTACAAGTTAGACCTGATTGGTTGCTATGGGAAACCACTGGTGATGCTGGTCTCCAATGTTAATAAATATGCTCCTTAAGAGTTATGGTTGTGGCTTTATGTGTCATTTTGGTTAGCATTGTTGCTGTTCAGTGCTGTGATTTCAGTCAGGGCATTATCTGCAAGAGTATGCGCTCTGCAGGAGTTTCACTTTGAGTACTCCAGTTTCCATACTCCAAATGCAGGTTTTACTGATAAAACTAGCAATAACAATAACCATTTTATCAATAATAAACATGACAGAATGTTCTATTTACAAAGATACCTAGAATTTCACAAAACATGCTGCACATGGGCATAATCACATAACAAAACCAGGAAAAAGCATTTTCTGGCAACTACTCAATTTAAATTAGTGCTGGAGATGCACACTGTCTTTTATTTGTCACATGAACTGGAGGAGATTTAACACGGGATACAACATGTACTATCGCGTTCAAATATATAAGCATTTCCAGAATTTCCGGCTATTGTTGTACAGGGATTGATCCATTACCTTTAATGTCCTCCACTATTTCTTCTGAAATACTGCCTGAAATTAACAAACATCAGTAAGCAAGATAAATCTACTTAATCTCAAGTCTGATATAAAACTATAAATCACAGTAACTGTAAACATTTCCCAAAGGCTAAAAGGTTGATTTATTAAAAGAAAAAGTTAAATATTTTTAAAAAGTACTCAATACGCTTTTAAAATTTCAACAGCTCAAGCCCTTCTCAGGAATCTGCCAACAACTAGTGGCTTAAAGGATAACTAAATCCTCATCCTCTTCCTTCCACCTGCCTTCCTCTCTGCTTTCTTCCTCCCTAGTACCTTAGTTGAAAAATGTCCCTGGCATTAAAGGACCAGTAACCTTAAAATAAAATGTTTAAAAATTCGTTAGTGCACAACAAAAAATAAACACCAAGACAAATGAAACTTTTAAAAAGCAAAGCCTTTATTAAGAAATAACTTACAGAAAATCCACTTCCTGTCCTCTTCAGAAACGGCGAAAAGGAGACCATCCACACTGCACCGATCGATTTCTCTTCCCTGGCTCCTCACTGACAGGCATACTCCTCCCAACGTCCCAGCAGCAGCGTCTCTCCTTCCCCGTTCATTGGCTTCCCTCCTCCGCTCTCCTCATCTCCCTGGTGAATGCATTCCAGAGCTGCCTATAGAGCACGAGCTGTCTCTGCTGGCAGCATTGTGCGCAGCTTCCCCAGCGGCAGCTCCTTGTCAGCGCTGGGGAAGAGGACAGAGGGGAGGGCTGGGGCCGGCACGAGCGCATGTGTCTCTACTGCCAGCATTGTGCGCAGCTTTCCCAGGCTCCTTGTCAGAGCTGGGGAAGAGGACAGAGGGGAGGGCTGGGGATTTCCCTTGTGCCTTCAGAGACTCTGTTTCCGCATATGGCTGCCCCTGAGCAGACAGCCATGCTCCTGCACAACAGCGAATCCACGGAAGCTAGGGTGTCTTCTTTCTTCATTGAGAATCTGCTGGGCCCCGAATCAAGGAGGAGGAGAAGCCGAATGCTGTCACTAGAAAAGCCAGGAAGGAGAAATCGATTGCTGCAGGATGGATGGTCGCCTTTTCTGAAGAGGACAGGAAGTGGACTTTCTGTAAGTTATTTTTTAATAAAGGCTTTGCTATTTTAAAATTTAATTTGTGTTGGTGTTTTTTTTTTGTTGTATATGAACGAATTTTCTAAAAAAAATTTTTTATGTTACTGGTCCTTTAACCTTGGCATATTCATGCAGAGTTGCGCAGCAGAGCTCTTTGGCGCCATCTTCTGTATCTTGGAGTTCCTCGCAGAAGTGAGCGTCGTCATGGAGCTTTTTCGAGCATGCGCAGTTGGGGTCATTCTGGATATCGTGCCTACTGCAAATGTGACAGAAAGCTCAGAAAATTGACGAAAGAAAAGAAGAGGATCCAAAGATACAAAATATGGCGCCGAAGAGCTCCACTGCTACTCTGCATGAATATGCCATGGTTAATGCCAGGGACACTTTTTCAACTAAGGAACTATGGAGGGAGTTAGCGGGGGGGGGCAATGGAGGGAAGGGGGTGGGGATTTTTGATTAACGGGGGGTTTAGTCTACTTCAGTGTTTGGAGCACATGCTGACACTGACTGTATTCAGTTCTGCCTCATACAAGAAAACAATGCTTACTCATTACAGATGGCAAACTCTGGTCCTTGGCTGTTCCTGTATTGGCCGTGCACTCCTCCAACAACTGTGATTCCAGCTCTCTGAAGCAAAGATGGATGGAATTAACAAATGTAAATATCTGCGATTATCAGTATATAGTAAGATTATGGTGCTGCTTACTGTCAATTTAGAGTATAAGTCAATTGGTTTTCATTGTTTAATTATTTGTGGTTTTTGAGTTATTTAGCTTTTTATTCAGCAGCTCTCCAGTTTGCCTTTCAGCAATCTAGTTGCTAGGGTCAAAATTACCGTAGCAGCCATGCACTGATTTGAGTAAGAGCCTGGAATATGAAGAGGGGAGGGCCTAAATAGATAAGATAAGTAATAAAAAGTAGCAATAATGATAAATATGTTGCTTTACAGAGCATTTGTTTTTAGATGGGCAAAGTGGAAAGAGTCAGAAGAAAAAGTCAAATAATTAAGAAACTTTTAACATACAGTGAAGACCAACTGAAAAGTTTCTTAGAATTGACCATTCTATAACATACTAAAAGTTTAAATCTTTAAGCTCCTCATACCACAACATTCTTATGTAGAATGTGCTTTCATGTGTATATAGATTTAAAGGAGCAGTATCCCCCTTTTCAACATCAGTGCAATAAATTTGATTTGTATAGATCATACAAATCTATGGTCTTTGTTATTTCTTGAGCTAAATAGGGCAAACAGTGAAACTGAGCTACTGCATGTTTGGTCCTTGACAGTTAGGTACTTGGATTTCCAGTGCACAGATAATGGACTTATGAATCTGTTTTGTGGTAATTTAATTATTTGCCTGGAAAGGGCCAAATATTGAGTAGCGCAGTTTCCCAGTTATGTGCAAGAAATAACAACAAACTATTTTTTATATTAAACAGTAGGCAAAAATTATGTTCAGCATAAGCCCTATTTACAAGCTACTCATGTTGAGCAAGGGGTTAAGAAGCTGAGATACACAGACCTGGACAAAAAGTTCACTCACTTTATCAACCACTATATCCACAAACTTTCAACCCTTTTTTTTATCTTAATGTCAAAGGGTTACTATAATGTTTTTGTTCTTTTTAAGTTTTTCTTTAAGCATTTGTAACATTGAGACAACATTACAATATTGGTTCTACAAACGTGTTCAATACACCCAGTACATCTATATTGATCAGTCAGTGACTACTTAGTACTACTACTCAAGATGATGTTCAGCCACCTGCTAGAGAAAAAGGGGGGCTTTGGGGTTCTCAGTGGAGGGAGGGCTATAGTCTCAGAGGGTTACCCATACAGTGTTATTCTATAGGCTATCATTCTTATTTTACCCTAATTTTCAACCACATAGTACAGATGCTCAGATTAAAAAAAACATATCCCAAGCAGTAGTTAGTGTTAGGACCTGTGTTAGTGAATTATGGGAACCAAAACAAACTTTGTGTCTAAGGTATCACCCATCACTAAAGGCAACTTTGACAGCATTCAGTGAATTCGGAGTTTCTTTAAAATACTGTAACTAGTGGAACTTTGTAAGCTAGACTTAGTGAGTCATGACCACTTAGTGACATGACCATTTAAGACTTCACTCATTAGTGATAGCTTTTGATAAAGCAATTCATAATCAACACATTATGAGTAGGCAATTCTCAGAGCTGTGGAGATGTAGAGTCAGAATCTGGAGCAATTTTGGGTATCCGGAGTCGCCAAAAATGTACTAACTCCTAATAACTTTAAATACCAGTACTGAAAATAATCAGATTTAAGAGCTTCTATGAAGGAGGATATGGCAGAAGTAATTCTGTTTCTAAGAACAATACTTGTATATAACAGCTATTGTACAACTATATGCCAAGTACAATTAATATATAAGTTGTTTTAGGTTTTCAAATTGTTTTTTGGTTTCTGTAGTTTAACTTTGATTTTGTTTTAGAAATAGAAGGATGTGGTTTCTATTTTTGAGCTTTGGCAGTGATATAAAGCCTTGTATGTTGTGTTTCTTGGAAAATACATTTGTATATTAAAGGAACAGTAAAATAAAAGTGTTTTTAAAGTAATTAACATACAATATACTGCTAGCATGCACTGGTGAAAGCTGTGTGTTTGCTTCAGAATGAAAATTATAGATTATATAAATAAGCTGCTGTGTATCAATTTGAAATGGAAAAAAGGAGAAAAGGCACAGGTTACATGGTACATTACAAAAAAACTCTGTCCAATTAAATGGTGCATTATGTGCTATGTAACCTGTGCTTTTTCTACTTTTTTCCAGTTTGAATGGCTGCCCCATGGAAGATGGTGCCCATGAGCTCTGCTGCGCTACTCTGCATACAAATATATACATACATATATATGTGATCATGACATTCAGGGACACTTTTTGGAACTATTTTTGTACTATTCAGGGAGAAAGCAGGGAGGGGGGACTATCTAAGGTAGTGGATGCAGTTTTTCTTATGGGGGGGTTTAGTTCTCCTTTAAAAACACAGGAATCGGAATTGGAGTAGGAGGTACAATAAACCGAGCAGTCGGAGTCAGAGGATTTATGTACCGACTCCATACCCCGGGGTGTTCTGTTCAAGTGTTATGAGCCATAGATCTATATGGACCCTGTGTTACACTTCCATAGCAATGTAGCTGTTGTTTTCCTGATTTAGGGCAAAGAGATATTGACAAGCTCTTTATGATAAATACAAAACAATTAGTAAATAATTAGGGACCCAATTGGGGAAAACACACAAAAAATAAATTTTGGCAATAAAACGCTTACTTGTGAATCGCTTTGCCTCCGAAGGGAAGAGCTCCCCAGCAGCTAAGGATTGGAATTCCTTCATATATCTGATGTATATTAAGAATATATATTTTCTATAAATTAAAGGTCTTGTAAAAGCGGGCCATTCCTGATTGCAATGAAAATGTGTTCACTTAAATTTCTAATGCAATAAATATCAGACTGCTAAATCTGCACTTACACCGAAACATTAGGAGGGGGTTATAAAACCTATACAACAAATAATTACAAAGTATAGTTTTTGAATGCTATTGGCAGCTAAGCAGTAAGCACACATCTAACCATTCATATAATGTGAAAGGAAGACTTACAAATAGGCAAACTTCTTATTTCTCAAAGCATACAAACAGAAAAGACAAATAGCACACTTTATTATAGACTATACTCTATTATATTTTGCTTCTAAAAAAAGGATACAGGTAGCACTAAGCTTTCTGCATATCCACAGTCCAAAACCATGGCTGAGTTTATTCCAAGGGTTAGAAGAGACATGAGATGGCTTGGAGCAAAGAGCACTGAGGGAACCTGTAAGAAAATATACATAAGCCATATTATTTATAGTCATATTCATACAGTGGTGTCCGAAGGTACAGTCTTGACCAATTCTATAATTTTTACTGAACAAATCCTAAACTGAAATGTTCAATGCAATGAATCTCTTAAAAAAAACAATTAAATGTGAAATGCTTTATAATAGAAGAATCTGAACTATGTTCTTTGCAGTCCCTTAGCTGTAAAAACATTAGGTGAAAAGCAACTGACTTAAAGACAAAGTAACCTTCTATTCCAGCTGGGAAAATTAAATAATGACAGAGAATGAAATTGCAGTGTAATATTTATTATTCGGTAAAATTACAGAATTGGGCAAGCGTATTGTATATACCTCATACTGAAAACCTGGCCTTTGTATCTAATTTGCATGCTCATGAAGTGCCACTAATAGACATGGCATTTGGGAATATCTTAGTAACAAACAACAATAATCAACAAGCTATTTTTAGCAATAAATTGTGCCACCCAAAACACTGCATTTTGCACATAAGCTTTAAAATAAACTTGCAATTATCCTTGCAACATCCAGCTGAGCTGCCGTGGGTTGTTGCTACTGTATTTCTGGAGCCCCTCCAATGGCCCTACACCTGGCACAAACATTCACATTGGCCAGCTTAAATATATTGCAATATATGCACAAACAATCCCTGTTTTGTTTAAAGGGTAAGGCATTTTTTAGTAGCAGTATGCACTACATGTCTCTATCTTAAATATATTGATAATGTGTTGAGTGCAGAGGACTCATATATATATATATATATATATATATATATATATATATATATATATATATATATATATATATATATATATATATATATATATATATATATATATATATACACACAAAAACTGGGGCACTCAAAGACTCTGTCACTGCCTTGGTGCTGGTCAACAACAGATAAATATCAAAATCACCAAAAGACCACACTCATAGGACTTTGTATAGCGCAAAAAAACTGGTTTATTTGGACGTTTTGGCTCACAACTCAAGGCCTGATGACGGCTTGAGTTGTTAGCCAAAACTTCGAAATAAACCAGTTTTTTTGCACTATACAAAGTCCTATGAGTGTGGTCTTTTGGTGATTTTGATATTCATCTGTTGTTGACCAGCACCAAGGCAGTGACAGAGTCTTTGAGACTTTTTATGTGAACCGGGACATGATAGAGAAAGCAAATATTTAATCCGGTTAGGGCTATGGCATGGTTTCTGAGGCTGAGACCAGGCAAGACATTGTAACACATATTTAAAATATATACCTCAAAATACTTGAAAAGAACACGTGTGAGCGTTTCCCTGAAGTGAGACGGAGACAGCACAGATTCTATCAAAACAACACGGCGATCTCTGGGATTCACCAAAAGGTGCCTGAAAAGCAAACATATAATTGCTAAACATAACAAAACAGATTCAGCCAAAGTTTAAATATGAGGATAATAATAACCTGACAAACATCTATTACAGATAGAAATCTGATGCAAGAAAGAATCATGCTCTGGAGCATATTAGTCATTCAGCTTTTTTTTTACTATATCAGAGACAAACTATTGCAACAGAACTAAGACAAAAAAAACTACAGAACCATTCTGTATAGTTATGCACTGTCAATGGTAATTATATAGTGAATAAAGTACCCCCTCTTGTAAAATATAAGGATATTATAAGTTACTGAGGAGTTCCATGACCATATAAAAACAGGTCATACAGAGGTCATGGATCTCCGAGGTAACTTCTAATATCCTTATATTTTGCAACAGGGGGTACTTTATTTATTATAATACACACGTTTCAGTGAGTCATGTGATAGAAATTACATCATTAAGCTTTATTACTGATGACCTAATTAAGCACTGTTTATAAGGATATCATTTCCAAGATATTTATGGCTCCTGTTTATTATATGCATATAAATGTATAGTAGGGAAAATTAATCTTTGTGTGTTTGGTTTACAAATGCCACCAATGTTCTTTACTTTATTTTTCAAGAAAGAGTATTGTACAATTCTGAACAGTGTAATTCTCCTTACCTGAAATAAAGCATGTGAATAAATTCAATTAGATATGAATACAATTCTTCTGTATTAATATGGTACTGGACAACTTTTATAGGCTGCAACAAATAAAAAAAAAATTAGTAGCAAAAATGCTTCTTGATTTGTGTAAATAGTAATTAATGGTACAGCACTGCGAAATATGTTGGTGCTATATAAATACATGTTAATAATAATGTTAAAAATAGTACATAAATAACAGTATCATTTTTGCAGTAATTTGTGTGGTGTCTTTTTATATAAAATAAATACCTCAGAGATGCCAGGCTTTCTTATCTCACTACGAATAATGCATCGAGGCCCTGTTTCCCCAGCAAATCCACATCTGTAAAGTAGAAGTGTTAGTCATGGGTCAGCTTAGCGGAGCATAATGTAAAACCTCCAACTTTAAAATACTACTCATCTAAATAAATGAACTTCATTGACATAACATGTGGAAAAGTTAAGCCTTTGAAACAAATAATACATGGGCAAGAATAAATGAGTTTTTGTGGATGGTGTTTTTTTAGTTACATATGGACAGACAGAGCTTTGTTACAATATATGTTACAGAACTGAGGGATGTAGGGAGCTGCACCTCGAAGTTCCATGACCTGTATAAAAACACTCAGCTTTTCGGCCTCGAATTTTTATATGGTAACGTATAATATCCTTGTATTTTAAAGTTGGGGTAGTTTATTCACTATATAATGCTATAATAATATAAGTATCAGCAAGTTATGTGACACCAATTACATCATCAAGCACCTATTGTAACGGATAACATCACTAAATAAGGATATATATTGCAAGATACTCATTACTCCAGATTATGAAATGCCCCCTTATAAGGAAATTCCCAGGTCCCAATAATATATATATATAATACTTGTACAAGAGTGAAATCCCACACTAAAACAACTGGGCACAGCAGGGTTGCCAGGCTGGAGGATTTCCAGCCAAATTGGGCTACTAATTTAAAGCCCAGGCGGGTTTTGAAAGTACAAACTCGTTAAGGTACAGATTTGGGCTACTTTTTTTGTACTTTGTAAACAAGCCAACGTTTTTTCTTGCCCTAATGTGAAAAGCCTGAGTCTCCCAATGCATGTTGGGTAATGTACTTTTTGTTTACCAATTTGCTAACTGCCAAGTTCAATGTAAGACTACAATACCCAGCATGCAATGGGAGTTACCAGATTTTAGGCCCTGTACCCCAGTCTCCCATCACTCTTAAGCATTCTTGCATTTTCTGGTGACTTGCCTCAATACCAGATAATTTTGGGGCAAAAAATCTGCTGGCCATCTAAAAAGCACTAATGACAATCATTTTCCTCAGATTAGGTGGTTATAGGGATCACTCCTACAATACTTTTTGTAATTGTTTGTTTTTTTATTTGTTATTTTTACCAATATTTATTGAGATTGTATATGTATTAGGGCCTTATGGGACCCCTATACCTCCTGGGCCCCCCATCTGTCCCATGGCATATATTCATATATATTTGTGTATTTTTTAAACTTTTTTTTCACTGCACATATTATGCTATTTTTGAAGTGCCTCTTGGCTAGTTGTGGGCTGGTTGTGCAGCTGACTTTGGTTGGTTTTGAAAATTACACCTGGCAACTAGGGATGCACCGAATCCACTATTTTGAATTCGGCCGAATACTGAATCCTAATTTGCATATGCAAATTAGGGGTTGGAAGGGGTAAAAAATGTTACTTCCTTGTTTTGTGACAAAAAGTCACGAGATTTCCCTCCCCGACCCTAATTTGCATATGCAAATTAGGATTCGGTTCGGCCGAATCCCAGATTCGGTGCATCGATACTGGCAACCCTGAGGTACAGGGAAAATCATGAATCCACTATACAATAGTCCTTGTTTAATCAAGCTTTTTTTACAATCCCAGTCATGTTTCTACTAATTCCCCATTTAGGTTTGAGTTGTAGCAGGGGCCAGTAGGAAGTAGGGTGGTGCCCCCATTTTATTTCCTTGTGGCCCCTGGGCTGGAGGACCCTACAGTAAGACAAGACTCTGTGTTCACCCATGAGCCGCTCATTCTTCGTGACATATCAGGAAGCAGAATAGACCGATACTGGTGGTGACAATGAGAGGAACCCAGTTCTATACACTGCCATACGCGGCACAGAAGGGCAGCCGCAGCGACTGAGGCCTGAAAGCCGCGACAATGACTCAGGGCAGGACCCAGGCGGTACGTAGCTGGCTGTACTCCCCTACTCACTTAGTAAATGCTTCCCCCAAGTCTATGACGACCGCCGTCTTCTCTCCGCCGCTGCCCAACCCCTCGTACAGCGGCATCTTTGCTGCCGATTCCCCTGTCAGCCCAGCGTCGCAAATTACGGCAGGGCGGGGTTACTCTCTGCTCGCTCCAGTACGCTGATTGGCTGTCTCGCTGCGTTCACATTGCGCATGCGTCGTAGAAAGTCAGCGTAAAAACAAACAAAAAAAATTGCTGTTGGGCTGCGGTTTTCTAGCAGTAAAATCTATAATAGGAATAGGCTCGTGGGGTTGCTGGGATTTTTTGGTAAAAAAAAACAATTTAGCGGATTCCTAAAGTGACGCAGTGATAACACTCACACAGTTATATCTAGTATAGATCAATCTAAAAACAACTGGACTTGCTGAGTCTACAATTTAGATTGACCTATACTAGATATACTATGACCTGGATGAATGAAAATCTTCATAGTCACTCACACAGTTAATAAATGATTTTTCTGTCATATTTGTGTTAGGGAAAGCAGCCATTTAACCTATTACACAGTCTCACGGAAGCTTTCATCCCAGTGTCTGTTTTATTGGGAGAGGAAATGGCTCTTGTTGTTACCTTCTATTTGCATGGCAGTGCTAATGTATTATTTACTGTTTCAGGGTAGTGTAATTAGTTGTTTCACTGGACCACAACAAATTCAGTTTCGGGCCCCTGAACCTTTGTAAGTTGATGTATTCTACCTAGATATGGTGCAATTGCTCATTAATGAGGGCCTTACTGGGCTTCCTACACCCTTGGGAATAGGGTTGTCACCTGACCAGTAAAAATGATGGCTTATCCCAATGTTCTTGATAGGGAAAAAAGTAAAATATATAGGAAAAGGTGGCAACCCTACCTGGGACCCCCTGCAACTTGCTTCGGGGCTATTAGCACATACAGTGCTTAGGCTGCCACTAGGGTTGCCACCTTTTCTGCTAAAAAATAACAGCCTTCCTATATATTTATCTTTTTTTCCTATTAATTGGGATCAACCATCATTTTTACCAGCCAGGTGGCAACCCTAGCTGCCTCTGCAATCAAGCCAGAAAAACATCTTTGGTAAAAAGGCCCCGTTCACCTGTCACTGCTTCCCAAAGTCACGTAGCTGTGAGCTAACGCAACTGTCAGCCCTCCACTCCAGATATACAAGTGGCTAAAGATGGCCATAGAAGTAAAGATAACGATGTAAGAAACCATACCTCCCAACATTTTGGAAGTAAAAAAGAGGGACAAAATTTTTTTTCCGCACATAGTGCAGTAATTTTTTGACCACACCCCTTTCTGTGGCCACACCCCCTAATTACCATGCTTGTTTTACAAAATTTGGCAGGTTATGAAAGTTTGAAAATATTTCTCCTTCTCTAAACTGTTTTTTTGTGTCTCAAAATTGTTACAAAGTAACTTATTTGCACCTGTTAGCTGTTCTGGGCTCTCTGCTAAAAGCCAATTAAGTGAGAAACTTTGTTTCTTTTTCTGGCTGTTCAGTGCAGAGAAAAGAGGGACTTTCCAGTACAAATGAGGGACTGCGGGTTGAGCTGTCAAAAGAGGGACTGTCCCTCCGAAAAAGGGACAGTTGGGAGGTATGAAGAAACGAAGGTTCGTACGTTTTTCAGCCCGTGTGTGGATAATGCTGACATTTTCTAATATGGCGATAGGTCATTTAGTCACAGTCACATAGTAAGTTAGGTTGAAAAAAGACACACGTCCATCAAGTTCATGCTAGTTGATCCAGAGGAAGACAAAAAATCCCATCTGAAGTCTCTTCAATTTGCCTCAGAGGGGGAAAAATTCCTTCCTGACTCTAAAATGGTAATTGTACTATATCTCCCATAACCCTGTATTCCCTCACTTGCTAAAAAGCCATCCAACCCCTTCTTAAAGCTATCTAATATATCAGTCTGTACAACTGATTCAGGGAGAGAATTCCACATCTTCACAGCTCTCACTGTAAAAAAAAAAAAACCCTTTCCGAATAATCGATCGGACAGGATAGAAAACTTCTGTCGGCTAACCATAATATCTCTGCATGTATTGCCTATCTGACAATATCAATGTATGATTGCTGTCTGTCAATTCATGACCATAACATTGTCTGATTTGTTCTTTATACTACTTTATTTAATCTGAATAGTTAGGTGTAGGTCAGAAGATCGCATCGAACAAGCCTTTGTCGGACATAAGCATACAATCTGCATGTCTATGTCCAGCTTTAGTGAGTGGAGGTCTGTCTGTCACTGTTGGATGGATTGGGGCGCACTGATTACCTCTGCTTTCAGCTTAATTAAAGAAGCACTCAAAATGAATCATACAATATGCACAATGGCATAAGGGCTGGGACATTCTGAATGCCACTGTAATCATGCGCCAAATAATGCTCATCAAACTGCCATAGTCTTATAGAATTTGCCGAACAGTCACACTAGGCTCTGCCCAAATAAAATATTGATCCTTGGCATGTACATCTAATAGGGTAAAGTTCATCAGCCAATTAACCTGTCCTGAAGGGCCGACAAAGGCTTGATCTTCTGATCTACACCTAACCATTCAGATTAAATAAAGCAGTAAAACGAACAAATCAGACAATGTTCTGGCCATGAATTGACATACACCCCACACAGAAGTGCAAGAGCACAAATGGGTGCAAAAAGTTCCATAAGCTGAAACCAATTGTCATACTGCCAACATTTTTACAATTACAAATATACTCCTTACAGAATTTGGGTTGTTTGGACTTGGACATGAGCAGATGTCAACCATTTTGGTTAAGGGTAATTATTATTTAATTATAAGTCACATAGGAATGTTTTGGGATCTTCAAGCGTAGTTCAAAAATCTTTGTTAAATCTTTGACAACATTGCATCTCAAAAAAGTGGGTGCTATTTCAGGCAACTATCACCTGACATGAACTGGAACAATAAGTGACAGGTGAAACAGGGACTTGATTCAGTTGCTTTTACTTTTTTAGCTGGTTAACATTGTTCATTTTTGTGTGACCTGCTTTCGTCGCCACTAACTTACAGTGTAAAAACAGATACTGAAAACTTTCTGGTCATCAAAATATTATAAGGGGTCTCACCCAAAGGCTTTTTTTTTTTTGCATAATGAAAGAAAATTTTTTTTAAGCTGCTTTCCAATATACATTCCAGCAGGTCCAGACTGAGAATTAAAATAGGCCCTGGCATTTCAGGTACACAGAGGCCCAATCAGCCCACACAGAGGCCCAAACAGCCCCCACCAGCCCACTAAATACTGACTTTCTATGGCACCTTATAGCAGCCCCTCTGGCATTTGCCAGAACCCACAGATTGCCAGTCCGGGCCTGCATTCCAGCTTACTGACAGACTTGAAAGAGAACTTATTTCTCCTACATTATTTTAGGAGTCAAAACCAGATAACAGACAGGGATAACAAAATGACATGAGAATTAAAAAATCTAGTAAGAAAGAGAGGTATTAGAAGAGTAGTGAACCTACTGATACATGTTTTTATATTCACCTATATTTGTCTAGTGTCTTAATAAATATGGGAGTTTATGTGGTATGGCTTGACATTTTTAGGTGATTGTATTTGCTCTTTGCCTTAAAAAGAACATTCTTTGGAAAGATCACATCAAAGCCGGAAACAATGACGACAAAGTACATATTTCAAATATTTCTATTTTTAACTCTTCTTCAAATATTAAACATTTTCCTTATTTCTTTTTATACCTTGTATACATAGCAGTGCCTTCCTATATCAGTTTGTTAACTCAATCATAGGCTTTTGTGAGGAAAATCAGCCATTTGGCCTTCTGCGCCTTGCTCAGAGAAGTTAGCAAAAAAAGGTTAAAAAGCCATTTCATAGGTACTATGTGGAAGGTATGGTGTGATTCACTAAAAGAAGGTAGGCAGTAGTCACAATGCAATACAAAATATTACAACCCTTTTTAAGTACAAAACAGGAAATCACTAATAGGATATGCCATCATCACCATAATTTAACACAGATAGGTATTGTCTGTTTCCTTTACTTCTAATCCCACTACCACCACTCTAACATAGGAGAGAAACCAAAAATAGAGAAACAGTAGAATCGATTATTTACAAAAAAACATAGAAATCATAATCCTTGATTAAACCATTGGGAGCCAATGAGTTTAATTGATGGATCCACCATCCCTCTCTCTCTTTCTCAATGTCAACTCACGCCCCCCACACTTAAGTGGAAATTCTTCTTCCAACACCATATCGGCATACCCTGAGATTAAAAGTAGTTTTTATAACCACCTATGATTTCCTATCGGAAGGGTAGGAATTTAGAGAAACAACTGGTACATTCGGATGTTCGGATACCTGAGGGGCCTGTGCATTGGTCCAGGGACTGGCCAAGCCTTCCAGGTGCCCTAGGAAACCGGGCCAGCCACCTCGCTCCCCCATGGTGTGGGGCCTCGGAGACACAGGGGAGTATGCAGAGGGGAGAGCAGAGTGGCAAAGGGGAGGAGAAGGGAGGCTAGAGCAGCAGAGGGGAGCGAACACGGATTAGGGGTAGACAGAAGACCCTTTAAAAGGTACTTGCTCAGCACCCCCCTATTGTTGCACCCTAAGAACGTGCCTCTTCTGCCTACTTCCAGCCCTGCATCGGTCCAAGGTCACAGGGAATATTCCCCTGTTTATCCTGTAATCAATGTAGTTGTGTCAACAAAAGTGCGGTCTTTCGCCATCCTCAAATTGGATGTAGTTACCAACTTAAAGGACACTTTACATATTTATCAAAATTTGTGGTGTACCTGACCATTAGAAGGGGTAATATTAAATTACATTATGTGGAGATAAGACACTCTGATTGGATTTAAAATATATGGTGTTGGATGAAGTCCTTCCACGCAATCGTGGGGGACAAGGACTGTGAGCTGGCAAAGAGAAAAGTTGTATTGAATCCATCAATTAAACTCACTGACTACCAATGGGTTAAACAAGAATTATGATTTGTATGTTTTGTTTTGTAAATAATTGATTCCACTGTTTTTTTATTTTTGGTTTTTCTCCTGTGTTAGAAGGAGGTAGTGGGAATAGAAGTGACGGAAACAGAAAATATTAAAGAGTTAACTATATGTGTTAAATTATGGTGATGACACCCCCTGGAGTCACCTAACTAACAGGTTATTAGCCTCCTATGCACAGAATTCTTGATAGGGACCTATTTGTTGTTTGTCATTTGAGCTGAACGTTTGTATTGTTAGTATTGTTATTATAATGATATAAAAAAGTAAATACATAATGTTAAATGGCACAAAACAAAAACCTACTGTATTGTCATGACTGCATAATGATTATGTAAAGATCTTTGAATAAAAACACGTTTTTTTTTAAAAAAATGATGATGTCATTTTCTTTTAGATAATAATTATGTAAAGATCTTTGAATAAAAACAAGTTTTTTTTAAAAAAATGATGATGTCATATTCTATTAGTGATTTCCTGTTTTGTACTTTAAAAGGATTGTACTCACATTGTGACCACTGAACCCATGTGCTTGTTATTGCTTCATTATACATTTTACAAAGGGACTAAGTTTTACCTGCAACTTACTAGCTGCTTTCAAAGTAAAACTCCCAAACTTGGCTGCCCTTTTATTAGACACCAGTGGGATCAACTGACTATAGCTGGGAATGTATAATGAAGCAATATAATACTTAATGAATCAGATAAAATTGAGCATAGGACTGGCCAGATATGGGATGACTTTGACGTAGTTGGCCAGTATAATATTTTGCAATATATGGACAAACAATCCCTGTTTTGTTTAAAGGGTAAGGCATTTTTTCAGTAGCAGTATGCACTAAATGTCTCTGTCTTAAATATATTTATAATGGGTTGAGTGCAGAGGACTCTTGTATTTGTCTATATGTATTTTGTGGTCACAGCCTCATTGCACCCCCGCCTAATGGTTTTATAAATTAGTGGTGAGCACAACTTTCCAAATATTTTGCAATATATGGACAAACAATCCCTGTTTTGTTTAAAGGGTAAGGCATTTTTTCAGTAGCAGTATGCACTAAATGTCTCTGTCTTAAATATATTTATAATGGGTTGAGTGCAGAGGACTCTTGTATTTGTCTATATGTATTTTTTTATATATATATATATATATATATATATATATATATATATATATATATATATATAAAGTCAATTTTGGTGAGCGCACTCTTACCGGATTTCTTAGATGGTGGGTGCGTTGGTCAAGTTTTTGCATACATAGTAGTAAATGGACCCGCATTCCAATGTTCTTAGTGAAAAAAAGTGATGTGCTTTATTCACAAATGCATTTGGATATGCATTTGTGAATAAAGCACATCACTTTTTTTCACTAAGAACATTGCAGCGCGGGTCCATTTACTACTATATATATATATATATCATCATCATCATCATCATTTATTTATATAGCACTGTCAAGAGAAAAACCAGCACCAAGGGACTTTGAATATGAAAAAAATTATATTTAAATCATATGTATCACCGATGTTTCGGTCCCTATTGGGACCTTTTTCAAGGTACAAATACATATAAAAGTGTCCATTAAATAAAAAACACACCCCCCTCATGTGATTGTGTCTGTGACATCATGTGCAATGTTAACCCCTTGTAAGGCTGAATAACAGCAATAGTGCGATGTAAAACTACTAAAAATTCTCTATAAATAGGCAGTCAAAAGATTAAATATAGTGTACAGCTTAGGTTAAAAATAATTTTTTTTTAACCTATACCAGAAGCTGTACACTATATGTAATCTTTTGACTGCCTATTTATAGAGAAATTTTAGTAGTTTTACATCGCACTATTGCTGTTATTCAGCCTTACAAGGGGTTAACATTGCACATGATGTCACAGACACAATCACGTGAGGGGGGTGTGTTTTCTATTTAATGGACACTTTTATATGTATTTGTACCTTGAAAAAGGTCCCAATAGGGACCGAAACGTCGGTGATACATATGATTTAAATATAATTTTTTTCATATTCAAAGTCCCTTGGTGCTGGTTTTTCTTGAATGGAGTACATACTAATTTTTTCCGTGCACAGGGGCAGCCACAAAATGGCTTACCTGACATGAGGTGCTGTCTGCTACAGGAATATATATATATATATATATATATATTTATATTTAGTCCAAATAGAGGCACGCACTTACAGGACTTATGGTGAAAAAAAGAGTATTTATTCAGCAAAGAAACTGCTAACACTTCGGCTAGCACTCTAGCCCTCTAGCCTGTCAAAGGCTAGAGTGTTAGCCGAAAAGTTAGCAGTTTCTTTGCAGAATAAATACTATTAAATACTCTGCCTGGACTGTTTTTGGCTATTTGCACCCAGGCATACTTCACTAAATAAACAAGTAGTGCCGGCACAGAGCGCTATATATATATATATATATATATATATATATATATATATATATATACAATATCAAAACAGGGGGGTTGTGGGAGCACTCTAAAGGCTTTAAAGTATATATATATATATATATAAGTATAATAAATGCTATTGCATATGTACCCAAAACAGGGGTTATTTTGTTACAAAGTTATGATCATAAAATTGATAAGCCACCATACCACGTCAAGGTAAACCCCGAATGGCGGTCCCTAACTTATTTTATATTTTATGTGCATTTTAGCATTACCTGTAATCAATGTCCATTGAACGCTGTTTTTTCACTGAGGGCTAAATCCTACCCAGCCAGCAATCAGGCTTTTAAAGGAGAGATATTCCCAAAACAAACGCCCAATTTTAAAAACATAGGATCACCACTAGTTTAAAGGGGGGGTATGGGGTGCTACAACCACTGAAGCTATGCCACAGCTCCAGGCTAAATATACAATATCAAAACAGGGGGGTTGTGGGAGCACTCTAAAGGCTTTAAAGTATATATATATATATAAGTATAATAAATGCTATTGCATATGTACCCAAAACAGGGGTTATTTTGTTACAAAGTTATGATCATAAAATTGATAAGCCACCATACCACGTCAAGGTAAACCCCGAATGGTGGTCCCTAACTTATTTTATATTTTATGTGCATTTTAGCATTACCTGTAATCAATGTCCATTGAACGCTGTTTTTTCACTGAGGGCTAAATCCTCCCCAGCCAGCAATCAGGCTTTTAAAGGAGAGATATTCCCAAAACAAACGCCCAATTTTAAAAGCATAGGATCACCACTAGTTTAGTGGCTGGGGAGGATTTAGCCCTCAGTGAAAAAACAGCGTTCAATGGACATTGATTACAGGTAATGCTAGAATGCACATAAAAAATAAAACAAGTTAGGGACCGCCATTCGGGGTTTACCTTGACGTGGTATGGTGGCATATCAATTTTATGATCATAACTTTGTAACAAAATAACCCCTATTTGGGTACATATGCAATAGCATTTATTATACTTATATATATACTTTAAAGCCTTTAGAGTGCTCCCACAACCCCCCTGTTTTGATATTGTATATTTAGCCGGAAGCTGTGGCATAGCTTCAGTGGTTGTAGCACCCCATACCCCCCCTTTAAACTAGTGGTGATCCTATGCTTTTAAAATTGGGCGTTTGTTTTGGGAATATCTCTCCTTTAAAAGCCTGATTGCTGGCTGGGGAGGATTTAGCCCTCAGTGAAAAAACAGCGTTCAATGGACATTGATTACAGGTAATGCTAGAATGCCCATAAAAAATAAAACAAGTTAGGGACCGCCATTCGGGGTTTACCTTGACGTGGTATGGTGGCTTATCAATTTTATGATCATAACTTTGTAACAAAATAACCCCTATTTGGGTACATATGCAATAGCATTTATTATACTTATATATATACTTTAAAGCCTTTAGAGTGCTCCCACAACCCCCCTGTTTTGATATATATATATATATATATATATATATATATATAAATGCACTCCGTTCTGCACCTCAGCTTTCATTTGTAAATGAGCCCTATGTTATAATGTTTTCTTTCAGTGTACAGCTAGTCTGTCTAACACATAATTTTAAACAATTCTTTTATGTATTGTATATACAGTACTACATTTTTGTATTGCATTTAATCAAAAAAGTGTATTTTTTTTTTGTTAGAGCTGACACAATATCTCCTAACTCCTGGACTTTGCTTACAAACTACCCACTGGTTATACACAATACACGTAAATACATATCTGGAAATTAATATCCTAAAATGCCTCAGAATGCCAATGTGGACCCTTGTCACAGACCTTCAACCAGAGCCCTCATGTGCCATCAATCTGAGCATTCATAGAACAATATGGTGATATATAAATAACCACTCTCCCACATAGTCAATCATCTACAGTATTGCACCAGAGAGAACAAATAAGCATAAAACGCGACAGTTCCCTTTTTAGCAGCAATGAAAGCAAGTGCCAGTGTAATCAACTGCCATATTGCTCATACATGCTCAGTGGTGGTGAGGTTCAGTGTTGCTATTTTTATTTAATGTTATTTGCAAGAAGCAAGGGAGAATCTATGGAGTTTATATAGAGCCTGAGGATATTTAAAGAAAAATAAACAAGGGCACAGTGAATAATCAGTGGTTGTACAGTTGGAACAGACCTGGAGCACTAGAAAAAAAAAGAAAGAAGGAAAGCCTTTGTGACTCTTCATCCGCAAGCTGCTTGGACAAAAATGTTTTACTGGACCTTGCTAACAAAATGATAAACACTAAGATGAGAAACCATTCCACCTCATTCAGTCACTTATTATTACAAAAAGGATGTTTCCTTAAAATGCCTATACTAAAACTCATGTGGCTTTCTGCACATTTAATTATATACCAGTACTGTGACACTGCTGTTGTAAATAAATAAGCCCCCCCGTGTCAGCGGAGGGGACCATGCAAGGTCACATGGCCTATTTAAGGGACTGTTTACTTACCCCTCGGTGCAGATTCAGGGCATCGGAGTTCACAGGCACCATCTTCTTTTCTTCAGTAATCTTTGGGAAGCAAGTGCCATATCGGCGCATGCGCAGTTGGAGCAGTTTTCAGTTGGAGCAAAGTTTCACAACAACTGCGCATGCACCGAAAGTCACGGAAATTGCCGAAGTGAAGGAAGAAGACCCGAAGATTACTGAAGTGCCGGAAGATGGCACCTGTAAACTCTGATGCCCTGAATCTGCACGTAGGGGTAAGTAAAGAGTTAGGGGCATTTACAAGGGGTAGCAGCTAGGCAGGGAGTGGGGTCTTCATAGGCATAGGGTAGGGTTTTTTCACATGGACATTTCCATGCAGAACCTAAAGCCTAGATGTAGATTCCTATTGATCCTTCACAATAGTTGTAATTCCACATAACCTATGATATGCATTTGTTTGTACTCCCACTTATTATGCTAATTGCTAATGCTTTAAATGTTTTGTGCACATTTGATCTGTATGCTTGACAAAGGGGTTCTTCCCAAAACATTGCATCATGCAATAAATCAGCAAGGGTTTGCCCTGCTAGCAGTATCCCTGTGTAAGGAATGTTTGCATAAGGAATGTTTTCATCCTATAAGTTTGTAGTGTTCTATAAATGATATTTGAACGTTGCTTCTCACAAGTACATAAACTATTGAATTCTAAATAGCATTTTGTTATTTGTTATATTAAGTGGGACCTATAGTCATGCAGGACCTTGCATGGTCCCCATGGAATCCCTGTGGATTCTAAAGACTAGATGTGAATTCCTATTGGTCCTTCACAATAGGTATAATTCCAATTAACCTATGATGTGCACTTGTTTGTATTCCCACTTATTGTGCTATTTGCTAATGCTTTAAATGTTTTGTGCACATTTGATTCGTATGCTTGACAAAGTGGTTCTCCCCGAAACGTTGCATCATGCAAGGGCTTGCCCTGCTAGCAGTATCCCTGTGTGCCGGTGTATTTCTCACTCTTCCAGGCTGGTTTAGAGGTAACCGATTCCTATCTCCCATTTCGGAGGGCCAGGGTGTGTGAGCAAGACTTTTTCTTTCTACCCCTTCGACATTGATGTTGCTTTAAAAGAGATATAGGGGGTTATTTACTAACATCCAAATTTAAAAAACCACTCCGATGCCTATATGGTAAATATTTTTTTTTTTTTGCAAAATAAAAAACCTCTTCCCCTGCAGCCATACTTTGTGGGAACATAGGGGGTAGGGGTATTGGGTGCAGGTCACGAATGGAAGTGACGCCAGAATAGTGGTGCACATAAAAATTGCTGCGGGCATCGAAATTGACGCGCATCAAAATTATTCAGGACGCCCATTGACTATAATGCATTAGGACAAAATAGGCGCGCGTATAAAAATTGTTGCGTGGTTAATGCAAAGGTGAACAACACCTTTCAGTTAACTTTTAATATGTTATAGAATGGCCATTTGTAAGCAACTTTTCAATTGGTCTTCATTATCTATTTTATATAGTTTTCATTATTTGTCATCTTCTGATTCTTTCCAGCTTTCAAATGGGGGTCACTGACCCCATCTAAAAACAGATGCTCTGTAAGGTTTCAGTGGTGTTGTTATCCTTAGTTTTTATTACTTATCTTTCTATTCAGCCCTCTCCTATTCATATTCCAGTGTCTTATTCAAATCAGTGCATGGTTACTATGAAAATTTGGACCCTAGCAACCAGATTGCTGAAATTACAAACTGGAGTGCTGCCGAAAAAAAAAGCGAAATAATGTAAAAAGTACAAATGATAAAAAAAATGAGATGACCCCAAGTCTCCACTAGATTGTGAAAAGTTACTTCTAAATTTTAGGGGATTATTCCCCACTTGTTATAAACCAAACATATGATGTGCTAATGGTTACATGTGCCTTCAAATATGTAAAAAGTACTGCAATGTTTATGTCTTTGGATAAATGTACAAATAAAAATATTTAAAAAAAAAAAATGAAAACCAGTTGGATATAGATTCAGAATATCACACAACCTCTTTAAGGAAGGGAATGACTTATTGCCCCCAAGAAGCCATTGTTGCAGAACAGGTTGCAGGTAAGGAGAGTATGACATTCCTTGTTCCAAGATCACATTACACAAGGTGTGTGCTAATGAATTAATCCCCAGCGATGTGTAAAAGGAATAATCGATGCCAATGAATGATCCTAAGTTCTGCTACACTGAAGGAATAAAACACATACACGTGAATGGCGAATGCGTTTTATAAGGGTATAAAAGTGCTGTACGCGCATTCACAAGCGAGAATGAACGGCTGGGCATGAGGAGGAGGGCTGCGCATGCGCGTTACCAGGCGGGGTTGCATGGGCAGCAGTAGTGAGCCGGGGGAGCGCACAGATTGATTGTTCACCTGCCCCTCTCTAGAGAAAAGAAGCAGCAGCCTGGGCGGATCCTGTAGCACAGACAAGAGGGGCTCCAGTTGTTGGAAGGAGAGAATGGGGCTGGCTGCAGGACGGGCATAAATATTATGGCACATTGACGCGCTGTGGAGTCTAACTGGCTGGTAAGGTCCTTGCTGTCATATCTACTATTCAATGCGTTTGTATGGTCATCATCATCATCATCATAATCATGCCATAGCACCCCAGTCTTGCTGCTGTACATAGGGTTGTTGCTGCTGGGGCTTGGGTGCCAGCGTGCTGGAGTTGTTGTGTATGACAGCTAGTGCCACTGCTAGTATGTTCTTGGCTTCTCTTGGGTGCTGGCAAATTCATCTTGTAAGTAAATGGCAATTATAAGAGCATTTATGTGTTATTCATTGTCCCTGCCAAAATGTGTTTAATTGAAATAGGAATGGATGGTTTTGGTTATACATATAACTAGCTGGCAGCAGCCTAACCAGTGACCAGTAGCTGACAGTTGTACTGCAACCCCCACAGCCAAAGCTTGCAACCCATAGCCAAAGCTTGCAACCTATAGTAGACATTCCTGCAGTGGGACAGCAATTCTTATCTTATGGGGCAGAAATGACCGAATTCTTGTAAATAGGTGCTGACTGGCAGCAATAAGGACTAAACTGATCACATGATAGCAGGCTGTGTGAATGAACTTTTAAGTACTCAAGCCCTGTCCCAGCCAGAGACAGTACAGAAGATATTCAGTTCTGAAGCCCAAGGAATGGAAACCAGTTTCTGAACTACAGGAATTGCTATATAGATATATGTATTTGAATATAGTTTCCAATGAAACCCGAAAGACAAAAAAAAAAGTCTCCGCTAGGGAATATGAAAAAAAGGGCAATTTACTAAATGCAGAAAATCTTGTTTGGAGAGAACAGTACAGCTAGAAATACCTGTTTGTCACCTAAGGACACAACACACACACGCATGTACTCAAATATACATACATAAGCATAGGGTGCGGAACAGGGAACAAGGAAAATGTAATTTAACTGTAAGAAGTATATTCGCCTTTAGCTATGGTATGTTACATTTTGTAAGAGTGTCTGAGGGATGCTGGGAATGGGAGATGTAATTTCCAGCAGCAGAGTTGCTCCTTGCTTATCTATCAATCTATAGGCACTGGTATGAAGTTGATTTTATTGCTTGTGTTTTAATATATATATATATATATATATATATATATATATATATATATATATATATATTATAATGAGGATTTCCTTTAATTTATTATCCAGTAAAATACATGTTTTTGGTTACTGTGCTAAATTTATCTCCATGTATGTAACATAGTAAGTTAGGTTGAAAAAAAGGCACATGTCCATCAAATTCAACCTTTTAACTCTATTTTAACCTGTCTAACTGCTAGGGGCTGTTGACTCACTGCTTTCTCTGCCATGGCAACATGACATATCCTCTGTAGAACTCAGGGAAACAGTGCCCCTAGGGAACAGAAATGATAGAAAGTTACTCAGTTTACCCAGGTGATAACCTTTGAAGAAAGCATCTCTCAGGCACATGAATCCTGTTGTTTTACTTAGCAGGACAACCTACACAAAGCATGCACTGGTTTTAGAAAAAGTATGGAGGGTCATTGTGCAGGTCAAGGTGCTAAATGCCTATTTTTGCCTTGCTCTGCCATGAAGAAGTACTGCAAAACAGAAACCTGAATTTGCCCCATGAATACAGTTCTGCCTGCATACAGCTGTATGTATTCATGAGAGTGAGGCACTTAGGTGTCCCACCCCAAACTAACTGGTATGTGATTCAGACTTTCCTGCCAACACTAAGGATTTCCAGTCCTAGGCACAGAGTGCAGCCAGACCCTGGATTCAAGTGCTTTTTAAATAAGAACTAAGGGGTGCCCTTCTGTGCCCCTTACATTGGTGTCCAATGTCAAAGTAAATGACCCCCTAATATCTTTTTTAAAAGCCTGAAACGTGCCTTGTTGTCAGTGGAGTAACTAGATGTTACTGGGCCCCCTAAACTTTTGGAATAAGACATTTTCATATACATTTCAATGTATATTGAAACTAGTCAGTGCCCACTCTACCTCCTAGATCAAGGGCTATGATAGACTATTTAGCCATGCACCTGGCTTTTATGCAAAGAAAACCTGCCTTTAAGCCAGGAATTCAAAAATAAGCACCTGCTTTGAGGCCACATGTTGCACCCAAGCCACTGGTTGGGGACCACTGTCCTAGACCCTCAGGAGCTGCTCCCAGTATAGTTATGCCCCTACTTGTTAACCAGATACTAGCCTTTCATGTTGAGTTTGTCACCCTCGTCAAGCTTTTCAGTACTCTTCCTTCTTCATTGAACCCCCTATTTTCCAAAATGTGTACTTCTGTCTCTCTTAACTGCTCATTATCCTACATTTTCATAATTTACCTCCTTGGCTCCCCCCCCCATATATATCCTTAGCCAACTCTTACTCCCACACCAAAAGCGGTTCCTATTTTTATATTACTTTGTGGGAACAATGTACATGTAAATGGAACAGTGTTAGATTTAATCTTATTTAATTTCATTATGGCACTAGGTCTGTAATCTTTGTTCTACTGTTCGTTGCTGCCATCGTTTGCCTATAGGTATCCAATTTGGTTGGATGGAGTCACATTTCTGCAGTAAAATACATTTTTTTTAATGAAGGCCATCAAGGAATTTGCCCTTGTGCGCTAATGTTTAACAAAGTAACAATTAGCCGTAGCAGCTGTGAAGTACTGTGAATGTAGGGCTACTTGCTGCTGAGATCCAGTTCAATGTCAGTGGCAGATGGAATGACAAAGACATGCAAGTCTCTTACACTGCATTATACTAACTCATAGATCTCCAGGGAAAAGGGCAGGATGATGAATGGACAGATCAGTGGAATTACAGGAGAACTAAACCCCCTAATGTGAAAAGCCCCATCCACTACCCTCCATAGTGCCCCCTCCCTGCATCGTGCATTAGTGAAAAATGTGATCCCTAATTGTGAATCTCATGTATCATGCTGCCTGAAACTCCGTAAATGGCAGAAGGGAAAAGGATCCTAAGAAAACTGAAGATGCAGAAGATGGCGTCCATGAGCTCTGCTGCACAGATACATGAGATTCACAATTAGGGACACATTTTTCACTAATGCGGTATACGGGGAGGAAGCAGGGAGGGAGCACTATGGAGGATAGTGGATGGGGCTTTCCACATGGGGGGGTTAGTTCTCCTTTAAGTTCTAGGTTTCTCTTTGTGAAGAATGAGTGGCCCAGTCATTTATTACTTTTAGGGATGGAGTGCTTATAGACAAACCAATGGAGTACAGCTATTTCTAGGTCATGACTGATGAGCCAATAAATTATTACTATGATATCAATATCAGGCCATAAATATTGGTGTTCCAATGTTCATTTATTAAAGGCCGGTTTAGAAAACAAAACCATGAATTGATTGTGTATTTTAAATTAGTATTGGGCTATGCCCATACTGGGCTGATTATTTGCCTATGGATAAACACAAAAATGCATCTGCAGTGTTGGGGTCGTCAAGCAGTATAATGGTTACTCACCACACAAAAGAAGTCGATCAGGTGCACCGCCCTGAGCCCTCAGCACGGGGGGGGCGGACAATCCGACGAATCAAAATAGAGCAGGCACTCAAAGAAGGCAGGCGTCCACCAGGCAGTAGTTCAGAGTGAAAAGAGTTTATTGTATGCTCAGCCTGACGCGTTTCGTGTCATAAACGCTTAATCAGGCTATGATTAAGTGTTTATGACACGAAACGCATCAGGCTGACTCTTTTCACTCTGAACTACTGCCTGGTGGAAGTCTGCCTTCTTTGAGTGCCTGCTCCATTTTGATTCGTATGGATAAACACAGACCGAGTATCAGCCTCTATGCTGGAATTAGCATTCTTCTTTGTCTGCACATGGAGCCATTGCAACTGGTGTGCTTGCTTCAGAAAGACTACTATAGTTTATATAAACAAGCTGCTGTGTAACCATTCAAATCTGAAAAAAAAAGAAAAGGCACAGGATACACATCTGATAACAGACAAGTAGCATACAATGGAATTCTTTAGAACGTATCTGTTATCTACGGTCTATCATGTGCTTGAATGACTTCTCCCATGGCTGCACAGCATCTTGTTTATATAAACTATAGTAGTGTTTCTGAGGTAAGCACACAAGTTTTACCAGTGCAAAGCAACATTACATTATATTGCCATTCCTTTAAAACACATTAATTTGTTCCTTTAAGCCCTAGCAACCTGAAAGTGGGTAGAAGTTCAAGCCTGGAGCTTTAGAACAAAAACAAAAAACCCTCAGATTTAAAAGCAACAAAAAATGAAGACCAATTGCAATATGGATATTTCCATCTAATCAGCTAGTGTATGAATAGGTTTGTTCTCATGAAAATATGTTGTATGTGCTTGTTGGTTTGCAGTATTAAAAAAATGTGATGAGATTTTTTTGGCATGATGCAGACAAGCAAAAAAAAAAAAAGTGTTCACAGGTTTCAGCAGCACTCCAGAGATGATCTCAGTTTGTTGTGGAAACTGCAGCTAAAGTTTCTCCAGTTTCTTTGAATTATTTGGTCTTCCCTCAAGACAGTAGCATAACTAGATGTTACTGGGCCCTACAACAAATTAATTTGAGAGCCCTCAAAAAAATCCAGAGGTTGTCCTGTTTTACCAATATATGTTGAAATTGCTCTTTATTTGGGCCTCATGGAGCTTCCTTTACCTCCTGCCCCCCCCTGCAACCTCAGGCTCTGCTTCCTCTGTAGTTATGCCCCTACCTCAAGATTTGCCAAAAGCTATCTTCTGCCAGTTGTGCATGTACTGTAGTTACAACAGAGTAATATGAGCTCCACAGTGCTTGTAAATTACATGCAATAGCTGTGAGCACCCGGATACCATCAATGGTGGTATGTTTAGGCTCACTTCTGCCCCTGAGTTCCTGGGTGGTGGGTGGCACATGGGCATCCCCTGGAACAGCTTGTGCATCCTTCAGAATTGTCAGCTCTGGAGTGCCGGGGTCAGGAGGACCCCTGTCTCTACACTGGCAGATCACCATCTAAATGATGAACAAAATAAAATATTATATTTGAATGGAGCACAAAAGTTGCAGCAAATTTAATTGGGCAATGGTGCAAAGTAAAAAAAAGAGGGCTTTGCACCATGTTTGTAAATAAGCCCTCTATTGTCTATCAGTCTTGCTTTAATACTTAATATATGTGTTTGGTCAGAGCCTCCTGAAAAACATTAGTTCACACATGTGTTCATGGGATTGTCCCATTGACAGTGCCAGACACTTGTTCATTACTGATTTGCTCTCTGGAACCAAACACCTGAGTCAGGTAGCTTTAAACCACCATCCACATATCCTTATCAGGTGGGTTTGGGCCAAATTCTTAATTTCGTCAACCCTACCTGTAGCCTTACTATGCCCCACTTCCTCCCTCCTTCCGGCAGTTGGTATTTAAAGACTTACACCTGCAATGCTCCATCCAGCCTTTTGGTGAGGTCAGAGATGGGCGGTCAGGAAGGCTTATCTGGTTGGGTGTGGGATTGACCCGAACATCACTACTGTTCATCACTCCTTTGCCTCCCATCAGTTGCAGAGTCTGATATAGCTGTTGTTATTTCCCTGAATTAGCCAATCAGTCAGTTAATTAGAGTTATCATCAAGCAGCAGGATAAAGCTGGCCATAGACGCAAAGATCTGATCGTACGAATCGAGGATTCGTACGATTTTCGGACCGTGTGTGGAGAGTCCCGACATTTGTTGTCCGGCGGAGATCGGTCGTTTGGTCGATCGGACAGGTTAGAAAATTTCTGTCGGCTGCCGATAATATCTCTGCGTGTATTGCCGATCGTACGATTTTCAGTGGGAGACTGTCACTAGCTTTGGTTGGACATAGATATCGTACGATTGCTGTCAGGGGCAGAACATTGCTGATCTGTTCTTAACTAATCTGACTGGTAAGACTTTGATCTGAATGGTTAGTGGCGGGTCGGGAGATGGGAAAATCAGATCGTACGATGATTCGTACGATCGGATCTTTGCATCTATGGCCAGCTTAACTATGGCTTTCTAATAAATGGTCATTTATCCCATCATATGCAAATCGAAATTTCCCCATTGAGCAAAACATTACATTTTTGTGGTAAAAAAAGGATGCTGATGGTAACCTGAGTATCATGAAAGACACTTTTCCATGCATTATTATTTATAATTGTCTCCCACAGGCTTTACAAGACACATGGGATACAAATATGAGATGTAACAGTCATATATATATATATATATATATATATATATATATATATATAAAATCAAACAATGCTTACAGTCAGTGGCTTAACTATATATCAATGGGCCCCCCTGCAGGGTCTGCTTCCTCTGTAGTTATGCTCCTGCTTACAGTTTTATATTGTTAGGAGACAATAGGGAGCAATGCTGTGTTCATGAGAGTTTTCAATCTATGCAGATTAGTCAGCATAACTTTCTCAGAAGTGTATTTTTTTTGTAAAAAAACAATACAACCTTAACAGTTACAAGCAAACCATGTGTAATATGATTTTAACCCTATCACCACCTGTCTGTCTACCAAAATTTCAATTCAATTACGGCTGAATTTTGTGGTTGCACCCCACCTAATGATTAAAAATTTAGTAGTAAACATAACGTTACAATTTTTACTATAATGTGTATGTGTGCAGATGTTAGATAATTGTGTTGTGTGTGTGTTCTGTCGTATGAAAGCCCCCCACTCCACAAAATGTGTGCTAGTGTAAGTTTAACAGTAGGTATATGTGTTTTCTGTGTATGTGAGATGTACCTACATGCAGGCAGGCAGGCAGTCAAGAGAAGCAGGAGGGCCACTGGATCCACTAGAGGGCTTCCATGTGACCCAAGATGGGATGGAATGGTGTTGGGGAACAGCACAAGGGCCATTTACCCATGCACTGCTTGTTAGTTATGGGCAGAGAAGTGGCAAATCGACCAGTCACCCTAGGCAACCTGGCCTCCCCCATGTGTGCTTGTGCATTGATGTTGCAAGCGCACATGGGGTGAAGACGAGCATGTGCTTTTAAGCAGGGGGGTGATGGCAGGAGCAAGAGAGCCTGGACTAGGGGTAGGCATAAGACAGACACAATGGGCTGGACTTTAACGCTTTTTTAGGGAGATGCTGCTGATTTCAAATCTTTACATTACTAGGCAAAATGTCTGATTTGTGTTAATCAAAGGTTAAACCATAATAATGGGAATTTGAAAGGGTATCATTGTTTCCCTGTTTTCTGAAATGTTATTTTTAAAAATGAATTACTCTCTATCCACCCACTTCCAGTTTTCCAGTAGCATCTTCTCAGCAATCAATGTGCCTTTTAATCTTGCCACACTGTGCATTATAGAGTAAAAGGCAACTTGAAGGCTTAAAGAGTTGATGAATTGGCTTAATTGACTTGGATCAAACATACCAGAATAATTTTTTAGGTGCACATCTTCTGCACCTACTGAACCCGGGAATTACGGCTAGCTTAAAAGTGGAGGTATTTCCAGGGCCCGTTGCAACAGGTGCACTTGCGTGTGATTCAGAGCAGGAAACGGATTGGATGTACTAGTGCTTGTATGAACTATAGGGGAATGAACGTGTGTCTTTAAATGCAAGTACCTTTAATGAGTGACGTCAATGTGCCAAACAACACAATTCACTTTATTACAACCGCAACTATGCTTGTAGTTTTAAAGGAAAACTATACCCTCCAAACAATGTAGGTCTCTATAAAAAGATATTGCATAAAACAGTAGAACCCTGCTTCATGTAAATAAACCATTTTCATAATAATATACTTTTTTAGTAGTATGTGCCATTGGGTAATCATAAATAGAAAATTGTCATTTTAAAAAACAAAGGCTGCCCCCTGGGATCGTACGATTCACTGTGCACACAAATATATCAAACAAACCATACTTGTTAAGTCACATGAGCCAATTAACAGACAGAGTTCTGTCTTTTGCTTCCACGCTTCTTCCGGTTACAAATAGAGTTGTGTTATTTCTGGTCAGGTGATCTCTGAGGCAGCACACAGACAATTACGAAATGGCGGTTCAAGGCAAAGGAAAGGGCAATATTTACTTAAATATGTAGACCAGTTTGTTAAGATTCTTTAATATGCCACTTAATTTGATATAAACTATCTGTTGCTCATTGTTCATTTTGGGGGTATAGTTTTCCTTTAAATGAGCCCTATTATATCCGTATGGATGATTTACAAAAACAGTTCAATGCAAAGTGAAGTTGTTTTACCTGCCGTGGTTGTGCCCGGTTCATATTAGGTGCACTAGTGCAACTTTATGAAGTACAAGAAGTGACATGTTTAAAAGCCTTTACCTTTAATGATTGGCACTCAATGACCCTTTATACATTTTAAGAAGGTCAACTAACCCCCTTAATATTATATTGCTTAATATTCTATTTATTTTTTATAGGTGCCCTTTAAAATCTGTATCTTTTTTAATGCATGTGGCACATGAACTGACTCCATTCTCTGTACAATTATTGGGGGAATAAGAGAGTCGTGTTTTTGCACCACTCTTTCCCCTAGGGCCAAACACGAAAATGTTTAATGAGCTTTTCCATGTTCCCCTTGGTGCCTCCTTTATTCTTACTCATAATAAATAAGGATCAGTTGTGTTCTATAGCTGCGGTGGGGGAAAATTATGTAAAAAAGGGTTTATAATCAGATTATACAAAATTAAACTATTCATGTAAGTTGTAAGCGCAGCTTCTGAGTCTAATAAACAAAATAATAATAATAATAATGAAAGCAAAGCTACAATCAATGCCTAAAATATTTTTTTTGTAGATTATCTTGTGTTTTTTATGTCTGGATTCTATATCCATGTAGCTACATCACTGAAGGCCTTAGTGATTAATGCTCTGCCCCACTCAATATAATTTAACATTAAACTAAGCAAAGCAGCAAAAGCACTGTGCTTTTCTTTAGATTGCCATGGATCAGATTTATGGGCACATTTTAATATTCCAGCATTAGAGACACAATTGAAGCAGACAACTGCTGTGAGTACTAAACGAACGTGAAAGTTCTATTTTTAGGTGCTAATTTCCCTCTCCGATATTGCTGCGCAGAAGAGACCATACAGAATTTGCCAGCACATTGATTTTAGTGCATCGTTTATATTTATTGTACTGTATACTCATATTAAATGTCCTCCATTTTGAATCAGCAGCACATTGATGTAAATGATGTAGAACTTGTGTTTGTTTATGTTTGTGCTTGCCCTCCTCACGTACTGCAGAGTTTTGGGCCCCAGTATGATCCATTCTTGGCAGTCACTGCAATGCAGTCTTGTATGTAAGGCCTTGCTGTGGAGCCGAATGAGATTCTTGGATTGCTGCACAAGGGCATATTTTAGTTGGAATATGCAGGTATGAATTTAACTGGTGCATTGGAACAGTATTTAGTGACATGGGCTTAACGTTGTACCTATGACAAAGATTGTATCAGATCAGCAGAATTAAGCATTACAGAGAGCAGTGTGGAAGAGCAAAGAAGTAGCTTTTTCAGCCTAGGAACACAGGCCCTTACAAAATTTTACTTCTCAGCATCCCAAATCTGCAGGAGAGATTCTGGGAGTTTTAATGCAGCAACATGTGGGCTAGTGGTTTACATGATGTAACAGTTTTACAGTGTCTGTAAGTTCAGTTTTGTACTCTTCTGACACACTGTGCTGAGCCATTATATCTAACTAAGCAATATGCTGAGTGACCCCATATAGCTTTTCACAGTGTTGAGTGACCCCCAGGCCCGGACTGGCAATCTGTGGGTTTTGGCAAATGCCAGAGGGGCTGCTATAAGGTCCCATAGAAAGTCAGGATTTAGTGGGCTGGTGGTGGCTGTTTGGGGCTCTGTGTGGGCTGAGAGGGCCTCTGCGTACCTGAAATGCCAGGGCCTATTTTCATTCTTAGTCCAGGCCTGGTGATCCCCATATAGTGCAGTGATGATCTCAAGCTAAATGCAGTACAGGTATGGGACCTGTTATCCAGAATGCTGGGGTCTTCCAGATAATGGATCTTTCTGTAATTTGGATCTTCATACCTTAAGTCTACTAGAAAATCATGTAAACCAAATAAACCCAATAGGCTGGTTTTGCTTCCAGTAAGCATTAATTATGTGTACGTGGGATCACGTACAAGGTATAGTTTTATTATTACAGAGAAAAAGGAAATCATTTTTAAAAATGTGGATAATTTGGAGTCTATGGGAGACAGCCTTTCCATAATTTGGAGCTTTCTGGATAAAAGATCCCATACCTGTATTGAGTGTCCATGTCAAGCTACACGCAGTGCTAAGTGCACTGATGCTATCAAGTTATACGTAGTTCTAACTAGGGATGCACCAAATCCTGAATTAAGTTTGGGATCCGGCCATATCCAAGCTATTTTTTATCAGGATTCAGGTGAATCCAAGAGCCTGGTCGAACCGAATCCAAACCCTGATGCGTGCGCATTGGGTACTTCTTTCAGTGTCCGCCAGCTTTTCCAGAAGGGAGGTTCTGATTTGGTTCAGTATTCGCAGGTTCCGTAACCTGGAATTCGGCCAAATCCAGTGCATGCCTAGTTCTAACCAATCTATTTTTGTGCTGCTCTTTATGCCTTGCTCAGTGCTCACTGGACATAGGCAACAAATCCCCCTGCCAGGCATAAGGAATCCAATGGTAAAATGTAGAGGCAATAGCTCCCTGAGACTACATGAAAAAAGTTTATTATTCATAAACATGAGTGCCATATGGAGACAACATCTGGGTGAGCACCCAGCTCCTCATCAAGCCTAAATCAAAAGTATATATATATATATATATATATATATATATATATATATATATATATATATATCTATCTATATATATCTATATATCTATATATCTATATATCTATATATCTATATATATTTATATATATATATATCTAGAGAAGGCTCGAGTAACAGGGCCGAAACGTCGTATATTTAATAAATCTTCTTTTCACTGGGACAAAGACCTGGTAGTGCGGTTTTTTGCTATGTATGTATATATAGATATATATATATATATATATATATATCTCGGTTGTAAAGACATACAATATTGCACGGTCATTTCCTATGTATATCTTCTTAACTCAGAGACATCAGCCAGTTTGGGTAGAAAAGTACTGCAAGAAGTATCCGGCTGCTACAGCAACAATTGCAGCCCTATCCATAAAGTCAGTGTGGCCACTGAGCACGTATACTGTGTATATATATATATATATATATATATATATATATATATATATATATATATATATATATATATATCATTATGTGTAGGGATCTTATTTTCACGAAGCGCTTTCTATACCATTGTACCTATTCATGTGAATTGCTATCCAGTCTGCACCAATTATTCCATATATATATATTATGCAGTGACATAAAACACCCACCAGGGAACATGAGGAAAATGCTTGCTGGGTTGTCTTACTATAGTAGGATGTTACTGTCTCCATGGTAACACTCCCAGTAGTATTTTGACTTTCCTAGGCCTTCCTACATAACATCTTGTTTATGCCCAACAATCACCTCTTCATGTTAAAAATGTATAATTGTTCTCCTTACTAGAATGAAAGGAAATATAATAATTATTATTATAATCTAAGCAACTTTCCAGTATACATTGCTTAAGTGTTTCAATGTTTTTAAAGTTACTTATCAATGTAAGCAGTCTCTGTCTGGCTTAGAATTACATTTTCTTTCATTATGCAAAAACAATTTGGTTTTGGGTGGAGGTACTGTTTCATCCCCCCATCTTTATTATATTTTTTCTTATTTTGTCTACATATACATTTAAATCTTAAATTAATTTTATATCCCTTGATTTTAAGTTTTCCCTTATTTTAAATTATTGCTTTTTGTGTGGTCCCACCTTTATATTATACTGTATATAACACAATACCCTAATTTTGCATTTTCCTGGATTTTAGACCATTTTTTTGGTCCCCTGAAAAATGTAGAACTGGGGTTCTGTTGTATATAAATGTGTGTGCAGGGCTAGAACTAGGGGTAGGCAGAAGAGGCATGTGCCTAGGGCGCAAAGGCAGAGGGGCAGTTTTTTTTAATGTGTGGTGGCCTTCCGCGCATGCACACTGGCTTCCGTTTTGAAATGCCACATGCGCTCTATTGCGCACTGGCGCGGCAGTCCCCAGTGGGAACGTCGAACAGTAGGGGGGCGACGTAGTCGACTGGGTTGCCTAGGGCGCCTGGCCGTCTTGGCCCGGCACTGTGTGTGTGTAAAAGAGATGCCAATATGTGACCTGACTTTCAACTGGTCTCTGTTAATGTGAATGTAAATGTGGAGTGTAAATTGTTTGTGCCAGCATGAACAATTACTGTGTTATCGTTTTACTGCTCTCGTTTCCTTCCAAGACTCAGCACCTCTAGCGACTAAACAAAGTAGTTAAATGTCAATCCCTGGAAATGTCTTTTTAAAACTGACCAATTGCATAAAGGGATGTGTTTATTGACCAGAGTGGAATTTACAATTTGTTCACTAACTCAATAGGCTATTAGATAATGACAAGTCTCTAGAACACAGTACTAAAAATTGGGATGCAAAATTTAAAACCTAGAGATTTAGGTTCTCAGTTATAGATGAGAGCATTTTGTAGAAGGTTAAATCTTGGGATCTACGGTACTAGAATGATTAAATAAGCCTCTTCTCCAGGTATAGAATGGTTTGTGCTTTTCTCTTTCCCCTGGCTCTCTTGTCATTTGTGAATTGTTTGTCTCAGAATGATGAGAATGCCCTCTGAGAATTTAGCCTTTGCTTTCAGCCCTTGGGGGATATGAGAGTGGAGTATTATTTTTTGACAGCTAAAGCATTCATTGGTTATAAGCTAAAACATGTCAAAAGTCTGACTTTGCAGTGTACTCATTTGTCTGGACCATATCTTCCACTACCTATCCGCAAAATAATTTTTCCTATTTGTAGGAAAATACATAGTATTTCTACATATTTGTACAACATAATTACAATGGAATAGGCATAGTTATAGCAGACGTGTAAGCTTTCTTAAAGGAAAACTATACCCTCAAAATTAATATTTAAGCAACAGTTATATCAAATTAAGTGGCATATTAAAGGATCTCAACAAACTGGTATATATACCTGTTTTTTTAAATGCATTAAATAAAATTTAACTTTTTTAACTATTTGAAAAACGTTCATGCTGTGCACCTCACTTTTTTGCATACTGCTATCGAGAGTTCCTGGGTCATTATCTCCTTAAAGGTGTGCTGAACGCTCATGGACTATGTGTGTGTGTATGTATATATATATATATATATATATATATATATATATATATATATATATATATATATATATATATATATATATATATATATAAAATCCAAAAAGGTAAGGTGCACACTGGGATCCTTTGTAGCTTTTTTAAAAAAGATAAATTTTATTCAATACATTACAAGGAGGTCAAATTTTATTCAATACATTAAAAGGAGGTCAATGTCAATTCGGTCTGTTCCCAAGACCTTTATCAAAACCAATAACACACTTAAAAACATTGTATCCATAAATAAGTAAAACCAATTAACACACATTTTTAATCCAAAACACTTCTCTCTGGAGAAACATTTTGGATCTCCAAAATGCTTCTCCAGAGAGAAGTGTTTTGGATTGACCTGGGTCAATTGCTTCAGTGGTGTGCTGAAACGTTTGGATTGTGTATATATGTATATATATATATATATATATATATATATATATATATATATATATATATAAATATTTAAGCAAATATTGCCCTTTTACATCTCTTGCCTTGTGATGGTCTGTGTGCTGCCTCAGAGATCACCTGACCAGAAATACTACAATTCTAACTGTAACAAGAAAAAGTGTGAGAGAAAAAGACAGAACTTACTGTCTGTTAATTGGCTCATGAGTTTTAAATTTTGAAATTTGGTGGTATCCTTCCACACTTTAATATGTAACAGGGTTCATCTCAAAGAGTAATGGCACCGCCAGGACCATCCAACTTCCAAGATCAGCATAAATTTCACTCTGGAGAACCACATTAAGTTCAGTGTTGTTTTAATTTTTCATGCACGACATGTCTCGGATATACATATCCTTCACCAGGTGCTTGTCTCAGTGTGGACTAACCTAAACTATTTATCAACCCCTTTACACCAACAAGTGTGTCAGCTTCAACATGTGGCCAGACTATAAGAATATACACAAGAATATGTTTCAAGTATTGCCATCTTGTGGCCTGCTCCGTTAATGCACCATAAAATACAGCTACATAGTATATACGGTAAGTCAGAGACAGTGTTCTCATAAAAAATTACAATACATAATATACACACAGTATAAAATGTTTCAAAGTATTCTCCTACCCACTGTAATGTTCAGACCAGTTATAATATTCAATTAAAGTGTTCATTCTATAATGAAAAAAAGTGATGTTAAGTTACAAAAAAACATTTATAGCTGAGAGCATCATTCAATCCCCATGGTTCCAGTGTGTTCAGGGTATCGATCCACTTAGCTTCGCATTGTAGAAGCATTCGCTTTCTATCACCAACCTGTATCGGCATTTTCACCTCCTCTAGTACCTGCCATCTTAAACGTGCACTATTGTGCCTAAGTTCAAAAAATTTACCTACAGGGGTGTATGTTTTGATTTCCATAGGATCGTAGTTAGTAATAGAGCGTTTATGCTCACCAATCCTTATCCTCAGTTTTCTTTTTGTTTGACCAACATGGGCATTTCAGTCCATATACAACATACTCTGAATTGCAGGTACTATATTGTTTAATTGGTAACCTATTCCCTTTTAGGGGATGAGTTACATAGGCGCCCTTTATGATAGAATTTCAATTGCTGCAATTTAGGCAAGGAAATGTTCCCATCCTAGGTGGACCCAAGAACCATGTTCTTTTCTGGGGACGTGTTAAATGAGACCTCACCAGCCTGTCAGCAAGTTTATTTCCCTGCTTATAGGAAATGATTGGTTGTTCTTTACACAATCTACTGATGCCCGGATCCCTTTGTAACATGGGCCAATTTTGACACACCACTTTCTGTATTTCATTGCTATTTTGGCCAAAAGTTGAAACCAAAGGTATTCATTCACTTTTTTGTTTACTTGTAGTAATGATGCTCTCTCAATTTTTAGTACTTCATCACGTACATCAATAAGAGTACCTCTTTCATAACCTCTATCCACAAACTTTTCAATAAGGTCATTAGTACTCATTAAGTACTTCTGATCATCTGAGGCAATTCTTCTGATTCTCAGGAATTGTCCTTTGGGTATACCATTTAATGTACCCGGAGTGTGATAGCTGTTCCTATGTAACATATTATTACATTCAGTAGGCCAGTTTCTAATATATTATTATTCTTTAAAATCTTCACATCCAAGTAATGTACAAAGTTGGTAATAAACTCAAGCAGTAAATCGTTATCGTTTTGTATTATTGTATTATTGTATTATTTGTAGTATTGTAGTGTGTTAATATACTCCAAAAATGAATTTAGTGTAGTTTCATTACCATTCCAGATCATGAAAATATCATACACAAATCTTAAATAACATTTTATGTACTTTTGAAAATGTGTATTGCCCAAAATCATCTTCTGCTCAATATAGTGCATGAAGATGTTGGCATAGCTAGTGGCGAGATTACTTCCCATAGCCGTTCCTTGCATTTGGATGTGAAATTCAGTGTTAAAACTAAAATAATTAACTCAATCAGGAAGTATACCATGCTATGTTGCATATTAGTAGAGAGGCATGCCTTTTCAATGTAATGAATACCTTCCTCTTCACAATATCCTGTAAAAAGGCATCTACAAACTTGGAAAGCAGCTCATTTTAAATGGCAATTTTCTATTTATGATTACCCAATTGCACATACTACTAAAAACGTATATTTTTATGAAAATGGTTTATTAACATCAAGCAAGGTTTTACATATGAGCTGTTTCATGCAATATCTTTTTGTAGAGACCAACATTGCTTGAGGGGTATAGTTATGTGTAATAACATAACTATGTGTACAGTGCTGCACTGTTCTATGTGTTCTTCTACAAAAAACTGCTAATCTTGCCTTCGTTTTCTCTAGTAACTTTTGTAGACAGATGTGATCTAGACTAGATATGATGAATATTGTACTAACTTTATCTCATTCTACATTTTTCATGTCCTTCTCTTTCTCTAATTGCTTCCTATTATTGTCATGTACCTCATCTACTTCACCCTATTGTACTGCTAATTTTTTGGTCTATTTTCTCCTCATTTCCCCCCCCGTTTATCTCAACTATCCTCACCCCACTTCTCTTTTTATGCTCTTTTTGTTCTTCATTTCTGTTTTCCAGTCTTTTATCATCTAATCTTTCTCTTCCTTTCTTACTACATCCTTTATTTCCCTTTTATTACTGTATCTGGCTCAGCTACTCTTTGCACCATGCTTTCTTTCAAGCCCTTGTTTCCTTTTTACATCACTAGGACTCCGTGATCTATGGTATTTCAATGCTGCCAAGTCCAGTTTGTCTCAGTTTCACTTTCTTGTTCTCAAATGAAAAAGAGACTGTTATTGGGCAATGGCGGGCCAAACTCTCAATTAACAGCATGGTTTGAGGGACAAGCAACGGCTGTCAGAAAGGGGTGAGATTACTGGCCTTGGACATAGTAAGAAGAATAGAAAATTGGAAGAGTAAGTTGGGGGAGGTTAAAAATGTGTTTGGAGAAAGATGAGGATACCTAGTGGTCACACAAACTCACAGGCACAGACAGGGTTAACTGTTGAATTTTAGTAGGCACGGCTGTTTTAAAAAAAAAAAAAAAAAAAGCAGGCAACTTTTGAGAAAAACAAGTTTGAGTAAAACAAGTTTCTTTGTGAATTTGGACTTTATCAGGTTGCCAGTATGCCAGGGTCATCCCGATGATTATATTTGAGCTTAAAAGTTTAATGTCAAAGATATTTATTAGTTTTATTGGCCTAAAAATACTCTATGTATTCTGTTTATCTCTATCTGCAGTGGATATTTGTCTGCTTGTCTGTCTGTGGGCTATAGCACACCATGCCGGCTATAGACTTGCAAATTTACCATATGATACTGCTGTTCAAATGCTTTTATCCAAGAGCTAAACTCCACGGGAGATTTTGTAGGATGGTGTCGGATTGTCAAAAAGTATCCTACAAGTTAGATGTAATCACATGGGTTAAAATATAATGGGACTGATACAAAAATCTGATGTGTAAACTATATGGAAACTTTTCCACCTGATGCGACATGACTGTCGAATGGGAACGCAGCATACTGCATCTTCACCCGACGTGATAAACTTTTTTTTTTACCATTGAAATACATTGACTGTCGGATGTAGATGCATGAACAAACGACACTATCTTCAGTTTCCTTAAAATTATCCCTTTTGTTATAATGGCCAACAAAAGTAACCTGCTTGAGGCCTTCAAAGATAACAGAATCTTTAATGCAGATTGTTGGGGGCTTGTGTAGCAGGTACAGATAAAACAAAAATAAAGGTGCTCCAACCGGAGTTATATCCAGTGCCATACATGTCAGGAAAAGGATATGCATATACATGTGATGTTATAAATATGCAAAATAATAAGTGTTTTCTTCTTTCCAGAATTCTGCCATTTTGTACGTGTTTTGCTACTGCCCGACATGAAGGGATCTCAGCACACTCCAATATATTTGGTGCTTTGCACCGTTCTTCTAGGATCACCAGTAATCACTGGGTTCTCTCTGCATAAACTGATGGTACGGGAGACAGAGGATGGGCTGGAAACTGTTGAGCATTTTGATGGCTTAGATGAAGATAATAATCAGAGCTTCCAAGATAATGCACAGGAATATCAGCTGACAACACCATCTACAGTGACCAAGGCTTCCCAGGGTGTATCAAATGGGGCTTCAATAAATAACACCTTTGCTGTAAATGAACAACATGACAACCACAGCTTGTCTAATAACAGCTTTGGGAAAGGTGAGAGCCCAGAGATGAATAGTTCTAATCTTGCGGTTATGCTCAGTCCCAGTGGGCAAGCAGAGACCTCGTATGAAAATGGAATTCTCACCACAGCTGTTTCTACTATAGATTATATTAGTAAAGAGACTTCTCAGAGCATGTCCACTGGACTAGATAAAAGCTATGATGCAGAAGAAGAGGATAACAAAAAGAAAGACAAACCAAAAAGCTCATATCAGTTAAACACAATGGAAATGTTGACTACCAGTCCTAGGACAAGCAACATTAAAACAACAGATAGCCAGGCTAATGTGTCTCTTTATGATAATAAGCCAATGGCAATCTCTCCACTTAGCAGCGACTTAAAAAACGAGAATGGGTCAAATACAGAGGCCAGCTCAGAAACTGATGTCAATTTAGAAAGCGCCTTATCTGTATACAGTAATTTGGAAACTGTAACGCAAGTCAACCCAGAGAACAGAACTGCAGAAACGACTGTCCCACAGCAAAATAATGAATGGGATGATACCAAATTCTCCAATTTTGCACCTTTAACAGTCACTGCGGACAATACATCAACGAAAGATCAAAATGTAACAACACCTAAGCCAGAGGCTCTAGTTGTTTCTTCGCCAACTTTTCCAGGCATTGTTGCCCAGTCTGAAAATAACACAGACGCTAATGCAACACAGAGCGGTTCTGGTTTTATGCCAGAAGAAAACCTACAAACTGATTATAGTGAATCGAACACATCTGAGACTGTAATGACCTCGATTCAAGCAGGGAAAGCTATGACTGAAGAGGATAACATTTCTACCATCCTGCTGGACAGTACTGTTGCTATAAGACAAATTCAAGATTTTTCTCCTGCAACTGGAGGTAATGAAACCCTCAGTCTGTCCCTGTAGAAAAGTATGTCAAAAGTGTCAGTCATAATATTTGGTTGCACTTAAAATATATACCAAACTAACCTATACTAGGATACGATATAGAGATCTGTCAGATTCAGTATTTTAATTTCAGTTGATGCGTCCGCTGAAAGAAGCTGAGCTATTTCCTAGTGACTCTATAGTAGCCCTTAGGGAGATTTTGTCTGTCACTTCAACAATTTGCTTAGCAGAGTGAAAAGAGATTCATTTTGTCTAAGGCAAACAGGAATTAAGTTAGTGAAAGTCAGAATGGCTCCTTTACTAGTATAGGGAGAATGAGTATCTGTGAAAAAAACACATACAAACCTGTTTATATATCACCAAGTAAAAAGCATTATCTGCTTTAATTCCAGCGTCTATAAATGGATAAGGTGGAAAAAAGCATGGCATTAAACTTCTTTTATCATCAATAAGCCAGTTAAATCACATCACATACAGATGGACACTTATTGGCAGTGGATGTGCCATCTGTTATGGCAAAGACCCTCCAGGCAACTGCCATAAGTCACGAGGAGCCTGGGTCACAGGACTTTACCTGCTCTCCTTTATACAGTAGTTCTGCTCTACTTTATACTCTCTTTCATTTGTGGTCTATCTGTTTGAGAGATAATTTTCACTGAACATACATGCCAGGTATATCTTACTCTCATGGCTATATGTTCTTTTGGTCCCTTCCTAAAAGTGTTCTCTCATTTAGTTACTAGCTACCGGAGGCTAATTTTAACGTTTAAACTATAATTTCTAATTCAAACCATATTATTATATTGATATTAATATTCCTCATATTTATTATACGATTTTTATTTCTACTACAGGCATAGGACCTGTTATCCAGATGGCTCATGCCTGATGATTTCTGGGTAGGGAATCTTTACGCAATTTGGATCTACATTCCTTCTATGGAGTCTATTAAAAAGTCATTTAAACATTAAATAAACCCAAGTAGACTGGTTTTGCTTCCAATAAGGATTCATTATACAGCATCTTAGTATGGATCAAGTACAATGTACTATTTTATTACTACAGAGACAAAGGAAATAATTTTAAAAAATGTGGATTATTTGGATAAAATGGAGGCTATGGGAGACGGCCATGCTGTAATTCTGAACTTGCTGGATATTGATTCAGATTCGTTATCTGCAAACCCCATTCCTGTAGTAGCAATGTAGCCATCACACTTTGAGAGGGCTCAAAAAGGATTGTCTCCTAATGTGTTAAAATATGAAAACCAGCCAAGGATAAATAAGGGTTAGAAGGAAGCTGCGGGTACTGGACACAAAGAAAGATGGGAGTAATGGCTATATGGGTGGGAGTTGTTTGTGCATGGGATATGTGAATGTGTACTTTTATAGGTTAAAGACATGGGCATGGGTTGGGTTTGTTGAAGTTCTTCCTGTTTTTACAGACTAATATTGGAGTCTGTTTCTGTTTAAAGTTACAAGCATCATATTTTATAATGTAATGCTTCCACCAGGTATATGAAGACTTAGGCATGCTACTTACTAACAAGCAAATTTAGAAACAGTCTCTGTATTTATAAAGTGCCAATGTATTCCACAATGGCATAATTACAGAAGTAAAATCTGTTTGATTATCTTCTAGAAACCCTTAGTGGGAACTCATTATATTTAGAAATAGCATTTTGCACTTGCAGACCAAAAACCCTCAGTCTGGAGCAGAACTATCAATATCACAAATGAACCAATCTAGGGGGATAGTGAATTGCTATGAGTAAGGTTGAGATGGCATAAAATGTTGCTTAAGGGAATAAAGCTGCATAAACCGTCAATAAAAGAGATTGAGTATTGCACTTATATCCACATATGCACAATGATATTGGCCTGTCTATATTCTGCTTATTTAGAAGCAGCAATCTGTGCCTACATAAATCATAATGTAACTTTGCAGATGTGTCTTTCCTGTGACTTAATTTCCCCCCAGGCAGCAGTGTAATAAAGACCTCAGCAGGCCCAATTAAATTTAAAGTTACAAGGGTGTTGCAAGAGCACACATAGGCTAATTTAAAAGTAATCTACTTATAATTGCGGCCAACAAAACACACAAGGCTGATCAATGTTCTACTGCTTAAAAAAAGAAAGAAGTAAACCAACGTATGCACCCGTATGCAGTCACAAGACTCATAGCACTTTGCATATGTCTGAAATAGAAAACAGAAATAGGTATTGATATTTATTTACTATGGTCGGCATTTGTCTTTGACCCCAAGAGTTCAGAGCCATATAGATAGAGACATTGATTAAATTTATTGGAGATTTATTATAGAAATATTTCCATACTTTGACCAATATGCTGTTATAAAGGTTGGGAGACCGTTTCCCTGTTTGCCACTGTTTTTTTCAGCTCCTATGTTGTTTATTTGTTCAAAATACTGTTCATTTGAGCACACTTAGGCCTCTTACACGGGGACATTTTTGCCCGGTTTTCCCTGTGGTGGAACACAGGAAGAAACACAGGCCTGTATTTTCTATAAGATTGTACGTAGGTGGAACACAACTAAATTTTACTTGAGAAATCCAGAATATGAGCAAAATTGTGCAAATACCTGCATCACTTATCAATGCAGAGTGTAATTAGTGTATCTTTAGTAAAACTACGACACCCTTTATTCCAGTGTATCAACACATGGGAGTGATTTGGAATTGAGCTTTGTAATAACCCCAGTAGCTCCAGTATTGGCCCAATCGGCTCTAATGTATAAATCTAGGACAGTGAGATATGTCTCATGTGAATGCAATCTTTACACACAATACAATTAGTGAAACACCATTTATAAAGTGCAGTTGATCTGAGTTGTTGCTTTTAAATAGATTTCGACTAACATGCAGCTTCTAAAGATACGTGCTTCCTGTTTTCAACTAACTGCTAGGGATGAACCAAATCCAGGAATCGGTTCGGTATACAGCCCTTTTTCAGCAGGATTCGGATTCGTCCGATTACTACGTGCTACACGCATGATTCTCTTTAATCCTTCCTTGACCTGATTTGCATATGTAAATTAGGGTTCAGATTTGGTTCGGTATTCGCCCGAATATTTCACAAAGGATTCGGGGGGTTGCCCGAATCCAAAAATAGTGGATTCAGTGCATCACTACTAACTGCATGCTGCAACTTCTCACCTTGGCAATGACCTGGATAGCATGGAAAAAATTAACATATTAGCAGGCAAGGATGCACCTAGTTGATCTGATTGTGCTACATTCTGTCAGAAAAAAATGGCAATGGGCTCAGGCCTGAATGGTGCTTCTTATAGAAACTGCTGTTGTTCTTAATGATACACTTAATATTTTGTGATGTTTTGCAGATGCCAAGGAGCAGGACACAGAACGCAGAGAAAACCCCAGTGGCACAACAGCCACTGCTTTTGTAATTCATTCTGAAACTGAAGAAACCATCATTGAGGGCTTTGACAGTGAAGGAGAGGAAACCGTCCCCCAGGAACCAGCACTGGATTCTGTCACCCCACGCATGGAAGGTATAAGCACTCCATCTGTCATTTCATCTGTCACTTCATTTGTCACTCCTCCAATGCAGATGCTGAACATGTTATAAACTCTTTCATTGTGTCATATGATTTACAGGACAAGTTCACATTGTATTTACTGTAGAAAGTATGACATTATCTGCAATCGGCTGGTCTTTTTTTACCGATGCCAGCCTTCCAGTTCTTCCTCGCTCCAAACTGAAACTTAAATTGCTCTCTTGGGCCACTGTCAGTGACCCAGACACACAGAAAACATTAATTGTGAGGTACATTCTGGTCAGACCCTCACCCTCATTACCTGGATGTTTGGGTCTGTAACCCTAGCAACCAGCTATCAAATTGGACAGCTATAGAAAAAGAAATAAAAACCCACAAAATATGAATCAAGACCCACTGCATATACTCTTTGAATACCACTGTCTGCATCATACTAAATTGAATGTTCTGTGATTTAAATAAACTGTATATGTGCACTGTCGTCATCTCGCTTACTCCCTAATGTGGCTTCATATGATGTTGGATAATTTCTATCCTGTTATATAAGACATTAAGAGGCACATTTATCAAAGGTCAAATTTCGAATTCATGCGAGTTTTTAAAATCTCCCATAAGCTCCCATGAACTCGAAATTCGACCAATTTAAATTCATTTTAAAAAGTTGAATTTCTCAAACTCAGGTGAATAGGATCGACCTGAAAACTCTAATCGAATTCGATTTGAGTTTTAAAAACTTGATTCGAGTTTTTTCTCTGAAAAAAGCTTGAATGTCAGGAAGGCTGCAAATAAGTCCAAATTGATCCCAAGACGTCAGCCATTGACTAAAACAGCAATTCGACAGGTATTAGGTGGTGAATAGTGATATTTGAGTTCTTAAAGGGCCAGTGTTTGATAGATCTCGAAAAATGGAATTCAAATTTTTAAAAAAACTTGAATCGAAGTTTAACAATTCCCTATTCTAATCTGACAGTTATGGCTACAAAAAAAACTCGAAAATTCTAATTTGAAATTCTATTTTTTAATTCGACCCTTGATAAGTCTGCCCCTAAATCTCTTGTCTTTTGCAGTAGGGTTTAATTATTTGATTTGAGGATCCACAGTTTAGCCCTAGGGTGACTCCGCACATATGTAAAAGTGCCAGAAATGCATGAATGTAGCGCATGGTGAAAAGTACAATTTTAGGGCACAAATGACACAATAATATTTATGTATATCAACTAATGGTCACACTGAGCTTTGCAGCCTGCATATTAACACAGGCAGGGAATCAGCTCCTATACTCATATCAGCGCTCTTCTGTGCTTGCATCATTGAACCACTGTGTCGGGTGAGATGCAGGGATTCACAGTTAGGCGCTACAAGTATGCATTTTGGCACTGATATCTGCTCTGTGTCCCGGCTGATGCAGTGGTTCCAGGTGCAGGCACAGTAGAGTGCTGATTTGAGCGTAGGGGTTGAGAATCAGCCCATTGTAGCCATAGCTGTAACAGCAATTTTTCCCAGCATAATTGTAAAATAGCACCCATTAGTAAAATTTCTTGCTGGTTGTGTTGGATTTAAAATTCCCTGGAACTGGGTACAAAATTGATTTATTTACAGCATGTGCAGTTAATAATGGCATTAGTTTTGAATTTTCAAACAATTTTTTCAGTTGAGTCGTCAGATAGTACACCAGAAATTTCTTTTTATCACATTTCTATTGGAAATGTACTATTCAGCAAATCCCATTCCATTCCTTGAGTCACCTGCAGAGGACAAATGAACTGCGTTGCATGTAGAGACATATAGAAGGGTGACCATTTTCATGGCACAGAAATGAAGGTGTGTTAGGTTGTCGGGTGTGTTGTAACTTGTTTTATCCCTTTATAGTTGTGAAGACAAAATCTAAGGATGGTGCCTCTCTGGATATTTCGGTTTCTACTATTCTTCCAGCTGTGATACCAGGAGAGGCAGAAAAAGTGACTCCATCCATAACCACACAGATCAGCCAAGAGCAGGCCCCCTTCCCAAAGAGAATTGATGCCACAGAGTCCTACAGGCCTGGCAAACTTGAATCTGAAGGTAGGTTGTCCACATTCTACATGAACCAGTACAGACTACAATAAAAGTGTCCAACTTTCTAGCTCACGAAGTTGATCATGTGGTCCAGGTGCACCAGCCCCAGACCCCCCGCTTCAGGGAGTGGCAAACTGATATACAGAGCAAAAAAGATAGGGCATTCGGCACTCAGAAGGATCCACAGGGCCAAAAGTACAAGTTAAAAAGCATTTTTATTGTGTAGGGCCTATGTAGATGCATTTATAATTTTAATTATGACGCTTTTTAACTTAAACTTATGGCCCTGTGGATCCTTCTGAGTGCCGGATAGCTCTATCTGGGCTACTATCAGTCGGACTGTTTTGTAACTAAGTTTCTCATCATAGGGTACAGCTTAAGCTTATTATTGCAAACTGGAATACTTGTGAATACATATTTATAAGCACTCTTGTGAATTCCACCCTTTTTCAAAGAGAGTTTCCACTAATTACAAAATAAATACACTTGCCAATTAGAGCCCAGAAAACATCAAAAGGGTAAATATATGCAAAGGGTACTGATATATATGTAAATTAAGGCCTTTTTTAATATGCACCCAAAGCACTGTCAAGCCCTTCACAACAGATTGGAGGGAATATGGATTAACTGTAAAAATGTATACAACAGTCATGCAAAATTGACAGAACCTTACCTTAGGCTCATGTCACATGATGTTCTTTCTCATCAGAATTCCATTTTTTTGTTTGAAATGAGAGAAAAGCAGTGCCAGTGGCATTGTCAGGAGGGGTGGCATTGCTCATCCATCCCTGCCTAACAGCACCAGAGTCTGCCATGGGCTTCATATATCCCATTTAAACCTAAAGCAAACCAAGGGTGTTTTAACCTCTACTGTTCTTCACTTGAGGACCATGGCTATGAACATGGACCATGTGCTGTGCCATAAACCTTAATCTGCCAGTTCTCATATTGTTCCTTTACCGTATATACTCGAGTATAAGCCGTCCCGAGTATAAGCCGAGGTACCTAATTTTACCTCCAAAAACTGAGAAAGCTTATTGACTCGAGTATAAGCCGAGGGTGAGAAATGCAGCAGCTTCTGGTAAGTTTCAATCTCGTTTTTGGATGACTATTCTTAGGCGCCGGCTACTATTCTAAGGTGCTGGCGAATATTCTTAGGCGCCGGCGAATATTCAAAGGCGCCGGTGAATATTCTAAGGCGCCGGCGAATATTCTTAGGCGCCACGAATATTCTTAGGCGCCGGCGACCGTTTTTGCGCTTGACCCGAGTATAAGCCGAGGTAGAGCTTTTGAGCATATTTTGGGGTCTCAAAAACTCGGCTTATACTCGAGTATATACGGTATGTCTGGGTCAAATATAAAGGACAGGTAGGCATCATGCAAAACATGGAAACGTAGTACTGTACATTTTTTTTTAATCTTTAGGCCATGCACTTTAACCAGATAGTACAGGTATGAGATCTGTTATCCAGAATGCTTGGGACCTAGAGTTTTCAGGATAACGGATCTTTCTGTAATTTGGATCTTCATACATCAAGTCTGCTAAAAATCATTTAAACATTAAATAAACCCATTAGGCTTGTTTTGTCCCCCGTATGGATTAATTATATCTTAGTTTGGATAAAGTACAAGATACCGTTTTATTAATACAGAGAAAAAGGACATAATTTTTTTAAATTTTAATTATTTGGATAAAAGGGAGTCTATGGGAGAGAATATTCCCATAATTTGGAGCTTTCTGGATAACGGCTTTCTGGATAACTGATCCCATACCTATAGTTGGCCAGAGGCTTCTTTATGCAGTTGAATGAACCTTTTTGCAACAGAAGAAAGGTGCATTTGATGTAAAAAAAAAAAAAAAAAAATTAGTGTGGAGGAGAATTATGGGAATCTTGCACAGCCACTCTAAAGCTGTCCATAAACATCCTTACACTATGGATATTGGTGGTTTTGTTTGGCTCAAACAACAATATCTGTTTTTTTTTTTATACAGTTTTATAGTGCCTTCGAATAAGGTGCCAGGGATACTGGAGTAAAAAGTGAATATATATAGTTTAAAAATATTTGTTCTTAGAGGAAAAGTAATTTTAATAATCCTTATAATTCATTAAATATTTGAAACATTGCTTCATTAGCTATAATTTTCCTGTATCTGACGGCAGTGTCCCTAAACTTATATACCAGGAGAGGGCACCACACTCCACTCTACTGGGAGAACCATTTCTAGTAAGGAACAGATGGAAAGGAAGTATCAGTTTCCAACAGTTATGCAGCTCCACTGCTCTCTTGCAGAACTACTAATCATTGTGCTCCTGCTGAGTCGTTAATTTGATCATTATCTAGAATAGGCGAAAAAAACTGTTCAGCCTCGTTGTGTGTGTGAATGGGTAAAAAAGACATATAAGCTAAAATAAATGTTACGGGGCCATTTGACAGATCAATTTTTCTAATAAATGTTAGTTGCTGGGCTGTACAGATTGCATTAAAATGAAATACATTCAGTGTAGTTCTGCCAAATGGATTTTCTTGTATTGTCCCTGGTTAATCTTATCTTATATGATGTGGATATGATATTCACCAAAGTATATACCCTCTCAAAACAAACTCGGTGGAGCAGGGTACAAATTACTGACCGTAAAGGACAATCCTGTTACTGCTGGTGAATGGGGGACAGGGGCTTAAATCAGGCATCCTTCAGACAAATATGGGGGACTTGACATGTTTGAGGTATGGAGACTATTTCATATACAGGTAATTACAAACGTAAAGGAAACAAATGCATAAAAACAGCAGCATTCCTGCTGTTGCTTCTGAGTTAATGAAGCCTGAACTATCCTATCATTGCTTAAGGCAATGCATATACATGCTGTATAGGGTTCTGTCTATAATGGCAGGTGCTGATTGATGGGGCATATTTGCCAGGATATAAAGGGAAATGTAAGCTCAACTTGCTTGTTATCCATCAAATAATATGTGTATTGACCATTGACCAGCCCTCCGGCATCTGACACTGGAAATCTTTACTGAAGCTTTCCTGGCAGCTTTTGTTATGTTAGCTATTGTTATGTCCTTTATTTTGCATGGTCATACCTGCATGGCTTTTAGTACTTTTTATATTTAATGAGCAATTCGAACGTTAGGGGCAGATATCAGATACCGAACTTGGGAATCCATAAGGATTCTCAACAGTTCGAAATCCGGAAGCACTGGAGATCAATATGCAGGAAATGTTAAAAATCAAAACTCCTGTGCGACCCCAGGGCTATGTATGTGAATGCGGCTGGGTGACATGCCGCGCTAGGGCCTTTGTAGCATTCCTACAAATCCAGGCCTATAAATCCCTGAACATCTTTTTTTTATTTTTTAGACAAATTCTAACCTTATGTTTTTTGGGGTTATTGGTTCTACTGTCTAGAATTCTTGGCACCTGGGGTTTTCTAGGTAATCAGTTTTTCCATAAAGTGTTGCACCATGCCTTTAGGCTACTAAAAACATTTAAACATAAAAGGGTACATTCCTTATATAACCGGCTTTTAATAATTTCTGCTCCCTGGCCGGCTGAGGGAGGAGCAGTATGTGATGGTGACATCATTTACCCACAATGCATCACCTTTATCTCTGGAGACCACTGTAACTGCAGTGCAATATTCATGCAATTAGTGGCGGTTTTGGCACTGCAGTGGATGCAGTTGTGTTAAAACCAGGTACGGAGTTAATAATGGCACTATTAGTAGCCAGATCTCTTGGTGAAACTCTGTTGCAGTGATTTCAGGGCTCCCCTGCATCAGCACATGCACTTGTACATAATTCAGTAGAACAGGCAGAAGAGGCACATTGCAACTGAGACAAGTTTAAAACTAGCATGTAGGGCACAAGTACCTTTTTGAATAGTGCCAGTGCACACTTCCATTTTGTTATTTAAATAGCAGAGATCCTCAGACTCCCCTCAGAAACAATGAAACAAAAATATGAAAACATGGAAGTTATAGCCACCAGGGCTACAGAAGAAGCAGACCCTGTGGCTGCAGGGGGGCCACAGGAGGTATAGGGGCTCCATGAGGCACTAATTCATATACAATTTCAATGAATATTGGTAAAACAGGTCAACGTCTAGACATTTTGGGGGCATGAAAAATGTGAGGCCCAGTAATACCTAGTTATTCCATTGATAGCCACTCTCCTATACTTCATACATAAATAAGCATACACCACCAAATGTTTCCCTAAATTACCTTAAAGATTACAATCAAAAACAATGCTCACACTCTCTCATTGCTTTGGGCCCAATTGCATCCACTGCACTCAGAAAAATGGCATAGCACTAGTTCAGAGATTTCTGGATAATAGATCATGTACTTGTACCAACAACAACTCAAGCTGTCTGGCCCAAGCTTTGCTCATGTACTCCTTCTGAAAATTGAAAGCCTCATGTCATCCTTATTGCAATGGCTTTGGTGTCACTAATCAACATTTTATCTACTCTTTTGTCCTGTACCATACTGAGCTACCATCTGTCTCGCTACAGTTTTTTTTGACTGTGTAACTATCTAAGACCTGAAACCAACATAATAATGATTCCTCCTTTTATCTATATTGTTATAATATCTGACAGTGCTATCATTTCCAGACATGAACTAATTATCTCTTAGTTTATAGAATAAAATTGTTGTACCAAAAAATTCATACTAACAATCAATGCTGCAGCTACTTACCCACAAAGAGCTTGCCTTGTCACATTCCATACCAACTGATGTGTCAGACCTCTGCAGTCAACACCCCTTCTGCAGTGTCTCTTTCACTCCTAACATGGGCTCTAAAGATTGTCAGAAAATAACTCAAAAGAATTTAACAGACTGTTTTATTTTGAACTCTCATTGCCTTACCTCTGGCCTAGACTAGCATTTGCTTAGGTTCTAGAATCATGTTTCTATCTATCTGATTTACCTACTGAATTCTTGGGGGTCATTTACTAATGCCTCAGATGCAAGTGCTAGAGCATTATGAGGAGCGAACACCCCTCTGTGCTTATTTACCCAGCACTTTGTGTTTTGGCTTTCCTGCTGCATCTTCTCTCTAGTCAGGCAGAGCTAGGGCTTTGGCACTAGTGTTGCATTGCCACTCACCTGCCAGTGTCTTTCCTTGTCTTGACTGCTATTGGTGCCTTACTGGTCGCTCATGCTTCTGTGCTTTTGACTCGACTATTCATCTAATCTAAAAAAAATTTTAACAGTGAATCTATTGTTGGAAGAAACTAATACAAAACCATTGGCCACCTTAGTGATAACCTTAACCATTAACATTTAAACTGACCCTAGCATGTAGAGCAAACTATGGTTAAAGTCACATGGCATTAGGATTTTTGCCAAATGGGAACGAAGTGGAAAACAGAAGAAAATTGGGAAGCCATTGGTAAAAAAGAAAGAGCAGCAAATAGCACTGAAGGTTGAGGGTGATAATCATTGATTGCTGGCAGAAACAGAAAACAAAACTAGAGGAATATAGAACGTAAAGATGATCTGAAAAGTTCCATTTGACAGTAACTATAAGTTATAGCAGTAAAACCAGTAACCCAGTAAAAGCATGACCTATGAGTAGCACTAGTACTTGCATGGTTTCTTAGCAGACGGACCAGCCAGGCTGGTCAGTATTTGAGCTTTGAGTTAGCAAGGTATAAAATGATGCCGGCAGTTTCCATACAAAGCAGCATTCATAGATATGATTTCTACTGACCAATTTTTAATAATGGGTTCTTCTTGTGTAGGTTGACAGAAGTTTAAATGTGTATTTTCTAGCATATGCAGATCCAATAAAACATGCATGAAACAGTAGATCTAATGTAGATGTAGATGCAATGTTCTTTTATACTTCTTCTTGCTGTAGAGGGTGATGAGCAGGATGAAGATGATGATGATGAGGACGATGATGGAGAAGAAGAAGAGGAGGAGGAAGATAAAGACACCGATTCAGCGGATGAAAGTGTTGAAGGAGATGCTGATCTGCCTCCATTCACCCTCCCAGGAATATCTTCCCAGGAGCCTGGAGAAGATGAGATTGGAAGAGGAGCATATCATGTTCCAGATGCTTTGGAATGGGAACAGCAAAAACAAGGGCTCAGTAAGTAATAACTCAGTCTCTTTATATTTTTCATAACTTGGAGAATTCAAAGTGTATTATTATGCAAATTTCATTTTGACATTTAGGCTGCATTCCCAAAGGTATCTAAAGTGCACCAATAATGTGCCATGTTTTCTGGCCTCATGCGCTATGAAGCAAACATTTCAGATTTGGCTTAAGTCTAGCTGTATATATATTTTGTCAGCACCATTTACTAGGTACAGGTATAAAATCTGTTATCTGGAAACCCGTTATCCTGAAAGCTCCCAATTACAGGAAGGCCGTAATTTATCCAAATAATCCAAATTTCAAAAATGTATTTCCTTTTTCTCTGTAATAATAAAACAGTACCTTGTACTTCCCAACTAATATATCCCAACTAATATATAATTAATCCTTATTGGAGGTAAAACCAGCCTATTGGGTTTATTTAACGATTAAATTATTTTCTAGTTGATTTATGGTATGAAGATCCAAATTACAGAAAAATCTATTATCTGGAAAACCCCAGGTCCCGAGCATTCTGGATATGGATCTTATACCTGTACTAGAAAGACAATAGGCTAGTTTGCATTGCAGGCTTTGCCAACTTAGAAGTAGAAAACCATTTGCCAGCATGGTTTTATGCGTAATAGCTCTTGCCAGACTAACTTAATTTCTTTTTATGAGAAGGTAAGTAGAGACCTCGATTCTGGGATGACAGTGGATGTGATTTACTTAGACTTTGCTAAAGCATTTGATACAGTGCCACACAAAAGGTTACTGGTTAAATTAAGGAATGTTGGCCTGGAACATAGTATTTGTACCTGGATAGAGAACTGGCTAAAAGATAGACTACAAAGAGTGGTGGTAAATGGAACATTTTCTAATTGGACCAGTGTTGTTAGTGGAGTACAGCAGGGCTCTGTACTAGGTCCCTTGCTTTTCAACTTGTTTATTAATGACCTGGAGGTGGGCATTGAAAGTACTGTTTCTATTTTTGCAGATGATACTAAATTGTGCAGTATAGGTTCCATGCAGGATGCTGCCACTTTGCAGAGTGATTTGCCAGTTTGCTGGAACTGGGCAGCAAACTGGAAAATGAGGTTCAATGTTGATAAATGCAAAGTTATGCACTTTGACAAAAATAATATAAATGCAAGTTATACACTAAATGGCAGTGTGTTGGGAGTTTCCTTAACTGAGAAGGATCTTGGGGTCTTTGTAGATAACACGTTGTCTAATTCTGGACAGTGTCATTCTGTGGCTACTAAAGCAAATAAAGTTCTGTCTTGCATAAAAAAGGGCATTAACTCAAGGGATGAAAACATAATTATGCCTCTTTATAGGTCCCTGGTAAGGCCTCATCTGGAGTATGCAGTTCAGTTTTGGACTCCAGGCCTTAAGAGGGATATAAATGAGCTGGAGAGAGTGCAGAGACTAAGTGCAACTAAATTGGTTAGCGGGATGGAAGACTTAAATTATGAGGGGAGACTGTCAAGGTTGGGGTTGTTTTCTCTGGAAAAAAGGCGCTTGCGAGGGGACATGATTACACTATACAAGTAGATTAGAGGACATTATAGACAAATAGCAGGGGACCTTTTTACCCATAAAGTGGATCACCGTACCAGAGGCCACCCCTTTAGACTAGAAGAAAAGAACTTTCATTTGAAGCAACGTAGGGGGTTCTTCACAGTCAGGACAGTGAGGTTGTGGAATGCACTGCCGGGTGATGTTGTGATGGCTGATTCTGTTAATGCCTTTAATGATTTTGGCTTGGATGATTGTTTGGACAGACATAATATCAAAGGCTATTGTGATACTAAGCTCTATAGTTAGTATAGGTATGGGTATATATAATTTAAATTAAAAGTAGGAAGGGGTGTGTGTATGTTTGCTGGGTTTTCATTTGGAGGGGTTGAACTTGATGAACTATGTAACTATATAACTATGTAACTATTTACAGCAATGTCAGTTTAAAAAATAACTAGGAGGCAGTCTCATTTATTTCTTAACTAAAGGCCACATACATTATAAGATGCACTCTTTTGGAAAGGTCGCCAAACAAGCAGCTTTCCTCCTATATCAACTAATCCAATCATTTAGCTGTAAATCCTAAAAATCCGATTACAACGACCAGAGTAGGGGCTGTTAGGCCGAGGAATGCATCAACAAGCCAAGGCAGTAGCCCATCCAACGTGAAAATCAAACCTGTCTGATCAACATCTGGCTGATTTCCGGCCAGATATCAGCCAGGTAGCCCCGTTGGAGGGCCCCATACATGATCAGATAACTGCCAACTTGGTCGTAAGGAATCAAATTGGCACCTTAAATCTGGCCATGTATGGCCACCTCAACTTACATAAAATGGTCTAAAAAATAAAGTTGGTAGCATAATGAGTAAATAGGGTCGTAGGTGTTACTTCAAAGTCTTGGGGGTCATTTACTAACAGTAGAAGAATTGGTACCAATATAATAATAACCTCCCATTATTCCACCTGCAGTTAACAAATTATAGATAATTGCGGATTGGTTGCTCTGGAAAATTGCACTGGGAAAAATATGCCGAGCATTATTACATGAATTCCTACTTACTATCCCTTCCTCATTGAATTGGAAAGCCTTGCTGTGTTGTCATTCAATGAAAAATAGACACTAGAGGGCAGAATAGTTTCATAATTATAATTATAAGAACACACACTGCTGGGCATGCCTTCCATTGGCACACATGGCTGTGATAAAGAATGTAAATATAAGTTTATATTTGAATTCACTATTTCTGCATACCTTTCCCCCCTGATGAAACCAAATCATTATTATGCATTTAGATGTATGCAGTTTAATGTCCAGCTGCTTTCCTCCTTGTCAGTAGCAGAGTGACTTTCTATACCGCTCCCCTCATGTGAAGCTCTTAGCATAATTTCTGTACATTCAAGCTGACCTTCCTTGTCCTCTTGCCTTCACATTTATGAATATCATCATCTTTTACTTGTATAGAAAAAGAACTGTCGGACAAAATACCCAGAGGGTGCTCAGAAATAGCAACCTATCTCACATAACTCATGCTCTGAAATGCTTAAAATTTAGCATAGTGCAGGCAATGTGCTTGGCAAGAGGTTACCAGAAGTCAAGGCCAGCTAACCTGAAACAATGTTTTCTGAAATGTCTTGTTACTATACTTACTGTCCTCCTTATATAAAACCTACAATGAAAGGGATGCTGTATATTTCTCATTAACTGTGCTCTGTGAGAAGAACATTAAACTGAGAGAAAATGTCTATATGATCAATATACAACATAATGGTTAAATGTACACAAATGGCATTAGAGGGTACAATATGACCAACTGCACACAATACACAGTGTAACAAGAAATGGAAGCTAGGAGCCCTTACAAGAGCCACACATGTGCCACTATAGGAGTATTTTGCCCTGAAATAGAGGCACGGGCACCTTCAGGAACACAATGAAAATAACCACACTAGCACACGAGATCTGTGTCTGCAGGGCAAGCCCTTGCAAGAGTTTTACTGCGGTGGTGCAACGTTTCGGGGCTCTGCCCCTTTGTCAAGCAACGAAACGCTGCACCACCGCAGTAAAACTCTTGCAAGGGCTTGCCCTGCAGTCACAATTCTCGTGTGCTAGTGTAGTTATTTTCATTGCAGTTCACTGGGAGGTTGCCGTATCCTCCAATCACTGTGCACCGAGCGAACCCTAATATTTATCATTTAGACTGTAAGCCCTACGGGGTAGGGTCCTCTAGCCTTTTGTTTCCTTGACACTGAGCACTTAATCTGCATTGTAATTATATTTTATATTTTTGTGAATTGTATTCTAATAATGCACTTATTGTTACTTTTTATTCCAATGACCCCTTGTTTGTTACTACTTATTTATTGTTTTGTTGTACAGTGCTTTGCCCTCAAGGAGCGTTTTACAAATAAAAATATACATACATACATACATACATACTGTACATACATACATACATACAACGGGTGTGCGAGTGTCCTCTTCAATTGAAGCACCTTCAGGAACACACCATGTCCTGTTGGTCCGGTGTGTTTAATAAAGCTTTTCTTTGGTCATTAGTCCTGAAATAAATTTAGGGTTCAAGGAGCCATAGATAAAACAGAAATGCTGAGGATTTGTAAGATTTGGTTCAGAATCCTAGTACTTTTCGGTGAGTACTTAACAGAACCAAATCTACATACTTAGCAAGGGCAATTTTTTCACAGATTGCTCAAATTTAAATATGCAAATTTGGTTCTGTATATGGTCCGTTCTTTAATGAAAGATTTGGTCATATTACCAAGATAAACCACTATATAAAGCCTTTTTTAAAAAACAGTATTTCCTAAAATCTATTGAGCTGTATTGATAGGAGATTTTGGTTAGGCAGTTACGTAGAGGTGACTGTTATTTATGACATTCTGATCCACTGTCATGTCAGATATGGAACGAGTTGCTAATTATGTGGCTACCATTTTGCGATGGGCGTGTCAAATTTAAATCCATTCTTTGCCAGATGAAGCACAGTCCCTTCCTATCTTTCCCTTTGTGTATAAAATCACATCACTTCCACCCCTGTTTCATTCATATGGTTCATATGATTAGCATTCATGGCCAAGGAATATTTAAATTAATTGCTTATGATTCAAATCACAAGAGAGTAGAATTCACTCGGGTCTTCCACCATTACTTCCGTACCCTACCTTAATTAATCTTTAATAACAATCCAACTGCAACCCAGATAATTAATGCAAATCCAGCATGTCAATACATTTTCATTACCCTTCATGGATCCAGAATCCTAAGGGAACTTAGTGACGATATCTGTTTAATCATTACAGGACAAGTGCTTGTAATCAAAGTGTCAGAGTAATGCAGATGGCTGCTATTGTCATTTTGCATGAACGATAACATTAATTATATTTGAGCTTGCTATATATTTGGTATTTAATTATACTTAAAAATATAATGAAGTATACAGTCAGGGAAGGGCTGTTTAGTGTCAGAGGGAAGGTTATGTAAAACAAGAAGAATTACCAGAACATAGTTTATTCCACTACTGAATGTGTGAATATTATTACCAAATAATAACCAGTATTATCAACAAAAGATACAAATTCAAGGTTAATTTATTAGAATATTTTGTTCTTCTGACTATTGTATGGTTAAGCGGTAATGATTAAATGCTCCTCCTTTGCCCTCTACTAATGTATCTATGAAAAATACCTAAAGGATGTCCATAGGGCAGTCCCATGTGTATATAAGTGGAAATTTGCTAGGGGTGCACAGAATCCAGAATGTTTGGATTCTGTGAATACTGAATACTGCACAACAGATATGGCTTAATGCTGAAGCAAGAGATATTTAAATCTAAATTATTTTATTATTTATTATGTTTATTCATTTAGCTCACATGTCATTCGGTTCTTTACAGAGATTATGTATTATTTGTATTACTATGTGCTCTAGTGGAGCAGTCTAAAGTCCATATCACATTCACACAACATACACTAGGGTGTATTTGTAGCCGTTGAACCTGCCTGTATGTTTTTGAAATGTTAGAGGAGACTGTAGTATGTAAAGAACCAAAGCAGACACAGGGAGAACATTCAAACTCCTTGCAGATGGTGTCCAGGTCAGAACAGATGTTGGGACCCTTGTGCTCACTAGCATGAGCTACAGGGGAAGCAGATCCCAGTGTCAGGGCCTGAGGGATACAGGGGCCTGGATCATGATGTCTGCATAAATATACCCCTCCCCAGGGGCGTAACTATAGAGGAAGCAGACCCTGTGGCTGCAGGGGGGCCCAGGAGGTATAGGGGCCCCATGAGGCCCTAATTCATATACAATTTCAATAAATATAGGAGAAACAAGTCAACCTATAAACATTTTGGGGGCCTGAAAAATAATTTGCTGTGGGGCCCAGTAATATCTAGTTACGCCACTGCCCCTCCCCCACCCTGTTCCTACTTTAAAGGGAAACTATCACGAAAATGAACATTTAATACAAGCTTCATCATACTTTCTATATACAATCAATTAAAAATTATGTACCGTTTCTGAAATAATTAAGTTTACCTTCACTATTCCTCTCTCTTCATTCTGTCTTCATTCAGGAGTTGGGTGTCAGCTGAATGATCCAATATATCTTATGGGGGGGGCTCCTTTTGCCTAGAAGATGTATTAGAGCTCACTCTATTAAAATCACCAGAAATCCTGTCTCTCTACATGCAAAATTTGTGCAAAAGCCAGTTATTTTGTTTGTACTGGAATCAGTTAGCTCTAATTCATCTGCTAGGAAAGGAAGCCCCCCCCCATAAGATATATTGACACCCAACTATCATTGAATATCTGACACCCAACTGCAGCATGAAGACAGAATGAAGAGAAATAGATGCTGAGAGAGCGATAGTGAACATAAACTTGATTATTTCAGAAATGCAATTATTTGTATTTAGAAAGTTTCTTACTTAAGTATGAAGAAACTTACAGTATATTAAATTTTAATTCTCGTGATAGTTCCTCTTTAAAAATTTGTGTAAACAAGCAGGTGAAGAAAGAGAGGGTGGAGCAGGAAGGAGACACTTTGTAAGGGATGTCATCAGGAAATGGAAGGCCACAGGCACAGTTGCAGGTCTGGCAGGCCAATAAAAATACAGGAGCGACATATGTGGAGAACTGTGAGAATGGTTACAGACAACACAATGATCACCTCCAAAGACCTGCAAGAACATCTTGCTGCAGATGGTGTATCTGTACATCGTTCTACAATTCAGCACAATTAACATCTGTATGACAGGGTGATGAGAAAGAAGCCCTTTCTGCACTTACACCACAGAGTTGCTTGTTGTATGCAAAAGCTCATTTAGACAAGCCACAGTAATTTTGGAACAAAGTGCTTTGGACTGACAAAAAATTTAGTTATTTGGTCATAACAAAAAGAGCTTTGCATGGTGGAAAAAGAAGGCTAGTTCAGGCACTGGGGCCCTTGTTAAAAGTCGAGGGTCAGATAAATTCAACCCAATATCAACAATATGTGATAATGTGATAATTCAGGATAATGTTCAAGCACAGTCACAAAGTTAAAGTTACGCAGGGGTTGGACATTCCATCAAGACAATGACCCTAAACACACTTTAAAATCTAATTTTGTTATGCATATTGCATATTTTCTGTTTATCCAATAAACATTAGGTCAGTGCTGAAATACTACTGTTTCCATAAGGAATATAGATATATATATTTATCTATATCTATCTATCTATATATATATATATATATATCTATATATATATATATATATATCTATATATATATATATATATATATATATATATATATATATATATATATATATATATATATAGCTATCCTGACCACGGACCCTAGAGGATCGAAACACGTCGATGTCCGTGATTCTCTTGATGGAGTAAAAGACTCTTTTTGTAATATATGCCTTGATTACTTTCATATATATATATATATATATATATATATATATATATATATATATATATATATATATATATATATATATATATATATATATATATATATATGAGACCTAACTGTTTAGATTTGCTGTACTGCAGACTTGCAGTTAAAAATAACAGCCTTTTCCTTTGATACACGGTATTTCCTCTGTTTTGCAGCTGTTATAGAGACAGAAACTGGTGATAAATAATGCATGAACCTTTCCTGCTCTTTACAAATGCGTGCTGCAGTGGAGACAAAATTGGCGCTGAATTCAGTGTAAATAGAAGCACAGCCTGAGTATTTCTGAAGAGACTACAAAATGCAGGCAGGTTGGATTACAATAGTGTTTTCAGACAAGTGGGTATTAGGAGCTTGTCAGAACAGTATTAAAACATGCTCAGAGAATGAACATTGGGGATTTGATTATAGTGGGGATTTGAATATATCAGTTATTGAGCCAATTCCTTTCCAACTGTAGCTGCGGCATAATACAAATCCTCTACCCTACTGATGTACTGTTGCAATTTGCATTGCTTCTAACACTGACTTCCTGCCGTTTCATATTAATAAAGTGTACAGCAAAGGGAATACATGTGGTGCTATATAAAGATATGATACAAGGAAATTGGGGTGAGTACTGAAACTTTGGGAAGACAATGAATGCAAAGAATTTGTTTCTATTTTGTGTATCATTGTGACCTTCTAGTGGGACACAAATAAAATTGTGGTCTTGTAATGACATTGCATATAACATTAGAATTACATCTCAGACCATGTATACATGTATATTAAGGGGCTTAGCTACAGCAGCTGCCATAGCATCTGGGCTCTTAGGCCAGTGGCACATGCAGTGGATTTGTTCCAGTCTGCCCCTTTTGTATGCCCAATGAAGGGCTAATGCTGTGCCTGTCAGTGCATACGCAAGTTAGGAGTAGATAATCCCTGTATTGGCCTTTATCCTGAGCTTTAGGCTGGATGCTTGTAGCACCAAACACTGCCTAGTAATAGGAAGCAAGTGTGCCTATCCCAGGGGCCAATATATTGTAATCCACCAATATATTGTGGTGGAGTTGCAGGCAAATACAACATTTTGGAGTGGTAGTTTAACCTCATATAACATGACCTGTCCTATACCTAGTTGCCACCTTTCTGGAATAAAATACTGTCCTTTCTATGTTTTATCTTCTCTAGGTAGCATTCTTACCCACACTCAATGTATTTACTACATTGTAAACTAAGTGCCAGCGAAATGTATATGTGGCCTATCTAAGCCCACTGAAAACGCTACACATTGCAATGATAGCATGCTGCTTAATGTCATGTGCTTTATGCTTTAATATCCCTGCCAGGTTTATTGCTACCATGGCCTGTTAGATGAGCAATGTGTTAGCTGTGGAACATTGATAATACATTGCAGTAAAACACTGCAATGCGTTGGTGTACAGCTTCTCATAAAATCTATCCAAAGAAAAGTTTAGTTTTATTCCTGTTGCTATGGTTATAAAAACTGGGAAAGAAACTTTGATTTATCTGCTTATGTTTGATATGTTAAATCTGTGAGTTCATAGGAAATATAAAACATACATGAAAGCATGTCCCCCCCCCCCAGCAGTATTAATCATAGTTTCACACGTAATGGAATTGCGTAAAAATAGAAATCAATTGTCAAATGCATCTCCTGCAACAAGAGTTTAGTCCAATATTGCGGATTTGTGTTTTGTGTAGCTGAGGTTTTCCCGGTGAAACTGGCTGCCTAGCTGTTAGTGGAACTTGATGAATAAGCAGTATATGCGTACTGCATGGAACTTATAATATAACCAAGACAACTATTAAATGCTAAATACTCATGAGCTTAGCCCTATGAAAAATCAATGGCACTTGCAGAAAATACAGCTGCATTGATTTCATCTGATTTAAATGTGACTGGTGATGCCTACCAACTTGCATTTATTGCATAGTCTAGCAAGGGATCTGTTGATTTGCTAATCATAGTCAGGTTTACTGTAACATACCTGAAGTCAAATGCACTAACTAAGAAATTACAGCAGTGGTTGTAAGCTTTTTGGTTGTAAGCTTTTTAATTCATGCCCCCTTACAAGACCAACCTGTGGTGAGGGTTTCCCATAGCTCATAAAATTGGCACAGATATGTGGAAATAGCACCAAATGAGTCATCCATCCATAGTTCCATATCTAGAACAGCAAATCCATATTCACCCTAAATCTCACCACAACGGACCTTCAAACTGGGCTTCAGCTGTATCTAGTAAAGCAAATGGCCACTCTCCCAAATTCTCACTCTGATTGGCCTGCCATTGCCTCAGACCCCCCTCCCAGAAGGGCCAGCCCATTAGTATGAAAACCACTGAATTACATCCAGTACATTGATGATATGAATTGATGCCGGTGCCCTAGGCACACTGAAGCCATTTCTCTGCCACTAGATAGGAGCACGTGTATTTCAGAAATCATATCGCCAATGTGCCACTAGCAAAGATGATCTGCAATACTCTGCCGCTGGATTTTGCCTATAATGGAATAATTGGGGAGGGGGGAGTAATTTAAAGTTGGAGCAGTTTTGAAAAAGTTGGTGATGTAGTAATGTTACTGAAATTCCAATATTTTAGTAGTATCTCAATTATTAAGTGAGAGATTTGAAACATCTACCTTTTGGCAAGACAAGTGTACCATATATCCAATAGTTATATGCCTTTTGGTGCTTCTTAAAGCTTCTCTGCACTCATCCTTCAAGACCTGTTTACCTTTCAGAGTATTTATATTTCTTGAGCAGTTTATATTTTTCACTACATTTCTAAACCAATTTCGAAGGTTCTTTTGTGGTCTAACAGCAGTGTATATATCTACAGTAGAGTTTATGTCCCTGCTGTGCCCATACTATTTAGTTTATTTGCTATTAAGTTTATTTTGCATTTATTATTTAGGTATGGGATCCGTTATCCAGAAACCCCTTATCCAGACAGTTCCGAATTACACTCCATTATAATCAAATAATCCATATTTTTAAAAATGATTTCCTTTTTCTCTTTAATAATAAAACAGTATCTTGTACTTTAGCCAAACTAAGATATAATTAACCCTTATTGGAAGCCAAACCAGCCTGTTGGGTTTAGTTAATGTTTACATTATTTTCTAGTAGACTGAAGATATGAAGATCCAAATTACAGAAAGATCCATTATCGGGAAAACCCCAGGTCCCGTGCATTCTGGATAATAGGTACCATACCTGTATAGTACTAACATATTCCCCAGCGTTTTACAGACATTATACATAACACCCATCAATCCCTGCCCCACCGGAGTTTACAGTCTAATCCCTATCCCAATTCACACATACACTATGGGCAATTCCGCTCCTGTGGTAATCTTTGTCATTCTAGCAGTATTTTGGGCCCCCTTTTGCAAAGTTCATGTGGATATTAATGTGTATATATGTGTGTACTTGTTTCTTTACATGTGTGTGTGGCTGCCTGTATTATTTTCCTTGTGTGGCAGCTTTGACCCTCTTGGGACTCAGCAGCATTGTTTTGGTTCCCCCAGTATGTGTCTCATATATAAAATGTGCATATATTAGCTACACATTTGAAACACATTTGAACCAGAATCATAAGGGATTTTCATGGAATTCTTTTGACAGCCAAGTTTATATTCTTTCAGCTGCAGAGTTCATAACAGTAGATGTCACAGCTAATGAATATATATGAAGCTGCAGCAGGAGTAATCCTGTGGATAAATAATACATCCTCTAATGGAACACAAGGTAGTGTTGCCCATATATCTCATGCAGCTTCCTGAGCAGTCACAGAATCATTTTCTGCAAGACAAAAATGTTGGATTGATTTGCCCTTTTTCTTAAAAATTGGGCTTTAGAAACAAATTTATTTTGACTGTTTAATCCCAAAGAAAAATGTCTTTATGTATCAGCTATATTTTTTACTTACATAATACGGTAATTTCAGTACAGAGGTACAGCCTCCAGCCTTATACTTACTATAACCATTTCTTATTTGGCTGTGCACATCAAGGCTAAACCAATCAATGTTTTCCATTTTTTCACCTTTTTACTTGATTTTAAAACAACGAACGGTGTGAGTGACGTATTGTGCACATATATGACATTTCACATAAATTTAGCAATTAAGTGAATCGGGACATACAAGTTCACAGATGGCCAACATACGTAGTTTACCGAAGACTTATACACACGCATGATATAGAAATGGGCGAGTACACAAATTGTGGTTTACACATACAATTTGTGTGAAAACACATAATTTTGCATTTATTCTAACCTGAGCACAGTTTTTAGGTGCACCCGAAATAATTTTTTCTGCGCACATAGCCGAGAAGGAATTAGAGGGAACATTGGTGAGAAACTATCCACACAGATTAATATATCTCTGTGCTTAATGGGACCTAGGCATAGAGGCTTGTGATGTTCAAGGATTCGGCTGGGATGAACATAAAGCAGTGGCCAATAACTACTCTGCAGCTCAGAGTTTTATGTAGAGCAATAGTGTCATTGACAAGAGTGGCACCATCCCTGACTCCCACAGAGGCGTTTGGGGTCACAGTAGGGCTACACAAAAGCAATACAGCCATTAGATAACAGAGTTTGCTGATTCTGTTTGAAGTGGACTATTTAACAAGAGATAACTTTTACATATTTTGGGACTTCAGCCCTAGCAGAAAGTGACCAATAGTTAATGAGGATCAAAATCTCCCAGCTGGTATACATGAACCCTATTACTCAACTAAAGTATCTCCTTTATTATTTTTCTAATATGACAATTCTGCACAATCCACATACATCTATGTCTGTGTTATGCCTGGTACATGTGCAAGTCGCCCAAAACTCTACCTGGTTTCTATCAACCCCACCCCACTGGCGATCTGTTATTTGAGACTGTTTCTTGAAAAATAGGACCATTACAAGGTATGCAGTTGGTTGATCCTCACCTAAGTAATAGCACTTTCTGTTGGTTTCTCTAGTTTATTTTTTGCATTTACAGATGAAAGATATGGAGACATAGCAGCTGAAGTAACCTCAAACAACCCTTTCGTCTTAAATAAACTGAGGCATAAGAAAACACTGGATTGATTTTCATCCATTTCTAATGTAGCACTTATGAGGTCCTGGCAGACTCTTGCTGACCAAAATAGGCAAGCAGCTTAATATTCAGTATGAAAGTGTGGCCAGACCGACTGGAAGTACAAGATTTATGCAATGACTGACACTCCTGTGCCTAGTTCTGATGTAGCCAGAAGACCACATTACCTCCAACAGTAGCTCATTGCAGGAGACACCTCCAACATGACCTACTTATTAGAAACATTTTTAGCAAGTAGCATTGCAAAGTTTGCACAAGTATTCAAACCCTCACACATTAGATAATATTTTGTAGAGCCTCCTTTTGTTGCCAGTGCTGTTCCAGCCATAACATGGTTAAAACCTTTGGGGTTGATGCCTGGTATATCCAAAAATGCCCTCATTACAGCAATAACAGCTGTAATTATTTGGGGGGTATACTTAAGAGCTATTATGGCCCATTTTTCCAGGCAGATTTGCTCCAGGTTGTTCAGGATAGTCAGATGATGTTTGTTGCAACTCAGTTTTTTAAATACTTTTACAGATTCTACATTGAATGGAGATCAAGCTTTATATGAGCCATTGCAGGACATTTTACCTTATTGTTCTCTATACTACTGCTTTGGCCTTGTGTTTGGTAGGATCATTGTCCTACTAGAAAATGAACTTTCCCTCATGATCAGTTTTTTTTACCAGACTGTAACAGCTTCTATAGCATTTTAAATTGTTACTTACGTTTTAAGATGCCCAGTGCTTAATAAATATGTTTCCCCCATCAGTTTTATGTTTTTCTTTAAAGAGATGCTGACACTAGAAATTAAACCTTTTTATACCTCTATTATAAAATTGTCTCAGTATGTTATTTATAATTTTGACATAAAGGTATTTGGCCTATGCTTTTACTTATCAAAATGATCCAGCCATGTTCCTCTACAAGTGGGCTGCCATATTTGTGCAGCTATAGTCTGTTAGCATTAGAATCTATAACAGACACTTTGAGAAGGGACAGTCGTGTTGGCAAAACAGTCAGGTCTAGGAACTTCAAGTAACAATTACTTACAAAGCAGACCTATCAATGAAAAATCATCAACATGACCTATAGGTAACTTATAAAGTACATTAATATTTTGAGATTTTTTTTTTAGTGTCAGTATCACTTTAAAGGTTAAAGATGCTTAAAATAGAAATGGAGGAAAACATGAAAAACAGATTCACTTGAAAGGCCACTAAACTTTAATTTCATTGTCTTTTCATTCATTTAATGGAAGTATTAAGAGTTCAATTTATAACCGTATTTAAGCGCTCTTGTTAGTGTGCTATTGCCTGACATTGCCATTGTGGACATGCAACAAACCCTAGGCAGTGTCATTCTCAAGGAGCATCTGCTTTCACATTTCAGCTCCCTGTAATCCGGGCAAAGGGGTTTGTCAGTAATTTCTGTTTATTATGTTTGTGGGACCATGGATTAACACAGATAACAGAGTTAAAGTTGCAAACATAGTAACACCAGCCCTGGTTTCATTAAATATACTAGATATGGCACTTATAATAAGAACTGTAACTACAATATGGCCATTAAAAAGCACCAAAAATCAAACTGATGGGCCGGATCCCCTGCGACTCCTGTCCCAGGTGTCACCAACAAGCTGCGGATTTCTTCCATTTAATCTGGGAATGCCAGTACATATTGAGCTTTTGGACACAAGTCGTAAACTATCTAGCGGACAATCTTGATTTTCCGAGAATAATTTCACCTACAGTTTGCCTTTTGGGGGTCCTAGAGGAGATAATCCCAGCTAAGTATACTCGAATCTCTTTTCGTATCCTACTCTTTTATGCGAAAAAAACTGTAGCCCTTCACTGGATGGGTCACCTCTCACCCTCTCTTAATGCTTGGATACAACTGGTTAACAAAGCAGTACCCCTATATAAGCTCACCTACGAAGTTAGGGGAACACCAACAAAATTTGATAAAATTTGGGGATTGTGGAATGACATTGACCCGACCCCTCTATAGCAAGTCTTAACCAAGTCCATCTCCTATTATGAAATCCTTCATGGTTAGCTATCCTAAATATCCTTGAAGGTCCCAACCTAGCCTTAAGATGTAAAGTTCACTTGAGTTTGATAGTGTCCATCTCAACTGCTCGATCACTGTATTGTGTTATGCTTGGTGATAGCCTGTGCCATGTTTTCATCCTGCCAAACTTGTACAATTTAGTCTGCGAGTGTACTTATTTGTTGTATGTCTGATTGCTGTGTGTTTAAAAAAAGAAATAAATCTTACCTTAAAAAAAAAAAAAAAGCACCAAAAAGCATTTGATACAAAAACAAGAAGCAAAATTATCATCCTATTTTTTTATTCTTTATCTAGTAGGTGTATCACTATAAGAGCTTCTGGCCTTCTTATAATTGCACCTGCTGCTTTTAAGTTCCCTTCTTTCTACCAGGTCACAATGTCATCTGATCAATAAGCCAGCATTTCTGTATATTATGTGATGATTTTTTTTTTGGCTGCATCTCTGATTCTCTTATCCCTTCCCTTTTTTGCCTGTCCTCAGTCTCAGTTGTTACATTTATGTCTATGGGCCTCATTTACTTTGTGCAACAAGGGATGCAAATCAAATGTGCACAAACTGCAATTTTGCTTTGCACTTGCATCCTGCCTTTTGAAAATTGCAAGAAATGAATACAGAGCTGCCTAGGTAAGGAAGCATTTTCTTCAAGAGAGGCAGGGTGTGAAGGTACAGTAGGTATGAGCCCTACTCGTCACCTAACTTGCATGTCAGTCAGACCCTGAATGCAAGTACTTTTTAAACAAGCACTAAGGGCAGTGCTCTTGATCTTGTATTTGGGGTCAAAGTAAATGACCCCATCTGTAATTTTTTTTTTATCCTTTTGTCTATTATCTATCCATCAGACATTTTCGTGTGTCTGTTGGTAAGAGCAAAATCCATTTGCATGTCTCTGTTCAGAGAATAGGTTTTTTTTTTGAGTTGTTTGGTTCAAAATTTAGTATGGATTTAAAACAAGGTTGCAGTAATTTGACTATCATTCCAAAAAACATATTGACAGATGAGTGACCTTCTGTTCAATTTTTGCTTCATGTCTGGCCTTTTCTCAGTTAAGGATGCATCCTAATCTGCCATCTCATATAAAAACTCAATTTAAACGCCCTAATCCAGGAAACAATTTTGAAAGCTTTAAAGTGATACTGACACTAAAAAATTATTACCGGTATTCAAAAAATTAATGTGCATCAAAAGTTACCTGTAGCTCATGTTGATCGTTTTTCACTCATAGGGTTTCTTTAGTAATTAATGGTTACTTGAAGTTCCTAAACCTGTTTTGCCAACCTGACTGTCCCTTCTCAACATGTCAGTTAGAGTTTCTAATTCTAACGGACTCCTGCTGTACAAATATGGCAGCCCCCTCAGAGAGGAACATGGGGATCAGATGAGTAATGTAAAAGCATCTGTAAATACTTGATGTAAAAAAAGGTTTAATTTCTGGTGTCAGTATCTCTTTAATATTTCTCCTTACAGTGTTGTGAAGGAAGTACATACCGTAAATGCTTACTGCAAAGAAAAAGAGCTAGAAAAATTGAGGGTTGTCTTTTATTTGATCTAGGTATGCACCGAATCCACTATTTTGGATTAGGCCGAACCCCTGAATCCTTTGCAAAAGATTCAGCCAAATACCGAACCGAATCATAATTTGCATATGCAAATTAGGGGTGGGAAGGGGAAAACATTTTTTACTTCTTTGTTCTGTGACAAAAAGTCACGCAAGTTCCCTCCCAGTCCCTAATTTGCATATGGTTCGGCCAGGCACAAGGATTCGGCCGAATCATGCTGAAAACGGCCGAATCCTGCCCGAATCCCAAACTGAATCTTGGATTTGGTGCATCCCTAATGTGCATCCCTAATTTGATCAAAGCACATACTGTATTTGATTTGTCAGCTATTCCTATAGCGAGCGTTCACCGCTATGAGGACTTGATAGGCACACAACTCTTTTTATAGGTACTTATCGTATTTTGATCATTACTATATTGTCAGAAACAAAGACCAAAATGCTGTCTTTGCCAGCAGCTGTTTTACATTAAGTTGAATGAGAAACATGTTGACCATGACAGATACTAGTGCTGTCAGGCACGACTTACTCAGTTATTTTGACTTTTACCTTCCCAAGAAGTACTTGCCTAACAGTGCTAGTGTCTGTCATTGGCAGCATGTTTTCCATTAATGTGAAATCTAGTGCCAAATGGACCGTAGGCCTCTGCTGTGAGTTTAACTGGGCTAAACACATCTATTGCTGGATGGTCTGTCTGTCCCTTGCTTGTGTGAAGTGTTTTTTTTTCTGGATGGGACTGGCTATGCAGAATATGCGAATTGTCATATTGGGTCAAGGCCAGCAGCTACAGCAGCAGAGATGTCTAACATTTGGGTGGAGAGAGAATTAATTTAATTTTCAAATTACAAGACAAAATTCTACAAAACATACCAGGGATCATTTACTAACACTGGGCAATAGTGATGGGCGAGATGCAGGCACTGTTTCTCGAATTTTTTGGCAAAGCGTTTTTTTTCAACGGCCGTGGAAATTTTTTTTGACGCAGGCGAATTTTCGCGGGCGTTTTGCTCAAGTTCTCTGCAAATTCGCCCATCACTACTGGGCAAATTTGCCTCAATGTTAATTGAATAATTTTGGGAGAGATTTATGTTTGTGATTATACCATGGTAAAATCATGGGTCTTTTTTCCTTCTTTCAGAGGTCATCCACTTCATGTTTCCTTTCATAATCTTGCATTCCATTATCTGTATGTTTCTATTTTGCCGGAGTGTGCCTAAGTGCTTGTATAGGGCATCATGCTGCTTGTTTAGGTTTATTATTCTCACATTATGCACTGATAAGTAGTCAGGTTATGTCAGATAGTGTACCACAGGCATTCAGGGAACTTTTTATTTTACTGCTAATTACTTTAGCAGAGGTGGAAGTAGAAGGTGCAGCCCAACGTCAAGCTCTGCCAAAGGGAAAAGAGGGGGCATCTTCCAGAGGTCTTCCCCTCAGATGTAATAAAAGATACAAACTTTGCCGAGGTGCAGTAACTTATAGCAATTAATCGAATGTTTGATCTGTAGCATTTCCTCCCAGAATTCTAGAGTAATTGCATTCCCGTGCATGGTGTTAAAATAACATTATCATGCGATAAGCACAAAAATTTGCATCTGTTTTAGCTCAACCACACATGTAGCTGCATTTGTCAACTTGCCTTTTCTTGGGGTTATAAACCTATTGCCATATTTTTTGCAGTTGCACCAGTGGCAATGGAAAAGCAAGCTGACCAATGCCCAAACTTGGGAACACGTTACTGGCAGCAGTATAGCCCTAATTTATTTTTCATATGTTGGCGGCTAGCAGCCTAATATGACTCACAAAAAACAAATAAAAGTTAAAGGGGACCTGTCACAGTGAGAAATAATTCCAAATTATTTTTTATCATGTTAGTTAAGCAAAATGAAGCTTACTTACACTACATTTATTATTTACATTTTGTTTCCTTCAGTCTTGGAATTACACAATCACAGCACACAGGCAGGATCCATTTTGTGGACACTGTTATTAAGACAAGTTGTATATCACCCCAAAATATTGTGTATTTGCCCAAATGGGGGACCTAATGCCCACACACTTTACCCTACACAATTATAGAGTGTGAGGAGGGAGGGGGAATGTGGGGAGAGCAGTGACATCTAGGAAGTGCCCCAGGTATAGAGGAGGGGCAGGTAATATTTGATTGACAGCTCAGATATTTAAACGCCTTTATAACAGTTATTGATGCTTTAATGAAAAAAACGATTTGGGTTCCATCTTTAATTTGCATACGACTTGTTATACAGCTTTTTATTTGTAGGTAACAGGTCCACTTTAATGTCTTTAAATTGCCTTCACTGGTATAATTAGTATTTTGATGAAATTATATCATGAATCTAACATTAGAATGTCAGGCTTATAAATTCTATATTGGATAATTGCGTGGTGTCTCCTATGGCTAGTGAGCGTGTTTATAAAGCACAGTTCAATACGTCTCAAAGGCAGAGTTCAAATGAGTTTTGTTGCCTTAGCACCTTTTGTCAGATACAATGTAGTAGATAACATAATCTGTCCTATTTATCAAGAAAATGCCAATATCTACTCAATAGACAACACTGGGCTGTTTTGGGGCTGCAGTTAAGGGTGGCACTGCATCTAAAATAAATTAGCCCTAGACTAAACTACTTTATTACTTACACTGAACTACTTTATTACTTAATGGACAGGCAAATAATAAACATTGTCACATATTTCTATACAGCAAATTATGTTGCTGCTCTCTGCCTTCAGTACTTGCGGTATATATTTCTGCCAAATATGATTTATTCTTTGCTTGTGTCTGCTACTTGACATTATTGGCTTACCCCATGGTAAGTGATTAGATAAAATGCTTAATCTAAACAATTGTCAAAAGATACTCAATTTAGGAAAATATGAATGGAGAAAGAAGATTAACTTTGCATTGGAGAAAATATTAAGAACTAAAGAGGAACAAAGAATTACAATAGAAAATGGTACACTATGGGGCAAATTTAGTTGTTCTTTAGATTTTTTATAAACATTTGAATCCGTAAAAATGAATGAAACAATGTGACTTGTTGCATTGGAAAAATAATTAAAGAACTAAAGACGAACAAAGAATTACACTAGAAAATGGTATACTATGGGGCAAATTTAGTTGTTCTTTAGATTTTTTATAACTATTTGAATCTGTAAAAGTGAATGAAATAATGTGACTTGTCAAAATTAAGGTGCATTGCGATATAACGCGATTACGTTTTTCTTATTCAAGTTTCTTCAGAAACATGGTAGCAGTCAAGAGTCAAGTTTCAGAAGAACTCAAATTTGAAAATGTGTAAATCTGCCTCCTTGTTTTGAGCTTCAGTTCTTGACCAAAGCCACTGTAGCCTTTCAGCATTGAAGATGCTCCAGGGGTAAGCCAAGAGTTGCACAGTCTGAAGGCTGCTTACGGTGAGATTTGGGGAGAATCCCTATGATACAAGGCAGATTAATAATATTTTGTTTTACTTTACATGACAGCCTATAAACCAGTGCATCCTGCACACTGATTAATCATCAGGCCTGTAGCATAAGCTCTAAGAACCCCTAAGCATAGCTTTCTAAAAGCAGCCAAGAACATACTGGACTTGCGCAGTGCCACCGAGACTTTATAGTGTTATAGTGGATAGTCTAACAAGATAACAAAATGATGGGCTTCTGTGGACAGTTTTGAAGGCAAAGTCATTGCATTGTGTTACTTTAAAGAAGGAAAGGTATAATCGCGGAGGAGTGCCAAATGTTAGGCACCTCCCAGTGATTACTATTACAAACTCCTGTTCACCAAAAACTGCACCGGGCCAGGGTACTTCTGTAGAAGCACCACATAGCAATCTTCTTTGGCTGCTCCTATCTACTCTGTGGCACCAGGTCACGTGTGCAAGTACAGCAGAGTGAATAGCTGGCTTTTTGCTTCTAAGTTCAGCCGTTCACTTTACTGTGCACGTGCACCCGAATTGGTGGCATGATGCTCCTATAGAAGTACCCTTGACTGGTGCAGTTTTCAGATATCAAGAGAACTGGCCTGGGGACTCAGACTATCAATTATAATTACTGGAAGGTGCCTACCCCCCTTCCAGTAATTATACCCACCATTCTTTAGGATGTAGTTCCACAAAAATAACTGTATAACAATTGAATCAGGCTACCTTCTAGTCTGCCTCCAAACACACCACTATCAGCAGGCACTGCTCATTTAATATAACTGTTTTAATTAATTAAATAAATATGTGTAGGCCACAATAGTGTGCACTGCAAGTACATTACACATCTACCCATTCAGCAGTTCATTGGGGTAATCTATCTCCAATAGTTTTGGGAATAACAACAATCAAATCTGTGAGCAGGGTTCTCTGTTCCTTGTGAGATTTTTTAAAATAATCAGAGGGTTAATTGTTGCACTAACCTAAATTATAATTAATTTTGTGTTGCTTTGCATACTGCTAGATAATACCCAGAACATTAGAAATGAATAATCACTGCAATATATAAGGTCCGTTTTTCAGACTCTCACATTTAACATGTACCCAAAAGGAATGAAAGAATTATGCCTTGAAACTATTAATTGAACACAACAATGATATATCATTGCTTACCAATACATTTAACCTGATAAGGTTTTCCTGTATGAGCAGCCCAAAAAGGCTTTTAGATTAGCAGCAAGAAGTGTAAATATTATTTTGTCACAAGCAATTTTTGAAACAAGACTCAGCAGCAAGGGGCTTTGGGCTCCAATGCATGTGGTTCTTGTAAGGCCTGTAGGTATACTTATCTATGGGAAAATACGGGATCCATTTTGTATTACAATGTGCCTATCATAGATTTATTGTGGGGAAAAGTTCAGAACCCCTTAAGAAATGTATCGATAATGCCAAACATTTTTAAGAAATAACCCCTCGGTAATCAGACATTTTAGGTGGGTTTCTACTAGTCACGATAAATGGATAATCTATTGGACTTGCCCCATACTATTTATTGGAAATCATTATTATACTGTCTTTTTCAGTGCAATTCTTAACACAGATAAGACGTGTTCCTTTTATTAAAGAAGAGGCACTGTTCAGTCATAACCCTTTTTTATTTACACATTAAAAGCCATTACAACCTCTACACCATTTGGCTCAGATTTTTGTGATGTCTCCATTATGACAGACATTCAAGTTTTTGTTCTTTCATTGGTGCACACTGCCTTGAATATTGTGATATATTGTGAAAGCTATGCAGATTTGATGCAGAGGCCCACTTTCCCTACATGATTAAATGGAATTGTCCTGTGATTTGATGGAAATCATGTGTACTTCAATATATATGCAAATGGGTTTATCATTAGCACTTGAAATGCAAAGAAGTGTGCATGGTGTAATGAGTGGTAAATCATTTTTATGCTTCCTTTTCAACTGCAACACAGGGAAAAATGAAACAAGAAAACAATTTCAGGACTGAGATTGCATAATGCTTTTCTTCAATATGAAAAAAAAAAAAAGACAGCGGGGTGTGCAATGTAGAATTAATTTTGCTCCCCACAACACAAAGCTATAGCTATAAAACTGCATAATATTTCCATAGTTAAGATTTGGTTATTGTTGCTATGCCCCAGTGCTCCAGCACCTGCTGCAGACCATCGTAGATCAACCCCTATCTAATTCACTCACATCAGTTAATCGCACAAATAGCAGTTACATTCAGACTTGTATCAAATCAAATTAACAAACAAGCATATTTGGACTGCAAAGCTGAAATCTAGTTCAAAAACTTGAATGGAATAGGATAGGTCTAGGCCAGCTGTGCGGCACAAATGCTGCAGAGGGAAGAGGCCCTTTAATCTGCACACATATAAAATAAATCTCATCTTCTTCAATTGGAGAAGTTGGGGTTCCAATGTATTGCACATATCCTCTTACTTGGTCTACTGACAACCTGTTGCTGCCCTGCATTTTGAATAAAAATTAGCTAAGAAGGCAACAGGAGTATCCAGCCAATTCTCCCCTGCATTACTTCTGCAGATTTTATATAGGGCAAGCGTAATCTGCACTTACCTTACACAGTGCCGCATACACAAGGTTTTAAAAGAAGAGCTGGGTGCTGATACCAGATTTTTTTTCATAAAAAGGGATTAACTTGAGTTTATTTATGACCAAGCACATTATAGTGGCACTTTCTCCTTTTCTTTTATTGATTTTTAACTATGTGCTGTTTCAGCATATCATTGACATTGTCCCAACAGTCATACAGTGTTTAGGGTGGAATTATGCTGTTCCATGAGGAAAGGCCATCAAGCATAGTCAATATTTCCAAGAAAATAATAATAAAACAAGGGGTACTTGGTAGTCGGTCGTTTTTTGTTTTTGTAAACCCTTTCCGTCATTCAAAAATATGGAACTCATGTGATAGTGGTGTGTCAGACACTAGAAAATTTGATATATACACATACCTGTTATCCAGAATGCTCAGGACCTGGGGTTTTCCAAATAAGATATCTTTCCATTATTTGGATCTTCAGTCTCCAAAAAGTCATTTAAATATTAATTAAACCCAATAGGATTGTTTTGCCTCCAATAGAGATGGATTATATCTTATTGGGATCAAGTACTGTTTTATTATTATAAACAATTTTTGAAAACTGAAATAATTTGATTAAAGTGGAATATAATGACAGGGTAACTTGAGGGAAAGGGGGAAATGTATCCAGTATTGTAAACGGGTGAGCAGTAAGGTACACTTACCAATACTGACAGGAGGTCCAGGTGCTCAAGCCCCAGACCTTCAGCTCAGGGAGGTAATATCTTACAAACATGATTCAAGAGTAGGTTGGCACAAAGACTAGACTTCATTCCAAAAATGATGCAAATAAAAGAATTTATTTTGCAAAAAGGAACATCTCAAGGGATGGCATAACACATTTCGCGCCTTGTGGGCACCTATGATTAATTGCCCACAAGGCACGAAACGGCCAGCGTTTCGGTCTCCATCTCAGACCTTTATCATGACCATATGGTCTTCATAAAGGTCTGAGATGGAGACCAAAACGTTGGCCGTCTTTTAAAGTTTTAAATAAAATTATGAATTTTTAATTTTTCTCTAACAAATCCCAGTGTGCACCATTTTTTAATTAAAAAAACATTTTACATGTACATTTACAGATATTTTGTATATCTTAACTTAAATACTTTTAAGTCTGTTTTATTGGTTCATCATTTTTATTGTAGCTCAAAAGCAAGAGTGCTTTACTAGAAATAGGTTATTACAGGTGAGCGATGACTTACATTTTAAGGTGAATCTCATGAATGAAACCATTTATTCTTGTCATTTGAAATATTCCAATCTGTCAACCTTAGAAAAGATTTAGAGCAGACAGTCAAAACTGTGAACAGAAAGGATATGATGATATTAGTACTGGAACCTGACACTGACTGAGCTATCTGAGATTATACATTAGAGGGTAAAGATCTCATAAAATGAACTGTGTATATATTCACACCTGTGCACCACCCATATCAACTAGCATGGATATTTCTTTTATGTAGTCTTCTTGTAGTACACTGATCACAGTTGAGCTAACTTGTGCAAGTTGACCAATATTACTGAATGAGACCTTAGTCTGATATAATATAGCAGGCCAGAATGCTGTGACATAGAAAATAAGCTTAAAGGAGAACTAGCAAAAAATAAAAATGTAATAAAAATTGAATCCCACAGAAAAACAAACTTTCTGAATGTAATCCGTTAAAAATTCTGTACTCCTGAAATGATCAATACCTTGACACTATGCCCTCCCAGCAATCTGTGTTTTCTGATGCAGCTTTGCATCAGAGTCAATTATTTTGAAAGACAGTTAGCTCTAATATATGCTCTTGGAAGCACAGGCCAGTGATGCATTTGACCTAACTGTCTATCGTAAACAGACTCTGACACAGAGCTGCATGAAGACATGCTGAGATTGCTGAGAGGAGGATATGGAGAAGTAAATTAATTGTTTATTGATTATATATTGACTATATTTAGAACGATTATTTACATGAGATGAAGCTTTTACATTAAATGTTAATTTTAAATATTTGTTTTTATGATAGTTACTCTTACATTATACAGGATAAAAAGCAGTATATACCATTACAGTTAAATGAACAGCTCTGCCTTGAGAAGAATAATAATAAGTCACCAGTTCAGGACCTGCTTGCACATCACTATATACATTTTATGCACCCCTAATCTACACTCACTAATAAATCCCTCATATTTACCTCTTCTTAGATAAATGCGTATCCATTCAAGGATGCTTTTTATGTTTCTTTTCTCTCCCTTGTGACATCATGTACATGTACAGTTCAGAGCACACCAGGAACCTCCATCATTGGTACTCTGCTATTTGTAAGCCCACCAACAGTGAGGAAAGCTGGGAAGGTATGGAAGTAGGGTTAGATTTGGTTGGAAAAAATGCAACGGGTGCTTTACATGGATGATTGGTCATGGTCCATGCTTTTAAGGCATCCATATAGTTAACATGCATAGTTAAAAAAAACTAACACCAAAAAAATTAGTGTTCTAAAGTAATTCAAATTTAATGTATTGTTGACCTGCATTGGTAAAGCTGGCTACAGTTTTACAGTTATATAATAAAATATATATAAACTGCTATGTAGCCATTGAGGCAGACATTCAGATGAGAAAAGGCTCTCGTTACATAACAGATAGCAGTTAAGCTTTTCAAAATATAATGGTGTTCTACAGAGCTTATCTGTTATCTGCTATTTAAACCATGCCATTAGCCCTATTTCAGTTACCTCCAGTGCTATACAGAAATGTGTATATAAAATAGTAGTGTTTCTGAAGCAAACTGATTAGTTTTACCAGTAAAAGTGCAACAGTTAATTATATTTTAATTAATCATGGTCCTTAGCAGCATGATATTGTTGATGATCTTTGCAAGAGCTGTTTTAGTAGAGTGATCTGCACAGAAACCTGACTGAAAAGGGTGAGAATATGGTTGTTATGCAGAACATTCAGCAGCCGGTTGGAGACAATCCACGCAAGGAGCTTGAAGGAGAAAGACAAGTGTGAGACTGGCCTATAATTATCAAGGAAAGTTGGATCAAAAGAAGGCTTCTTGCGTATAGGTGTGACAAGAGCATGTCTGAAGGTGGATGGAAATATAACAGTTTAAAGGGAGGAGTTGAAAATGTGTGTTAGTGTAGGAGCAACAGTACAGGACAGATCTTTTAGGAAGTGTGATGGAATGGGATCAAGAGAGAAGGTGGTAGCTCAGGACCTGGGGTTTTCTTTTCGTAATTTGGATCTCCATACCTTAAAGTAATACTAACACTAAAACAATAATTTTTAAAATATGAATGTACATTAACCCTTTCCCTGCCAGCCGTTTTGTCCTAGATGCGAACATCTACTGCCAAGCAGTTTTTAGATATTTTGCACTCTTTCACTTTAAGGGCCTTTCCTGGGGTGGTCTTTTAGTTAACCCAGGAAAACAATATATTGTTTTTTTCAGGACAACCTGAACTTTCACAATATGCAAGAATTTTGGTGTAATTCTACTTCTGTAAAAAAATATTGGATTCTAAGTGTCAAATAAAATGAAAAAAATCATGTTGCACGAAGAGCAATCACATATATCAGAAACATCATTCATTTTATGTACGAGAACACAGCCGATTTAGAAAGGTCTATGTCTCCTGAACGTGACAATACCAAATATATATAGTTTTATGGAGATTTCTCACTTGTATAGCTCAAAATCTACAAGCAGTACACAACCAAATTTCCAAAGCAACACTCCCCAAACGGCATACTTTTGATTTCAAGGCCAAACATTCCGCTAACAGTAGGTTTACCCTAGAAAACTACCCATTACTAGAAAGAACAGATTCTGGTGAATCAAAAATGGGTAGAAATATCTTTGTACTCCAAACCACCAAGTTGCAATTGTTTCCTAAAGTTATAATGTTTTATAGAAATTGGTGATTTTTTTGAAAAATGACCTCAAAGCTTCCACTCTACAGCAACATATCTCCCACACATCATTAGGTATCAATGTAAAACAACCCAAATATAAAATCCTGGGTCCACTGAACAGTTTGATGCCCAATATGAATAGATGTACCGAAGCACGTGGCATAGGAGGCCCCAAAAGGAAGACCCCCAGTTTGTTCTGTCATTTCAGATACTGCAAAATCAACACATTTACATCGTTTTGGGGGGCGGCAAAGATAGAAAAAGTACGTTCACCCCAGAAAACCATATATTTTCGGAAAGTACACATTCCCACGAATCCAAATTGGGTATGCATGTCTTTCTACGCCAAAGTACCAAGCCGCAAACCATTCCTAAATTTGGTGATTTTGGTGACATTTCCAAAAATCACCTCAAAATATCTATCCTGCAGCATCGTATTACCCACATACTTTTAGGTATCAAGAGAAATCACCCCAAATATGAAAGCCTAGGGTCCTCTGAACAGTTTGATGCCCAATATGTATAGGTGTACCCAAGCAAGTGGCATATAGGGGCCTGAAAAGGAAGACCCCCATATGGTCTGTCATTTCAGATACTTCAAAAGCAACACATTTACATCGTTTTGAGGGGGGCAAAGGTAGAAAAAAGTACGTTCACCCCAGAAAACCATATATTTTCGTAAAGTACACATTCCCCTGAATCCAAATTGGGTATGCATGTCTTTCTACACCAAAGTACCAAGCGGCAAACCATTCCTAAATTTGGTGATTTTGGCGACCTTTTCCAAAAATCACCTAAAAATTTCTACCCTGCAGCATCGTATTACCCACATACTTTTAGGTATCAAGAGAAATCACCCCAAATATGAAAGCCTAGGGTCCTCTGAACAGTTTGATGCCCAATATGTATAGGTGTACCCAAGCAAGTGGCATATAGGGGCCTGAAAAGGAAGACCCCCATATGGTCTGTCATTTCAGATACTTCAAAAGCAACACATTTACATCGTTTTGAGGGGGGCAAATGTAGAAAAAAGTAAGTTCACCCCAGAAAACCATATATTTTCAGAAAGTACACATTGCCACGAATCTAAATTGGGTATGCATGTCTTTGTACTCCAAAGTACCAAGCCGCAAATCATTCCTAAATTTGGTGATTTTGGTGACATTTCCAAAAATCACTTAAAAATGTCTACCCTGCAGCATCGTATTTCCCACATACTTTTAGGTATCAAGAGAAATCACCCCAAATATGAAAGCCTAGGGTCCTCTGAACTGTTTGATGCCCAATATATATAGGTGTAACCAAGCACGTGGCATATAGGGGCCCCAAAAGGAAGACTCCCATATGGTCTGTCATTTGAGGTACTGCAAAATCAACACATTTACATCGTTTTGGGGGGCGGCAAAGATAGAAAAAGTACGTTCACCCCAGAAAACCATATATTTTCGGAAAGTACACATTCCCACGAATCCAAATTGGGTATGCATGTCTTTCTACGCCAAAGTACCAAGCCGCAAACCATTCCTAAATTTGGTGATTTTGGTGACATTTCCAAAAATCACCTCAAAATATCTATCCTGCAGCATCGTATTACCCACATACTTTTAGGTATCAAGAGAAATCACCCCAAATATGAAAGCCTAGGGTCCTCTGAACAGTTTGATGCCCGATATGTATAGGTGTACCCAAGCACGTGGCATACAGGGGCCCCAAAAGGAAGACCCCCATATAGTCTGTCATTTCAGGTACTGCAAAATCAACACATTTACATTGTTTTGGGGGGCAAAAGTAGAAAACAGTAAGTTCACCCCAGAAAACCATATATTTTCGGAAAGTACACATTCCCACGAATTCAAATTGGGTATGCATGTCTTTCTACGCCAAAGTACCAAGCCGCAAATCATTCCTAAATTTGGTGATTTTGGTGACATTTCCAAAAATCACCTCAAAATATCTACCCTGCAGCATCGTATTACCCACATACTTTTAGGTATCAAGAGAAATCACCCCAAATATGAAAGCCTAGGGTCCTCTGAACAGTTTGATGCCCGATATGTATAGGTGTACCTAAGCACGTGGCATACAGGGGCCCCAAAAGGAAGACCCCCATATGGTCTGTCATTTCAGGAACTGCAAAATCAACACATTTACATCGTTTTGGGGGGGGGGCAAAAGTAGAAAACACCAAAGTATGTGGCGTGTACGGACCCCAAATGAAAAACATGCCTATGAATTTTCACGCTAGCCAACTAAGCTGCAGAAAAGAGAGCCCCAACTGTGCGTTATGTGCCATAAGACCCCAAAACTGTAAAAAGACCGCCAGAAACCCATATATTTTTGGAAAGCATATATTCTGGTGAATCAAACTAAGTAAAATAAATCTTTCTATACCAAAGCACCAAACAGCAAAACTATACTAAAGATACATAAGGAACAATAATGCATGGATAAAATTACAATAAAACCACAAAAATAGCGTAAATCAATGAAATAACAAAATAATTGATCCGGCAGCGTAATTAGTGGCCGAAATCGATTATCCAATAGTCACGCTGTCAAAATAACATGCTTTTAGGCAAAACAAACAGTACAATGAATAAGTAAAAAAAAAAAAAAAACACCTGTTTGTGAGTTTTTGTGTATACATATTTGTGCACTAATAAAAGTTGTCTGAGTGTGCAAATACATGTAATTAAGTGTAAATAAGTGTACAAAACCGACCAAGTGTGCTAAAATAAAAAAATAAAAAATAAAAAAATACAAATTTTTACTAAAATGTTTGTGTAAGTGTATAAATGTACTGTAGGTATGTGTAAGTGCAGGTAAGTGTGTAAAAAACGTGCACTTACCGTTATTGTAGCAGGAGGATCGCTGGAACCGAAGGAGGACTCCTGACAGCGTGTCTGCAGAGTTACTGCGCAGCAGGAAGTGAGTGGGCGGATGGTGCGACATGGAGCAGGTAAGGAAGTAGCAGCAGCCCTTCTATTGCGATTCTGCTACTTTAAAAGTCGGATCTGCGACAATCGCGTCGCAGATCCGACTTGACAGCCCCCCAGCCACGTTGCCCAGGGGGCTGTCTACCCTCCTGACTCTCTGCAGAGGCGGCAAAAGCCGCCGATGCAGAGAGAAGGGCTCAGCTGCAATAGAACGTACGAGGTACGTTCTTGGCAGCCTGAGCCCTGAATGCAAATGAGCGCTAGCGTCTGTCTCTTTCACCTGCTAAGTTACGCCTGCGCCGTTAGTAAATTGGCGTAGTGCCTAAAAACGGTAACGCTGGTGAATCTGCCCCGAAGTATTCAGATTCAGAGCTTTCTAGATAATGGATTTCCAGATAACAGATCCCATACTTGTAGTCATCCCACTGTCAAATACATTAATGGAACCTGCCATCACAACATCATACAGCAAGAGCAATCTCACCGTGAAGAACCATTTTTGCTGCTTCAGATAAAGGTTTAGTCTTCAGGTCTAAAGGGGTGGCTTCTGGGTCCGTGTGAAAAAAGATCTATAATTTACTTAAAGAGTAATTATGTCCCATAAAAAGTCCCAGAGAAGAGACAGATCTGTGCTCTTTTCAGATTATTTCTATCCTGCAACCAAAAACACAAGACAGCTTTATTGTCCCAGACATCATATTAACATGAGATGGGTTGTTCATTGAATGATTTCCTATTGTTCTGTTTAACTGCAATGCAATAAATGAAAGATAAATGCAGCTTACAAATATATTATTATTGTGACTGGCAGGTGTCAGAAGTCTCATTCATAAAGTAACAACACACTATGGTTTGCTTTCTTGGTATTTTGTCTTTTGCTTTTGATGTGACAGTCATGTACAGTAGGTGGCAATTTGCACAGTAAAAGGTAAGGAAAAGAACTTGTAGCTTTATGGCAGTGGTGCACAATTCTACTTAGTATTCTACATGAGTTCTGCACTAGTTTACCTTTCACAAACACTCAAGCAGCTTGAGCCACAGACCTGTCTCCGTTTATGCAGACTGCATGTGATATTTCCAGGAGAGCATATCTCATATTTAGATTAAAACACTGATAACTAGACAGATTTGCAGAGAAAGAAATGCTGAAAGCCTGCATGGTCAGCAGGGCATTGATTAACAGTTTTTCGCTTAAAGCTCGTAACATCTTTCTTATTGAATCAAACATGGAAAAGTATGGACATACCCTGAAACTGCACTAACTGAATAACTAATGAAGAGACCATTTTGTCTTGAAAATAAACAGATTTATACTACAATAATACAGTGTAATTAATTTAATTTAAATTAATTAAGGGAATTGGGCTGTGCCATGGTCTTATTTGCTATTCGTATTTCGTAGTATATTGTATGCTCAGTATAACGTTATTTCATGTAGGTGATTAAGTGCCATGTGTTACAGGATACAAAGGGTTAAATTCTACTGTGATTTGGATAGTAATCTTGTTATAACCCTAGAGTACTGGTGCTATTCTGTCTTCTGAATTTTAACACCTTTCAATATGGGAGCCTCATTCCCTGCTGTAAATTTCCTGTCACAGGTTGGTATTGAGTATTTAATGGGAACCAGTTTTCCCCAGTCCTCTCCATGTCAACAATGTTCTGGGATAGGTCCCTCCCTCTCCTAATTGTAGAACCCACCCATTAATTAATTAATAAATACTTACCCCCAACACCCACCGGCGTCTTTTTTTGGGTTCTTTTTGTCTCTCTCCTAGCTCCTTACAGGAGCTTGTTTGTTCTTTTTTCCAGAGGTGTAGCAGGGGGCTGTTGTAGTACGTCCCAGGGACGGAGTTTTTTTGGCTGGTGTTTAGCCTTTTTCTCCGACAGCAGGGCCTCTCTCTCTTTCCCATAGAGAAGCCGTCGGCTGTGGTCCCCCTGTTCCCTAGCCTAAACCGGCCCCAGTTGGTGCCCGGCGGCTCGGGGCTCATTCCCTCACCTGGACTCTGAGTATTTTGGGGAACAGGGGGGATGGCGGCAGTCAGAGAAACATAGTGCGGCTTTCGGCAAAGTCTATTGCCGATAGAGAAGAGAGAGAGCGTGGGACCCGGAACTTCCGCATACGTCACCTTCCAAACCTTTGCGGATCAAGCGGCAGTATGTTTCCGGGTCACGAGCAGCGTCTCTCTCTCTCACTCTTCCCCTGGTAGGCGCTTCCACGGTGATTGGCTCCGGTTGGGGGACGGGGCCCTTGGCCTTATTAGGGGACAGGAAGCAGCGGCCCGTGTAAGCTCTGTCAAGCTCGGCTGACCACACGCTGCTCCTTCCTCGTGGTTACGTATTTCTTGATAGGTAGGGGAGCAGTAGCCTGTGAACTGGGCTAGGAGCCTGCTAAGGTATTTTAAATGCATTTTCCTTTATCTTTTTGTTTTTTCTCCTCCTTTTTGGTAGATTGCCCAGTTCCTGGTATTGTTCCAGCCGCCATCCCCAGAAAAGTCTACACCCCTGGTTGAGGTAAAAAAAAAAAAAAATGTTCTTTTTAGACACTAAACTAATTGAGGGTGAGCAGTCTAAGGCGGGATGCTAGTTAAGCAGTTCCCAAGACTTCTAAATCTCTCTCTCTTCTCATCCTGGCAGAGATCAAAGGAACAGTCCGTCCCCAGGGAGGAAAATGTTCAAACCACGCAGGCCCAATGCTTGGGATGTTCGGAGGCACCTCTGCTGGATAAGAAACTATGCCAGTCATGCCTCAATGCGGCAGCAGGGCAGTCAGCAGGTGCCAGTACAGATATCCTTGCTTGGATAAAAGAAACTGTGGCCAAGGAAGTGCAGGCAGCTTCCAAAAACATGGGGGGACCCTCAGGGGTTTCCATTTCCCCGGAAGAGGAAGGGGATTTCTGGACAAGCTCAGTGCTGGAATCAGATACCGATCAGGAAGATGAGACTCAGCATTTGGCCTTTGACTTCGCCCTAGTTCAACCATTAATAAGGGCAGTCAGAACCTCCTTAGTTCTGCAACCAGAGGAACAGGGACAGGCAACTTCTTCCTCTTTTCTTCCCAAGGCCAAGGGATCTGTGCAAGTTTTCCCGCTACATCAAGAAGTATTGGAGCTGGTCAAATGGGAATGGGAATCAGTGTCTAAGAGGAGCTCTACACAAGCACGATTCAATAAGCTCTATCCATTTAAGGAAGAAGATATGAAAGACATATCTACTCTCCCCAACACTGTTCTTCCTATCGAGGACCAGGCAACATTAAAAGGCTCTATGGACAAGAGATTGGAAACAGATCTAAAAAGAGCTTTTCTAGTGGCAGGGGAATCCCTTAAACCAGCAATGGCAAGTCTGTCAGTAGTCAAGGCTTTTGAGGTTTGGCTAACATAGAAGCAGCCCTCAAAGAAGGACGTGATAGGACTGACATAATAGAGGGTTTGAAGGAACTCAAGCTGGGGTCCTCAATCCTCATGAACGCCCTTGTTGATCAGATTCATTTGGCCTCTAGATCACTGGCTCTTTCCGTGTCGGCTAGAAGAGCTCTGTGGCTCAGATCCTAGGAAGCGGATTCAGCCTCTAAATTCGCATTATGCTCCTTGCCCTTCCAGGGTCAGACACTTTTCGGCAAGAAATTGGAAGACTTGATTTCAAAGGCTTCAGGAGGTAAAAGCCAGCTGATGCCTCAGAAAAGAAAGAGGAGATATCCCAATAAACAGTCGACCAGAGGCAGAGGCACATTCAGATCTAGATCTCCCCCATACGATCAACAGAATTTTCGTTCCAGAAGCAACAATCCAAGAGCAGGTAGCTGGAGAGGAGGGCAATCCGGATTCTTTAGGGTGGCAAGAGGTAGATCCTCCAGTAATCCTAGGAAACAATTCTGAAGGTGGTGCTCCCCAGGGGCAAACAGTAGGGGCAAGACTGACACTGTTTCGAACCGCCTGGGAGAAATCGATAGAAGACAAGTGGATTCTCAGCATTATTCGAGAAGGTTACCGGTTGGAGTTCAAACATCTTCCTTCTCCATGCTTTCGTCCTTCACCCCTTCCTGTCTGCCCAATAAAGAGAAGGGCTCTCCGGTAGAGTTATTTCCCAGGTCCCAAGAAAGGAATGGGGAGAGGGGATTCGATTTTCTTTATAGTACAAAAGCATTCGGGTGCTTGGCGTCCGATCCTGGATTTAAACAGTGTCAATCGGGCCTTGAGGGTCCAACGGTTCCGATTGGAATCCATAGACTCAGTCAAAAACGTAATTGCACCAAGAGATTGGATGTGTTCACTAGATATCAGGGATGCTTAACACCATGTGCTGGTCTGCAGAGAAGACAGAAGGTTCCTCCGATTCAAGGTGGGAGACACCCACTTTCAATTCAGGTGTCTACCCTTCGGCCTCTCCACAGCACCAAGGGTGTTTTCAAAGGTCATGGTCACTCTTATAGCCCACCTGCGTTGGCAGGGCATGCGAGTGTTTCATTATTTGGTGGACCTCATTATCCTAGCCTCTACGCAGGCCCAAGCTGTCAACCACAGAGACAGGGTGATGGAGTTTCTCAGTCCCACGGATGGACCCTAAACCTACAAAAAGTCAATTGCATCCAGCTCAAGTGCTACAATACTTGGGCGCAATCTTGGACTCCAGGGAGGGTACAATTTCCTTGTCCAGAGAAAGACAGGAAGCCCTCAGGAAAGAAGTCACATCCATCCTAGAGAGTCACAAGGTCTCGGCAAGGACTTGCCTAAGAATCTTGGGGATGATGTCATCCACCATAGGGCTGGTTCCCTGGGCCCATTGGCGAATGAGGCAACTTCAGCATGCATTTATTCATCAATGGGACGGTTACAGCAAGGATCAACAAATAGAGATTTCCTCTTCGGTGGTCCCAGACTTACACTGGTGGACGGAGCCCCAACATCTGTCCCGAGGTTCCGAGCTGTTTCCAAGAGCCTGGACTGTAATATCTACAGATGCCTCTGGAAGAGGATGGGGGGCTCAGCTAGGCTCCCAGGTAGCTCAAGGATCATGACCAGCACCTTGGTCAAAAGAGCCATCAAATGTCTTAGAGCTAAGGGCCATTCTTCAAACCTGCCTATATTTTCAGGATCAACTCAGAGGCTCAAGACTAAAAATAAGATGCGACAATACAACGGCGGTGTCCTATATCAGAAGACAAGGGGGAACAAGAAGTCCTTTCCTTATGGCGGAGGTGGAACCAATCTTTCAGTGGGCAGAATCAACATGAATCAACGTGATAGATTTCACGGCAGTATATCTTCCAGGGAAGTTGAACAAGGCTGCGGATTTTCTCAGCAGGTATGCAGTGGGAAGGCACAATTGGAGTCTCAATCAAGAGATTTTCAAGACTCTAGTTCGCATATGGGGACAGCCGGTCATAGACCTCATGGCCTCATCCACAAATTCCAAATGTCCCCTCTTCTTCTCGAGGGAGCCAGATCCGATGGCTCTAGCAGTGGATGCTCTTTCCCAGAGATGGACTCACCGTTTGTGCTACGTCTTCCTCCTCCTCTTCCTCTAATGCAAGCAGTGATTCAGAAGATCAAGCAGGACCAGACAGAGGTGGTTTGCATCGCTCCAGCCTGGCCAAGAAGACCTTGGTTCACGGATCTGGTTCAGCTCTCAAAGGACCGTCCTTGGAAACTCCCAATGTCAGAGAATCTTCTAGTCCAAGGGCCTTTCAGACATCCAGATCCAGGTCCTCTGGCACTCACGGCGTGGAGGTTGAGCGGCAGACCTTAGAGTCCCAAGGGCTGTCCCAGAGCGTTATTCAAACCCTATTAAGATCCAGAAAATCTTCAACAAACTCAAGATATTCAAAGGTCTGGGACACTTTCACAAACTGTCGAAGGTCGTTACTATCTCTGCCAGTTTCAGTCGCAGAAGTCTTGGAATTTTTGCAGTACCCTGAGAACTCAAGTTCCTGCCATATCTGCAGTCTCAGGAGTAAAATGGGCTCAACAACCCCTGGTATCCCGATTTTTTAGGCAGCCATTAGGATCTTGCCAGCAAGAAGACCAAGGTGTCCCAGTTGGGATCTTCCTTTGGTTCTTAAGATGCTGTCATCACCTCCATTCGACACAATTTATTCTCTCTCATTATGGTTATTGACGGTCAAGGCGGCCTTTTTAGTGGCCATTACCTCAGCTAAGAGAGTAGGGGAACTGCAGGCACTTAGCTTTTCTCCAGACAGTCCTATTTTCTTACCAGATCGAGTCATCCTAAGGTTCATACCATCCTTCAAGCCTAAGGTGGTTTCACAATTTCATCTCAGGGATGAGTTAGTTTTACCAGCTTTTCCGAAGGAATCAGCTTCACCAGATCTGCAAGCCCTGGATGTGGCGGAAAACATTCAAATCTACTGCGAAAGAACAGACTCAATCAGGAAGTCGGATAGACTCTTTGTTATCCCGGCTGGTTCAAGGAAAGGGAATCCAGCCTCATCCAGATCCATTTCCCATTGGATAAAGTGGGTAATTAGAAGAGCCTATTCTTCCGCGGACCTCCCGGAGCCATCTGAAGTAAGAGCGCACTCAACCAGGGGACACTCAGCTTCCTGGGTGGCAGAAGCAGGGGTTCCATTTGAGGTGATCTGCAGAGCAGCATCTTGGTCTACGCCATGTACCTTCATTGCTCACTATAAGCTGGACGTGAGAGCTTCTGAATATTCCCTTTTTGGGGCTAAAGTCCTTAAATCTGCTTCCTCTAAAAATTAAAACATGATTGCAGCATCTTTGTCTGTGAGGCGTTATTTTTTCTTCCCACCCTGGAACAGTGAACTTGCTACGTCCCAGAACGTTGTTGACATGGAGAGGACTGGGGAAAAGGGAAAATTGTATCATACTTACCGTAATTTTCCTTTCCTGGTCCTCTCCATGTCAAGGTTACCCTACCCAGTGTATTTCGGATATTTTAAGAACTTGTAACTAGACGCCGGTGGGTGTTGGGGGTAAGTATTTATTAATTAATTAATGGGTGGGTTCTACAATTAGGAGAGGGAGGGACCTATCCCAGAACATTGTTGACATGGAGAGGACCAGGAAAGGAAAATTATGGTAAGTATGATACAATTTTCCCTTTTCTTTGAATTGAGAAAGGCAAATATTATGGCCATCTTAAATGGCAGTGTGATAGAGGTTTAAACTGAACACAGCCAAATAAAGCTTAATCAAAGTGGCCACTAAATAGACTGGTTATGGAACAATGACATACCTTTAGGGCAATAGCTTAAAGTTGACCTGTCACCCACCCATAAAAAGCTGTATAATTAAAGACCTTTGCAAATTAAACATGAAACCCAAATAATTTTTTTCTTTAAAACATCCATACCTTTTATAAACTCATTTAAAAGTTTCAGCTGTCAATATATTGCCTGCCCCCCCTCTATGCCTCAGGCATCGAGGCGGGGCAGTCACTTCCTTTCACTTTCCATTCAGTACTTCCTAGATGTCACTGCACTTCTTACATTCCCCCTCCTTACTCATACTCTATAATTGTGTATGGTACCATGCATGGGCATTATGTCCCCAATTCTGGCACATAAACAAGATTTTGGGGCGATAAACAACTAGCCTTGTCACAAAATAGCAACTACCGGCTTACTATGATTGTTAATTCCAAGACTGTAGGGAAAAAAAATTAAATAATAAATATAGTGTAAGTTAACAGGCTGGTCCACTTTAAGGGACTATTTTGTGTGAGTTTTGCTGACTGTTGCTTGGAAACTAGTCACTACAAGCTCGGTAAGTGAGAGCGGCCACTTGTCAGGAGACTGCTGTTGAAGTGATAGGTGAATTGATTTCAAACACTTTTGTCCCCTCCTCATTTGTAAGTAATCATTTTGTGTGCCCTTAAAAGGATTGTTCACATTCAAACACTTTTTCAGTTCAGTTGTTTTCAGGTTGTTCACCAAAAATAAAGATTTTTTCCAATAAAAAAAAAATGTTTCTAATATAGTTAGTTAGGCAAAAATTTAATGTATAAAGGCTGGAGTGTCTGCATGTGTAACATAATAGCCAGAACACTACTTCCTGATTTGCAGCTCTCTTGGTTTCCACTGATTGGTTACCAGGCAGTAACCAATCAGTGACTTGAGGGGGGGGGCACATGGGTCATAACTGTTGCTTTTGAATCGGAGCTGAATGCTGAGGATCAATTGCAAACTCACTGAACATTTATGTCCCCCCTTTTGAATCGGAGCTGAATGCTGAGGATCAATTGCAATCTCACTGAACAGTCATGTGACCCCACTTCAAGTCACTGACTAACTCTAGAGAGCTGCAAAGCCGGAAGTAGTGTTCTGTTCTGTTAGACATCCAGTCACTCCAGCCTTTATATATTACATTTTTGGCTAACTAACTATATTAGAAACATTTTTTATTTTTTGACTGTATCAATCAAGGGTCAAATTGAAAATTTGATTTAGTTTTTTAATGGTCAAATTCCACTAGGGAGTTATTAAAATTCGATTTGAGGTTTTCAAAAAATTATAATTTGATTTTCAAGATTTATCATACACTGGCCCTTTAAGAACTGAAAACAACTCAACTGAAAAAATGTGTTTGGAAGGTGAACAACCTCTTTATGCTGAATGGGATTACAGAAAACAGATGTATATACAGATAATGTTCAATTCTATAGTCCAGTAATCCTATCCATTATTCTGACATACCTTTTTTTATCCTATGGACAAGACCCAATGACCTATGTCAGTATATGAGTTCTATATCCCAAGCACAGATTGATACTAATGGCGATACTATATGCTTTCTCTATCAATAAAGTGAAGTGGGGCATGCTCCTGTCTAGGATTGCTATGTTCGGTTTCGATCTTAAGTCTTGCTGCTGGAATAATGTATTCTGAATTTGAAGGCTTGAATTCATTTGACATGGTGAAGCCAGCCCTGGTTTTCCTCTCTAACATGATCATTCTGTAAATCCTCTGAAGCTATTTAGAGTGATATTGCTCACCCTGCTATTACACACCTATATTTCTCATTACCATTTAGATGCTATTTGTTATTGAGATACTCTACAGCATTTTGTAAAATCATTTGGTCGGCTAGTTGTTATTCCTGCTGCATTGTGTATCATACGGCCAAGTGTCCCTTATGAAAACACATAGCAACGGGAAGGAAGACTCATTACTGACCGTACATCAAATATGCTTGTTTAAATATTACTTGTTTTCTATTAATTAAACATGTAATTGCAAATGAATGTATTGATTCCTACATGGATAAAAAGGTTATAATTTGTTGGGTTTTTTGTAAACTTGTAAAAGCACTGTATTACCTTTTTGTAGACAGGCAAATTAATCCACATTGTTTCTGATCAGGGTCAGATGTACACTGGGATGTGTTTTTACTCCCAGAGGGCCCATTTTCCTTGAAGGAATAGTGCAGACCCTTTGTATTCTCTTATTGTCTGCTTGGAACCCTGTACACCAATAACATGTCTTTAAAAGGCACCTAAAAGGATGGGCCGGCAACCTTTTATGCAGAAAAGCCAGCATTGGCCTCCAGCGAGACTAAGCCCGAAATACTGCCTGGTTGTCTGACCGAATAAATTCAATTTATGACTTTTTGCAACAAAGAGGTGCTACAGTTGTATTTTTTCTTGTGTGTCTATGTTACACCTGGCAAGGGTTCCTGGACTGCTTTGCACCCAACTCACAAGGTTAAACAAGGTGGTTGAAACACATACAATTTTGACTACTTGTAATTTTCACTAATTTGCAAAACGTCTTAGAATAATTGACAGCTTTTCAGTTGTACACAATATAATAAAGCTGCAGTGGCCACTGGGGTCTTTTGCCAGTTGAGATGCCAAGATAAAAAATATTATACCAAACCATTTTTATATGAATCTGATTGTATCTGGGTATTGAGATACAATTCTCCACATTCCTTGGTGTCAGTCTTCAGCTGTTGAGGGATGCTATGCATTGTAACTAAACAGTTTCGTTCAACTTTCACGTGTCATACTGCAATAAGTTTATAGGAACAAAAACAGCAGCCTTTTCTTGTAAGCTAAATGTTGGCATAAAGAAACAGCCTGTAGGTTTCCATGACAGGACAGAAGTGTCAATATCCAGGCTCAAGACACCAAGCCGCAAGTGAGGAGACAGCAGTAAGTGTATGAGCGGGGCGAGCCAGTCAGCCCTGCAGACAACATTGTGGGAGGCAGTCAAGCAAAACTGTGCTTTGATTGTTTCTGTACAGGATGTAAGCCATATTTTAGAGATGTTTGTATTTGTCAGCCAACACTGCTTCATGTACAGATGCTATTGTTGTATATAGGTATGAATGACTGTCCTACTGCTTAGGATTATATTAAAGCATAGGTGCCATGTACCATAATGGTTTATGTAGAAATACTTAGCACCCAACGTCTTTTGTATTTTTCCTGTAGTGGTTATTTTGCTACTAGCATTTATACAGGTAAAACAGTAACACATTGGAAGTAAAAATATATAACTACACAAAATATTGAATCCCTGAAAAATCTTACAACACAAATGGAAATTTGGCTAGCAAGGAATTCACAATTTGTCTGTTCCTGTTGCCTGCTTTTATTTTACTACTGTACTGCTGGATACAGATTCACCACAGTTTTGTTTTAGGGCAGGGGAAGAAAGCCTAACATTAAGCAGTAGGGTTTGTAAACCAATGGCCTTTCCCATACTACTTTGCTAAGAATACTGGGGGTTATAGTACAGCAAGTGCTGGGGAACCACAAGTTAAAGACCACAGGTTTAAGTAGTTGCTTAGCTGTGTGAGATCAACAGAAACCTTTATAACCAGATCACTTACAAGCAGATTAAAGTACTTATTATTGGCCATTTTTGTCAAGCAGGGTATGTGAATTTAGCATTGCTCACAGTTTCTATGGTAAGCACATTTTCTTCAGTGTCTCTTCATTTCCTCTTGGCAGAATGCGAGTCTCCAGAACTGCGGGACCTGTTTGCGGATTTCTATCACATATTTAAAGGGATACTGTCATGGGAAAACATGTTTTTTTTTTCTTCAAAAAGCATCAGTTAATATTGCTGCTCCAGCATAATTCTGCACTGAAATCCATTTTTTAAAAGAGCAAACAGATTTTGTTATATTCAATTTTGAAATCTGATATGGGGCTAGACATATTGTCAATTTCCCAGCTGCCTCCAGTCATGTGACTTGTGCTCTGATAAACTTCAATCACTCTATACTGCTGTACTGCAAGTTGGAGTAATATCCCCCCTCCAGCAGCCTAACAACAGAACAATGGGAAGGTAAAAATATAGCAGCTCTCTAATACAATATAACAGCTCCCAGGAAGATCTGAGAACAGCACTTAATAGTAAAAGCCAGGTCCCACTGACACTGATTCAGTTACATTAAGTAGGAGAAATAACAGCCTGCCAGAAAGTAGTTCCATCCAGAATTTTACTGGAGCAACACTATTAACTGATGTGTTTTGGGGAAAAAAACCATGTTTTTCCATTACAGTATCCATTTAATGAAACTTTCTGATAGCAAGAAATGATCTGGCTCTAGAGTATTGTTCAATGTCAGGCTTTCTTCCCCTGCCCATTACTCTTTAAATGTAAACTCATTTAAACTGAAAAATGAATACTGCTAGGAAGATGTGAATTAATATGCTATGTAACTTTAACGTATAACCTACAGCCTGAGATGTTCAGCGGTGTGAGTCAGACAAGACTATTAAAGCAATGCATCGATCACTTCTGGGAAAATCTTCAAGGCTATGCAGATCCTTATTGTAGGACAGAGATGTTTCAGACCTCACTCAGTATTCATGTTAGGACTATCAATCCTGTTCCAGTTTCAATGGAAGATTCGGCTTAAACAATAAGTAAACCTTTGTTTTTTTTTCTCTCTCTGAAATTACTCCAAACAGCTCCCAGAATAACATACTTTTCTCCCTCCGTTTAGTTTTATTTTGTTTCTCTGATACAAGCAGCTAAACTGCAGCTCTTTCGCTACTTCCTTGTCTGGTGTAAAGCCCCGCCCCTTAAAGACCTTAAAGAGGTGCCTACTGCACGTTCCTGATTGATTTCCATTGGAGCAGATGAAGTAAGCATGCCCAGTAGGCAATTTTTTTAGGTCTTGTTATTTTGTTATGTATTTCTGGAGGCTGTTTAGAGTAATTTTAGGGGATTTAAAAATGAAAGGCTTACTTATCTTTACATACATGGGATAATTTTGGAACAGAATAAAAATTCTGACTTGTATATTGAGATTTGAGCTAAATCCCCAGGCCTCATTAAATAGCAATGGGTGCAAGTCATGGAGCCCAAAAGGGATATAGACAAGCTGTAAGTACAGGAACATGCTGCATCTTGAGCTTATAGAAAATCCTGAAAGAGGATGCCCAAGTACTGCTCCTCATGAGCTGCTGCGGAACACAGACAGCCCTGTTCTCATAAGAGAGGTACAGGTCTCTGCATTTCAAATTCCTATGGGCCTATACTCAACCTATACCCTACCCTGTAAAAAAGGCTAAGATCTTCTGAAAACTCATCATTTTAATTTTTCCATTGCTTTAAAGTCAGAGTTCAGATTATACCTGGCAAAGCATTAACATTTCAGCTGAATCCCAGTCAGTTACTAACCTAACTTTTATTTGTAGCTGGAATTAGCCTATTTTCTTTTACAAAGAACATGCATTCTTCTTACAGGCAATGTATATAACTAAGTGCAGATTAAGAAAATTGGGTTTAATAGTGTCTGAATAGTGTCTGAATATGGAAGTAAAGTGTTCCTGTAAATAGTGCAGTGGTATCTATAGTGCAGCATACTGGGAATTAGGGATGCTCCGAATCGAGGATTCGGTTTGGGATTCAGCCAGGATTCTGCCTTTTTCAGCAGGATTCGGATTCGGGCGAATCCTTCTGCCCGGCCGAACCAAATCCTAATTTGCGTATTCAAATTAGGGGCGGAGAGGGAAATTGCGTGACTTTTTGTCACAAAACAAGGAAGTAAAAAATGTTTTCTTCCAACCCCTAATTTGAATATGCAAATTAGGGTTCAGATTCGGTTCGGTATTCGGTTGAATCTTTCACGAAGGATTCGGGGGTTAGGCTGAATCCAAAATAGTGGATTTGGTGCATCCCTACTGGGAATTATTATGAAGATATGACTGTGTTACAGGCTTTTTACTCATTTTTTACCCCTTTTCTACCTACCTTACAGAAGGAGCAGATTCTAAGATTTATTCAAATAATTACAAACCCATATGTAAAATTGGTTGAATAGATCTTTTTAAGTTTATTTCACACTTGGACAAGTATGTTCCTATATATTTGAGCTCTCCTTTTAGGAATTTTAAACCATCTGTAGAATTGTTGAGTTTGAAAGACAATTCCAGAGGCAAATATTCTCTGAGGCAAGTAGTAAAAGCAAAAAAACAAACAAGAACCAGGAACAGGTGGCAGCTGTGCCCCCCGTAGGCTACATGTAGGATGTCTGTGATTTTCAAGTCATTTTAGCTATTGTGAAACTATGTTTGTAATATGTGATCATAATCATACAGTTCCTTTACAAATGGCACAGGAAAGATCTGGCAGCTGGGTTCCCTAGCTAGTAAGTCTGCACACCCTCTGTTTTCTTTTGTAGTTGATTCTGGGTAAAATTTGAATTCATGCGGCATTATAGTAAAAGATTTGAAAGACACAACTCTAATGTCATTAATGTATATATAATTGTGGATTGGAACTGCTTAATTACATAATTACCTCCAGGTGCAGAACAAGAACAAAATTATTGCTGCCTGAGACAAAAATACAGTATGTTACAAAACATTAATATGCCTTATGTAAAGTGCAGTTTTGCTGGGGTTATAGAATGTGACCTGCTAATAAGAAAAATGTGCATATACCTAACTCGGAAATATGAACCATATGTGTTTTATGAGATATAGTAAAATTAGTTACTGTTGAGAAACCATACATATCCATCAAGTTCACCTTTCTGTTCAAATAAATCCTATTTATTTGAGTTGGTCCAGACAAAGTAATAAAATCTTGCCCCATTTCCATGTTTAATTGCAGCATCTACACTGGGGACTGGATGAGACATTAAGTCCTCACTGATGCTGGTTGGAATGGGCAGTTGTGAGCAGGGTTGGTCAAGTATGTGAGCGATGGGGGAGGGGGATATTTTGTGTCTGGCCATGGTGCCCTGCCTATTTACAATTAATACTTGTGTTTTTCTGCATAAATACTTTAGAATGGCTATATAATAGCTAACTAGCAGTTGGCAAAAAGATAGGCGGGCTAAGCATTTGTTGAGATGTAGTTTAACGACAACTAGAGAGTCATACGTTTAAAATAGGAGATGTAAAACAAGAAATACTTATCTTACAAGGGCTCATTTATTACCATAAATGCTAAATTACACCAGTGCAGTTGTCCAAAGCAACCAATTCATTTTGGTCAATCTATTTTCAGTTAGACAATGAACGCAATAATTGGTTGTTATGAAAAACTGCTCTAGTACAATTTTGTATCTTAATCATCCCCACAGTCTCTTACAGACAAACCAAAAACATTTTTACCCTTAGGCAGCTACCACTTATATCTTCCAAAAATTCTCCTTTCTGTTTACACATTGGAAACTGTATTCCATAATGAGCACTGTGTAACAAATGTATTTAAAGGTTTTGGGCCTCCTAAGGATATTATTCATAAAGAAAGCATTACTGCAATATTAAATATTAACATCAACTTTGATATATTTAATGTAAGGCCTTATGGCTGCCAAAAACAAAAAAGGTTTATTAACTGAATCAAATTTCCTATTTACTGAAATGATGAAGTCAGCCCTTGTGGGAGACACATCAGCTTCCCTGGGAGAAAAGCAGGGCAGAGAATAGCAAAAAGCAGCTGAGATTGGAGAATGTACGACTAAAGAGAGGACAACAGAAGACAAAGAGTATAAAAGGGGAACTAATGTCTAAAACAGAATAATGCTAGAAATGCTGTATTTTGCATACTAAACATAAACATGAACTTACTGCACCCTAATTAAAGAAATGATTTATGCTTTCAAAGTTGGCTCGCAGGGGGTCATCATCTTGTAACTATGTTAAACAAAGACCACGCACATGCTCAGTGTGGTCTGGACATCTGTTGGGAGGTTATGCTTACAGATTGTCATAAATTATCAAGACACCACAAGTCAAATAATTTCTGCTATAGTAGCTGATACAGCAAGACTGATATAAGAATAAGCAAACTGCACTGGGACTGTGGATACAAATCTCTACACGGTCGCCGGCTGCTCTACAGGGAAACAAACAAAGCTGCTTGAGTTCTGAGAAGTAAGGTGGGGGGCAACCTTCTGCCACCTGAAAGTATGATTGTTTTCCTGCAGAGCAGTTAGGGACCGTCTGAAGTTTCCTATCCGCAGCTGTCAAAGCAAGTAAAACGTAGGGGGAATTTCACTGCATACAGTCAGGTGTATTATAAAAACTACAAATTTTTTTTATATTGGAGATAGATCTATTTTTCATTAAAAAAAGTAAAAAATGGGTTTTCATTTTTTGCCTTTACATCCACTTTAAGTGGCATTATCTGCCATCCTCCTGCTGTAGTGCTGTAGCTTTTATAGGAGAGAGATTTCCAAGACCAACACCTATATTTAAAGTCATGAAACCACTATTAAAGATACAGACGTGTGAGGGTGGTACAGCGATATGGAAGTTTGGCCATTATTCTACTCTATATTTCTACTACTACTGTTGTTGCTGCTGCTGCTACTACTACTACTACTACTACATTTCTTTGCTGTTTTTCCATACATCCATGTTTATTTTCTCACTCATTCCCTTTTTTTCTCATGTTTCCTTAAGTCTAATCATCAGGGCCAGATTAACATAGCGGTCACCCCTAGGCCCACTGCTGTTCGTCACCCCTGCCCTCCCCTTTATTTGTGCAGATTTTCCTGCGCCTACTAATTATGCCTGTTTTTGTTTGCCCTTCCAAACTCTGTTTTTCTCCAGTGTCCTGCAGTAACCTTTACTTTCCCCTAGTGTTTGTGTTGTGGCCTCTCCAAACTGCTGCAATGCTTGATGCAGAGGGAGAATATGTTACTGTGCTTGCTTTCCAGTAAGGTACCTGATTGTAATGCACACTGGAAAGAAGACCATATGCTGCCAACCATTAAAAGCAAGCAAATGTCTGTGCTCAACATCATTTCAACCAGTAACCATGCAGACCGCTATAACATGTTTTAAATGGTTCGCTTAACAGAACACACCTATTACAAAAAGAGATGAACTATGTACAAATATTATGAAAGAATAGGCAGTAATACTTACAGCAATTATGTCTTGTTTTTCATTGTAGTGAGAAGCTGGATGGAAAAGCTGAAAGACAAGGTAAGCGTTTAATTCCATTTTTTCATTATTCATAATAATGACATATTCCAGGCAAATCAAGAATATCAAACATTACCACATTCCTGACAATTTTTCTTTTTTACATTAATTGGTTAATAAGATTTTTTTTTCTTATGATGATGTGGTTAAAAAAAATGGTATTCCTAGACTCAATACAAGAAAATAGAATCCAGCTGGGCATCAGTAATTTGCATTTACAGGAAGACAAAACTTAAATTATATACACATTTACTGCAGTTTTTAAAGCATATCCGTCACCCAGACATAGAAACCTGTATAATAAAATTAATTTTCAAAGTAAACATTAAATCAAATTATTTTTTTTTTAAAGCATTCATAGATGTTGTAAAATCAAATATTGTCTGCCCCTCCTCTATGCCTTAGGCATAGCGGGAGAGCAGGCATTTACACTCACATTCAGCACTTACTGGATGTCACATTCCCCCTCTCTATTTATCATTTAATTGTGTAACCAGTGCATGGGGATGGACACCAGGTTGCGATGATGCAAGGCTTGCCTTAATAAAAAAATGGCTCCTGTCTGCTTGCTATAATTATGAATTCCCAGACCAAAGGAAACAAGATTAAAATACTTTATATAGTGTAATTAATATGATAAAATAGGATTTAGACTTATTTATTAGGGTGAGAGGTCCCTTTTAAGATCAAATTAAAGGGGTAGTTCTTTTTTAGATTATTTTATAGTATGCTATAGAATGTTTTATTCTTTGAAATGTTTTCAATTTGAAAAGTTCATGTTTAGGTAACTTTGAGTATGCCCCGCTCTTTCAGTTTTTCCCAGGGTCTTACATTTTATAGTTTTTGAATAATATGCCTCTTTCTTCAACTTCTTTCCAACTTCTAAAAAAGAAGACTAAAAGCCATTGCTCTATAAAGTTACACTTTTACTGTTATTGTTATTTTTTATTGCTTATATTTCAGCACAGGGCCTCTCATATTTGTATTTTAGTCTCTGATTCTGCCACTTTGCAAAGGTGAATTTTACAGTATCAACCAGACAGCTGCTGGATTCAAAAACCATAAAAAAATTAAGACCATTTGCAAATGTATCTATTATGACAAGTTAATTTAAAGGTGAACTACCCCATTGGTATTGTTTCCATCTTTTTATATACATTTTAAATAATGAGCAAGATGAATATAAAAGTAGGTGTATAAAATGTATTAATTAGTACTCCCATATTAATCAATGGTACAAATTCCATTTAGAAGTAATATGTCTATAGCACTCTTATCCATCTTTGCAGTTGTGTGCAAGAGTGCAAAAACTGTAATACATTCTCCTGTCGACAGACAGTATTTGATACAGGAGCAAGTATTTAATAGCTATGGTGTAAACTCAGACAAAAAAAGCCATATGTTGAAGGAATAACATTTTTTTCTGAATATGAATTTCCTATTTCCGTTTTTTTCTATAATCCCATAGTTTTACTGCACAGCCATTAATTTGAAATCCCCTGTGCTGAATGTAGAAAGAGATGATAAAGCAGAATAAGTGGTGCATCAGATTTCAGGCTTTTGTTGTTGGCAGAAACAAGAGCTCGGTATTTACTTGGAGTCCCTGCCAAACTGTGTTTTATAATTGAATGAGAGACGTTAATTTTGCTGCAGTGCAGATTAATCTACATAGTCGCTTGCAGGCAACTGATCCCTTCTGCTGGACTCTGTAGGAAATGTCTTGTCATAGTGCAGCATTGATCATGGGAGCAGCAAATTACACAATTGATGGTTGTTGTGGTGTTAAGAGGAAGTCTTTTTCATTACACAAACAGCCTGCACAGGAATTTCATAAAAATCAAACTCAAAGTAAAAACAAACATTTAGTAAATTATAGATTTGTAATCTAGCATGGGCAATTAATTGGCTCCATTAAGAGGTGTCAATAGTCATGCTGTAATTTTACCAGTTGTCCCCAAGTCCATTTATAATGAAGTAAAAGAAATATAAATGCATGATTGTCTGTGATTGCATAAAAAGCGTTAGGTTTGGGGGCATATTGTGCCTAATTTGATAAATCTCAGTAAATGAAGCTTTACTTACAAATTGAAGGGGAGGCTGCAAAGTGCAAAGAAGCAGATGCAAACTGCCATCGCGTTTGAACATTTACACCCTGCCCCACATTCTGCACATTATACTGGATTTTTATCTGGTGCGAGGTTCAAAGTGCAAAAGTACGTACTTACTAAATGACCACTAAGGGGTGTTATTTTGTGTAAGGGAACTTTGCCATGCCTGTGGATTTCTTTGGTCACTTACATACAGTGAACATCATGTGTAAAGATTGATAGATGGCGAATAATGCCTTGGACTGTTTTTCATGGTTTGGGCCCAGCACGGTCATCATCCGCAGATATTATTCCAACAGGAGTCACTGAAATCTATGGAGACTTCCACAGATATATGGCAACGTGTACATACAAATGCAAATAGACACCCATGTAGAATATGCTGGAGCTTTATAAACATGTTAATGACGTGGAGAAATTATATTCTAAGTAAACAAAAGACAATTACTTTATTCTTTCTGTATAATTTAGAGATTATTAATAGATATATCTTCTGTTTGGGGCATGTGTATATCAGAGTTTGTGCTCATGGTCAGGTGCAGTGTGTCCATAGATGCATCAGGCACATCATGAACTTCTGGAGAGTGGAGGGATAAATAACATGTAGAGATTTTGGATGTGGAGAGAGGCCATCAAAAAGTAAAGTGGTAGTCAAAATGTATAAAACTAAAAAAGCTTTATTAGGTCATACATAGGACTCATGCGCTTCATGCCTGAAGTGTGCACTTATTACATAGGCTAAAGGTCCCCCCTTGGTACATTCCTTTTAAAGGGGTGTTGACCAATTAAACATTTACATCCATCAGAAAAAGACCTCATTACACGGACGTAGACCAATAGAAATATGCTACATATACTATATCAAATATGAATGTACAGGTTCCAGTTATGGACCTCATACAGTTAAAATACAAAAAGTTTGGAAACCCTACAACTTATAAAAGTATATATTTATACCTATTTTCACTGGAAACTAGCCTCTTGGGGGTAGAGGAATAAAATGTACTGCTATGTAATTCCATAAGCTGCCCACTGATGTTCTGAAACACGCTGCTGTAATTTTTTGCCAGCATGGTACACTTCTTTGCCTTTCTAGCATCTTCCGCCTCCCTGGTACTTATCTCACAATTCAGACTCCCTCTTTACTGCTACTGCTATCTGGTTTTCCAATTTAAGCCTCGAATTGCACTTAAATGTTGATTGAGCGCCAGATGTACTATAGTAGGGGGTGTCAGATTCTATTACTCTGACTATGGCTTACACATTGCCCTGCTGCCATACCTTCATAGAAACTTGTTTGCTCAACCGTATCCTGCAGTGTCAGTACATTTGAGCTGTAAGCCATTTATTCAGAATTTTATACTAGTTAATGTAGTTGTACAGTTAAGCATTGCTAATCTCTCCCTGCTTTATATTAAAGTATTGTGGCTTTTCTCTTGGTAAAAATGTAAAGGGGTAAAATTACCTGATATCACATACTTTATTGGAAAAAAAAGTTTGAATTGTATATGTATGTATTTATATATTGCAAGAATGAAAGAGTCTTTAAATAATGCAGTTATGTAATCTGGAAGAAAATTTTGGAGGTCAAGTGAGTTGGGCTGGATCCTGTGGGTGGCAGTGGCATCCTTGCAGGGGACAACAGGCACAAGTGCACTGTCTGTTGCTGATCTTGGCTTTATATGAGCACTAGGGAAATAGTGATGGGAGAATCTGTCCTGTTTCGCTTTGCCAAAAAATTAGCGAAACTCCGGCAAAATTTGTGAAATGGTAAAAAAATTTCTAAACACAGGGGCGTCAAAATAATTTTGACACAAACAGCAATTTTTATACACCATCTCTTTTGTCCAAATGCGTTAAAGTCAATTGGCGTCCAAAAGATTTTGACACAAAACAATTTTTTTGGTCACTGCAAATTTTTCCACGGCGAATTTTTGCGAAAACATTCGCAGTCTGCGAAGTGCAGACGTTTGCCACAAATCCATGCCTGACAAATAAATTTGCCCATCACTACTGGGAAAGTGATAGGCACAAGGGCACTGTCCAGTGCTGATCTTGGCTTTAAATGAGCACTGGGAAACAGATAGGAATACGGGTGCTGTCCGGTGCTGATCTTGATATATACAAGCACTGTCAAACTGATAAATAATTTATAAGTATAAGTATAAAAACATCAGTAGAGCCAAGGAGATCCTTCCAAGTAGAAGAAACTTTTAATAGAGTAACAGAATTTTGTCTAATTAGATTGTATTAAAATATTACATATTTATTACAAATGTTAGCTTTAGCTTTGACTGTATCTCGTTAGTACAGAACTTTTATTTAATACAACATTTTTTGAAAGTTGAAAAATTTGGAGAACCAAGCACATAAAATACAAACACTATTAAATGTTTGCTACACAGCCACCAATATAGTAATGCACTCTACAGAATACACTTAACTAACTGCATTTACTCCAAACAGGATGTAAATTAAAGGAACAGTTCAGTGTAAAAATAAAAACTGAGTAAATAGATAGGCTGTACAAAATAAAAAATGTTTTTTATTTAGTTAGCCAACAATGTATAAAGGCTGGAGTGACTGGATGTCTAACATAACAGAACACTAATTCCTTCCTTTTCAGCTGTGACTTGTGGGTGGGGGGGGGGGCACATGGGACATAACTGTTCAGTGAATTTGCAATTGAGCCTCAGCATTCAGCTCAGACTCAAAAGCAAACAGCTATGACCAGTGTGCCCCCCTCAAGTGACTGATTGGTTACTGCTTTGTAACCAATCAGTGGAAACCAAGAGAGCTGCAAGGCAGGAAGTAGTGTTCTGGCAATTATGTTAGGCATCCAGTTACTCCAGCCGTTATACATTATATTTTTGCCTAACTATAATGAAAACATTTTTTATTTTGCACAGCCTATTTACCCAGTATTTTTATACTGAACAATTCCTTTAAATATGTTTACATTTTTAAAGAAGTGGTCTTGGAAAATAGACACCCCTGATTTAAATTATTTGTTAGCTAGCTGTGCAGCATGCGGATTTAGTAGGCGTCTTAAAAATCTATAAAATCCTCATGCAGTGCTAAAACGGAGCATTCACCAAACCCATCATTTTTGCATACTGCTGAATACTGAATCCTCCACAAGCATTTGGCCAAAAACGTAGCACCAAACACAAATAAAACGCAAATTTGCATATTCAAATCTAAGCGGAGTTTAAAACTGTGCATGCAGTTGTCCAGTATATTTTGGGTTCACATACAAATTTTACAATAATGGATGAGAACCAGTGTACCCATTCAAAAAAGTTACTGGCTCAGATGTATTTTGCATGGCTAAACAGAAAACAGAAAGTATAGATTAGGTTAAGACATTAGCCCCGCAGCCTGTATATACTAGAGGCTTTGGTCATTTTACCTAATATGCTGATAAAGCACATGTACATTTCTTGGATCCTTAAAGGAGAGCTAACCCCTTAATTAAAAAAACCCTACCCTACATAGACCCCCTCCCTGCTCCCCCCCAGTCTAGCTGCTACCCCTGGTAAATGCCCCTAACTTGACATAACTGTTCAGTAAATTTGCAATTGAGCCTCAGCATTCAGCTCAGATTCAAAAGCAAACAGCTATGACCAGTGTGCCCCCCTCAAGTGACTGATTGGTTACTGCTTTGTAACCAATCAGTGGAAACCAAGAGAGTTGCAAGGCAGGAAGTAGTGGTCTGGCAATTATGTTAGGCATCCAGTTACTCCAGCCTTTATACATTATATTTTTGTCTAACTATAATGAAAACATTTTTTATTTTGCACAGCCTATTTACCCAGTATTTTTATACTGAATAATTCCTTTAAATATGTTTACATTTTTTAAATATGTTTACATTTTATGTATAGATTAGGTTAAGACATTAGCCCCACAGCCTGTATATACTAGAGGCTTTGGTCATTTTACCTAATATGCTGATAAAGCACATGTATATTTCTTGGATCCTAAAAGGAGAGCTAACCCCTTAATTAAAAAAACCCTACCCTACATAGACCCCCTCCCTGCTCCCCCCCCAGTCTAGCTGCTACCCCTGGTAAATGCCCCTAACTTTTTACTTACCCCTCGGTGCAGATTCAGGGCATCCAAGTTCACAGGCGCCATCTTCTTCTTCGGTAATCTTCAGGAAGAGAGTGGCATATCGGCGCACGCACAGTTGAAGCAATCTTACATTTGACGACAACTGCGCATGCACCGAAAGTCACCGAAATTGCTGAAGCGCCGGAAGACACGAAGATTACCTAAGAGAAGAAGATGACGCCTGTGACTACAACACTGTTAAAGGAGAAGGAAAGCTACCAAAGCAATTTATTTGCAATAGATTAGCTGCCATGTTAGCTTGGTGTGACATCACTTCCTACCTGAGTCTCTCCCTGCTCACTCATAGCGCTCGGATGACATTACAGCAGGGAAGGGAGCAAACTGAACATGCTCAGGCTCTGGAAGTTTATGCTCAGAACAGGAAGTCTGATACAGAAGCCCATGAGTACACAATAGAAGGAAAGAAATGCTGTGTTTCTTTTAACAGAGGACTCAGAGCAGCATTACTTTGAGGGTTTACTGGTGTATTTACTGTATATAGACCTTTCTGATAAAGCTTACTTAATTTTAGCCTTTCTTTCTCTTTGAAGCAACTGATTCTGTGCGTTATTAAGCATTGTTTTCAGGTAAATGTTTTCTCATCTTAATTTCAGTTTTTTGAGTTTGAATAAGTAAAGAAACTGACCATATTCAACTTACACAAATGTTATACAAACAAATCAGATTAATGAAATGAAACATGATACTTAGGTCACTTATTTTGGAATAACATAAGGGTAATAGAACAAAAAACTGATCAGAAGTGTTTGTGTGTATTTGGCAAAGACACTGCAAGTGTTATAAATATGTATTTCTAATTTCTATTCAGGCAGGATACATGTCTGGGATGCTCGTACCAGTAGGAGTCGGCGTAGCCGGAGCACTTTTAATCCTCGGAGCTCTGTACAGCATAAAGATCATGAATCGCCGCAGGAGAAATGGCTTCAAACAGCATAAAAGAAAGGTAGAAAGAAGCACATGGGAATCCTAATAGCAATCGTTTGGTTAAAAGGAAAATGTTATTGAGAAGCAGGTCTCAAAGACATTTAGAAATATTTACTGTTTTAGAAGGCCAAATAGTATAACAGGAAAAAGTGTGTCAATTGTCATTTATCTAGGAGTAGCTTATGAGCTCTTGCCAGCATTTTGCCACCCACATGATTTCTAACTCAGTGGTTGGGCAACAAGAGGCTGGTAATTGTCCTTATATTGACTAGTATGATAATTGCCTGGTCCCTGGCAATGAGGCTGTGTGTAAAGACTATACTTTTAAATACACTTCCATGCCAAGTGTTTTGGTCAGTATAATAAATCACTAGATATACGCAAGCTGGTATAGACCTTATTGTAAAGTATAGATATGCATGGGATGTTGCTTCTCTGTATATCTGTGTTGAATATACTTCATATATTTTCTCCACACATTACTCTGTTATTTCTCTGGAGACTGCTTCAAACTAGCTGCAGTAGGAAACGCTGAATTCAAAAGAGTAAAATATAAAGTCACAAAGTAAATTACATTGCAGTAGCTTTGTTTACATATTGCAGAATGCAAATTTCAAGGTAATTATCCTCTAAGGATGTCTTTGCCATTAATTTGAATCATTTTTTTAGTTTCCCCTCCTTTTGGTTTCAATTCCCCTACTCCAGATTTTAATCTTTTTGCTCCCCTTCTTTCTTGGTTCTTCCACTTTATTTTCTTTATCTTTATTTTCATGTACCCATGCCATGCTCTGTTTCCAACATCTCCCAGGACCCTCACTCTTTTCTATTCTTTTCTCCAGCAGAGAGAATTTAACAGCATGCAAGACAGAGTAATGCTCTTAGCTGACAGCTCAGAAGATGAATTTTGAATCGGACTGCTCAGACACTGGGATATTTAAAAACACTTTTGCAAAAGAGAATGAAATTCCTGCAATCCCACTGCTATCAGTCAGCTGTGTAACACCCTGTAGTGATTACCGTGCATTGGAATCTAAGGCATGCTGTCCTCTAAATGATGTTTGTTTTATTACAACTGTGAAATGACACGTGTATACACTGCTCTTTGTGGATATGCAGATTCCTTCTTGTGCAAATGTGATGCTTTATAGGAAGTCTTTTTTTCCCTAATGAATTACATGGGTGTAGTCTAGTGATCCAAAACCAGCAGCTCTGAACTAAAACTTCCAGCTTCTAATAGTAATAATTACAGTTGTTCAGTAAGAGAGAGTTGCATGTTGCAGATCCTTGAGTCATTTTACTGAACTGGAAATAGAACAGTGACCCTTGAGATAATGTTAAACCATCGCTCCAATCATCTCTCTGATGGGAGTTGGAGTGCTACTGCAGGTTAGTAACCCACAGTATATGGTGGGTATTAGAAGCCTAGTAAAGATTATACAGACTGGGGAGTAGAATCACCTTTAAGTCAGGTCTGGCAGAGAGTTCTGCTTTCCTTTTCTGGCTTCCCGCTGGCCTTCTTTTAATGTAATTTCGTTTTCTGTGGGTAAAGCTTGCTTGGAATAGGTGCAGGTGGTGGGTCATTGTAGGTAAAAATGCAGGATGCAGGTCTTTTATAGTATAAAAGAAGCAACACAGAAATAGCCACAGACTATTATTATTGGCAAATTGAATCATGTAGTGTTGCTATCCATGGTGCACCATCTGGCACACACAGTAGTTCCTTCTTATTGACATCATTGGCTGCAAGTAGTATGTGTAACATAACCAATTTGGGCACATAGTGTAGAAGACCAATGCTTAATGTTATGTGTGGCTTAGTGTAGATAGCAGGGTCCCAATGAAGTCTCACATTAAATTGCTTCTGGGTTAGTGTATTCATTGGTTTATCTGAGCCTAAAGGGGATTGGGCCCAAACACTGTTCACCTTTATAATATGCAACGGGAGAATCCTAGCTTGATCACTAACTTCCATGAAAAATGAGCCACAGTGAGGTTGCTTGGAATTGTAGAGTAACAGCAGGTATAAAGTAAAAATGTCAATACTATAATATTGCACATGCAACTATGCATTTTTGTGTGAATAAAATATTCCTCTGGTAACTGTGTGGAGAATGCAAAGAACAGTTTGTGCCCCTATTATTTATCAAGCTTCTTTAAAGATGATAAGCAATTACCCAAGAACAAAATAATCTGATCGGTGTGTTTGCAATTTAGCGGCATCCAGAAATACATGCTGCATGGCAAATTAAGGTGTAAACAACAATAAGTAAGCACCATAAGGGTCCTGATACAAAGGCATTTGAATGTGAGTCTACTGAAATTCATTCTGAACTCCTCAATACACATATATTGCTTATATATACACTTTTGTTTTCAATATAAGTGCAATCAGTTCAATATGCATGTCTTATTTGACTATATCCAGGCCATGTATCAAATTAATAGAATGCAGAATATTGTGATTTTTTTTTTTCTAAAAAAGCTATTGATTGAAACAATGCTTAAATGTAGATATGAAAGCTTGTGGATGCAATAAAGAAGAATAACAATGGAATCAATCAGCTTGTTTGCTTAGGTGCTCTCAAACCTGCTCCTGAAACACACAGAAAAATGCCGTGTGTAAAGGTGGCCATAGACGGGCCGATAAAAGCTGCCGACAGACTGGCTCGTGTATGGGGGTCCTTCGACGGGCTTCCCCGATCGATATCTGGCCAAAAGTTGGCCAGATGTCGATCGGACGGGGCTAAAACCCCGTCGGATCGCGTCCGCATCTGTTCGTTGATGTGGTTCTAGGGTCCGCGATCGGATCAGCCCGATATTGCCCACCTCAACATCGCCAAACGAGCGGATCTCTCCGTGTATGGCCACCTTAAGGCCCCTAAAGCTTGCAGTGACAATTCATGTATTGTTTACTGATTAACTCAGAAAAATTAAGAACGTTTGAACTTTTGAACACAAGTGAAAGTCTATATTGGTGGATGCTGACTGAAGTCCATAGAAAGAAAACATAATTTGCAACATGAATATAAATAAACATTCATATATATTTGCATAGCTACAGGATATAGCAATTGAGACTGAAAAAAAATCCATGTGTCTGCCCATGTAAATGCTACCTAATGAGTTGGTCCACAAATCCAGAGTAGGGTGAAGAAACCCAGTTTCCTGATCTTAAAGGGCAGTTGGATCAGTCCCTGATGTATCTTCTTGCATATCGTTTTGAGGGAGGGAATTCCACAACTTCACAATTCTCATTTTGTTCTTAAATCATGTGGAAGGATCTACAGGTGTACAAGGCAGACACGTTTGTTGTACAGCCCTCTTATTGTAATCACCAGCTATCATTAATCCTTTATATAATGTGAACAACTCTAACATAGATTTAAATCATTACGGAGATCTTCCATACCCTTTATTAGCTTAGTTATTAGTTACTCTTCTCCAGACATTCTCTATTTCATTTGGAACACTGTAGACCAAAACTGCACTGCATTGTCTGTGAATCTATACCACTTTAATACAGGACAATACTTGGTGACCTTCCTACTGCTGACTGGCATTGCTTGCTACAGCTAAATTTATTATCGAGGCAATTTGTTATATTCTGGCAGGTCAGTCCAATTCTGTGGTGCCCTCTGGGGTAATATCCAATGCAGATTTCTGGTAGAAAAAAGGTCCCAGTGATTGGCTTGTAATCCCTTCTCATATAATTAGCATGTCATTTTGCAAGTGTCTGCTCTCTAGAGAAACCAAATTCTTAAACATTCCACCCCTTTTTTTTAATCTAGCTAGATATTTTATTGCTTTGGCCAGTTTAACAAAACCCTTCCTGTAAAATGGCACCCAAAATTGCACTTGACTATTCAAAGTCTTCCAGGCATTAATTAAGAGTGGAAGCAATGCTTTCCATCCTTGAATCAATGTCTCTTTGTATGAATTACAAAAAAAACGTTACTAGTTTGGACTCTGCGGATAACCTAATAGACAAATAGAAGAAACCTCTTCTCTATTTTTAGAGTTTTTTTTACTCTAGTTTTAGCAGATACTTCTCTGATCAAGCTAGAGTACTCTGCCTACTGTTGCACAGTCTGTAACCAAATTACAATGCACAAATTATATCAAAAAGATATATGTCCCAAGGCTTTTTTTTGTAGTAAAAATAAGTTATTTATTAATAATCACATTAAAAAGTTTTTGATACATACTGACCCCACTTGGCCCACCTCACGTGTTTCGTACCCTACGGCACGTACCATATCTAACAGCTAACAATTATTTAAACATTAAAAGTACCCAATATTACTTTTGCTGTCAGCAGAGATTTATTTTAGTCTTATAATTCAAGTAAAAAATGGAAATCAGTCAAAAATAAAGAATGTTTGTAAAGACAACTAAGGCATATGGATTTGCATACATATAGAGCTTTTGTGTGTAATGAGTTCCTGGATAATGGATCCAGTATCTGCATTAATATTAAGCATGGATCTTATGTTTAGTACAATTTAGTTTCAGCTCATAGAAACATTACTTACAACAAGAGCTTCAAGGTTATTTATAAATATGAAAAAAAAGTGGCCCAATGACAGAAGCCTGAGGTATTACACAAACAACATTGGTTTAAGTAGAAAATATTCCATTAATCACCAGCATCTGTTCTGTTCTTAGGCCAGTGTTTATACAAGTACAAATAGTATGCCCCAAGCCAGGATTGCTTAATTTGCCTGGTTATCCTCTATGCTGTAATTTTTTTTAAAAGCCTTAGCAGAAGTAAAACCCATTCATTTCAACCCCAATGTCTACATTTCTAATCTTATAAAATTATTCCAACGACCTCATAGTTAAAGTAGTTGCTTAAGCAGTAAAGTTTAAAACATGATAATTAGCAGAGAACCCATATCCTCTATATATATATATATATATATATATATATATATATATATTTTTTTTTTTTTCCCCTCAAGGATATATCTTTATTCAATTCAAGATTGAATTAAGATATATCCTGAAGAAAAAAATCCCTGTGTGCACCAGCATTTACTTATCTATATTGTTTAACTTCTGGGAGCACCAGGGTATGTGGCTGAACTATAAGTGTGTGCAGAAGCCTTGGAAGATTTTTTTATGCAAGCCATGCGCAGCTCAAGGGGCACAAATCCAGCTGAAGGAGGGACCCGGCCAGACACACACATAAATAAATGCTTTTCTTTAAAAAGTAGCATTTTGTGGTTTTTGAGTGTGGAAGTAAATGATTAGCATAAAAAGACCAAAACCCATTTAAATGATATCTGGCATTGTGGTGAAAGTGAAATGGTATATGAGGGCTGAAGTTTGTCACGTAAAGCAGCACCGTATTTCACAAACAGACAATTCCGGCTTTCCCCTTTTTTTTAAGGAGTATAGGATTCATATATTTGATGAACATACTTTTCATGATTTTAATTGGAGAGGCTCTGGGGCTCAGTTACAAATGGTTTTGGTGAGGGTTCGTTACAAACAGGGCACGTATGCATAGCTGTCCCATAGATGCAGCCAAAGCTTTGTTCAAAGTTATATCACTTGAGAGGCTTGAGAGAAGGTTAGAGTTGTGTTTCACATTTAAATTAATGAAAATGTGCCTTGAATTAGTTTCCTCGTATTCAAAAAAGAAGCAGTTTAGCTGGTTTATGACAAAGATTTCTTTGTAGAATGGACCCATGAAGATGGCTTTGGTTAAGAGTCTCAGCCAAGATACATTCACCAATAACTTTTAATATGTTATACAATGACCAATTGTTAGCAACTTTTCAATTGGACTGCATTTATTTTGTATAGTTTTTTTAATTATTTGCCTTCGCCTTCCGAGTCTTTCCAGCTTTCAAATGGAGGTCACAGACCCCATCTAAAAATCAAATTCTTTGTAAGGCAACACATTTATTGTTATTACTACAGTAGTTTGTATTACTCATCTTTTTATTCAGGCCCTCTCCTATACATATTCAAGTCTCTTATTTATATCAGTGCATGGTTACTAGGGTAATTTTGACCCTAGCAACCACATACTGGAGAGCTGCTGAATAACTCAGAAACCACAAATAATAAAAGATGAAAACCAAATGCAAATTGTCACAGAATATCAGTCTCTACATCATACTAAAATTAAATGCAAAGGTGAATATCACTATTAAGATCTCTTTGTTTGGCAACCTCCCCAAATAAGTGGATTCTAACTTAACAATAGGTCTCTTTCCAGACCATGTAATGTTAATGTGGTTACAGCAAACAAAGCGTTCTGTAGACCCATTTAAAAAAAAATTAAACAGAGGTAGCAATATACAAAGTTGTTATGTACATTTTTACACCATTATATGGGGCTTGGGGTTTGACATAATTAAATGAAAATGAAAACCTGTACGTTATGTACCCAGTTCTAGCGTACTCAACACTAGGGGGCACATTTACTTAGCGCGAGTGAAGGAATAGTATAAAAAAAAAACTTTGAATTTCGAATGATTTTTTTGGCTACTTCGACCATCGAATTGGCTACTTCGAATCAAACAATTCGAAGTGGAAATTGTTCGTCTATTCGACCATTCGATAGTCGAAGTACCGTCTCTTTAAAAAATTCTTCGACCCCCTAGTTCGCTACCTAAAACCTATTGAGGCCAATGTTAGCCTATGGGAAATTTCCTGATCGAAGGAATATCCTTCGATCGATGGATTAAAATCCTTCTCGATTTGAAGGATTTAATCGCTCGATCGAACGATTATTCCTTCAATCATAGGAATAGCGGTAAAGGATTTTACTTCGACGGTCGAATATCGAGGGTTAATTAACCCTCGATATTTGACCCTAGGTAAATGCGCCCCTAGATATCAGTTTATTTCGAAATTTACATTTTTTTAGGTTTGTTTTTTTATAGAATATCCTTCCGCCCATTTGTATGAGGTATTTTACAGTATATTGGACTACAGTAGAGATCTACAACGTAAAACAAAAAGCAGACAAATTATGTTTAGCAAATAATTGTTTACTAAATAATAAGCGGATTACTAAATGTCCTTTTGTTAGTGGCAGCCATGTTTAATAGGAGAACATATAGAGGAAAATCAGATTTATTCTACATCATTTTTAACAACGCAGTATAATTTGTTTGTGTAAAAATGCTTAGAGTAAAAGTTTGTGCATGTGGCAAACTCTATAAACGTGTATTTTATATAAATACTATGTAATATGTATCTGTGCATCAGGTCACCGGACACAAAATATGATGACGTTTTTAATTTCTCATTTGCCATTAGATCAGAATAAAGGTCTTGTTGAGCTATACTGCATGATCTTTCAGTGTAATAGTTATATGCTGCAATTTGTGAGTATTACCTACAGTACATACATCTTTAATATGGAAATTAAATTACATACAAAGCTGCCTAAAAGTAGTGGCACTATTTACATTTGACCAAGATGTTCATGAGTGTGTAGCCTTTATTTGAAAGGAAACACCAAGGTTTGTAACTGAAAAAAATATGCAAGCTAGCACCATTGTTTGGTTCTAAGTAAATGTCCAAAATAATTATTGCCTGGGTGCATATTCATATATTGACTGTGCCCCACTAGGGTCACTGACTCTAAAAAAAGTGCTGGTGAGTCAAAAGCCTGGTATTAGCAGGCTAAAACCGTGAAAATCACTAAAAATACAAAATTAATATAATGGAATTAGAGGTGACTTAAAAATCAAGAAACAATGTATTAATAGTGTTATCTATTGCAAATAGAATGTATTGGTCACAATCCGATGACTGGAATATTGAAATTGCAATGAACTTACACTATGAAATGGCTTCCTTAATTTTAAGTCACACTGAGGGGCACATTTACTTAGCTTGAGTGAAGGAATAGCATAAAAAATACTTCGAATTTCGAAGTATTTTTTTGGCTACTTCAACCTTCGACTACTACTTCGAATCAAACTAAAAATCGTTCGACTAGTCGAAGTACTGTCTCTTTAAAAAAACTTCGACCACCTACTTCCCCACCTAAAACTTACCTAGGCTTTCCTAGCTTTTTTTGATCGAAGGAAAATCGTTCGATCGATGGATTAAAATCCTTTGAATCGTTCGATTGAACGATTTTTTCCTATGATCGTTTGAACGAACGGATAGCGGTAAATCCTTGACTTCGATATTCGAAGTCAAAGGATTTTACTTTGACGGTTAATTAACCCTCGATATTCGACCCTAAGTAAATGTGCCCCCCAGTGTAGCACATTCTTTGCCTTTAACTACAATGCTTATTTGAGAATGAAACATTAAAGGTGAGATTAAAGCTCGACACAGAAAAACTTACCTACTTTCTATTCATTCATATGGGATTTTTAGAAGTTTATTGATCAGTGGGTGAAAGTTAGATTAGAATAGTTTCGAATTTGATAAATACGCTTTTTCAAAATCCCATAGTGGGTGAATTTTTCGGTTGTGAGCTCTAATCTCATATTTTGATACTGTTAATCTGCCTCTAAATTACTGGGCAAATTTAGGGAGCACACAGATCCGCGTAACAAACATACGACACACAAACATCTATACCCTCAAAGTTTAATGACATTTATATTTGAAATGAAAATACAGAAATTTCTATTATGTTTTTTTCTCCAACAAACAAAACACTAAACTTTGTAATATTTCTTGCGATGTAACCAACATTTTGAGTGAAAATATGTAAGAAATAAATATATGAAAACATTTAGTAATATTTTGAGCTTATTTTCATATAAAAATGTAATTTACTCACGGTTATTGTTTGTAAAAGGCCTGATTCTTTCAACTACAATAGCAAGTACATGTCAGTACAGTTATGGGATCCGCTAGCCAGAAACTCAATTTTAATCAAATATTTAACATTTTTTAAAATGATTTCCTTTTTCTCTGTAATAATAAAACAGTACCTTGTGCTTGATCCAAACTAATATATAATTTATCCTTATTGGAAGGAAAACCAATGTTTACATGATTTATAGCAGAATTAAAGTATGAAGATCCAAATTACGGAAAGATCCCTTATCCACAAAACCCCAGGTCCCGAGCATTCTGAATAATAGTTCCCAGACCTATAACTGAATTTCTCGACCAGAAGACTAGGGAAGGCTCTGAATAGAAAGATGAGTAATAAACGTAGCAATAACAATATATTTGTAACCTTAGAGAACATTTGTTTTTTAGATGGGGTCAGTGACCCCCATTTGAAATCTGGAAAGAGTTAGAAGGCAAATTAACAACAATAAAAAAAAATAAACAACAACTGAAACTATTAGAATTCTAGGCCATTCTAGAACATATCAAAAGATAACATAACAAAAGTGAACCACCCCTTTAAATCGTTTGTGCTTATTTCCTTGTGGGTGTAAATGTGGACATGTGCTAATGACAATGTTGATAAAGAACATGGTGCAAAACGTGTCAGAATACGAACCTCTCTGATTGTGTGTCATTCCTTTTTGCTGTTTCATTAACTTTGAACTGCTTTTACTCTGGGAAGGTGAATTTGCAAACTTCAAACATTCAATTACGAGAAACCCATTATGCCTTAACCTTCTGTCAAAATAATTCATGCTTCCAAAAATGATGTCCAGCTAAATTTACAGAAAGGTAATGTTTAGCTGAACATAATGTTCAGCTGCATGCTATGTGCAAGAAGGGGGTTATGTAGAAGATCCAGGCCACATAGATGCTGCTTTGTCCCTAAAGGGCTCAGTGCATTGACATAGCAACAGGGGATCACTTCTGCCTGGAACGGTATTCTGCATAGGGAATTACCCACTAGGCAGCTGGCCCCACTGCATCACAGCAGGAGCCGTCATAGAAAAAAAAGATGCTTTTAAAAGTTTGATTTCGTCTGAAGTGGCTTATTTAAAAAAATCAATGTGAACTGAAAAAGTGCCTAGGAAAATATTTATGTATACTCATACACTTCCAGCTTGTCTTTAGAAGATCTTATAGTAAATAAACTGTGTAAAAGGACATGCCCTCAAATGGAACAGTCAATGTGGAGGTCCTAAATGTATCCAAAAGCATGTCCCAAAACTGTAGTGTCATAATAATGATAAATGGTACAGATATGGGACCTGTTATCCAGAATGCTTGGGACCTGGGGTTTTCTGAATAATGGATCTTTCTGTAATTTGGATCTTCATACAGTACCTTAAGTCTACTAGAAAATCATTTAAATAATAGATAAACCCAATAGGCTGGTTTTGCAACCAATAAGGATTAATTATATCTTAGTTTGGATCAAGTACAAGGTATTGTTTTATTATTACAGAGTAAAAGGAAATCATTTAAAAATTTTTAGATTATTTGGAGAAAATGGAGTCTATAGCAGATGGCCTTTCTAGAATTCAAAGCTTTTAATTTTTTTTTCTTTCCGCATAACGGATCCCATACCTGTATTTCACCATCTGGCAATCTGAAGGAAAAGTCTGAGGTTGGCAGGTACCAGGAGAACACTACCTGCCTAAATGCATACTTATAAAGGAAAGGAGGAATGACAGTATATGACTGTTTTCATGGTTCAGAAACACGCCACCTTCTCTGGGCCTTATTTACGATGCACTGAGGCAAAGTGGAAAACGGTCCTGGGCCAGATTTTCTTCTTCGGCGCCCCTAGGTCACAAGGTCCTAGCACCTGCTTGCTTTCGCGCATGAGAGTGCGTCCACATAAGCCGGATTGCTGGGGAGCTGTGTGGTTGGGTGACATGTCCCTGAAAATTTGCCACACTAGAACCGGCCTTTGTGGCCTCACCACAAATCTGGGCCTGCCTGTGGTCTGACCAGTCAACATTTAAAATTCTTATTGGAAATCGTGGATACGGTGCCCTCCAGACTAAAGAGGAGAGGGTCCAGCTTGTCAGGGTTGGACAGACCCGCTACCCGTTCAGCTGGCCCAAAAAAAAAACAACAAATTGCAGGCCAACACGGCAGCATCTGTGCGTTCTTATGCGCCGGCTTTCGCACATACACGCTGTGCCTCATCATTCACGCATTACGCGCCCTGCAGGGGGCCCGGAGGTTTGGAAACCGGTGGGCCCCCAATCATCAAGTCCGACCCTGCAGCTTGTTATCAGGATACAGTTCAAAAGCCAGCACCTGTGATGGTATGGTTGTGCAGTAGTGCACATGGCATGGGTAGCTTGCACATCTGGGAAGATATCATTAATGCTGAACAATATAATCATGTTTTAGAGTAACATAATGCTATCCAGGCATCTTTCTCAGGGAAAGCCTTGCTTATTTCAGCAACAAGCCAATCTGTACTCTGCATGTATCACAACAGCATAATTCCATAGAGTCCAGGTGCAGTCTAGACCAGTCAACCAATAAAAATATTTGGTGCAGTATGAAAGGGAAAATATGACAAAGAAGACTCCCATATGTTAAGCAACTGAAATCCTATATCAGGCAAGAATGGGACAACATTTCAAAACTACAGAAATGGACCTTCTCAGGTTACAGAGTGTTAAAATTAGAGGTGATGCAACACAGTGGGAAATATGCCCCTATCACAAATATTCTGAACGTTGTTGCTGGCATCAAGTTATGGTTTTTTTTTTAGAAAACAATAACATTTCTTGGTTTCAACATCTGATAAATTGTCATTCAAGGTTACGTGCAAATGCAGGCCATTTATGCTAAGCTGTGGCCTCCATGCTATGTTACCGACCAGGAATCCTTGGTCTGTTACAGATTACACAGTGTGCACATATATGTTTGTATGAATGCACAAAAAAAAAATTCACATTGCCACACTTAGAAACTTAAAATAATGATGGTGCTTCATTTGACAACTGGAGTAGCTATCATGCTGTGCCTACATTAAACCGCATAAAAAAATTAAAAATAAATAATGAATGAATGGCCCTTTTGATTACCCAGGGCCATATACAAGCCCCTCGACTTCTTGCATTCTGACCATCACAGTCCTAAGCAAATGAACAACAACATTATGTAACATGGACGTAGACTTCTGATTCACTCACAAGTCGCTAGCAGAGATCTTTTGTAACATAAATTAATTTCTTATATAGGCACCCGAGGGCTGCCCCCTTAAAGCTGCCATCCTAGACACAGGCACTTGGGTGCCTATATGTATATGCATGTATGTATGTATGTATATATATATATATATATATATATATATATATATATATATATATCCAAATCTTTGTTAAGGACTCAGGTAGCTCAGGTAGCCTTCGGGGTGCACGGTCAATTTCTCAAACATACAGTTTAGTTTAGGAATGAATCATCCCAGGACCAGCACTTCCCTTTGTGAAAATTCTCCAAATTTTATTTAGATACACATAGTGTCCAACTTTCGGTCCTTGTTAGGACCTTTATCAAGGATATCATCCTTGATAAAGGTCCTAACAAGGACCGAAACGTTTAGCACTCCATGTCCTTCTGCTAAATCATATATATTTAGCAAAACCTCCATTTTAAGTACCCTGATTTTAAGTTTACGTGCATTTTACATTTTTTATTTGTGGTCCCACCAATTTATAATGCATTTCAATAGATGCATTTTCCTGATTTTAAGTAATGTTTTCCCAGATTTGACATAAAAATCATGTCCTGATGTACCCAAAAATCGCTGTTTATTCTCTGTGAATATTATTGAAATAAAGAGGTTTAACAGACTAACCAGATGTATGTTTTGCCATTGTTCTGCCTTTAAGTGGTCAATTCCAATTAGTCCTGCATCAATAACTTATTGGTTTAGGTCATTTATGTCACTGACAGAGAAGCCTTGAACATGCTCCCTATAGTGTAACATTAATGTTGCAATGCTTAACCCTTGTTATTAACGCAGTAATTGTATCTCAAATTACAACGGACTCCTGTGTTTACATCCTAACATTGCTTTAACAAATTTCCCTGAGTTTTACATTTTCCCGGCTTTTACATAATTTTTTCCTTGTCCCCTGAAAAACGTAAAATGGGGGTTCTACTGCATAAATAAATATATATATATTAGGGATGCACCGAATCCAGGATTCGGTTCGGGATTCGGCCAGGATTCGGCCTTTTTCAGCAAGATTCGGATTCGGCCGAATCCTTCTGCCCAGCCGAACCAAATCCGAATCCTAATTTGCATATGCAAATTAGGGGCGGGAGGGAAATTGCATGACTTTTTGTCAGAAAACAAGGAAGTAAAAAATGTTTTCCCCTTCCCACCCCTAATTTGCATATGCAAATTAGGGTTCGGATTCGGTTCGGTATTCGGCCGAATCCTTTGTGAAGGATTCGGGGGTTCGGCCGAATCCAAAAAAGTGGATTCGGTGCATCCCTAATATATATATATATAAATATCTATTAGGGTTGCTACCTTTCCATGTGTCTGAGACCGGGCAGGGGGCAGTGCCGTGACATCAGTGGGTGGGGCAGTGATGTAGATGGGAGTGGCTATGATGTCAGGGGGCAAGGCTATGACGAGGCGATTGGCTGATCGCCGTGTCAAGGGAATCCTGCCCGGTTTTCCAAATAAGGAAAACCGGGTAGGAAGTTTTTACCCTGGCAGCCCTTCAAAACACCGGGCTGTCCAGGTCAAAACCAGACACATATATATATATATATATAATCTATCCATGCCAGCACTATTTGGCAGGAGTACCTTAACAGAAATGCTATTTTTTTACAATAAAAAGTGGAATAATTCTGAGCAGTATTGTTTTGAAAATAATATGGCTGAAAGAGTCAGCTGCAACATAATTAGATTTTCACTTGAACTAAGAAAACAACAGCAGAACCCCAGATGGAAGGCACACTAATAGCGATAGATCTCAAACACATTTTGTATTAGGCTAGGATATATCACAGAATGAATTCTCAGAAAGGGGAAAACTGCTTCTGCTTTTCGCAGCAGCTACGGAAATCACGCTCATGTTTAATAATGTGACACACGAAAAGGAAGATGTCAAAAAAAAAAAAAACCTTATCCTTAAATGTCTTATCTATAAAGAGTTCCAGACAGCGGCATTGTATTAACAGGAGGAAACTCCACACTTGTGACCTGCTTTTCATAGTAAACAAGTCTTTATCGTACCATAGCTGATTTATTATTGTTCATAAAGCCAGATGTTCCTTTTCTATTGGGCTAATTTTGCTAGTTCCTAAATTGCTTCCAGCAATCCTTTGTGCTGTGTTCTATCTGCTCTTCTTATTAAAGAAAGAATAAACTGCACAAATAAAAAAGTTCTACAGTATCCAGTGTTAAAGGGAAATAAAGTCATGTAAATTTTAATTTTTGATGCTATGCTTTAAAGGAAAAAACAACATTTGCTGAATTCAGAGGTTGATGTAAAACATTTTGCTAGGTGCATGGAGTACAGAAGACATCCCTCCCACTAACAAAAAAAAAAAAAAGAAATTAGTTGCTAGCAGTTGTGCATTTTTAACAGGGGCGACAAATCTCCCAGTCAGCCATGACCCTAAAGTAAAATAATAATATTGGTAAAATTGTATATTAAAACCCTGTGCAAAATGTACACAGGGAATATTCATAATAAACAAAAGGCAAGGTGTATAACAAGTAGAAGGAAAGATACAGATAGAAGAGAAGTCGAAGAGCTGATACATGCAGAGAGGAACAGGTGCTAAAAATATCAGATTTGATTCACAATTCCCAAAGGCACTTCTTGTGACCTTATTTTAGATTTTGAGGTCCAGTTACTGGCTGTTTTGCTCCCAGGATGAGATTGTCGGCTATGTGAAATTCTAAACACATTTTTCCATCACAAAAAGTCTGTTTCTTTCACCTCAGGAATGTCACTAAGCACTGAAAAAAGGGGGGAAACCTTGTAGGAAGTAAAATGTCTCAAGGTTAGCCCATGGTGCTCAAAGGTTGATAATGGCCTTCCAATGTCAGTTTTCCGATGCTAACTAGCAGTAAGGAAACCCTTTCCTTGTCTACAAATATGAATAGGCTTAAATATCTATAGCTTGTTTTTATATTCTCATATTCCAGTATTCATAGCAGCTAATATTCTATAATAGATGTTGGGAATGATTTCAATCACAGATATCAATATAGCAAACATACAGTATAAATGCAAACATATAAATAGTCAATCTTGTAGATCTGTTATACAGATGGATAACCTATTTATTTGAACCTGCTTTCTGCTCTTCTAAACATTTGTTATATTTTAGGCATTGGTTTCTCATATTAATGTTTGTATCACATCACTGGCACATTCTTACATCTTGACATCTTGATAATTACTATAAATAAAACTGGGACGCAAGAAACCCTGAAGGAAACTTGTTTTTTTTTTTAATAACCAATTATTTGAAGCCAGAACACACCAAGCAGTTCTAATGTACAAATAATCCTACCTAAATTTTGTACAATTCTACATTATAAAGAACCTATAATAGGTGCAGAATTTAGCCCGGCACAGTAACATATATAGATTAATATCTCCTTAAAGGGGATGCTCACCTTTTTTTCAACAAGTCCTCATTGCCATAATAACTATCCTATTTATTTGAGACGTTTTAAATTAGACATGTCACCCTAAGAAATAATTCCAAAGCCTATTTTATGATGTTAGTCAAGCAATATGTAAATTATTTCAAACTTATTTCTTTTAGTCTTGGAAATCATAATCGCATCAAGCAGGCAGCAGCCATTTTTTGGACACTGTTTTTAAAGGAAAGTCATTTTCCACTTGGGGATGCCAAATGTTAGGCACCCCAAGTGATTGTATTTACTTACCTGAAACCCCAGGCTGGTGCTCCTCTCAGCAGAAAACTGCACCGGCCCGGGGTTCTTCCAGCGAGCGCCACAGTTCTTGCTTCTTCGCTATTTAAATTTCCCAGGGCAGATGCTTGCACAGTAGACTGAAATAGCGGCTTTTTTCATTTTGCTCTACTGCACATGTGCAGCTGCAAGAAGAAGCAGGAAGAGGATCGATCTGTGGTTCAGTTTTCTGCTGATAGGAGCACCGGCCCGGAGTGTCAGATAAGTAAATACAATTACTTAAGGGTGCCTAACATTTGGCAGCAGAGGATTTTAAATAAAGCAAGATCTATACGGCAAGTACAAACATAGCAGTTGTGGAGTGTCAAGGGGGGCAACTGAATGGTTAAATCTGTTGTAGGGGGCTTTCTTGTCTTTTAAAGAGTAGGCATACTGGCCAACTTTTCCTTGAAGAACATATGTGGGTGATAATCAGCCATATTATTTCAGGCAAAAGTTACACAGCAATGCTAACAACTGGCGTGCAAGAATAAATACAGATCGAGAATGAATAGAAAGCTGTTTCACGTTGTCAAAAGAAAATGGAAGTGTCACCATAGATAAGGACTAGGCACAATACATTAAAATACACTAAGGGGGTTATTTATCAAAGGTCGAATTTTAGAGGTTTGGGACTTTTATACCTAAATTGAACTCACAACTCGATTATTTTCCGATTTAAGAATAAGATTGAATGGAAAAAACTCGAATCAGTGAGTTTAGGGTGCACAACATGAAAACTCAAAATAAATCACGTTTTCCACCAGAAAAAACTCAAATTGCTTGAATTGATCGAGTTTTCGAGTAAAAACCACCGAAAAAAAATCTCGAACATCTTCATATGGTTCAAGGGAGCTCTGCCATTGACTTCTACATGACCTTGAAAGGTTTCAGCTGGAGTATTTTTAGATAGGAGTGCTTTCCAGCTTCGGGATATAATAAATCATGAAAAATTAGGAGGTCTTTTTTTTACAACAACCAGAAACATGAGGTTTTTTTCATAAACCCACGAAAAAATTTGAGTTTTTGACTGAAAAGTACAACTCGACCTTTGATAAATCTGCCCCTAAGATATGGATATGGAATGTGTTATCCAGAACGCTAAGGACCTGGTGTTTTCCAGATAAGGGGTCTTTCTGTAATTTGGATCTCCATACTTTGTATCTACTAAAAAAAATCTTCTAAACATTAAATAAACCCAATTGGATTGTTTTGCCTCCTATAAGAATTCATTATATCATAGTTGGGATCAAGCACAAAGTATTGTTTTATTATTACAGAGAAAAAGAAAATAAAAAATGTGAATTATTTGATGTAAATGGAGTCTATTGGAGAGGGCCTTCTTGTAATTCGGAACTCTCTGGATAAAGGGTTACAGTGCCTGTACAGTTATATCCTTTCACTTGTAGCCATTTTGCAAAGCATTTGAAGAAAAAAAATCCAGTATTTTTATGTGTATTATAATAAAAATCTTTAACTATTTTAAAGGAAGCAGCAAATGTATAAACACTTGATTGTTGACTATATCAATATCAAGATAGTCTAAAATATTTATCACAGAATACAAAATAAAGGAACACATTCAGTTTAACCTGCTGCAAAGCTTTTTTTTTACCTTGTACATTTTATCACTTGTCTTGACAGTTTAGCAGGTTTTTGACTACAGCAAAATGCCTCATTCATATGTATGATATGCAGAACTTTCCCTGACAATAAGATGCTGTTACAGGTAGTAAACTGATAAAATGACCATTATGACATGTTTTCAGAATGTGCCTTTCCGCTAATAGAATTTCAATCGGCACCCCCAACTGTTCGCTTTCATTTTTCCCTCTGGTTTTGCCTGAATATTTCATAGGTCATTTAACATGTGACATCTGCATGACAGCTAATTATTGCAGAAATCACTGTCTTCTACTCAAACCACTAGTCAGTCTGCTGGAGACAATGAATGTTTTATAGATGTTACATTTTCTTTCCTTCTTGCCTCTTGTAATGGAAGACTGGCAGCTATGTAGTATTATAGCTAGTTACTGTTTGATAAAGCAATAACGTAAACACAAACCAACAAAGCAGGTTTTATTTCAGTATGCCTCAGGGCACTTTTTCTTCACCAGGATGCAAATAGGTGCCCCTGCACCAATAAAGAATAATGCACTTATAGACTGAGCAGATAAATAATGCTACTGGCAGAGGATATTGTCTTTATCTTGTCTTTTCAGTACTTTGTACTGTATTCGTAGCCTGGCACTGAACTGCTGCACATAAAACACCTGGAACATCTAAATCTAGTAACAATAAACTTGTAGTTAGCACTAGTAACCGGCACCTAACTGGGTGCACGCCCCACCATGATAAGCTTTCTAACAAGCTTTGAAACTCCACCCAATCTAGGCAGCACTCTACTATTTTTTTCAGTGTAACTCTGACCAGCACTGTTACTAGACTGCTTGGTGCACTAACACCAAAGGGCAGCCACAGGGTAAATAAAAAGTATTTTCCCTTTATAAGACAGCGAGACACCTAAAAAGTAAAATTGTAGATATTTCAGTGTCTAATATTAATCTGATGAGAATTCTATACAAAGAAAAAGCTCTTACTAGATTTCACTGCATCATATTTGGTGTATATTTTGTGAGCGATTAATTGGCAATTCAAGTGTTAGTGAAGAACAGACGCTGCAGTACTGGGGGGGGCAGGGGGTCCCAGACTAATGGGCCAGCTTCCTGCATGTGGTAGGTATGAATGGGCGGGGGGGTAGGGGGGTTGCAGTGCGCACCTGGACCCTTCAAAGATTATTTTGCCAGGGATGCTTGGTACAATGTCATTACCCCAGTAGTGAAGAATGCTGCACAAATCAAACTAAAAAATCCTGATTAAGTCTCCAGTTAACTGCAAAAACTAGCTTCAGGTGAGATCCTTAATGGGGGGGGGGGGGGCAGACATATAGAGGGCCAAGGAGCACTGATCAACTAATAATTTCAATTTATGTTTATGAAAAAAGTCTTATTGCCAATGTTTGGGCCGCAAAAATATTCACGTTAAGCTCTCCCTTCTGCTCTCCTCCCCTGTGGCCTCACACTGCAGGCTTTGGGTCGTTCCCTGAATGTACAGAATCGTGCCACAGGGCACGTGCAAATCTATAAAAATGGGGAACAGAGCAGGCCGGGCTGGGTTTGGGAGGAAGCGGGTTAGGATCAGATGTCGGATGAAGGAATCTCGAATGCCTGTCTAAGTTCTAATTACAAAATCTCTACTATTCTGAGAACACTTTCTACTAGATGTTGGAATGCTATTTGCTTTCAATAATTTGTGATTGGCATGTAGTGTTCCAATTCACCCCACATGTGTTCAGTTGAGTTGAGCTCAGGGCTCTGTGCAAATTTCTTCCAGTGCCATTCCACCACTCCAATTCTGTAAGTACCTTGCTCTGTGCTCATTGGCATTATTGTGTTGAACAGAAAACGGCCTTCCCCTTACCACAAAGTTAGAAGAAATTAATTGTTTATAATGCTAACTTTCAGTATTGATGCCAACATAATTTACCACAAATAATAATCGTTCCATTCCTTTTTTCAGTTTAGCCACGTCTTTATGCTTATTCTAACTCATTAATATCTTACTTATGGGCCAACACCTGGACTACATACTCAGGGAGATCTTACCAGGGATCTACTGAGGCAACATTATGCTTTCATCCTTTGAGTCAATTTCCCTTTTTATAGTTCATTAGTTTTAGCAAACACTAACAATACTTAAATTGGCCATATATGCCAAGATATGATAGTGTTCAAGAGAATGACTGTAAGAATGACCAGTTGTTTTTGAGAATAAGAGACACATATTTGCATAAGGTTGTTTGTTAGAAAGATTGAATGGCTGGTAGTCCTGACATCCAATTTTGTGCTTACCCAGCACCGCTGGTGCAATTTCACAGAGGAAATATCCTCATCAATGCCCAGTAGAAAGATTCACTTTATCTTTAGAATTCACATATGTGAATGAATAAGGTTGATAGGAAAAGACTGTTTGAAGCAGAAATGCTGCATATGGTTAAAGTAATATAACATTTTTATAATGTCCTGCATCATTGATGCATTTCAAAACAGGCAATCAATTCTCTGTCTCCTTTTTCTACCTACTCTATGGCCTTCATTTATTTTTCCATAACAAAGACACAATGTAGCTTCGTCCACTATTATTTTTTTTTATCAGTATGTAAGAAAAATATACACGCTGCGTGTGCCCTTACATTAAAGGTAAACCACCAGCATAAAATGATCAGCCTGCAAACAGACACACAATTCTTGAATTCATCATAAGAATTTAATTAGTCAACTGCAATTAGTTAAAACTTGGGACTGCTGAGGGAGCCAAGACTGATACAGGGCCCACTGGTGACTGATTGATACACAGTTTCAATATGTGGTGAAAATGTATTATTCCCACAGTTTAAGAAGGGATTAAATTGTGTTACGTTTACCAATATTATACCCCAAATACAATAAAAGCTGGGTGAGGCGCAGAATCGCGTATAAAGCCAGAAGCCGTGTATTTGCAGCTTTTAAAATAAAAATCACCTGGAAGCCAATGAGGCGTTGCAAAACCTGGTGTGGATACCAACCCCTCGGTGCAGCCCAGAAGAGCTCACGGAATTACAACGTATTATTACTCTGACCTCCTCAGTGAATTCAGGCCTGGCAGTTCCGCGTGAGCAGCGCAGAGCATGGTGGGAAGGCGCACACTCTCCTTGTTGCTGCTCCTGCTGAGCTACGCGCTCTTTGTGCTTCTGGGCGCCTTTGTGTTTTCCACGCTGGAGCAGCCCCAGGAGGAGCGCTTGAGGAGAGAAGTGGAGACCATGTGGAGCGAGTTTCTGGCCGAGCACTCTTGTCTCTCCGAGGTGCTTTTGGATGACTTCATACGCAAGGCGCTGCTTGTCAAGAGTTTTGGGGTGTCGGTGTTGCGCAATATCTCCAGCCATGAACTCAAATGGGACTTTGTTTCTTCTCTGTTCTTCACTGGCACCACCCTGACCACCATAGGTAACTGAGTATCCCATTGACAACTGACTGCGGTTCTACCCAGATGTATTGGAGTTGCCAATTAATCAGGGCATTACTGGGCCCCCTACACTCATGGGCCCCCTGCAACTGCAGGGTCTGCTTCCTCAGTAGATACACTCATTGCTGTTTTTTATCCAGCAGCTCTCTATAGTTTGCAATTTCAGCTCTAGTTGCTAGGGTCCAAATGATCCTATCAACCATGCACTGATTTGAATAAGAGACTGGAATATTAATAGAAAAATAGAGTAACAATAAAATTGTTGCCTTACAGAGCATTTGTTTTTACATGGGGTCAGTGACCCCCATTTGAAAGCTGGAGAGAGCCAGAAGAAAAAAGCAAATGAAAAAACTAAAAAAAGACTAATTGAAAAGTTGTTTAGGATTGCCCATTCCATATCATACTAAAATTTAACTTAAAGGCAAACTGCCCATTTAAACTGGTACTGGCAAGCACCATGATATATTTGGGGCCCTAGAACAGCAGATTTCAGGTATTTTTAGGAATAATAGATACTTTAAGAATGGGAATCCATTCAAACTCCAAGTGTGTGCGCTAAGTTCTCCAGTTCTCAGAGGCGCCTACAGTTCTTGTGCTGCAGAGTCACATGAAAGATATGATCAGTGCCATTTTGGCTACATAGGTATCTGCAGATCTCCTACCATCAGATTCACATAAATCTGTCCTCTTCCAATGTACCCTAGTGCTACTAATATTGCAGTTATTGCACACAGAATCTTCTTTTATATAAGGAGTTGGTGAATGACTGGATGTCAGCAACCAAGGGTCTCCTATAGCTAATTGCCTCCACCTACATAATAGTCAGATGTTGACACATTTTGGATGGGTGTTGTACTGGGGCAGAATAGGGCAATGCCCAGGGCAAGCCAAAGGGTGAATGGAAACCATCTGCAATATGTAACTGTAATAGCAATAAGACACCAGCATACAAACTTGAAGACTGTTCTTTGCAGTAAGCACCACTGAGTGATTGGCTTGCTTTTTCTTTCTTAAAATTTACCGGGGCAGACACATTTGCAGTAGAGTGAAATAGCTGCCTTCTTAATTATAGTTCAGCTTTCCGCGATACTGCTCATGCGCACCTGCTCGAGGAAAGAAGAAGCCGGAAGTGATCGATCCGTGGTGCTCACTGGAAGAACCCCCGGATGGGTGCAGTTTTCTGCTGATTGAGCACCGGCCCGGGGTTTCAGGTAAGTATATATAATCACTTGGGGATGCGTAACTGTAAATACAGTATTTCCTTCTCCTTTAATGGAAATAATTTAAAATGCCAAATGTCTACTTAAATTGTAGTTGATGGCTACATAGCTTTACTATGATTATTAGAAGAACGCTAACGTATAACACAGTAGAGGTCATCAGATTATTATTGCATCTAGAAATGATCCACAATATGAAAATAAATATGAAAATGAAAAAGGAGCTCCTCTAAAAACTGGCCACACAATAAAAATAAAAATGCATACACCTTGTGTGCAATTTACCAAAACAGTCACTTCTTTGTGTCTATGTCAGTGAATTACATGATAATTGCATGCTGTTTAGCGCCTAACCACAATGATGCAAGAGGTCGGAGGAAAACCACTGCATTGTGGGTAGAAAACAGTAATTCCTGTGTGAATTTTCACTTTCCACATTGCTTGCTTCATAAGAGTCCTTCTTTATCTGCAGTTTTAAATGTCTTTCACTTTGTTAGCTGTTTAATAGGTAGCATGTTGTAGAGAAATGTTGCTAACCTTCATTTCTATTAATACTGCCAGGAAATCATTGAGGGAATGTTTCTTTGGGAACTCAGTGGCTGGTGGTTAAGTGATAGCTGCCTGAAATTCCAGTTCCAGACCATTGCAGTTGGTTTCCTTTTATTTGGCTTGATAACAATAGAATGGTATATATAGCTGTACATTATGATGGCAGCCCAATGAACAGTACTGTATAGTTATGAAACAATGTATTACAAGCAGAAGGGCAGCTGTTTTAGAAGATTAGATACTGAAAGCAGAGAGCAATAGTAACACTATTTCTCTTTATGACGGGGAACTTATTAGGGATCACATAATTACACTCTTTTTTTATTATAATAAAATAGAATTTTATCTCAAGCTTTATTAGAACTTTTTTTTTCCTCCCTGATTTTACATATTTTTTTTTTTTTTAAGTTTAGTCACTGCATTGGTTCTGTTGTCTGACTCTGCTTTCATATCTCTCTCACTCTGAAAGCCACAAGCACAGAAAACCAATTCAAGCCACCATGTTTTGCACTATGCATGCTGTACTGCCATTAGCACCTGTAGGTGTGGGTCTTTGCATTCCAGAATGTAACACTAAGACCTACGCTTTCTTGATGTATATAAGGGCTGCCTCTGTTTGACAGCTCTGTATTCATGAGGAAAGCCCTGATGGAGGCACATACATTTCCCCTCTTCAGCCACCGACCTGTTCATCATTCAGACATGAAAAAGTCAGGGAGTGCCCATGGATAGCCCCAACACTATCCTCCTCTTCTGCTCCGTGCTTAAATCCTTAGCAATGGACCTGGTCAAAGGGGGGCCACATAACTAATGCAGCAAGCACTATTTTGCTCGCTACACTATCTGAGCTGAATTTTTGGTTAAAAACCAGGAAATTCAGCTCTTTAAGTTACAGAAGCAGCTTTTTGCTGCCCCTGGTAACTATCCACTCATCACCTTGCCTCATGGTAGGAGCGGCCCTGTCCTTAGGCAGACATTAGATAAAGGGCTGGATTTTTGCAGCAATGCCTCCAGTGACCTTAGCATTTAAACATTGTTTCTCACTCTGCCTACAAGTGCTATTGTAAATGGTATCAAGCTGTTGATATATACTGCTCCTTTTAGATGTTCTAAGTGCAAACCACTATAAAATTAGTTAAATGCAAGTTTTTTATGTAAATACGCTTGGTTGTACAATTCAGTTATGGAAATCTGATCCACTAAATACTGTGGGATGTAAATGGCATTGATGTTTTTTATGTTGTAATCTTTTTTTTTTTTTTTTTTATTGCTTTTACAACCAAACAGCAACAAATAGAAGTAAAAAACATATTCCAAATGTAAAATCATAAAGAAAATAAAGGATGATGGAGATACATTTGGCAATGATGTTTAATGTGATACTGGGAAGGAGATTTTAATCCCCTGCACTGGTAAAGCAACCCTGGAATATGTTTTCTTTAAGGAGGTTATTGTGAGAACTTCCTTTGATAAGTTTGTTTGAACCATATGTTCAACTGCATGGATTAACAATCAGGCCAACTGACAGAATTTTTAAATCTGACTGCATATTAATAATAATGGTAGGAAAATGCTATGAACCTTTGTATGAGTTAAAGCCAAAGGCAAACTCTAATATAATAGCAATATAGTTTAATCCTCTCTTAGCACCTTTTTAAGCTTTTCTGGTAATTAATACTTATTCTTTCCCACTTTAGGTTACGGGCACCCATTTCCAATTTCATTCGGTGGCAAGGTTTTTTGTCTGGCGTATGCAATATTTGGAATTCCCTTTACTCTATCAGTCCTCTCTGTCGTCGTTCGGAACTTGCTGATCCTTCTTTGGGAGAAGCCAATATACCAGCTTCAGCATCAGTGCAGTATGTCCAGGAAAAAACTGGAATGGATGCTTGCTTCAGTTTTTATTTCCTTTACATCTCTGATCGTCCTCTTTGTCCCAGCTATAGTGTTTAATGCTGTCGAAGAGAACTGGGGTTATGTTGATGCTGTGTACTTCTGTTTTATTTCTTTAAGCACCATAGGTTTGGGAGACTATGTTCCCGGAGAAAGAAGCGGACAAAGGTTGCCAGTTCTGTACAAGCTGTTAGTCATATGTAAGTAAAACATTCTCTTTTGGTTTATTAGATGAACTGCTATAACATTTTGTTTTGGTATATTAGATGATCTGTTATAATAATACATTGACATTTCATATGTATTGAGTGTGCATTACAGCAGACCTTGAGCATTCAATTAATGGGATTCCAATATTACAGACCTCTTTATATGGCAGACAATTCAGGTTCATGGTAAATGCAGTAGAAATACTGTATCTGCACCTATTGTATTGGACGCATCTTGCAATTGTTCAGTTGCATTAGGTGCAGGAACAGAATTTCTACATTTTTCTCTTGTGCGCTTAACCTCAGTCCCTGTAAAAAAAAAAAAAATAGGCCTCCCATTGGGCATGTTACACCTAGCATACCTTGAGTAATTATTCTACCATTCTGTTTCTCCTAAAGATCAGGCAACTTGTGGCTTATAAATTGTTAATTACATATTTGGCATATTGGGTAATAGTGCTGTAGTAATGATCTTTAATTTATCCTACATTCTGTTGCCTATCATTTGGAACAAATTTGGTACATTTTTTAAAAAATGCCTTAATACATACTGTACTATATACTGATATCACCCTGACTATTATTAATAGTCTTATAATCCTCTCTAATATCATATTTGCTTAATCTCTAACTGTAGTTTTTATCAGTTCACCTCAGGATGCACAGAACATAATGTTCTCTCAAATTAACACTACATTCTGGTCTCTCTAGCCAATTGCTCAGCTACATAAAATGAGAACTAAAGCTTAACAAAGAAGTAAGGTACAGATGCCGCACATTATGTTTTGGGATTTTGTACACTATCATTACCAACTCCATTATCTTCAATCCACAGAGTTTAGAATAAAGCTTTTTTCCTCACCTAATTTTTATTCTCTACTAACTGCTCCAGACTGCTGTTTAACATTCCACTCAACATGCAGCTCTCCGCACATAAAATCCCGATGCTAGACTAATTCTTTCATAACATTTCCTACAGCAATACATATTTCATTTTCCTTCACTGACTTACACACTATGAATGTGAAATGTGGGACTTTTACCCTGTTGATGTTTTTTATATTTGCATTTTCTCTGTGGGTTCTTTTCAGCTTCCTTAACCCTTAACCTTGAATGATGATGATCAAAGCTTGGTTTGAAGTTTTCAGCTTCTCATATTATTCTAGAGTGTATGTCTATGTATGTAGGACTTTTCTTCAAACTGATAACAATGTTTACCACATCCCCAGAGTCTTATCCATCTTCCTAATAATGGGTCCACCTAATTTGCCACAATTCAAGACCCTAGCACCAGATGAACATCTTGGCATGTAATGTCCTGGGGACAGATTAACCTACTAGGAAATTAATCTCTTATCACCACAACCTCAATCGTATTCATAATACTCCAGAGCCAGAGAGTCTTGTTGCACTATCCAGTTCAGATCTGTCCTCCCCAAACTATGTGTCCCTGTTATATCCCTTTTTCTTCGGTCTCCATCCCCAACTTCATTTTCCTCTGTCAGTACCTGCTTTCTTTTGACTTTAGGCCAATGCCACACTAGACTGAATCTTGGCCTTGGCTGATAGACGCAGGCCAAGATTCGGCCCCTATGCTCCGATCTGCCTACTCCTGCACCTGAAACTGGAGCTGCTGCATTGACCCAGGTGCAGGCACATGGAGTGGAGTTTGATGTCGAAATGCATACTCTCTTGAGGTAGAGATCAAATACTCTTTGTGTCTAGGCTGATAAGAGTGTAGGGCTGAATCTTGGTAGCCTTACTACTCAAGGTTTACAGTTACATTACACTGCAAACTGGGTTCTGATAAGAAAGAAAATCCTATCTACATCTCTCCAAGATCACATGCATGTGATAAGACACAGCCACAACATAATTGTTGTACCATGGGGTACTGGTTAAAGAAATGGAGAAGGGCTGATATTGTGATTTTTTGTGCATGTGTGAACTGCAACCACAATAGAAGCATGGACACAACTGCTGGAGACTCTTGTCGGGCATGGGGTTGTTATGGAGGTTGCACCTGTTCAAGCATGGCAGCTCATGTATAACTATAACAAACAAGGGAAAGTTGTGCTCACCACTATTTTTTAAAACCATTAGGCGGGGGTGCAATGAGGGTGTGACCACAAAATACATATAGTCAACTACAAGAGGTCCTCTGCACTCAACCCATTATCAATATATTTAAGACAGCGACATTTTGTGCATACTGCTACTAAAAAATGCCTTACCCTTTAAACAACACAGGGATTGTTTGTCCATATATTGCAATATATTTAAGCTGGCCAACTACGTCAAAGTCATCCCATATCTGGCCAGTCCTACGCTTAATTTTCATCTGATTCATTAAGAATTCAATTGCTTAATTATACATTTTACAAAGGGACTAAGTTTTACCTGCAACTTACTAGCTGCTTTCAAAGTAAAACTCCCAAACTTGGCTGCCCTTTTATTAGACACCAGTGGGATCACCTGACTATAGCTGGGAAGGGTGGGAGCTACAACATGGAGCTGGTCACTGCTCCTGTATAACTATAACTAAGGTTTGAATCAGGCTGCTGACAGGTTTAAAGCAACTTAAAGCAAACAAATCATCTGAAAAGGATAAGTATTTCTTAACTGCTTTTTTATATTAAGGTTTATATTTAACTACTGTGGTTTAATTTTTTTTTTTTTTCTGTCTTGGGTGCTAAACAGCAAAGTTTGGTGTGCTAGTGTGCTTACAGCAAGTTTGTCACAACCTGCTTTACTTTGCAGTTTTCCCTCCGTTTGAGGTGGTGGGGTTTGATTAGTTGCACCTGAACAGACTGTATAAATAGAACCCCTGGGACTCCAGTGGAGCTTGCTCTAGTGTTAGCTTCTCTTAAGTGTTTGCTCGTTAAGTGGGGGATCTGTAAGTGGAGTTACAAACACCGGAGTTGAAAACTAAAGGAGGTTCAAACTAGGTCAAAAGTTTGTTCTAAACCCTCATTTTTATTTTATATATTTTTATTTTTTTTCCTGTTTTGATCTGTAACTGGGATAATGAGTGCTAGCAAGATTGAAGGTCTGACTCAGTGCACAGTCTGCCATATGTATGCAGATTTGGAACAAGAGATCCAAAATGCTTACCTCTGTGGTGGTTGTGAGCAAATTGCCACTTTGGAGGCTCAAGTTAGAGCACTAGAGCAACAAATTGCAACACTGCGGTCGATTGACAATCTTGAAAGGAGTCTTTTGCTCACTGAGCAGGACCTAGCGGGGTCAGATAGTTTGGGGGGAACAGAACAGCAGCAGGATGTTGAGGCAGCTAGCTGGGTGACAGTTAGAAAATCTAAGGTGGGCAAAAGGAAAATGGAGGCTGATCCGGAGATTATACATCGCAACAAATTTGCCAGATTGTGTGAAGATGATGGGAGTATGAACTCTGGATTGGCAATTCTGGATGGGGCTGATCTCTCTAACAGCCGGGAGACCAGTTTCTCTAGTAGTGGTGGGGGGGAGAGTAGAGTCAGGCCTAAGCAGATTGTGGTTGTAGGGGACTCAATTATTAGGAAAGTGGATTGGGTAATTTGTCGTCCGGATCGCTACAACCGAACAGTTTGCTGTCTACCTGGTGCCAGGGTTCGGCATGTGGTTGATCGGATAGACAAATTATTGGGTGGGGCTGGGCACGACCCAGCTGTCTTAGTACATATCGGTACTAATGACAAAATAAATGGTAGATGGAAGACCTTAAAGAATGATTTCAGGGATCTAGGCTCTAAGATCAAGGAAAGGTCTTCCAATGTAATCTTTTCTGAAATTTTGCCTGTGCCACGTGCAAGTTTAGGAAAACAGCGGGAGCTTAGGGAGCTTAATGCGTGGCTAAAGTCTTGGTGCAGGAAGGAAGGGTTTGGGTTCATAGAGCACTGGGCTGACTTTTCGTTGGGGTACAACTTATACAGCCGTGACGGTTTGCACCTCAATGGAAGGGGGTCCGCGGTGCTAGGGGAAAGAATGGCTAAGAGGTTGGAGGAGTGTTTAAACTAGGCAGGGGTGGGTGGGTGAGAGAAAGGATTATGGGGAAGCTAGTGTAGACGGGGCAGTGGGGTTAGTAAGGGGTCATGGGGGAGGAGTGAGGGGGGCATACAGTTTACCAGCTAAGGAGGTCCCTCTGTTACAAGGAAAACAGAATAATACTAACTTAACGTATAATTCTTTACCAAGTAATGCACATTTCAAAAGTAAAAGTAATAACCTCCGCTGTATGCTGGCAAATGCACGGAGTTTGTCAGGTAAAATGGGAGACCTAGAATTAATTGCATGCTCTAAAAATTATGATATAATTGGTATCACTGAGACCTGGTGGGATGAAACATGTGACTGGATTGTGAATTTAAATGGTTACACCCTTTTTAGGAGGGATAGAGGGATTAAAAAGGGTGGAGGAGTGTGTTTGTATGTAAAGCCTGAATTAAAGCCATGCGCTAAAGAAATAAAAATAGCTGGCACTGGTGAGGGTGTAGAATCACTCTGGGTAGAGATTTCGACTGGGCAAAAGGTATCAAAAAGAATTATCATTGGTGTATGCTATAAACCACCTCGTATAAGTGTCGAGTATGAAGCCGAGCTACTCTTGCAGATACAAGCGGCTTCACAGCTGGGTCAAGTTGTTGCTATGGGTGACTTCAATTATCCAGACATTGACTGGGGTAATGGGGTTGCTAAGACAGAAAAAGCTAGTAGGTTTGTAAATATGCTGAATGACAACTTTTTATTCCAGCTCGTTCAAGAACCTACTAGGAATAACTCTCTTTTGGACCTTGTAATAACTAACAATACTGAACTCATCTCTAACATTTGTGTGGGTGAGCATTTAGGGAATAGTGATCATAACATGGTCTCCTTTGAGATTCTTTTGCAGAAGCAATTCTATAAGGGAGTAACTAAAACACTAAATTTCAGACGTGCAAACTTTGACAGTATAAGGGCATCTCTGCAACATATTAAGTGGGAAATGCTTTTCACAGGGTTAAACACAGAACAAAAATGGGAAGTCTTTAAAATGCTGCTTAATAAATATACTTGTCAGTATATTCCACTTGTAAGCAAGGAACGTCGTTGCAAAGCAAAACCTTTTTGGTTCAATAGAAGCGTTGGTGTTGAGGTGGGTAAGAAAAGACGTGCTTTTAAAGCTTTCAAGTTAGCTGGTACAGCCGAAACATTTATAAGGTACAAGGAGGCCAATAAATCATGCAAAGAAGCTATAAGGCAAGCTAAAATTGCTATAGAAAAGGATATTGCAGCAAGCAGTAAAAAAAAATCCAAAATTATTTTTTAAATATGTCAATAGTAAAAAAATGAAGCAGGAAGGGGTGGGACCCTTACTATCAGAGGGGGGTCAGCTGGTTGATGAAAACAAAATAAAAGCGCAGATTCTGAACTCGTATTTTTCATCTGTGTACACAAATGAAGAACCAGTAAGTGAAGGTTTCCTTCTTAACACTCCCAATTATAGTAATACAACTAATGATGCATGGTTCACACATGAAGAAATTCAAAAGAGACTTGAACATGTTAAGATTAACAAAGGTCCAGGGCCAGATGGTATTCATCCCAGGGTAATTAGCGAGCTTAGCTCTGTGATTGCCAAACCTCTTTACTTAATTTTTCAGGATTCATTGAGATCTGGCATTGTGCTGAGAGACTGGCGAATTGCTAATGTGGTGCCTCTATTCAAAAAAGGATCCCGTTCTCAGCCTCAAAACTATAGGCCAGTTAGTCTGATGTCAGTATTAGGAAAGCTTTTCGAAGGGTTAATAAAGGATAAGATAGTGGACTTCATAGCAAATCATAATACTATGAGTTTGTGCCAGCATGGTTTTATGCGTAATAGATCTTGCCAGACTAACTTAATTTCTTTTTACGAGAATGTAAGTAGAGACCTCGATTCTGGGATGGCAGTGGATGTGATTTACTTAGACTTTGCTAAAGCATTTGATACAATGCCACACAAAAGGTTACTGGTTAAATTAAGGAATGTTGGCCTGGAACATAGTATTTGTACCTGGATAGAGAACTGGCTAAAAGATAAGACTACAAAGAGTGGTGGTAAATGGAACATTTTCTAATTGGAGCAGTGTTGTTAGTGGAGTACCGCAGGGCTCTGTACTAGGTCCCTTGCTTTTCAACTTGTTTATTAATGACCTGGAGGTGGGCATTGAAAGTACTGTTTCTATTTTTGCAGATGATACTAAATTGTGCAGAACTATAGGTTCCATGCAGGATGCTGCCACTTTGCAAAGTGATCTGTCTAAACTGGAAAACTGGGCAGCAAACTGGAAAATGAGGTTCAACGTTGATAAATGCAAGGTTATGCACTTTGGCAAAAATAATATAAATGCAAGTTATACACTAAATGGCAGTGTGTTGGGAGTTTCCTTAAATGAAAAGGATCTAGGGGTCTTTGTAGATAACACGTTGTCTAATTCTGGGCAGTGTCATTCTGTGGCTACTAAAGCAAATAAAGTTCTGTCTTGCATAAAAAAGGGCATTAACTCAAGGGATGAAAACATAATTATGCCTCTTTATAGGTCCTTGGTGAGGCCTCATCTGGAGTATGCAGTTCAGTTTTGGACTCCAGTCCTTAAGAGGGATATAAATGAGCTGGAGAGAGTGCAGAGACGTGCAACTAAATTGGTTAGAGGGACGGAAGACTTAAATTATGAGGGTAGACTGTCAAGGTTGGGGTTGTTTTTTCTGGAAAAAAGGCGCTTGCGAGGGGACATGATTACACTTTACAAGTACATTAGAGGACATTATAGACAAATGGCAGGGGACCTTTTTACCCATAAAGTGGATCACCGTACCAGAGGCCACCCCTTTAGACTAGAAGAAAAGAACTTTCATTTGAAGCAACGTAGAGGGTTCTTCACAGTCAGGACAGTGAGGTTGTGGAATGCACTGCCGGGTGATGTTGTGATGGCTGATTCAGTTAATGCCTTTAAGAATGGCTTGGATGATTTTTTGGACAGACATAATATCCAAGGCTATTGTGATACTAAACTCTATAGTTAGTATAGGTATGGGTATAAAGAATTTTAATTAAAAGTAGGGAGGGGTGTGTGTATGGATGATGGGTTTTCATTTGGAGGGGTTGAACTTGATGGACTTTGTCTTTTTTCAACCCAATTTAACTATGTAACTATAACAAACAAGGGAAAGTTGTGCTTACCACTATTTTTTAAAAGCATTAGGCGGGGGTGCAATGAGGGTGTGACCACAAAATACATATAGTCAACTACAAGAGGTCCTCTGCACTCAACCCATTATCAATATATTTAAGACAGCGACATTTTGTGCATACTGCTACTAAAAAATGCCTTACCCTTTAAACAACACAGGGATTGTTTGTCCATATATTGCAATATATTTAAGCTGGCCAACTACGTCAAAGTCATCCCATATCTGGCCAGTCCTACGCTTAATTTTCATCTGATTCATTAAGAATTCAATTGCTAAATTATACATTTTACAAAGGGACTAAGTTTTACCTGCAACTTACCAGCTGCTTTCAAAGTAAAACTCCCAAACTTGGCTGCCCTTTTATTAGACACCAGTGGGATCACCTGACTATAGCTGGGAAGGGTGGGAGCTACAACATGGAGCTGGTCACTGCTCCTGTATAACTATAACAAACAAGGGAAAGTTGTGCTCACCACTATTTTTTAAAAGCATTAGGCGGGGGTGCAATGAGGGTGTGACCACAAAATACATATAGTCAACTACAAGAGGTCCTCTGCACTCAACCCATTATCAATATATTTAAGACAGCGACATTTTGTGCATACTGCTACTAAAAAATGCCTTACCCTTTAAACAACACAGGGATTGTTTGTCCATATATTGCAATATATTTAAGCTGGCCAACTACGTCAAAGTCATCCCATATCTGGCCAGTCCTACGCTTAATTTTCATCTGATTCATTAAGAATTCAATTGCTTAATTATACATTTTACAAAGGGACTAAGTTTTACCTGCAACTTACTAGCTGCTTTCAAAGTAAAACTCCCAAACTTGGCTGCTCTTTTATTAGACACCAGTGGAATCACCTGACTACAGCTGGGAAGGGTGGGAGCTACAACATGGCTCATGTATAAGACATTTCACTTCGCAAAGGGATTGGTTTTATTCAGGATGATTTCTTGGACCCTGCCTAACATCAGTGTTGTATATTTAAAAAACTGTTTCCCTTAACTAGCTAAACATGCTGAATAATTGATGTTTTTCTATCACTTGCTACTCTGCACAGAAATAGGAAACACCTTGACTCATTACACTTCCTTTTTTACTTTTGTGCATTTTGCAGGTTACTTGCTAATAGGTCTGGTTGCTGTATTGCTTGTGGTAGAGGTGATAAAGAACATTATAAACTATAATTACATATGCAGCCTTTTCTTGTTTGGAGGAGAAGAGAGCAGGAGAAACTGGGAAACTGGTTGTACTATAACTTGTAAGCAAGACGGACCTTTAATGCAAAAACACGAGGAAACAACCAGACGACGTGTTCCACACTCACTTTCTCCAAAAAATGAGACATCATATGGCTCCATCAATCAAGCTTTCAGTTGATCACAAAAATAAATGAATACAAATCTAACTGATCTAAATTTGTTTTGTTCTTCCGAGATTGGATAATACCAAATTGATTAAGGATTTTTATGTTTTTCCTATGTTTCTGGGAAAATAAACTATGTATGACGTTTTGTTTAATAGCAAAGGATGACCATGAATAAATGTATTTAGTGCTGCTAATGGCTGCCCTCTCCTACTACAGACATTTATCTGCCTGATTGTATATTTAAGTCTATGATATAAAGTAACTTAGGCTTTAGGAGGTGGCTGGGCTACAGAAGGGTTATTTATACAATATATATAACATTAATTGAAAGTACTGTAACAATATAAATGTGTTATATCCTTCATTAAAGAACAGTGCCACAAGATTAAATTGTTGCAGAACTATTTTGCAGTGCACAGCTATTGCAGTTACAATTCACAGAGCTAATTCATTTGGGACAAATCATTGAAGTGTTTTGACGTTTGGTAAAAGGCAAGACTTCCAATATTATTGATTTGTTTACTTTGATTTCACCTTCTGTTCAGTCCTTCCTGCTTTCAGTTATGTACTCAAGGGCAGCTAAAGGTTCTTTTTTAACCCATTTTCTACTAGAGCTGTTCAAAAAGATCCTAGTATCTGTATTTTTAGTGTACAAATTATTACCATTGTCATTCACCTGTACAGGGATCGTGCTTTATTAGCCATGAAACCAGAAAGCCCCACTAGCTCTCCTTATTGTAGCATGATGCTGGCCATTTTCAGCTTTTTTCACCCCCTTTAGATTTTTCTATCCTTCAAAATTCCACACTATTTTTTCCCATACTAAGGTCTTGTAAGGTAGGTTGCTGCACAGCTTCTTCCTTACTTCAGTGGCCATTACCTTGTTCACAGAAGTATCTATTTTCAAAGGAAGTTGATCTGTCACCTTCACTCCTTCTTATAAATGTAAATTATGTAAGGCTTTATTGCCTTGAAGGCATTCATATATATTGATAATTCATTCACAATCTGCAGTGACTCTTCTATTGTTAACAAATTGAATTGGTATATCCTGTATTCTGGGTATATATCCAGAGATATTGCAGCTGTTATCTGCTATGATATAATATATCTTTTGTGGTCCATTGTTTCATAGTGCCACACATCTTTGTTGGAATGCCTTGTTTTAATATAATACTCCTAAATTATTAATTCCATTCATATGTGAGCTCTAAATAAATTGGAAATACCCATAAAATTGTGCTGACACTGTAACCTTCGCATAGTATATCTCAAAATGTGATTAGACAATATTTTTTACAAGAAAAATGAGTGCAATGAATAGGGCTTGTGATTTTTTTTGTTATTCCTTAAACTAAACAGAGGCCTTTCTCCCACATCCACAATGGAACCAATGGAAACCTTCTAAATTGATCTATATACTGTTCCTGGTTCTAAAAAGCAGAGTAGCACATCTGGGTTAGTGTGCATCATCTTGTGCTACTCAGGTCCTGTTCTCTGCGGCTTAGGTGCAAGCTGCTGATAAATTTATCAATTTATCATTATGCTTTCTAGCACCAGGTACAATACACAGGACAGTGTATGGGTTCCCCAGAAGTGTGGTGAGGGAGGTGGTGGATGGTAGAGTGATATTCTGAGATTTTGATAATTGGTTTTTTTTTATTTATTTATTTATTTATTTTTTTAACTATTAAGATATTTGTTGAGCTGCGTTGCAGTTTGGAATTCAGTAGCTATCTGGTTGCTAGTGTCCAATTAAGTCTAGCAAACAGGCATTCTCTTGAATGAGTGACTGCAACATAAATAGGAAAGGGCCTTAATAGAAAGTTGAGTAATAAGAAGTAACAGTACAATTGTAGCCATAAAAAACAATAGTTTTTTGCTGTTAGGGTCAGTGACCGCATTTGAAAACAGAAAAGAGGCAGAAAAGGGAGGCAAATAATTCAATAACTTTAAGAAGTAAACCAATGAAGGCTAATAGTGAAGTTGAATTCGGATTTTTAAGTAGCAAAACAAAGAACCAAGATATTTTAAGCAGCCTTTGAGAACCTTGAATATAAATTAACTGACATGTTATGTCACAGTTTGCCAGGTGCTTGTAGCCAAGAAGCACATTGCTATACATTTTAAGGCTACTGTTGCATGATACTAGTTATTGTCAGGCAATTAACATTCAAGGCTTAGGTATTTTCTAATGCTCTGGATCCCCAATTTATGGCTACTAGAAAACATGGTGCTTAAAGAGTCCAAAGTAGTCTTCTATGTCTTTAACCGTTGATTAATGGTGTCATTTTCTCTTCTAGTATATTGCTCCTGGAGAAATATGAATGCCAAAAAAAAACACACATTGCAGCATTTTCAGGATAATGGTCTGCACCAGTAATGTTAGGTAGTGTCCATGGAAAGCAGCAATGGGTAGTTTTGGATGGCTCTGCACCGGGGGAATTATTCCAGAGTAATATCACAAGCCTAAAAAGCTTGAAATGAAATGGCGGTGTACACAACAACAGAACTCTTTCAATTTGCAATAGGTCTTTATTGTTTTGTTATTTGTGATTTTTGAATTATTTAAGATTTTATTCTGCAGCTCTCCACTTTAGAACTTAAACTATGTGGTTGCTAGAAGATGAATAGCAGAGACTTTAACAAAAAGATAAGCTGTGTATTAATAACAATAAAACCTAGCCTCAGAATGAATCTGCTTTCTGGTTGCTGACTGTTCTGGCTATCTAAGAGAGAAGAGAAATGCAAAAGAAAAAAGAAACATAAAGACCAAATTAAAAATGTATTAGATCAGCAACCTCACACTAACAGTTAATTTGAATACAAAAGTCCCCTTCAGTCACAGTGAGAGTGAGTACATCCAGTGTAGAAGTCTCTTCTACATTCTATCTTTCCCTCAACCAGCCACAGGCCCTGAAACTTTTGCAATTTAATTGGAAAACCTCTTGTTTCATATTTACCTAGAAACAAATTGTATAGACAATTTATGAAGATTTTCATTAAAAAATGGAAATATCTTGGGCCCTTTATTAAACCCTGTAGGTGTTTAAATAGTATACCATATGGGCAAGAGAAAAGCAAAGAGGCAAGGAAATGAGGGGAGGAGAAAAATGATGAGGAAACAATGTCCATAGTTGCCAGCCTTACAGTTTGGAAAACTCTGCTCTAGGTCTGTTAAATCCTGTGCACAAGCAAAGATCTTTGTTGCTGGCATGGGTGGGTGTTAGCTGTTGGAGCAGAAGACCTAGCTCCTGTATCATTGGATTCTGTTACTGGAACAATTTAAATTGTGGCCATCATTCAGAATTTTCTCTAATGGTTCACCCACTCTCCCCCCCCCCCCGTAATATGTTCTCTGTTCCCAGCTTAACCTTACGCTTTGCTTTCTTGGATATTTAGTATGTTAATGTCCCTTTTACTCATGGTTTAATCTACACCACATGCTACAGTATATGATTTATTGCTTCATTTCTGTACTAGATATCTCTTCCAAATGACTTGATCAACCTATGTTTACTCCGAAGGCAATTCAAAACCCTGTCCTGTTAGGGTTCCTTGAACAAAGTGAAAAAGGTCACAGCTGCAGAATGTTGATCAAAAATGGAGGCCTTGCGCTTTTGAGAAACCTGTGTTTCTCCATTTGGTTTTATGACAAAAGCCAGCTGGGAATTGCAAGCCCTCATGAAAAAATAATATTTTCCTGTACATTACAGAAGAGAAATTGTATTACGCACATGGAAACAGCATTAAAAATAAAAACAAAACCTCATATTGCTTAACTGGGTCTTACTGAACTAAATCATTTACTCTCTGCAGTCTCTTTTAATACACAGTGCTGTGAATGATCCAAACTGTTATGCAATATTTGAAAAGTTAATGAAACCATGTGATTTGCAAGAACATTTTGAGCATAGCCTTGAGAGTGATTTGTGTTGTCTTAGCAGTAATAAAAGGCATCCTTGATACCAAGGGGTTTATAAATGGGCTGCCTTGTTTTCAGGGATTGCTAATTACAAAATGTACCTATAAAGTCACCAGTTATTTTAACCCTGATCTTGTTTTTTTTAAATTAGTTTTTTTTTCCCAACAATTTTACTTTGCTTATTGGAAGAGATTCTGTGTTATTTTGACATGATCGGTAACAATAATATTGCAGACTAACCTGTCTGTCATCAGGTTAATGAAAAGCCGGATGGTCTAATGTTTTTTTAACCAGCATGTTGTGCAAATAAAAGAACAACCACAAGTGATGAAATCAGTATATTATTTTATTCCACTTACTTTGATGAATCATTTTAGAGTGGGGCCTCACTTGAAGCTTGCAGAATTGTTTTTGAAAAATACAATATTAGACTATGCGTCAGGTCCTGGCATTTCAAGCACACAGAGGCCCAAACAGCCCCACCAGTGAAGGATGTCTGTGAAGAAACCTTTTCTGTGCTTCTCAAAATCTTCAGATGGGCCAGTCCAAGCCTGCTATACATAAGATTTTTTGAGAGGATTCTATAATTAGACGAACAGGACAGATACAGATTAGCTGATGCAGGGCAAACTGAAACTAATGACCTTGTAAAACAGTTATATAAAATAATTAGCCACACTTTTAATACAAAAGAGAAAATAAGACATGAATATATTAAAACTGTGGCCATTCATGCACAGAGGCTGTGGGGGGCTTACCCCCTACTCTCACAGAGCACATGGTGTAATATTGAGGAGAGGCCAGGTGTGTGCTTGAGTTTCTTTTGAAGTGTACATTTATGCACAGAGTCCCCCAGCTGGTAATATAATTGTATAAGGTGGAGGACTGATTTCATTATTATAAAATAATTGGACCTCCAATGTAAAAGAATATAATTCAGCACTGATAAGGCTTATGTAAAAAAAGGGATCAGGGGGATTCATTATGTGATTATCTAAAACCTTTATAACTGTGTAGTCTTTTTTATAGTAGTGAATAGTAATAGCCAAATGATTAACCATTTTACCTTTAGTAAATATGCCCCCTTGATTCATATAACACTAATCAGAAAATAAGTCAATTTTGTAATAACCCATGTAAAGGTAATGGGAGATGTGAGATGATAGATAGACCAAATATATGAACGTTAGCAGATATAGATAGATGGGATATATTAAATGAGAAGGCAAGGTGAAATCACTGAGGGGTGCCAATGTTAGCCATCCTCCAGCGATTATAATCATTTAACTGATACCCCAGGCCGGTGCAGTTAGCTCCAAACTGCACTGGCTCTGGGTACTTCTGAGTGAGCGCCATGAAGTGATCTTCTACCTGCTTCTTCCTTCTTTAGACTGAAATTAGAGCAAAACCCTGTCCTTTTTACTATACTGCCTAACATTTGACACCCCCAGTGATTTCTCCATTCTTTCTCCTTTAAGTCATCAAACCAATTAAGGAACATTAGGCTGACAATAGATGAATCAAACCTTATCTAGACATTTGGCTAACCATTCCCTCCATGGGTAGAACATTTTTAAACAAATATCACATTGGGTAGCATCCCACTCAAGATGAACCTATTCATGACAATACAGAAGATAACCTAATTATTGTTTAGAAACAATTTCTTGGAACTTGCTGTAGAAGTCCAGGTGGGGCAACTGTCCCCTTCTGCGGTCACCCATGATGCCCTTCCATCTTTATAAAGCTTTTCTCCACTGGCACTATCTGGCTTAAGATGACCATGCACGTTACAATAACAATCCAATGGTTGCAGAAAAGATCATTAATTTTCATTACAAATGTTAAGAGCTGAATCGTCAGATGTACAGGTAGAAACAATAGAATTCTACCTCTATCCGATGATTCAGCAGTATCCCTTTGTTGATGTTTGGGTACCTTCAAAGGGTATCTTCTTTTGCAGATATTGGTCGTCTCATCCTCCACCATACACGCACCATATATATGTATATATATATATGTGTGTGTGTATATATATATATATATATATATATAGATATATATATATATATATAGATATATATATAAATATAGTATATATATATATATATCTGTGCATGTGTGCAGGCCCGGATTCTGGGTCCTAGCGCTGGGGCTTGCAGAAATACTCATCCCCATCACTCTGTAGGTTGCGGCTGGGCAGTGTGCTGCGCCTAAAATCTTGCTGCCCTAGGGCTGGGCCTTTGTGGCCTGCCACAAATCAGGGCCTGCATGTATGGCCACATTTACAGTAAGACAGGAAGAATGCCACCACATCACTGAAAGGACAATTAATATATAAAAAACAGTGCCACCCTCCCCACAAAAATATTTTCTCCCTTCTCCTTATTTTTTTCCTCTTCCTACCCCCTGCCTTCTGTTTAGCAGAACACTGAGAAAGGAATATTGCCATAAACGTCCAAAAAGCTCATGCCAACAACTGTCCTACCCTGCACCCTGTTACTGTATTGATATGATATCCCTTACTATACAAATGCAACTATATATGTTTAAGGGTCAGATTGACTATTCTTTCCTTATACATCTGTCAATTCCTTTCTGAGTCCTCTGCCTGCTATCCTTGATAGAATCAGTAGTAAAAGAGAAGAGTTTTGTGTTGTGAGTTAAAGTTGGCAGGCTCAGTCCCCTACAGCCAAGTATGTAGAGAACAGCGCCCCCTGGCTTCTCTGTCCCAAGTTCCGAGTGACACAGAGGCCAGTCTGTATGGGGGTAATGCAGCAGGAAAGCCGTCCTACACACATTTAGCAACAGCGGCGGGGCTGCGGCAAGAACAGTAGCAACACAACAGAGCTGCTGAGACAACACGTTGCTGAGACACAAGAGCGAGCGACTAAGTCGGAGCCGTTGGAGGAGACGCACACACGTCAGTCAGCACCTTGGAGAGCGCTTTGAACACTTGTCAATCAGGAAGGCGCCGGACGTTGCTGAGCCGAGGAACAGATTGTTGTGTTCAGCACCTGGGACAGCAGCCTCTCACCGACCCCCTGTGACAGCGGGAACTGTTCAGGAGCCGACTAACCTGCCTGCCACGCAGCTCTATGGATGCCAAAGCGACTCCCAACGGTGTGGCAACCATTGAAGACAGGATCTTAAGAATCACTGGCTACTATGGCTATTACCCAGGCTACTCCAGTCAGAAACGTAAGCCACTCGTCTTCTATCCTTCCCTATTTATGATCACTGTCAGTGTGTGTGTGTGTGAAGCTGTAGGAGGTGATTGAGTAGCCTAAGCCTAGCCATTATGCTGTACTGTGTTCAACCATGTCCAACAATAATGACACCTTTCTCTTGTCTGTGCTTGTCATCCTTGTACCATGTTTATACAATGCATTTCCATGACTTCGATGAGAGTCATGCAATGCACTGATGCTCTGCTGCAGACATGGGCTCCATCGTGTTTGGTTACAGGTTTGTTTGGCTGATCTTGTGAAGCAGCAAGAAAGCTAATGGGCTTAAGGTGCAATATACAAAAGTGACTTCTGTCCTTTTCACTAGGAGCTTGGATACCACTGATGGTCAGCCTGACAAAGCTCAGCTAACAGATCATGTTTGTCAAAGAAACGCCACTTTCTGAGAAAGTTATCTTCATGTGCAATTATCAGGAACATTGACAGCTGAGAACCCACCTACTGTTGAATTTGCTTCCATAAGAGAATTGCAGTGGCTGTTATAGACTCACAGGATAGAATGAGATACTAGAAATGGTGTTACTGTGTTGCAATTATAGCCAAATGCACAAGTGTAGAGGGGGGTATTGCAGTTCAGCTAAAATGTGTTATGATGGCTGGTTGGTTGCTTGTCGATAAGATGCTTATAACTCTTTTATTAGTCCCTATATGACAACATAAATTGTAATTTAGGATACTCTGTATATACATTATAATGACGGTTTAATGACTTATGCTTTAGATGATGGTAAGAATACATTGCTTTTTTTAGTTGTTTGGTTGACAAGCTGCACGTACAACTCTCAGCATCCTACCAAGCAGCAACACTGTCAAGATATAGCTGGGCATTGCAGTTCAGTTAGATCTAGAACACTGTAGGCTGACCATCCTGTCCTATACCAATGGATTTAATATCTGATGACAGTATACAGTGCTTGGCACAGTACATGTCCTCTCATACTTGATGTGTTCCATACTAATAATGCCCTAGTCATAATACTTATTCAGGTCATCACATACTAGCATATGCAGGCATCTGGATCATCAATACAAACTATTAGCATATTCTGATACTTAGAATCCTTTGAAGTTATGGTAAATGATTTAACATAATGGCAGTAAGCACATTGACAATGAGAACCATGGAACAAATGTCATGTTAATAGAATACCAATGTATGTATAAATAGGAAGCAATATAATACCATTCTATCTAGTCCTAGTATTTCTATCAAGTCCTAGCATTAAAGGAGAAGGAATACCATTTTACACTTTGGGTGCCAAAAGTTAGACACCCCCCAAATGACTACTTTTACTTACCAGACACGCCGGGATGGTTCTCCTATCAGCCAAAAACTGCACCAGCCTGGGGTTCTTCTAGTGAGCACCATGGAGTGATCCTCTTCCTGCTTCTTCCGTCTTTAAATTTCCCGGGGGAAAATACGCATGTGCAGTAGAGCGAAATAGCTGACTTTTTTCGTAAAAGCTTGTCTTTTCGCTCTACTGCGCATGCACAGCCGGGAGAAGACCCGAAGAAGCAGGAAGAGGATCACTCCATGGTGCTTGCTGGAATAACCCGGGGTCGCTGGGTCCAGGGTGTCAGGAAAGTAAAAGTAATCACTTGGGGGTGCCTAACTTTTGCCACCCCCAAGTATAAAATAATATTCTTCTCCTTTAAGATTAATGTAAATCCAGCTTTGAAAATTGAGTGTCCCTTCAACGCAGGTTTCTGCAGGAGCTTACACTACAGGAACTGTATGCTGGCAAACAGAAATGCATCTGAATGTCTAGAGAACATTTACAAACTTTAAAAATATACCTTTAGGTAATATACATTGTTTATGTATAGCTGTGCAAGTTCTTTTCATTCTTGTTCAAATTTTTTGTATCATTAAAATTTGGCACTTTTTTTGTCTGTTGCTTTCCCCCTGTGCAGAATCAGAATACTTTGTTTTATATGTCAAAAGAAATATAATACAGGCTTTAACACTGGCATAATTACACTAATTAAAGTGCAATGTTATTTATTTAATGACTATAATCTATAGCTGCTTTTATGAGTTGTATTTAATCATGTAAATATGATATCTATAATAGCCGATACCACACCTATGATTTTATGTTTATGAAACACAGAACAGAGATCCTACACCAAGGCATCTGTCACCCCTATTGTGGCATTGTGCCCAAACCAAGCTCAGTGGTGCCTTGCATCTTGCTATGGCTGTCTGCCAACACATATCACAGAGCCAATAAAGAGTTGTTGATATTTGCTTGTAAGAAAAAAAAAATATGGCTGTAGACATTGGGTTTTTTATTAAAGTCCGAATGCTAAAAACTTGAAAAATACATAAATAAAACATTTTTACTATAAAATCTGAATTTTTTGTGGAAAAAAACCTTGAATTTTTCAAGATTTATTATACCCCTAGGATGGAAAATTCCAAATCCGAAAAATCCTCCATCTCAGACCTGCAGATGTTATAAATAAGTCAATGGGAGAGGTTCCTATCTTATTTGGGAGTTTCTGTGGTCTGAGCTGGAATTAGCCCAAAAATTCAACTTTTTCTAGCTTTTCGGGCAAAAATTTAAAAAATTTGGACTCTTCGGGAGAAAGCCCATAATAATTGAGCAATTCAGGAAAAAAATCTGAAAAACTGTTACAATTTGGGTTTTCGCTCGATTTTATTGTGTTTTCCCCCGATCCGATTAAATTGTGCTTTGCTTTTTTAATAATAAATAAGGTCAAATCATGGATTCTAGTTTGGTCTGACTTTTTTATTTTAAAAAATCAGATAAATTCGGATTTTGATATTGAAATAACCCCCACTGTCTCAACATTTTTAATTAAGGTTGCAGAATTAACTGTTCTATAGAGTAAGAATGGGCAGAAATTGATTTACCAGTCAGTGTCATTTTTATTGAGAAAAGGTATGGGGCGGGTGTATATGGTGATCATAGGCGGAGGGTGCTTTGTTTGTTTGGGGAGGCTAAAAGTGGCCATACATGGGTTGATTTATGTGCTGTGCAATTGATTGCCCCACGGTCTGTATGGTTTATTAAGTCATAATTTTGCTATCAATGATGATAAATGGTATCTATAAAGAAGTAAGAATACCTACACTGTACATTTCATGGCACCTACAACTATGCTACATGTATCTACCAGCAGAGTGAGAACTTAGCAACACATTAAGGCCACTTAGGAAAAAAGGAAAAGGCATTTCAGTTAGACTTCTTTGGTTTAAGGCTAATGGCACATTATTTTGGTGATAAAATGCATACTTTTGCATGTGTGCACTGACAGGCTGATGTCACACCTTTCACTTTAATTTGAAACAGAGGCAGAGAAAGCTCTTTGTGTGTTATGAGCCTAAAGGTTAAATAGGTTACCATAGGTATAGAAGGTTAAATAGGGTAACAGCAGTACCAGGCATGGACTAGGCTTCAAAACAGACCCTGTCATTTCAAAGTACACAGAGGCCCAAACAGCCCCCACCAGCTATATAAATAGCGACTTTCTCTGGGATTTTACAGCAGCCCCTCTGGCATTTGTCACAACCCACAGATTGCCAGTCTGGACATGAGCAGTACCCAATTCAGTTATAGGTTAAAATATAAAGGCATCTATATGTGACCCAACCAAAAGTGTGATAGATTTGCTATAAATAAATAAATTAACCAACCAACCTCCCCCATTGCAAGTATCTGTCTCAATGCCTTCAAATCAGCACCTTCCGTAATGCAGAAGTTTTTTTTGCATGGAAGACAAGTGGGTTTGGGGAGGCTTATACCCTCTAACTCTCCAGCTCCTTAGACTTTGCTGAGAATGACAAGAAATGTTCTTCAGAGTAGCCAGAGGACTGCAGGCCTCACACGCTGAATAAAACAGAAATAAAACCCATTTATGTACAACTTATTTTCCATAATGTGGCACCTTGCATATTAAAAATAAAAACGAAACAAGTGAAATCTAAAGATGGGCAGATCATTACCATTGATTTACAGTATTACTAGACCCAGAAGATGCTCAACAACAATATTTTTACCAAAGAGTTGTTCAGGCAACAGTAACTTAATAGTATTCCTTAGCTTTGAGAAAAAGATATTTACAGTTCATAATGTAGAAGCCATTTCTTGCTAATGCAGTCCAAAATTCATTTATTTTGATAATCCTGCGGAAGTCTTTCCTTGCCTTCAATATGGCAAATCCCATCTTTAACAAGCCACTGTGGTGCCTGTATTTTAAGACAGTAAGATCATTGAGCACTCCATTAAAGGAGAACTAAACCCCCGTTAATCAAAAATACCCACCCCCTTTTCTACCAGTGGCCCCCCTCAATGCTTTCTCCCTCCTTAGTAACTCAGTGGAAAAAGTATCCCTGTCATGTACCTTGGCATAATTATACAGAGTAGCACAGTGGAGCTCTTCGTATCTTTGAATACTCTTCTTTTTCCTCAGCAATCTTCGGTGCTTTCCGAGCGTGCGCAGTAGGGACAGATACTAGAATGGTCCCAACTGCACATGCGTGAAAAAGCTCTGTATCGGCGCTCACGAGGAACCAGAAGAAACAGAAGATGGCACCGGAGAGCTCCACTGCGCTACTTTGCATGAATATGCCAAGGTTCATGACAGGGACACTTTTTCCACTGAGTTACTAAGGAGGGAGAAAGCAGTGAGGGGGCCAATGGACCGAAGGGGATGGGGATTTTTGATTAACAGGGGGGTTTAGTTCTCCTTTAATCCCAGATATGACAGTAAAATCACTGCAGAAATACCATTTGAACACTCTCATTAACCTTAAACGTCCCAGTAGCATAAATGGATAGATGAAAGCATTACCTCACCCAAGCAGAATACACAGTGTTTTCTATCCTAGTGCTGCGTGTCTCTGTCTCCTATGCATAGCTGTAACGTCAGTAAAAAAAACAAGATGACAATACCTTCCACAGTGGAAAGCACAGCCATCATTCATTAATTCCAGCCAACCGGGGAGCTGCGAGCAGTGTTGGCTTGCATGTGGAGAAGGTGCTGCGAGGTTCCTTTAGACCCCAGCAGTTATGGGGGCCCTTCAGGACTCAGAGCCCCCCTGCACTGCGGGATCTACAGGGACCTTGTTTACAGCACTGCAAGAATGATCTTTATCCTTTGGAAAGACATTTCATTAATATTTTCCAATTACATTATTCGTAGCATAATCAGCATTTAATTTAACCTTGCATCATCAGTGTGAAAAGGGTCCAGGTTTGACAGGCTGCTACTATCCTACATTTACAATTGTAAGAGTCATTAAGTTGAAGCATTTATCCACCCCAGTACAGAAGGGGAGACAATAAATTACAAAATAATTCAAAGGTCTTGATTAGAATTCTGTTCTTCTTGAAGTGTGACTGATCCGGCAGTTACACAGACTCAGCATTTGCTTATATAGGGCATTTATTATAAAGTCACTAGTACACTCCTAATAATAAATATTTGCATTCATTGGCTTGGCTGTAATGTGTGATGACTTGGAACAGCATGTACAGCAATTTCCCCCTAAATGTTTATTGGTGTAAGGGAGGCCAGGTAAGCATTGCTGTTGTGGGCAGGCACTTGTGTGTTAAAATACATCAGATGCCATGAAGCCAGATATTCATTTGATGGGCTTGACTATTATATTCTTCATAAAAATCTGTTTTTCTATGAATTAAACACCATACTTATATCACATTCAGATTTCAATATTCAAAAACAGTAAATTAAAATATTAAATGAAACCCATTAAACTTTAATTTAAAATGAAGACATTTGTATAATATCTGGATTTTATATAGCTCAATGTTCTAATCTCTGTTGTCACTCTAGTAAAAGCCTAATATTATGTCTAATTGGCACCCAACTGAGACCTCTTTGTTGGGCAAATTATAATAAACCAATACCTACCATTTGTTCTCTAGTTTATACATTTTGTTTTATAACTGTTTTCACACTTTTAAGCAGCAATAATCTCTTTATCCACAGACACGTTTGCCTGTTCCTGCTTTTTTTTATACTTCTATAACATCGTAATTGATTTTTGCTCTATTCAGTAATTGCTTCAGTAGAATCCCATTTGTAAACGATATAGGAAAGCAGTGAAGAGAATCTGTAAAACGTCTTATTAAGTTGAATGGGGAATGGTTAAGGTCTCCCCAGTTAATTCGGGGAAACCAGTGAAGTTTGAGATTAGAAAAGGGAGAGGTTCATTTTTGTTAATATTCAGTGACTTGAGAGTTAGTTCCCAAACCACACCATGTAGTTTCACTGGTAAATATATTTACAGAGAGATGTGCTTAATGTTCTGTAGAAAATGCCACACATTAACTGTAGTAAAACGGCACATTTGTTTTATTACTGGTAAAAGAATTGCTCAGACAACCCTTATAAACATGTACTGCATTGTGCACTTCCACTCCAAGGCTGACTCTGAGTCAAAGGAACAGTTTCCAGTTTCAGAATGTATTCAGTAATAAACTAAGAAGATAAGTATTTCAATGTTTCGCATATTTTTTTTTGTTGAAAACTCTGTTAGTAACTTAACCCTTTTAAGTACCAGCCAGGGCAGTTGTGACCAGCACCATGTCTTGATTAACAACATATTTTTCCACGGGGTAAAGAGAACCGTGAAACATAGGATCTGTGGTGCTGGCATATGTCCATGTTGGAACTGTAGATTCATTGTTCTGTAGCATATAAGGGGTAAAATGAATGTCATTATTATAATAATAAAAGTTCCTAAAGTTACTGAAGTTCACCCCAGAGAATATTCAGCATGGAGACAAATGTGAAGTGGCATTTCATACCATATTAATGCTAAGCATGCAGAACCTTCCACCAGGGCTCTGTGCATTGCAATATATTTTGTCGCTTCAAGGACGCATTCACTTTCAAACTCTTTCTTTTTCTGTCTTATTTTATGGTCTTTCCTTCTGCCTTGGTCTCCTGCTATCAATTTCCTCCACTGTTAACACTTTTAAAAATGGTCTTCCTTTCTGTCCTCTACCCTATCTTGATTTAGCTCTTATATCAGATCATTTTATGTTTCACTCCCCTGCTTTTCTTTTCCTCTTCTAAAATCTAGAACATGTTTTCTTCATCTTCTCGGGTTTACCCTCTTGTAAAGGGGTTTACATTTCTTTAATATCTCGTCTCTTGCGTCTCATTCTCTATTCCATTATTTTAACACAAATTAACTTTGTAGCTTATTTAGTACTACAGTTCCAATTAAATTTAATTTCTGAGATGATGTGGAAGCGGAACTGCATTGAAGGTCCCATGCAGCGTATCCATTTAGTGGAGCAACATACCACCAGGGCCGGATTTATATAGTGAGTGTCCCTAGGCACGCTGCTTTTCATTGTCCCTGTCCCCATCCCTATTTGTGCAAATTTGCATCCTGCGCATCCCCAGTGTTTCATAACCAATGTGGGTGTGGTTGGGCAGCATGCCACCCCCTAAACTCCCACTGCCTTAGGCCCGGGCCTTGGTGGCCTTTCCACAAATCCAGGCCTGCATACCACGGTCCCCTGTAGAGGAACCTCCTCAAAATTCCACAGCTGGTATAAGAGGTTTTGTTCTACTTATTTTGCATTGTGCCAATATGGGACCCAGGAGATTGTGAGGATAAACCAAAGAGCTCGGTGAAGCTGGTGTTTGTGTCCTACCCTGTGTCCACTCCGAGCCAGAAAACCTTTATCAGCTGCTTCAATGTTTGATCCTAATGCACAAAGTCTCTCTATGTTCATAGAGTAACATAAACAATCAAAGCATTTGAGATTGAGCAATTGATGGTAGATCAAGAATGCTGATGATTTTTCTACAATCATTAAAGGGCACCTGTCACCCTAAAATAGTTTCCCCCACCAGAGGGGGGGGGGGTGGCAGCACAAGAGCGAGTTGCTCCATTCACCAATTATGCGCATGCATGTGCCCCAACATGGCTGCTTGCACCAGGAGCTGTTTCCTGGTGCCGGCAGCCTAAGGCTGGTGGGGGGGGCAATTTTTTAAAAAACAAAAACCAATAACTATTGTTTCCCCAATTAGTGCAAGCTCTATTAGCCCATACCTTTGATGTGAGAAGCTATTTAAAGAGATACTTATGCCACAAATGAAACCATTTTTACATCTATCATAGTATTGGCTTTGTTTGCTTCTTATAATTTTGCTATAACGTATTTGCTCAAAACTTTTACATTACCCATCTGACTCCCCGTGCTTGTCTATGAGGGGCTGCCATATTTGTGCAGCAGAAGTCCATTAGAAACTTTAACTGACAGGCTGAGATGGGTCAGGCCAGGTTTAGGAACAACAACTAAAAATTATTTACAAAAACAAACCTCTCAGCAAAAAAACAATCCGCATGACCTATAGGTAACTTTTAATGCACATTCATATTTTAAAAAGTAATTTTTTAACGTCAGTATCACTTTAAGGTGACTTGTGCCCTTTTACCCATCTCTTGGCATCTCCTGTTCAGTTACATTCTATCTTTCATCTTATTTTCCTGTCTATGATTTTTTTAATTTGCATATAAATGTATACTGTGTGCTTTCTTAATTTATGAGATAGCTTTCAGGCAGTTTCACACGGCTACCTAATTTAGTTTGAATGATGTCCAGTGCTATAGTGATGTTTATTTGACATCTTTCTTTCTTTATACTTTATTACTGAGTTAAAAAAAAAGTTCTAGTTTCTCAGAAGTATTTTCTTTATAGTTAGGGGCAGATTTATCAAGGGTCAAAAATTCTAAATTCTAAGTAACTTTTTGGATACTTCGACCATCGAATAGGCTACTATGACTTCGAATTTAATTTGAAGTAAAAATACTTTGATTATTTGACCATTCGATAATCAAAGTACTGTCTCTTTAAAAAACTTCATCTTCAATACTTCGCCAAATTAAACCTGTCGAAGTGCTATGTTAGCCTATAGGGACCTTCTAGAGCATTTTTCTAAGTTTTTTGAAGTCAAAGAAAAATCATTCGATCGATGGATGAAATCCTTTGAATCGTTGGATTAGAAGGATTTCATCGTTTGATAGAACGATTTTACTTTGACCGCAAATGGCCAAATTTGATGTAAAAAACTTTGACTTTGGTATCCAAAGTCAAAGTATTCCAATTCGATGGTCAAATTTCGAAGCTTTTTCTACATCGCAATTCGACCCCTGATAAATCTGCCCCCTAATATAGGACAGATTCAATTCCAGAAGTAGTGATTTCCTGTCTTGCGACCGTATATTTGCTTTGTAAGATGATGACACAGTAAGACTACTGGTTTTATCTGTCAAAGAAGCCATTTCTATCTCAGCAATATGGTTACTAAATTACGATTGTACATCTGCAAGCTGTATTCTAAACCTCATTCTTTAGTTTTTTGTCTCCCTTAAAGTGAAGCAGGAATAGTTTCCTGTCTGATTATGTTCCGCTTTTAAGTCCAGATAAGCAAATAAGGCTGCACTATGGATAAGTTTGAGGAGGATTATTGCAACATTAAGGTAATAGCATCGTCTTACGCGTTTTGGGAAAACATTCCCTTAATCATAGCGACTCATGCCTAAGGGAATGTTTTCCCGAAACACGTAAGGTGATGCTGTTACGTTAATGTTGCAGTAAACCTCCTCAAACTTATCTGGAGTGCCGCCTGATTTCCTTATCTGGACCTGTATCACAGCTGGGACGCTGGTGGCACACGGAGGTTGTGGAACTGATTGGGGGGACACGGCATGGTGGGGTGAGTCTTGAGCGGTAATAATTCTACTGACTTTCTTGTGTTCCGCTTTTAACCTGATAGTATTATTTTAAAGCTTAAAGATGTAGTGCATCAGTAACAGTCTACTCTGTAAGTATGAATGTGAAGAAGCCTGCTTTTATTTCTTTTTTCATGTTTTTGCAAGATGTTTAAAAAATATGATTTTTTATTACAGCTGGATGGTTTCTAAATGCCCTTTGCAGCTGCCATTAACAACCAACCACAGAGCTATATTAATATAGTCAGATATATAGTTCCTGCATTATCTCAAATAAATCATTATTGCCAAAAAAATGCTAATTTGTTCTTGTAAATTCAATATGCCACTTTGAAATATTACAGAAATAACATATAGCAATTGACCAAATTTTTGCACTATAAAATTCTTTAACTATTATTTTTTTAACTCAATTTTCATTTATAAGATGAATTGTCCTGCTAAAAAGCAGCTTTGTCAAATGACGTTGCTTCCAGTGCAGCACTGTTTTTGTGAGATACTGGGTTAAAGGTAACATTGTTAAACTCCAGATCCCAATTAAGTAGGGATGCACCGAATCCAGGATTCGGTTCGGGATTCGGCCAGGATTCGGTCTTTTTCAGCAGGATTCGGATTCGGCCGAATCCTTCTGCCCGGGCCGAACCGAATCCGAATTTGCATATGCAAATTAAGGGTGGGGAGGGAAATCGCAGGACTTTTTGTCACAAAACAAGGAAATAAAATAATTTTCCCCTTCCCATCCCTAATTTGCATATGCAAATTAGGGTTCGGATTCAGTTCGGTATTCGGCCGAATCTTTCACAAAGGATTCGGGGGTTCGGCCGAATCCAAAATTGTGGATTCGGTGCATCACTACAATTAAGATTATTCCTTTATCCCATGTAAATGAAGGGCCATCATGGTTTGGCTCAGGGCAATACATGGATCAAGAAAGAGATTATGAAACATATAAGAAGGGAAACATGGAACAATACTGGGCTTACATGGTCAACTGTCTCCCATTCAAAAAAAAAAAAAAAAAATATATATATATATATATATACATATATATATATATATATACTGTAAATACTAAGGTAAATAAGTCCATCAGGTTAATTCCAATGTTGTGTTGAGCTAGAATAGATCATGAGTTAATTTATTTAGTTCATCTAAATCACAGTCCACAAAACCAGCCTAGAATGATGTCAGCTTGGCATCAGAGCTGAGAGATTGTCTTTTGCTGGAGGTGAAATGGGTTTGAAAGTCATTAAATGCTGATTCCTGGCAATGCTGAAACCTTTGAATTTCAGTAGAAATCCATGTGGCTTCTAAAATAGTGAATACACTTCCCCCTTGTTGTAAAACATAAGGATATGGAGTTTCCGGACCCTATACAAGCACAAGGTCAAAGGTTGAGTGCCTTTATAAAGGCCATGGAATTCCAAGGAGACAGGGGGTATTTTATTTATTAAAAGGGCAATTTTAAGTGACTCACGTGACAGAAATTGAATGCCCCCATGCAGTGTAATGGTGTAAATTTTTAAAATAAAAGGATATATAAAAAGCATCTATGGCAACATAGATACAACTTTAAGCCCAAAAAATGAGCCAAATTAAATACCAATCAGTTAAAAGCAAACAGCAACTGTAATTACAGTTCTGAACATTAACAGCAATAAAGGTAACAACCATTTAAAGTTTGCATTGTAAAACGATTGTCTTCCTAAGTTGTTCAGTTTACCTGGATGACCACAGTAAATATCATTTAGGAGTAGGCAGCAGTGTTGGAAGCCATCCTGGTATTGACTGTACTGAAGTGTCTGGCTGCTAGCAATGACTTTTAAGCCAAGAAAGCTTCAGGTTAAGCAGTTTTCCTTTAAATTTGTCACTTTCTGCTGTGTCTGCACTTCTCAGTCTCATGGTCAGGAAGCAGAGTATGAGAGGGCGGGGGTTATGTTACTGCTAATAGATTAGTTTGGAAAGTGCATCATATAATGCTGCACTGGATCCTGCCTAACCTCTTCTGATGTTTGACTGTTGAACATTTGACTTTTGAACCTGTGCCCTGCTCTAGGAAATAACACGTGTTAATAATTCAAGGGGGTTTTATATAATTAGCTAGACCCTACATTGCTCTATGGTGTTGCTACAGGTATCCTGCTGATGGGACTGTTTGTGAATCTAGCCATCTATCTAACAGCTTCCAGTAGTTCCACGTTTTGTGAAGTACCTAATCCAGTGAATTAGTACCTTGGTTAGTTTCCCAATCCTATTGAAGGGAATGTAGGGTCCAGAAATAAGGCCCAGATGGATAAAGTAAGTTTTCCACTTTTGGCTAATTATAAGCAGGCGGACTCAAGATGTGAGCTCCCCATTGAGTCATTATAGCTATATAATACACAAGAGTCACAAATATCCTGTACATGATATCCTTATACTGTAAACGGTGCTTAATGATGTCATTGGTTACAATCGGAGCTTAGTGATGTAATTTCTGTCACATGATTCACTGAAACTTGTGTATTATAATAAAAAATGTACCCCCTGTTGAAAAATAGAACCTTTTTTATATGGTCATGGAACATCTCTGTAACTTATAAAATCCTTATATTTTACAAGAGGGGGTACTTTATTCACTATATATATATATATATATATATATAGTGAATATATATATATATGTCCAAGAACATCCTGTAACATCCTGTAAGTAATAACAGGTGCTAGTGAAGTTATCAGTTACTAATGGTGCTTAGTAATGTAATTTGTCTCACCAAAACTTGGGTAATTGTTTTGGTCATGGAACTCATCTGTGACATAATAGCGTTACATTTTATAACAGGGAGCACATTATTCTATATGTATGTTATGGCATATTGGCATATTATGGCCTTAAATGTCAAGGAATGACAAAAGGTTGCTGGCAGTAATCATCTAGTGACTGGTGCTGCAAGTGCCTTTACTCTTCTACTTGTTAAAGGAACAGTAACACCAAAAAGTGAAAGTGTTTTAAAGTAATGAAAATATCATGTACTATTGCCCTGCACTGGTAAAACTGGTCTGTTTGCTTCATAAATAATACTATAGTTCATATAAACAAGCTGCTGTGTAGCAATGGCGGAAATTGAAAAAAGGCTATAAGGCACTGGATAAATAGTGGATAACAGATAACACCATTATGTTCTACAGAGCTGGTCTGCTATCTGCTGTGTAACCTGAGCCGTTTCTCTGCATTATATTTGTATTACTCTAAAACAATTCAATTTTTTGATGTTACTGTTCCTTTAAGTTTCTCCCCTTACTTTTTGCCTTTTGATGCCCTTATCTCCCATTATCACCCTTCTTTTCTCCACAGCTTTCATTCTACCATATCCCCACATCCCTTTGACAGTCAATTAAACCCCTCTGCTGCTTGGAGGTGTGCTTCATTTTACATCTACTCTATCAATAGGCAGGCTTCATATTACACCTCATACTCTGCAGACCTGGCTTCAGCTGTTTAGCGATTAGACAGGGGGCAACAGAGCAGGGTTTTAAGTGCTCAATACAGCTTACAGTTATTGCCCTATAATGTGTGGATGGTATTAGGCAGAATAAAGGAAACAGCATGCAGCAACGTAGTGTCTGAAGAGGAGGAGCCTGCAACCAAAAAAAATTAAAAATGTTCACCAAGTCCCTTATTCTGAAAATGAATAAAGGAAGTGAGAACCTGCTACCACTGTGCACTGGGATATAACCTGCTATTCCAGAAGGCCAATCTGGTGTTGTAACTGAATGTTTGGGGCAGATTTATCAAGAATACTTTTTTTATTATTGAATTCTAGCTTATTTAATAAAAAAACAGCCTGCAGGAAAGACACTGTTCAATTCAATGCGGCTAAAAATCTCTAATGTTTTAATAAACCTGGAAAATAAAGTTTTTAGAGACTATTTCCATTGATTTATACAACCTCATCAGCATTTACTCTTTGAGTTTTTTCTCCTTCATATATTATGATTATTCGAGGTTTCAGAAAGTATGCTCTTTTCTCTCTGTGAACTCAATTTTTGATAAGTCAGCCCCTTAGTCTCACATAGGAGCCAAAATGCGTCTTTATAAAAAGTGGCTGATTTATAAAAATGAATTGTTGGAATTAATCCTGGGCTAGGATCCATTCTAGTTCTTCTTATCAGAAGACTAGTTACTACTTGAAGGCCAAATTGAATCAGTTTATCTCCCTCCCCCTCTGTAGGCCTCCCTGAGAATTATAAATATCCCTGATATTGAACTAAGCATGAGGTTTAGATGCTTTTGATAGGGTGTAAATGTAAGGAAGATTGCAGATGAATGCAGGGTCAGGAGACACAGCTGTCAGAGATTTTCTGAGAATCCAGAGACAAGCCAAGGTCAAAGCAGGCAGTTATAAAATGGAACGTCAAATCATACTGTAGCATGCAGCAGGAAAATACAAATCAATAGGCCTCATTTATTAAGGCAAAATCGCACTCCTTGATGCTCAAATCACTTAGAAAATCTAATGCAAGGTGCAGAGCAAAGTCCAGTCCTTATTACCTACTTAGGTAGGAGCATACCAGGAAAAAACATGTGGTGCCCATCCAGTAGTAGCACAAGACACAGACAGTACCACATAAAGATAGAGGTGCAACCAGCCCTCTGTGATGGTGTTCTCAGCTCAATTTGTGGACAGGAAGGTGCAATGTAGCCAAGAAACATGGGGCTTAGTATATTAACCCTAATATGTTTTATCATGGGTACTATCCCTATAAAAACTCTAAAATATCAGTTTCAGTTAACATTAATACATTATTCTTCATTTTCATATTAATCACTGAATGTCTCATCAACACTAATCATTAGGCTCAATAATAAGCTATAATAATGGAGGCAACATGAACCAGTTTATGCCCCAGTAGGAGCCTATTATTTAAATATCTTCAGAGTCAAACATCAAAAGCCATTATCCAGCTAATCATTTTTCTTGTATTTGATTTGTTATTCAAATGACCATCACCTGCATAAATTATCAGGAGAATATACAGTATATATATATATATATATATATATACACCACTCGCAGTTCTCACCCACTCATCTCTTTCCATGGAGACCCTGATGAGAAAGTAACTTTGGTTCCATTCTCTGACACCCCATGTGTTTTTTCTATGGCGTTGATTTGGATTTTGTATAGGAATGCAGCTGGGCAGCAAATTTGTTATTGCGAGATCTACACAATACACTAATTATTCAGACTGTGATTTCTCTATGGTTTAGTGGCATGCTGTATAAAATTATTCAATATTCATCATTTATTTGTTTGTTTTATTCAATCTGCTCATAGACCCCTTCACTGCCAACAGAGCACTTGGGAAACAGCACATTTTTGCCTTTCCCTGAAGCAGAATAAATAATAAATACTTCTAATTCATTAGCCTAGTTTCATTTGGGATCAATTTAGCTCATAATTAATTCTTATTTTTTCAAAAGCCTACATGCTGTGTAGTTTTGGATTATGTCACAGCAGAGATGAGAAAAGCTGTATTTAAGAGGGTGGATCCAGACAGGGATGATTGCCTGTGCCTCCACCCATGTTAGGGCCCTACAGAGTAGCAGTTGTAGGTTGGATGGATATGAAACTTTTTACTATGCAACCGCTCAGCCAACCTTGTAGTAGCAGCAGAATTTGGGAAGGCCGTATGGGATAGCAAGTACTTTAACCAGTTCCTTGACTGCAGAATAAAAATATATATTTTACTTTAAGTGTAGTGCATTCAAAATACATGGCAATGTGATGCCGACAGTTGGAATTTGCTATTATTATTACAGGTATGGGATCTGTTATCTGAAAACCTATTATCCAGATAGACTCCATTTTATCCAAATAATAGAAATTTCAAAAAATTATTTAATTTTTCCATATAATAATAAAATAGTACCTTGTACTTGATCCAAACTAAGGTATACAGTAATTAATCCTTATTGGAACCAAAACCAGGGTTTATTTAATGTTTAAATGATTTTCTAGTAGACTTATGGTATGAAGATCCAAATTATGAAAAAATCTGTTATCCTGAAAATCCCAGGTCCTGAGCATTCTGGATAACAGGTCCCATACCTATACTATAAAAACTAAGGTCTTTCACTAGGTTAAATAATTTAGTTATTTCCAACAAAACCAAGACTTTATGTTGCTAAACTGCCTATCATGATGTGTGAGACAATATAGATGGGAACAGTAAGGCACAAGGTACACATAATGATTTCTCTTTGCTAACAGGCAGTGGAAATATTTCTGGCAATAAGTCGCTACTCGAAATAGATTTGCTGAGAGTAGGATTTTACTGATTATTCATAGTTCTGCTTTATCATTCTTTTATCGAATCACTGTTTAATTATGCAAAGCACCCATAATTTTTGCTAACTCACAATACATTTCTATATTATATACTTTCCAGCCACAATTATTTGTCCAAGTTAGTTTGAGGCTCATTGGGTGGATGCTAGCAACTGTAACTCAACAGCTGGTCTAGTATCTCATTGTAAGGTCTCATCCTGGTTGTCTAGTGGTTCCAAGGGGCCGGCTGGGACTCCCGCAGTCATAATCCATTTGCGCCAATGTGTACTGCTTCTATGGGTTGCATCGCTGTTTACTTCCAGGTTTATGCTAGCGGTACATGATGTCATTGTTCTGCGGCATGAAAATTCAAGTATTAAAAGGGGCTTCGGGCTGAAAATCATTGCCCATAGTTAGGTCTAATTTGATAGTTTCCTGGGTGCGATTTGTCTGTATTTATCCTGGTTTTGATCCCTGCCTCTCTGACTTCTGAACTCTGCCAATTCCGACCTTTTGCCTGACTGACTATTCTTGAACTCTGCCTGTACTGACCCCGGCCTGCCTGACCTTGGTTGAACTCCATCAGTACCAATTCCAGCATGCCTGACCACGCTTATTGTCTACTCCTCAAACTGTTGCCTTCTGTACTAAACATGAAATACGAATGTGCCCCTTTGCTTGTCCAGAACTCCTTGCTTTGCTCCTCTCATTTTAAGACCTGGCGGCATCTGAGTAGCTCAGGGCTCCTCCTGAAGCCAAAGGCGGCTGCTACAGGCAGAAAACTGAGCCGGGACCAAGAGCTTAGCATTAGATCTGGATTCAGGGTGCCGATCGTGACACTTATGTAGCCCCCCATTAATTATATTTATATGGCAACTCAACCCTCAAGAACTCCATAGGCTGCTTTGCATGACATCATATTGTTAAAATCCAGCCAGTTAACAATGTAGTTCTGTATATGATTTCATCAGTCCACTGCACAGACCACAAAACAAGGTCAAACTACTCAAGTTGTAATAAACCAGCAGCTCACTAGATGTGGATTGTTCAATGTAGTTCAACAACAAACAGATCCTATAGAACACCATGTCACCCCAAGTCCAGGCAGCCTAACTGACAAATCAGGCTCTACACAGCTCAGTGTGTCATAGTGTCAAATCACTCATATGTTGTAGGGCTGGTGGAGGGTTTGGGGGTAAATGTTTAAATGTGTGCTTGGGCAGCCATGTAGAATGAAGTCACTTAAAACTGCAGTGGTGTTGATAGACTATTGTGCAATTCCATCTGTGGGACTGAACTGTCATGATTAAGAATGTGACCTCTTTTTAGCATGTATGAAAAAAAATCAACTGATACCCCTGAGACATCTTATATGTACTTAGCCTTGTCCCTAAATAGCCCAAATTAAATTGGGAGCCCATTCACAGCTACTATGCCCGTGAGGAAGCCTGAAAGGGTGAAATGCACATTGGGCCGATTTTCTTGGGACTAATGAACTATTGTATCAGTGGTGATGGTCTATGTCCAGCCTGATCAGCATATTTAAATCTTGACATTTATAAAGTTGGGGGATTAGTTTTGGCCAGTTTTAAGCAGAAGGTACATTTATACTTTTGGTAGTGATATGGTCTTGTTATACATTTGTTAGAATAATACGGGCAATTGTGTGCCACCTTGGGCATATCTATTATGTACCTGGGTACTTAGAACTTTTCCCTTAAATATTGTGACTTCTGTGGTTGTCCATAATTCACCTTGTGTGGACTGTTTTAATATGTCTGTGTATTTTTATATGGGTTTTTTTGCATTAAGTTTTAATAAAGGTTCTTTATAAATCTTTTTGCTTTGTCCAGATGTAGTTCCACTAGTACAGTGGATTCTTCATTCACCTCTATTAGCTCATTATATAAACTGGAAGTGATAGAGGCTCACACTTCATACTGCCCCCTTCTGTTTCTCAATTTGAGCCGATCAGTGTTTCTCCTTTGCGGTCAGGGTTCTGTGCTGCTTTACATATAAGCAGCATTTCACTGGGAGATCAGCATCCTTATATATGGTTTAATGTTTATTTGTAATTATCTCCTCCAACACATCTATGTACATATATGTACAGTATACATATAAATGCAAAATTGCAAACTGGCCATGCAAGGTGAGAATTTAGTGTTCAATAAGAGGTAACCCAAGAGCATATTCTCGTCAGATATATTTCTCTAAAGTGACTTAGGTATTAAAGTAAATTTTCCCTAGAAATAGGTTATATATATTTTTATTTGAAATTTTTCCAGAACTCTGGAATCCTTTTTCTAAACTGATTTCCAAGGGTAAATATTCTGTATAATGATGTAGGGTGACCAGCTTCAGGCCATTAATCTGTTGGTGAACTACAACTCCCATCAACCCCAGCAGCCCACATCTTGGGAAACTTTACCACGGATCTAGTTTGCAAAGTCTGTCTCAGAAACTGCCTTTGCATTATGTTGATCAGATAGATGAGAAGCAACAAGATTGTCAATATTGATAATTAAACGGAAAATAAGAGCATGTTATCCTGCCTTATGTAACCTTGACAAGTCCTTTAAGGAAAGGCTGTTTTATAAATCAGTAAGAGAATATGCTTTGCTGTAACAGACAGAAAACGTCAGCAAAATGTTGGGCCAACACAGCTGTTAGGTCAGTAAATCACTGTTTAGTGTTCTTCATTGCCAAGTGAAGCTCTGCCAAAAAAGCCAAAAAATAAAGTGATTAAAACTTTTTCAGCAGGAAGCAGTTCATCACTGCCTATTAAATAGATTAGCTTTATTGTTTATGTACGCTCAGCCAGGCTGGTGGCATCTATGTCTCACTTCTGCTAAAGTCACATCATTGTTAAAAGTTTTTTGCCTTGGCAGCTTAGAGAGTGTTGCTCTCTTGCCTGTTTAAAGTCAGGTGCATGAAAAAAAAATTGGCATGCCTATTATTAGCTATTAGTGTAGGTGCACACAGAATGTATGCACAAAAACTATAGTAGTTTGTATGATTACATTTTAGAATAATTTCACCAATTTATTCATCTTTCCAAATACAGTCAAACCGTACCCCTGTTTTACATTTCTCCTGGATGTTATGTTTTTTTTTTAACAGAAAACCACTGATTTTACGTACTCCAATTGTATGTTTTTATGCGGGTACCCTGGAAAATGTAAAATTGAACGTTTAATGTTAATAATGCAAGCAAAATGACTTTCAGAAACTAAAATTCAATAAGGTGCATTTGCTGGTTTTGGCCAAGTGGTGGAAGCAATACCCCTTGGCACTTGTCCCTTGGTAATACTCGCTTTCTTGTCAGGAGTCCATAAATTTCTATGACGAGGTAGGACAGAAAGTGAGTAACACTAGTTAAAGTGCTTCTCACAACCCTTGGAAATGCTGCACATGCTGTATCACAAATAGAAGGAGCACAGCTTAAATGCAGACTTAAGGTCAAAGAGAAACATGTATCAGTAGTTAAGTTCTCATAAAATATGCTGGCTCTTAAATTCCATCCAATTACCACTCAGTAATGACATTCCCAGATGCCCCTAGAGAGTTTCCCACTGCATGTTGTGCTTCTTGGGACATACACCACAGGGGCCTCTTAGCAGCTGTTTATACGACTAAGTTTAACACGTGTTACAGTAAATGTTCCTTAATGTGGCCTATTTGTTCTGTCTTATACTGGGAAAAGTCTTGTCTTGAAGATGTGTTGACTGATTTCTAGTTGTTGCAGAATTATGTCATTTTTTGAAACAGGACAACAAATCTTTGTTAAGGTGGTGAGAACTGGGACTGGGCCATTACTGTGCTATTGACACGTGAGCCAGACTAATCATTTGAAATATAATGTATAAATGAGCATGGCTTCTTCAGTATAAAAATAATGCATTTTTGTTGCATGTGCCATATGTTTATCTATAATGATAATAATACATGAAGGCAAATTATTTTTATTTTTACTTGTAGTGCACATAATTTACATTTGTCTGTTTCACATACTGTTAAAACAAGTATTTATTCAGGGCTGCTTAAGGCACAACTGTGGCCTTGTTAGAGATCAGCTGACAAAGGGGCCCTGCTGCAAATCATTGTTGTTGTTTGGCTTGGCACAATTAAACACAAAGTAAATACCTGTTATGCATTCTACCCATGTGCTGGAGTTCGAAAATACACCCCTTGTTAGAGATCCCATTAATGGGTTTCCTCACCCACGCCCCCAAACAAATTTGTGCCATATTAACCTCACCCTTCTTAAAGGGATAATGACATGATATAGAAAAAGTTAAGGCAATGTCATCTACAACATTTTCTTTTTCTAAATCTGAGAATTTGTAGTAGTGCAGTCTTCAAGACCAAAGAATGAAGGCTTAGGAATTGGGCATGCTGATGTATATCAAAAGCTAAGGGGGTTATTTACTAAACGCTGAATGCAAAAATCCAGAAAAATTTTTGAATTTTTCGGAAGTATTAAACCCAGAGGATGGAAAAGTCAGAATCAGAAAATCCGGCATCTCAGACCTGTCGAGGTTGCATATAAGTCAATGGGAGATGTCCCAATTATTTTTTGATGTGAGCTGGGTTTCATGCAATACCCTGAAGTTTCGGGCAAGTGTAAAAAAAAAAAGAAATCTGATCTGAAAAATTCTGATATTTCGGGTGAAAAATCCGCAAAGTTAATTTTCGGGAAAATGTAAAAATAAATAAGAGTAAAAAACCCAAATAGATTTGATCGGAGTTTGTAGCAGAAAATGTTGAGATAAAATCGGACTTTGATAAATAACCCCCTAAGTGTTCTCAGGCCTCAAAGCTTGGACGACGGTAATGTGAAACCTCGTCAACCCCCGAATATCTTTGCTTGCTCTCTGAGAAAGGGGTTGAAGGGGAAGCTGATAAGCTGAACTGCAAAAAATATGTTCTGCTTTAAATAGAAGCAGAGCCAGTGAACTGACAGCTGCAGTTGTACCCACAGGGTGCCCCCACAATTACAGTTACTAATGCAATGGGATGTCCAATACCTAATGTAGCCACCAATTAAGCTTTTTTTTTTTTTAACATTTATTATAGAAGGTTGATGGTGGTAACCATATTAATATACTAGTGGTATTCAGGGCCATAGATCAAAGTAGATATTTGTCATGCTGCTATTGATTTACTTTTTATGTAAGCATGACAGTATAATATAATTATGTCATATATAATCAGGTTAATGTCACAATTTAGGCAGTACAGTCCTGATTCATGAACCCCAAACAGGATGAGAAAATGGACATGGTTTCTGGTAGGTGGGTCGGGAACATGGTCATAACTGTCTGTTGCCATGATTATTTACTCTCGATATTCTAATAGACCAATCAAACCTCACTTCTAGTTTGCTAGGGGCTTCTGCATAGGACAAACATGCACCATGTTATTACATATGTTCATTGATTAAATGTCAGGTCTATCAAAGCTCAAAGAAAGAAAATATAGATTGTGATGCCACTGGAGTTCCATATTAATGAAGAACAATTTTGCTTGAGCTTTAAAAGTGACACAGGCATCTCAGATGACATGAATTAGTGTGGGTGAGAGGCGCATGTGCGGAGTCCACTTTCATTGCTATGCAAACTTGGCTAAATAGATACATGCCAATTCCTGAGATTCTGCACAGAGACTCGGAAATTCTTGGCTCAGTATAGGAGATAACTAGAGATGTGCCAAATCCTAAGATTGTGTACAGAGGGATGTGATGAAGGAAATTACATTGCCACCTCAAACAAACAATACATTATTTTTAATAGAATGAACACAGTTGATTTCAATAACTTTCACTGAATGTTGCATTGAACAAACAGCCTTGGTTTTTGATACAGGTGTAGTTAAATGAACAGTGCTAATGCAGAGGAGATGTCTGACGACATGTTAGGGGGCAGCTAGTAGTGTGGCCTTGAGTCAAACTATTCACTTGGGCACATGATTCTCCAATTACACCATTGGTGGGCCTTAAGCAGAGATATTCAGGAGCAACAAATGCACACAGTGTGAAAATTGCTGCAAAAATAACACCTTCGTGTCCAGCCTCCAGCTGTTGTTTAACTTCAACTCTCCGCATCCACTTGACTAGGTTGATGGGAGTTTTTTTTAGCTTTTTATATAAGCCATTGGCAGGGCAACAACTATTTCACAATTTACACAATAGAGGTGCAGTCGTTCAACATAACAATCATCTAGTGCCACTGGATAGACATCAAACAAGCTCCCCCATATTATGCTGAATTTGGTCGAAGTACCATGTTTCTCATAGGTCAATTTAATTAAAAGTAATGTCTTATTGTCCATGTTGAGTTGATGGGAGTTTTAGTTCAATAACAGAAAGCTGCAGGTGCAGGATGGATTATAAATAAAGGCCCCTATTGAAGGTATTTAGGTCAAGCACCACCAGACAGTTCCGTGACTAGATATGAAGGCCAAATAGAAAAAGCTCTGAAAAGCTGGCTACCGTTTCAGACACGGATTTTGTTGGCCTGAAATCTGTGTATCGCAACCCTGAATATGTTTCACTGGTATTATATTACAAATATGTCTTAAACAGATTGTCATTCATATAATATTTTGTGCAGTCGTTAAAGTGTCAGTTTGCCATGAATCATAAACCTAAATAAGAGCATACATATGTACATTTTATTTCATTACAGCAGGTATTTACATTTTATTTTATTATGCAATAATTTTTTTTTGTTAAAGGAGAAGGAAAGCCATTTTGCACTTGGGGTGCCAAATGTTAGGCACCTCCAAGTGACTGTATTGACTTTCCTGAAACCCCAGGCCGGTGCTCCTATCAGCAGAAAACTGCACCGGCCCAGGGTTTTTCTAGCGAGCACCACGGATCGCTCTTCTTCTGGCTTCTTCTTTCTTCAAATTTCTCGGGGCAGACACATGCACAGTAGAATGAAATAGCCGACTTTTTAGTTAAAGTTCAGCTTTTCGCAGCCGCACGAATAAAGAAAGAATCCGGAAGAGGAGCGCTCCATGGTGCTCACTGGTATAACACTGGGCCAGTGCAGTTTTCTGCTGATAGTAGCCGCTTTCTTCGTGTGGCTGAGAAAAGCTGAACTTTAACTAAAAAGTCGGCTATTTCATGCTACTGTGCATGAGTCTGGCCCAGGAAGTTTGAAGAAAGAAGAAGCCAGAAGAGGAGCGATCTGTGGTGCTCGCTAGAAAAACCCTGGGCCAGTGCACTTTCAGGCAAGTAAATACATTCACTTGGGGGTGCCTAACATTTGACACCCCTAAGTGCTAAACGATTTCTTTCTCCTTTAAGAGTGTAATTCCCTTTTTATATGGAAATGTATAGCTGCCCATATTTTAAACTGAACTCCAGATCTACATTGCAGCATTTGTGCAAAGCATAAATTGCACCAAAAAGAGCTAACTGGAAATACTGTTGTCTTATGTATAGTATCATATTTAATAGCACGGCTTGGTTATCATGCTGCTCACTACAAGAATCCATTAACAATAAATATAGAGTGGGAACAGACCCTAAGAACTTAATAATGGACATGTAATCATGAAATTTCCACTATGCACTTGGTCTGTGTTAACCCGAGACACTTTCTGGGACAAGAATATTCCAGGGAAAGTGCCTTTAAATTAGGGACTGTTGGCAGGGTTGTTAGTGAGTTGTGAGTTTAATGGCCAGTAGTTAAAATGTGTTCCAGTAATTGTCAAAGGGACTTATGGGAGTCTATAAAACCACATATTTGTTTTTTTTGTAGTTGTGGTCAAAAGAGCAATAACAGACTTACATAAAACAACACTATCTTCATAATGGTTTGCCACACGGTTTTTACAGGGCCTATGCAGTTCAAAACTCCCTCTCCAAATTCAGACAAAATGATGCTAATAAAAAGCCAAAAAATACCAACCCCCAACTGTCACATCAAAGCCTTGTCTCTTATGTCATCAGTCCAGTCCCTAAGCGTCATCACCTGGCCCAACACCATCACCAAATCCCAGCAATGCGATCCGGATCACCCAGCCCTGTTCCAGTTATTCCCGCCCTGTCTATCCGTGCTCCTACATGATAACATCAGCTAGGAAAAGAGGTTGAATGGTTTATTTAGCAGTTATAAGCTATATTATTCTCTGCGTATGGTTTCAGCACTAATCTGTGCTGTGTTATGTAGAAGAGAGAAAGAAAAATACAACTAATACAATGACCACACTTTGTGCTCTATCAATAATTAAATCATGTCTCATACTGGTATCTCTGAAGGTAGGTAGGGTTTAAAACAATCCTAAATTTTTGATCTCATGGAGCCTCTGAATAGTTGAGGAGAAAGTAGTTGCTGCTTCATGATGGATGGCATAGTTAGAGACAATGGGAATTGAATATGCATTTTGGGGTAAACTATTATAGTTGAGGAGCCCCTTGTACTGAGAGGGAGGCACAGACTCAAAGTAACAAGCTAGGCACTCCCTATAATAAAGCTGAGAATGCTCATAAATCTTACAGTTTGTGGAGCTGAGTATTAAATCCCACTAGAGAACCAAACACCATCAATGGGCTGGCCACTAGGCTTGCAGCCAGGCAACTGTATATCACTCTGGTATTCACAGGATTGTGCTGCTACTGTATAACCCAATATACACCACTGGTGTTCTGGTCTGTAGTGGTGCAATATCAGCATTTATAGATCAGAATACAGAAGAAAACAGAATCTGTATCACTTGCATATAAAAATGTACTGTGAATATAGAACCAGCAGTCTTTACTATGAAGATAAAAAATGAAATTGAATATCTGGTGCTGTACGGGTGCTAGGTACAGATAGCGGATCTGTTATCCAGAATTCTCAGGACCTGGGGTTTTCTGGATAAGGGATCTTTCCATAAATTATATAAGCATTAAATAAACCCAATAGGCTGGTTTTGCTTAGTTTGGATCAAGTACAAGGTACGGTTTTAATATTACAGAGAAAAAAAAGAAATAATTTTTAAACATTATAATAAAATGTCTATGGGAGATGGCTTTTTCGTAATTTGGAGCTTTCCATATAAGGGATCCCATACCTGTATATCAATCTCCCCATGGCTTTATTGCCTCCTTTCGATTGCAGCTCTATAGAGATCAGGATTAAAAACATTTGTGGTTTCGTTATTTTCAATACTTTGGCTCATCTTTAAACATACTGGTAACGGTTACACTTGAATAATTGATAGAGTGTTAATGTGTGAACAAAGTGCAGCCTTTTCCCTTCTCCTTTTCCAATCTGTCATGATTTATAAATGAGATCTTCTTATCCGCATAAAAGAGCATGTGTCACAAGACACTTGGCAAGATTACTAATGTGTTACATGTAACAGGCATGGTGTGCCGTGTTCCTGCTAAAATGTACACAGCTGAAGCTTGAAAAGGTCTTGATATAGATAAGAAAGTGTAATAGAGGCAGAACAAGTACAACCACAGTGCTTTTAACTTTTGTTACATTGTAAAAAAAGGGGGTCTTTTATGAGATACAGAACTGCAAAATATCGATGTATGAATGCTTAGCTTTATTTATAGCGTGCTGTATGTATGTATGTATTTATAAATGTTTTAACCAAAAATGTGAAAGCAGTAACCCTATTTGGAATGGGTTGGGGAGGTTGTATATGTTGTTTGATTTATTTGAGGGACCCCTGCCAAACTATTTGTGCTATAGATTAAAAGGCCTATTTTTTACCAGTCACATTTCAGTGGTTTTAGAATGTCATGAAATTTATTAAAAGATACAAATTTAAAATAACACTGAAAGAAAAAATCTCTAAGGGGCAGATTTATCAAGGGTCGAAGTGAATTCGAGGGAATTTTCGAAGTTCAAAGTAATTTTTTGAATACTTTAACCATCCATGACTACGACTTCGAATTTACTTAGAATTCGATTCAAAGTAAAAATTGTTCGGTTATTCGACCATTCGATACTCAAAGTACTGTCTCTTTAAAAAAACTTCGGCTTAAATACTTAGCCAAATTAAACCTGCCGAAGAGCTATATGTTAGCCTATGGGGACTGTCTACAACCATTTTCTAAGTCTTTACACATCGAAGTAAAATCGTTCGATTGTACGATTTTAGCGTATGATCGAACGTTTTTACTTCGATCGTACTATGGCCAAATTCAGTGAAAAATACTTTGATTTCGATATTCGTAGTATTTCTTTTCGATGCTCGAATTTTGAAGTATTTTACACTTCGTAATTCGACCCTTGATAAATCTGCCCCTAAAAGTCTGCATTGATTAACAACAGTCCAATAGGATCAGCACAGCTTCCAATTGACATCTATAAGAACTCAACAACTTTTACCTGGCAAATTATTGTACTAGAGTTTTTTGTGGTTTTTACACTTAATACATCTCAAATTTTTAGAGTTTTTAAGAAAAATAGGAAAATTCAGTTGTTAGTAAATCAGCCCTTGCACTCTCATCAGGGGAAGAGATTTCATTGATATTATTAGCAAGTTTTTATGTGAAATGTTTGTGAAAACACAAAAAATGGCTTAAAGTTGTGCCAAGGCTGTATCACAATGATACATTTATTCTACATAATACGACAATAAAAAGTAGCAGAAGCAAAACCTCTTTTCTCATCCACAGTAACCATTTCTAAAGGGAAAAAAATGTCCATTGTTCCCTCTTCCTGGAAACAAGGTGGCAATAAAACAAAATATAAATGAACTATAATAAAGCATTTCTCTCTTACAAACCAGTGTACTTTTTGTAAATTACTGTCATTTAGTCATTCTTTGGAGAATTCAGATTTTTGATTGTAGAGTGCACAAAAATATGAATTCATGTGAAGTCTTGCTTAGTCTAAGGGAGCTGCGGTGTTCCTAACTCTTGTTGCTTTAATGAGACGAGCAAGTAAAGCTGTATTTATGGAACCATTTCTTACCTTAACGCCATTTAAATGTAATAGCTGCTTAAAATAGTAGAAATTTTCTGTTCTGTTTTTTTATCAGGCAGGCGACTCTTTTTATTTTATTTTTTTTCAGTTGCTCAGTATAACAAAGAAACCTGTAACAGCCATATGCTGTATATACAGTAATTTTTCTGAGTGATGGAAGAAAAAATGTCTCAGTCAGAAGCAGCATTATATGATGTTTCATATCTAACACACTTTACTTGATACAGGCAAGTAAGTCAAAGCTCTTCAACTTGGTCTCCCTAGGGGGCAGATTTACTAAAGGGCAAATTGTCGTCAGCGACCGCTTCGCACACATCGCACCACTTCGCCAGGTGCAAAGTGGACGTCTTTATTATTAATGTTGGTGCAAATGCTTAAAGTTCCCACTTTATCTTACAAATGTCCAGGGAACCTTAATAAAGACAATACAGTTAATATAATGCCCTACACATGAGCCCACTGTAAAATGAATGTTCCATATGTTATGAAATGTCTGGAGAAAACCGGTTACTCAAACAAAGTTTATGTGAGAACTTTTGCAGGCAATTCCGCTTCAGAAAAGTCGCCAGCGTTTTTGGAACTTTAATGCATTTTCAGCACACAGGAGATGATGTAAGTGACAGAAGATTGAGGAAGATCTAGCTAATTTTTAGCACTTTGCCTGGACTGAGGCGGTGAAGTCAACTTTGGCGTAAGAGGCAACTTTCAGTAAAATCCGCACTTTCGTGAATTTGAGTAGCGCCCATTTGCCGGGGTGAAAATACGCCTGGCAATAGGGCCTAAGACTGCACTAACGACTGTCTGGTTTGCTAGCAAATTGGCGCTTGCACCTGTTAGTGAATTGGTGATGTCCCTGCGGGTGGCAACACTAGCAAATTGTCACAAGCATTTGCCACTTCACTCTTTAGTTAATCTACCCCTTGAACCTCTGGAAGACTTATCCATGTCATGCTCCAGCACTTACCTATACATTGAGTCTTCTAGAGAGTACATTTTTATTGTTCTTAATATATTTATCACATATCTCTCTATTCAGACCTTCTTTTTTATGGCTGACACAGTAGCTAACTGATCCCTAGGGGCATATTGAGCAGTATTTTTGCTTGATAAAAATGTACAATTTTTTTTAACCCAGTTAATAAGGGATAGATATATGTGTAAACCTTTCCTAGCAATATCTTTTTAGGATTCCACACCATAATATGTGCCTTCCCAGGAATCGTCCCCTGTATTGGTGGGAAAGACAGGTAAACGTGGTACATGATTGCACTATGAATTTACCTAATGGGTATTGGGAATTTACCTATAGGAATAACACAGCTAAATTAATCTGTACACAGGGGCACACATGGGTCCTAGCTGGCTGACTAAATAGTGAGTGCTTCTCTAAACACTTTTGTAATTTACACTAACTATTTTTAGTGACCTTTGGGGATCCTAACTGACCTTGCACCACCTGTATGGTCAGTTAACCATCTGACTGTCAAAGACAGCTGTTGAGCCAAACCCTATTATTAGCATTTAAATTAAACAGAAAATTAGTGTAAATTTGTGTAAGTTCTCAGAGAAGCAATCAAAGTTTTACATCAACCATTTTGTTTGGAGGTAGAGCTTTAGTTTTTCTTGAAACAGTTTTGGTAAAAGAGTTTAGTAAATTGTTATACAGATTGCATAAAGTATAACAATATGAAATTATTGCCAGTAAGAAATATGGAGAAAAACAAACTTTAATGATGTTTAAAAAATGACCAATTTATGAATTTGCAGGTTTACATATATGTATGAATTTCAGCCTTACACTGTGGTACATATATATATATATATATATATATATATATATATATATATTATACAGTATATATATATATATATATATATATATATATATATATATTGCACATTTTTTTATAATGCTGTAATTTTTTCTCATGTTGACAGTATAAAATATAAAATGGTGTGAAGATTTTACTAGGAAAGTCACCTCCATGCAGAATCTTGGATATCAAACCACAGTGGTATTTCAACAGTTAATGCATTTTTCTTTTTTAACATAAAATAGAGGGACTTTTCTGCTTGCTGTGTCTCCAACCCCTCAAGAGATGTGGCAACCGCAATGGATCATGTTCATGTTTGTAGAGAGAGAATCCATGGAGGATATATGATGATAAATTACAGGTGCATACTTTGCTGTTCCTGCCATAGTGATTGGCTACAGGCTTGTTGCAGAAGGGAGGGCTTTGGAAGCAGATAGTGTTGTATTCCTGGGCTGAAGAATCTGATTGAAGTGAAGGAAGAATTGAACGTTATTTGTGTAGAGTGTGGTGCATTAGTATGGCTGATTTGTGAGGAATCAATTCCTTTTGAATCTTTTGTCTAAGGAATACTAAAATGTAAAAGGAAGCAACCAACAAACCAAAAGTGTAAGGTTCATCAGCCAAGAGAATGCTTATTACATGCAAACAGGATAAAAAGTGGCCATGTATTCACTTAGCAGTGTAAAAAAAAAATCTAAATACTCAAAATTACAAAATTTATTGAGAATGACATATCCCAAATTCTGCAAAAAAAAATAAATAAAAGACAATTACACTAGGATGCCATAATGAATTTCCCTGTGGAACATAGCAGGAATGTTAGGAATCAGCAAGTAGCTTTATCATACCTGGGCCTGCCCTTCAGACAGCTTACAATAAAGCATCAATAAATGTTGTCGTTCCACTATATTTATTGCTCTCTACATGCTGACTCACATCATGAGCCAAAATCAGAAACGAAGTAACAAGTCCACCTAGTGGTAAATTTAATTACATGCTATAGGTTTACAGATTAAAATTATAACTATAAGGTGTGTGTGTGTGTATATATATATAAATATATACACACACACACACAATACATATATACACACCTTATAGTTATAATTTTAATCTGTAAAGCTATAGCATATAATTAAATTTACCACTAGGTGGACTTGTTGCTTCGTTTCTGATTTTGGCTCATGATGTGAGTCAGTATATATATATATATATATATATATATATATATATATATATATATATATATAATCCTTGAAATAGGTCCTAATGGGGACCTAAACGTCAGGCATTGATACTATGCAACAATAAACAATTGAGTTTTTATAACAGGGAGTGCTGATCTGAAGATAATTGGTGTATACAAAATTACCGTGCACCCCTCCCTTTGCTGTTAGTCTTGGAGTGCGGATACTCATTTGGAAGTATATATATATATACTGAGGGAAAAGCATCTTGAGAAAGGTTCTAAACTCCGAACCGAAACGTTGATGCAATGTATATTTAATGATTTCCTAATAAAGTAACGTTTGTATTAACATCGGTGTGCGTGTAACCACTGGATTCCTGGATTTCACGATCTATACACAGCACCCGGGATCAGCATTTTAACGACGAGTGCGGACCTTAATGGTGGATATATATATATATATATATATATATTACTTAAATAAAATTCAGAGCTCCAGGCTGATTAGTTCAGATTGGTCCTCGTGTTTTATTCCTTATGGTTTTTAAATTATTTATTATTCAGCAGTTCTGTTTGTAATTGCAACTGCTATCTGGTTGCTAGCTTCGAATTTACTCTAACAACCAGGCAGTGGTTTGAATGACAGAATGGAATATGAATAGAAAGTAACAATAGCAATGCAATTGTTGCACAGAGCAATACGACCCTTATTTGAAAGCTATTTTAAATAACCATGAAAAATAAATGAAGACCATTTGAAAAGTTGCTAAGAATAGGCATTCATATGACAGTTTGTGTACAAGATAAATTATACAGTACAACCAATACCCAAAAATACCTATAGATTATTCATGATTAAAGAAAAAAAACAAAAAAAAACTGCTTATTTGCAGAAAACTCTTTAAGCCCTAGGGGCTAATGCAGTCCTACTCATAAATCCAAAAAGCTTCTTTACGTAAAAGCATTTGATCAATTGGTTTTATGGATTATAATTTATGGCTTGGGCACTATGTGTGGGAAATTTGTATGTCCCCCGTGTCTGCGTGGTTCTCTCAATAATGGCCCTACTGTGTGTCAATGTCATAGGGACCTTAGATTGTAAGCTCCACCGGGGCAGGGACTGATGGGAGGCATGTACTGTATCATTTCTGTTCAGTGCTGTAGAAATGTGTAGTCACTATATAAATGATAGATAATAAATAACAAAAATAACAAAACATAATAAGCCGTCGCTTAATAAGTTAACTGCTATCCACATTACCACAAGAAAAACCTAAACATTCTAGTTTGCTTACTTTACAATTGTAAATCCAAGAAGAAAACATATCAGCTGATTGTTAGCATGAATAAAGAACATTCTGACAGCACATTTAAACCTCCATTCCCTGTGAGATCCCACTTCAGATAAAATGACTTGGGAACCGTACATAGTGTCCATCATCTTTACTCTCAATGGAGTGATTTACCACAAATCAGCTTCAAGCTGCTTGCTTGTCTACTGGCTATAGTCAGTGTATATGTTAAATCAGTTCAGGCAGGACAAACCCATAGGAATATGTTTCCTCTTAATATAACAGTGCAAAATGGTATTTGTCTTCATTTGAGTCAACAACAGAAATTAAAGGCTGAGCAATAATTACTTTTATGGATTATCTCTAACTGGTGGGCTGGGTCTATAGAGATATGGTTGGGAGAAGATGTTTGTGCCCTATCCAGGTCTGTGGAAGGTAGGAATTCTCTACTATACACCTAATTTTTTAAACGGGAGGAGGAAGGGGGTTGATAGAACCTTTTGCACTCCACTCAGAGGAGGAAGGTGCAAGGAGCCTGAGGTTGAGTATGCCTCCAAACTGCAGAACCCAAGGTGAAGTACACTTCAATTAAAGTTGGGGTAGAGGGACCCAAGGAACAAGGACTAACTAGAATATGGGTTATCTTGTGTTATGTATTACTCTAGAAGTGAAAATTAGGCATAGTGCAACATAAAGAAGTACTTGGAGGCTCCACTGAGGAGAACAGAATTGGTAGTACCCATAACCAATCATTATAGGGGCTCAAGTAAATAGGCTTAGGATAGAGCGGATTGCCTTTGAGCACCACCATGTAGGTCTTCTACCCTTAGAACCTGGGTAAGTGGTACTGCTGACTCTATCTGCTACCCAACCTGTGTCTGTAACATCTGAGAAGCTGTTTACCATCTGTTTGTCAAAAAGCAAGTAAAACTCTTTATTCTAAAAAATATTAGTGCTCACGTTATAGCACTTTAACTTGCCAAATCAGACCAATTTATCAAAACGATGCCAAACAATGTATAAAACTGTATAATATGTATTTCTTAGTCTTTTAGCATATAAAGGGCCAGAGTCAATTCTTTGAGAAAAAGTTATCTCATGGTTTATCAAATGAAAATCAATTAGAGGAGACAAAACTTTTCTCCAAATTCAGTTTTTCCCATAGACTTCAATAAAGTTTTCGCATGATAAACCATGAGGTATGTTTTGAATTGCATCTCAGTCCATGACATTTCACGTGACAAACCCTTTTCCAATTGTATTATATCTGGCCCATAATGTGGTACAAAACTGGTGCAAACCAAATGTCGTATGCAGGCTGCAGTAATTTATAGAGAGGCAATTTTGCACATTTTCCTCACTTTTCTTGTAAGAACTGCCTTCTCTAACATTTGAACGGAGACTATTTTAATACTAATAGGCTCCACTTGGGTTTAAATTGTTTCCACTTCCAAGAAAGAAATTACAGAAAGCACCCACGCTCTAGTGAAAGTCCCCTAAATACAAATTTCTCCCACATGAAAGAAAAGGCAGAAAGTTTGTGCCGGTGCAGTAGCCCATTGCAACCAATAAAATGTTTGCTTTTAAACAGGTGACCAGCTGCTACCTGCTGATTGGTTGCTATAACTCATTAGACCTGTAGCAAATGTTACCCTTTATATTACATAAAACTCTTACACATCATAGACCATTTTCTAAAGTAGTAAAGTAATGCCTTATCAAGCAAATGAAGAAGGCAATGGCTATGAACGTTAGAATCGATCTTTTATGATCATGTTAATTGGGAGATGGAGTTTCCACTTCATTGGGTAACTCCTTCATTGGGATGAATGCCAGAAATGGATTGATTATTTAAGACAGAGCATTTAGCTGCCAGACATCTCTGGAGAACAAGGTGTTAATTAGTGTCTCTACATGGGAAGCTAGCCTGCGCATATTGCATCTGTTTCTGTGCAACTTGCATGCTACTTAAGCATCTGTCCCCAGTTGATTAACTATCCTGCCAAGTTCGAACAGATGGTACTCAAGGGACTCGCTCTGAATGTGCTCCCGTGTCGTAGGATCCTCAGGGTTCCTAATGAGACGGCATCAGTTTTTTTATGCTACGTAATTCAAAGATGTATAGCATTATGGAAATGTAGATGCAGCCATAGCCTTGTATCACTGGAATATCATCTATAATCTGAAGTGCTGCAGGTATGGTATCCAGTTACCAGCATCCTCATCTAGTCCCAGGTCCTGAATCCCAACATTGGCCATTTTCTACTTATTAAACCCCCTTGTGTCCTGTCAAATGTATTAATTATACAGGACATGTTAACACAGGATATGAGGTCAGAAGGGAGGTCTCTCTGCACATTGCATTTTTTTTGCTTAAATAAAAATATTGACATGTATACCTAGGTTGTCCAGCTCATAGTGTAAGAAAACCCTGCACAATGAAAATATTTATTTGAAGGATAATGTTTATAAATTAGGAATTAACTTTTTTGGCAGTCACTGAGAAAAACATGGGGTAGCACCAGAACCAGTATCTAATTTTCATATGAATAGCTCTTTAAAGTCAATTTTGGCCATGATGAACTGATGGGACGCATTGCAGGAATAGATTTAGTAATAACAATTATGTTGGGTGTGCTGAGATCAACCCCATATTTCATTAGTCTTTTATTTAATTGTTTGCTTGCCGACAAAACACCTGGGTCCCAGAGATGTCAAACACCATTCACAGATGCCTCTTAAAAAGTGTTCCATTCTCAAGGTTGATGACTTTTGCATCTACTGAATGTGGAGGGAATATATACAACTGCTGTAAATTTACTTTGAAGATGTCCATAAAGGTTCATTCTTCCAAATGTTTTGGCAATGCTAGGCCATCCAAAGATAGTGGAAGGAGATGTGGTATTTCTTTAAACCTGGAGCATCTTGCTTTACGTAGTCTGAAGTTGTAGGGCATTGCAGAGAACCTACCTCTCAAAATACATGAGAGGTTTCTCTTACTATAGCTATTATATGTTGCCATAAACACAATTTTATTACACTAGAAGAACAAGCAAATTTCTACAATTCTGTTAATAAATCCAACTCAATATGGTTTAAAACACTGGCTTTAGATGACACAATAATGAGGGGATGTTTTGTGTAATAAAGACAAATTAGTGTAAAATTGACCCTATGCAATTATATATATATCTTTACATAATGACCTCCACTTTATTTATTTATTTTTTTGCCTCAGCCCTCTGCCAACACCCCTCCCCCAAGTGCATGCATCTATATGACACTGGCAATAAATGTTGCAGAAGATTTACTACCAAGACAAATCTGGGTCATTGTAAATGTTTATTATGTTTGTTATACAAAATTCAATTAAACTGATTTGAAAAAAAAATCCAATCAGCAAATAGTTTTGTCTGGCCAACTGCACGGGGACTAATGAAAGCTAAATTTCAATTTGTTGCTGTAGGTTACTTCTTCTGACACCTGTTTTGTGCCTCCCCCCTCCTGTTTTACTTGTTATTCACTCACCTTGGGGAACACAGTTGCTTTATACATATACTGTAAATGGGCCATGGATACAGTTAGGAGTTGTGTTGAAAGACATATATTGGGTATATACTGTATGTAAACATCCCTTGGGCTGTCATTTTAATTGCTTCTATTAAGCTATTCTCTATAGATAACCAGAGGAAAATCCCAATTTTCCTAGTCACTGGGGATACTGTTTTATTGCAGACTATGGAGAATACCTCTGCTAAGCTATTTAGTAGCTCCCACCCATATGTATTTGCAGATCAGGATTTGTGAACTAAATATCCCATTATTAATGCCCTGCTTATTAATGTAGTGGCCCCGTGGGTATAATTTAGCATGGATACCCTAGCACTGGGATATTGAAATCAATTTGGTTCTTTTATTAGGTTGTTTTTCTTGGTTTATAAAGACAATATTGGCAGTGAATACAAAATATTTAGAGAACATTCAAAATGCAGGAAAACACTCACATTTTTTTAATCATGGGGATCTATTGCATTTTGCTCTTGTATTAAAGGAACTGTTCAGTGTAAAAATAAAAACTGTGTACATAGATAGACTGTGCAAAATAAAAAATGTTTCTAATATAGTTAGTTAGCCAAAAACGTAATGTATAAAGGCTGGAGTGATTTGATGTATAACATGTCAGTCAGAACACTACTTCCTGCTTTTCAGCTCTCTTGGTTTACCCTGGTTACCAGGCAGTAACCAATCAGAGACTTGGGGGGGGGCACATGGGTCATATCTGTTGCTTTTGAATCTGAGCTGAATGCTGAGGATCAATTACAAACTCACTGAACAGAAATGTACCATGTGGCTCCCCTTCAAGTCGCTGACTAACTCAGAGTTATAGAGCTGAAAAGCAGGAAGTTGGATTCTGGCTGTTTTATTAGACATCTGTTCACTCCAGCCTTTATATATTACATTTTATTTTCACACTGAACTGTTCCTTTAATACCTTGCTTGTTAAGAGTCCCTTGAGGAATTATTCCCCCTGTAATCAAACAGTGCTGGGTGTTATCACTGGTATGTAGGGCAAATAACATTGGTGTTCTACTAAGAAGAGCTAATTAAATTCCAAAAATTACATCAGCAGGTTACAAGAGCCCTAGCGTTAACTTGCTTTGCCTAGAACAACTTATTTTTTAAACTTTTCTGACATACAAATATTCCAAAAGTACACGACTTTTACCAATCAACTAGTCTTTTGTGAGCTGATAATGACTCTTACTGTATATCTCCCTTACAAATCAAGTACAGGGGAAGAACTGTTTCAATTAGAATTAGAATTCAATAGAATTATAGATCCAACAACCCCATGGCATCAAAGTACAATGCATATTTTTAGAATGATACAACTAAAAAGAATTAGCTCCAGTGCATTATGGCTGATTACTGTTAATGGGCAAAAAGCCTTTAGGTTCCTTTTCTAGATTTTAATAATGGAGTTTTGATTGAATAATCCACAAGACATTCATTTTTCCTGTTCAACTTCTAGATATAGATAGCTGACCCTTGTTTTATGGCTATCCAGCTCAGCCACAATTTCTTCATGGTTGTTACTGTAAAAGGTAGTACTATAGCTTCTGGGAAATTTTGGTTTAAGATAAGGATTTACTTATTTGTGATACTTTATTAATATAGTGCCTACACGCTACATAGACTGTTTATCACTCACATCAGTTCATGCCTCAGTGGAGCTTACAAAATAATGATCGCTAAGAACAGTGCTGTCCAACTTTTGTGGTACCGAGGGTCGGCATTTTTTTGGTCTACATGGTGGAGGGCCGATAATGGAATCCAGTGTTGACCACTCCCTTTTAGACCACACCCACTTTAAACCACAACCGTGTCCACATTGTAGCACACCAAAAAACCAAATGGTTGGTGCTCAATGCAGTGAAAAAAGTTGTCATATTAAGACATACGTTTAAACCTCATAAAAGTCTGCCTGCTGTGACTGCTTACATTGTGTAAGGTTTAAAACTTATCAGTACTGAGATAAATGAGATAACAAATTCAGACTGTAAAATCCTGCATTGTTCACACATGTAATCCCCCTGCATTGTTCACAGCTGTAAAGCCATGCAGGCCTGGACTGAGATTCAAAATAGACCCTGGCATTTCCGGTACACAGAGGCCCAAACAGGCCACACAGCAGCCCAAACAGCCTCCCACCAGCCCAATATATAGTGACTGTCTATGGCAACTTACAGCAGCCCCTCTGGCATTTGCCAGAACCCACAGATTGCCAGTCCGGGCCTGAAGCCATGTACTGTTCACACCCCAGACCGAAACTGCTGACATTGTTCACCTGTTCACAACGCATACAAACTGCTGGAGGGGCACCAGTATTGAGTCAATTGTAGCACAGTATGATCTGTTCATCTTAGAGTGGCCCTGATCAGCTTTCCTGTCTCCTGCTGTATTCTGTAGTGATGAGTGAAATTTTTACAGAGTTTTGCGGCAAAAATGAAGCCCATAGACTCCTATGGTTGAAAAAAATGTTGTCGCTGATTTTGCCATTTCGCTAATTTTAGGCAAAGCGAAACAGGTCAGATTCTGCCTGCCCTATGCTCCCTGTGTGTGCCATACTCTGCCTTCCCTATGCTCCCTGTGTTTAAAGTGGGTGTGATTTCAAAAGGGGAGTGGTCAACACTGACTTCCATTATCACCATGGAGACCAGGAAAAGTCAGGCCCTCTGTACCACAGAAGTTGGACATCACCAGCTTAGAACACATTTCTTTAGAGACTCCAAGGGCCTGGACACATGGGGTGCAGAATAAGGCATTTTTGAATGATTAACAAGGATTGCTGCATGTAATGTGTATTACATATGGCCATTCCAAGAAATGAGAAGGGGCGGGTATTGTTGGGTGCTTCATTGCCCGCAGGAAAGGCAATTTCCACCAGGTGATAAAGCTTCCCGTGTGTTAGCACCTTGCCTTCATCTAGGTTAGCAGTCTTAGATCACTACCATCTGCTAATTGCAATACTCTGTGCAACTTTGGAGACTCCTCATCTTCACCTCCCCACACCATGTGTCTCATAACTCCTACTCATTTTTTATTTCCCTTCCTAGCCATATTGGCTGATTTTTTTAATATAGGATTGTCTCCTATTTTACTTTCATAGATCAAGTGAAAAAACAACAAACAATTATTATTTCCAGCACATCCAAACCAAAGCAACACTAGCTACGAAAGTTACAGTGTCTTAAGGAATCTTGTTTTGCAAGATTTGTGATATGGTCTTTAATCTCAGATTTCACATTGAGCCAGTAACAATATATAAAAACAAAAGGAACAATTTAAAAATCATTATGAAGTAAAACACATTTACTAACAATAGTTATGTACCGTATGGGATGTAATTTTAGCAATAGATTTTGGGATGACGCCATTTACTACATTTCCTACCAACATTGTTTACAAGTATCCTTATCTATTTAAAAATACCCTTGAATCTATTGCAGGACAAGGCTAAAGAGGACATACGGTATTTTGACAAGAACAAAATAGTAAAAAAATAGTAATCCTTTAATAGTCTCTATCCTTATTTTAATTTCTGTCCTCCATAGAAATATAGCTGATAGTAGATTTCATTAGAGTACCGAAAGCTAGTATATGAAGTTAAGATCTTATTGGATGACATGGGTAACTGCAGTTACCTTTAGCTGCTTACCTGCTGTAGGTCATAAAATCCATGATGCCGGTTGTCAAGGACAACGTAATCAAATTGCCATGTATTGATCAAGGTTTTATAATTTTTAATTTAAATTAATGTAAATGTAATACCAAATATTATTTTACTAAAATAGTTATCTGATGCTTTTTTACAAATTTACTGATGCCACAGAAGCAAAATGTTTTTTTTTTAGATTTCCATATTGATTGCAAAATAAAAGTGATGCTATCATTGGCATGAAGCAATTAGCTTAGACAATTGAAACAAAAATTACCAGAAAATAAAGAGCCCTAATGGAAGACAGGATATAATTGGAAATGCTTCACTTGTTCTCTGCACTAGACATACAAATGGATCACTCATCACTCATCTGCTTCTGCAAGTGAAGGGCTTCATAAATCTAGCTTCTGTGATCCGGAACACATTTTTTCCAATAAAAGGCCATGTTAATAGACACCCATATACATAAGTGGTACCCTAACACACCACGGGCAGTACATTGGGAACAGATTTAGGAGGAGTTGTATGGGTCTATAACATGCTTTATGGTGAGAGTTGGTTGTATGGGCTGGGGGTTTGGGCAGCTCTAGTCTGGCTTTGGGCTTTAGAAATAAGGAGAAGGCTAAATTTGGAGGGTGGTCTAGCCTGGAATGTGATCAACAAGGCCTAGGCATCCAATGGCCGTCTGCAACTCCAAACATCCCACCAACTACCAAAAGACCACAGGATTTTCATTTCTGCTTTAAAGGAAAATTATACTCCCAAAATAAATACTTAAGCAACAGAGATTTTATATCAAATTAAGTGGCATATTAAAGAATCTTACCAAACTGGTATATATATATGTATGTAAATATTGCCCTTTTACATCTCTTGCTTTGAGCCACCATTTCGTGATGGTCTCTGTGCTGCCTCAGAGATCACCTGACCAGAAAAACTGCAACTCTGTAACAGGAAGAAGTGTAGGAAGCAAAAGACACAACTCTGTCTGTTAATTGGCTCATGTGACCTAACATGTATGGTTTGTTTGTGTGCACCATGAATCCTACTATCCCAGCAAGCAGCCCTTATTTTTTAAAATGGAAACTTTTTATTTAGGATTACCCAATGGCACATACTACTAAAAAAGTATATTATTATGAAAATTGTTTATTTACATGAAGCAGGGTTTCACATATGAGCTGTTTTATGCAATATATTTTTTATAGAGACCTACATTGTTTGGGGGTATAGTTTTCCTTTAAATCTTTTTCCTTTTCCTCCATGGTGGCCTTAGGGTTACAGTATGGCATGTTACAGCTGTTACTTTCACTGCATGTTTAAATTTTCCACATGTCAGCTAAACTTCCCAGCTTGCTCAAACCCAAAATAGTGTCTGAAGTGTAGATGGACTGCTAAGGTTTCTTTCTGGTAAAGGGAACACTACTTATAAGGCAGGATTTTCTTTTCAGTAGCCATTAATAATCTTAATTCTGGTTTCTGAGATGTTCAGGGCAAGATGACAGGGGGATATCTAGTGATAGTTAATAATTAGCAGTTGGAGACTGGGATATAGTGTATATTGTGATATTCAGACCTGGTAATTAGTAAAAAAAGATGTAGATGCTATGAAAGGAAGGGGTAGAAGACACACTTGATAAAAGTGCTTGGGTGGCAAGTAGACAGCATGAAGAAATGTCCTTGTAGGAAGAGACAATATTAATAAAAATAAAAACATAGAGAAATAAATGTATGCATGGAGGTCTACCAGATCAGTTGGCATTAAAAAACATTAGAAGCAGTAAAAAAGTAGAGAGGGGCTTATACGCTGCTTTCTGCTGGATGGCAGTGATGGACAAAATGTCCCTTGTGCTATTATTGTAAAACCTACCGCTTCTCTGCCTGCGCTCCTCTTCAGAAACGGTGACAGGCCGACAATCCATCATGCGTCGCTCAATTTCTCCTCCCTGCCTTCTATAGGCGATAGCCAGGGAGGAGAAATTGAGCGCCGCACGATAGAACATCACTCTGTCGCCGTTTCTGAAGAGTGAGCGCAAGCAGAGAATCGGTAAGTAATTTCTTAATAAAGACTAAATGATTAATAAAGATAAATTTCCATTAAGTATTAAAAATAATGTACATTTTTTTTTAATGTTACTGGTCTTTTAAAGTATGTTGAAGATAGGTTTCTTTTTCATTAAAGAAAGTAAAAAATTGAATTTTTTTGCCTTTACATCCCCTTTAAATAGACTCTGCCTTTTGTAAAATAATTTGACAGCCAATTACAACCCAATTTGCATGCTTAGCATCAGCTGTTATTTTATTTAACCTGACTTCACCATGCAAGAACATTGTTGGTAATGTAATTAAAGGCTATAGGTTTGCTGCTTGTCTACTATAAACAACCAATCAGCAGCTAGCATTCGGGGCCGGGAATTAGGGGTAGGCAGAGCAGGTACGTGCCTAAGGCACAAAGTACATCTCTGTCTCCTACCCCTTGTCCGGTCCCCTCTCTCCCCGACTCTGTTCTTTCTGCCTGGTATATTTGCTCTGCTGTGCATGTTGAGTTGCCATGTGCCGAGCAGCAATTTGCATATGCGCACACAATTGGTAATTACGCATGCGGACATATAGCTGGTATCGGGACCGGCCAGGTTGCCTAGGGCAACTGGCCGGCCTGGCCTGGCTGCCTAGGGCACCTGGCCGGCCTGGCCCAACTCTGTTAGCATTTATTTTAAAATCAAGCATCTGGTTGGTTGCTAGGGGCAGTGTCAGACTGGCCCACTTTGTACCAGGAAAACTCCAGGTGGGCCCAGCTGTCAGTGGGCCCTCATACTGCTAAACATTTGGCCTATTTCATGGCCATTCCCTATTTCTAAGAACAAAGAGACTAAATAGATGGAATAATAGACTATAGTATGTAAAGAAAAGAGACTAGGAGAATAGAGGTTGAGTGAGAAGAGGAAGAATAATTGCTCTGAGAGTGGGCCCCTGGTCTAAGGTTTTTTTGGTGGGCCCCTGGTGTCTCAGTCTGACACTGGCTAGGGGTTACTAGATAAGGGCAAACTTTAGATCTTTTATTACATGACCCAATTTTGCATGTAAAGCACACACATGAATGCAATATACCACAAAATCAATAAGTAAGGCACAACAATTTAAAAAAATTAAATAAAATAGTAAAATATAATAATAATTTGAACATGGAACTGGTCAGGACCAAAAGATTTCCCAGAGAGACATTATTGTTCCAGCTAACGATGCTGGCTTGCAGGAGGTGCTGGGATTTGCAGTTCAGCAATGGTTCAGATTACTGTCCCCTTGGGCACCAATAACAATATAATGATACCCCAATGTTAGACAGCACAACTCCTGTCTCACAAATGATACTTTGAAAGTAAATGCAAGCACTGAATGCCGTGTTGTGAGCAGGAATGGAGAAGGTATTTATACTGCACCAAGAACAGTCCTTTTATTGTTTGCCAACATGCTCTGAATGTTTATGTGCCAACAGCAGTGCCACCCAGACAGGCTGCATTATGTGGCTGAGGGAATGTGCCATTGCTTAGTCCGTCTCGCACATTAGCTGCTGAGCCCAACAATTGAACGCTGGTAAGTGCTGGCATAGGTCAGGCATTGTTTGAATGTGTTGCAAATGGTTTCCCAGGGAAACAGCAAATGAGGTTTCCTAGCTTGCCGCCGTCGCCACTGCCGGAGAACTGAAACAACAGCCAGGTATGAGGCAGTGACTGCACAGTACAGGATGAGAGACAGCACCTGGGATGCGAGAGGAGTGAAACCAAGCGTGTGAATCCAGCAGCGCGCAAACTTATTCCACAGAATGAAGAAACACTCAGCCAAAGTGGCCCCTGCATCCTCCTTCAGTGTGTCAGAACTGCACGCCGCTATCATAGACGGTAAATGCTCTGCCTTGCTGCATGTCATTGCTAGGGAAATCCTCCACTTAACTTCTTTCTGGCTGCAGAACCCTTTCCCTTTCTGAGCTCAACATTTACTTATTTATGGGGATTCAATCCTTAAAAATAGAAAAACATTTTGACTAAAATTATTTTTGTCATCTGTTGCATGCTCATTTTACGTCATTTAACTCAGTCTGTCCCCACCACATCTGCCTGGAGGCTGCTGCATGTATCAATCACTCCTTCTGTACAGCTACAGTGCATTTTCTCTCCAATGAGCTTGACTTATCATTCTGTCCTTCTATGACTACATTGTATATGTTAGACAATGAATACTGGCATTGTTTGTATGTGTGTGTCTGCTTTAACCTCTTATGCACCAGAGGAAATCACTGGGAAGGGCAGGATGATGGGAAGACATGTAGGCATATCAAATTTAACTGCAGACTCCTTTAACTTGTTCTAATGTCACTATGGTTAATCAACAATATCAAAGATTTCAAAAAGTCTGCAATATACATTAAGAAAAATCTACAATCCAATACCCCTTTTAGGAGGGTGAACAATGGATACCAATGTCCATTATATCATCATTTGATTTGTGAACAAAATATTCATGTTTCTGGGGGAAGAACAGTAATAGTAACCGTAGTAGTAGAACAGTACAACTCCCAGCAACCCTTGTCAGACAAAGGCTGTCCCAGGGTGGCTCAGACTGGAGCGGTACAGGTTTTTCTGATGTAATTTCGAAGTATATCCAACAAAACTCCAAAAGGTGCTATTACATAATTTGTATTTGTGTTTAAGGATACTCTCAGGCCAATAATTTTTTATGGGACCCCAAGGCAACTATCTTTCTATCTTGCAATATCCTGCTTTCAGTACAGGGCAATATAATATAATACTGTATATAAGATATGGTAGAAATGTGATATATTCACTTGATGCCAAGGGTAAACGAGAATCTTTTCTACTAAACAGCTTCATGCTGCAATCAGGCTGCCTTAACTGCTTTGGGAATATTCAAGTCTTGTCTCTGGTGACAAAAAAAAAAAAAACTTGACGTCAGCCCTAATGGCTGAAAGAGGAAAATAGCCTCTATTTAACTGTAGGAATAACGCACAACATTCCTGGCCGCTTGTGCATGTAAATGCTGCAGAAATCAGTGGCACGGCTATGTGTTGCTCAGGTTAGTGGTGGGAACAAAATAAAACCTGCAAGGTGACTAAGGACTTATAAAGAGAGAAATATATTTCTCTGGACAGTATTATAGAAATAGAACTGCTCGCGCTGCTGTCTGCTGAGTGTGATTATTGTTTGGGGTGTGTCTGTAGTTGATGGAGGCGGTGTATATAAGACATTATGTATCCCTACTGTAAGTTATAGAGGTCACCAAGGAGCCCTGTGACCATATTAAAGTCGACGCGTCACCCAAAAACATTATTCAGAATCCTATTTTATCACATTAATCAAGCAAAATGAACTTTAATTACACTATATAAATTATTTGAATCTTGTTTTCTGGGAATTATAGCAAACAGGCAGGAGCCATTTTGTGCACACTGTTATTAAGACAAGCCTTGCATCATCTGGGAATCTTGTTTGTGCACCAGAATGGGGGACCTGATGTCCATCCCCATGCACTGGCTACACAATTAAAAGGTGAAGAGAATGGGGGAATATGTGGAGAGCAGTGACATCTAGTAAGTGATGAATGGAAAGTGAAAGTAATTGTCTGCCCTGCCTCTATGCCTAAGGCATAGAGGAGGGGCAAACAATGTTTGATTGAGAGCTGAGATGTTTAAATGAGTTTACAACAACTATGAATGCTTTAGTAAAAAATAGAATTTGGATTTTGTGTTTAATTTGAAAAGGACTTTTATTATACAGCTTTTTGTGTCTGGGTGACAGGTCCGCTTTAAAGAACAAGGTGGCGTTTCATAGCCTTTTAAATTTTAGTAGTGGGGAACATTTTGCTTTATAATCTACATTGACGAGATCAAGGTTACAGTGAGTTTGTGCTGCTGTGGAAATATAGTGAAACTATACCCCTATTTTAAAATATAAGGATATTATAAATCACAGAGGAGTTCCATGACCATATAAAGTCAGAAAGCGGAAGGCCGAGTACTTTTGTACAGGTCATGAAACTCCGAGGTCACCTGTAATATCCCCATGTTTTACTAGAGGGGGATATTCATGACTGTGTATTATATAGAATATAAATGTTACAATATATGGCTGATTAGAAATGAATGCAGCCTTACGAATCAGTGCATTAAGCATCAGCATTTATCACTATCAGCCTTATAGCATCAGCTTCTAGTACAGGTGTAATCAGGGTCAGACTGGGCGGGACACCAGGAAAAAACCTGGTGGGCCCCGTTGGCCCAGATCTGCACCAAGATCCATGGCTTCTTCCTGCCGCGACCTCCCTTTGTCGGGCGGTCGCGGCAAAAACTTTGCACGCGTGCGCACCAACACAGCACTGGGAAACCAGCCCCGGTGGCCCCCGTGCCCCCAGTCCGATCCTGGGTGTGATCTAACTTTCTGGTAATATATTGATGATCTCAACTTAGACCTCTCAGCTTATTCTAAAGCATTCTGAGCATGTGCAGTGTCACTGACACTCAAAAGATAGCCTAACCGGATCAGAAGATGAAGACCTCCTTTGGAAAAAATGTAAAATCTGGATCATTAATATTATAGGGCTGCAGAAACTTCTACAGTATGAAACTTGTACAGTAAGTTCAGTATATAAAATATAGTCATATTAGTTAATGTATCGTGTCATGGGCAATTGTCTTGTTTGCTGTCCCTGAAATCAGCTCTTTGCACAAGAAACTTTGTCTAGTGGGTAAGGTAAGGCAGCATATTGGATGTGCTATACATATACATAGGCTATACATAGGCTGGATCTGGCAGTAGTGTGAGTCTGTAAAGTACGGTATCTGTAACAAGGTGTGTTTATGCAAGTCGTGAACCCACCCTCAGCTTTGACCTCTGCACGGGAAGCAAAATGATGCATTAGCCCCCCTTTCCAACCAGAATCCAAACCCTGCTCTGGAGATGGTAAATTGGGAGTCAGTAAGATATAGGGGTGGATGGGCTCTGCAGAATCAAAACGGCAGCATGCTTCCATAACAGGACTCTCCAAAGCCCAGCCTCAAATTGTTGAAATAAAACTCCAAGTATGATCTACAATTGAAGGCTAATGGGGCATTCTGGGAGATGTAGTTTAGTGACAGCTATATGCATTTCAAATGTGGAATTATCCATGTAAGCCATACTTTAGTACAGCACTCTGGCATTCAGAGATGAGACAGGGCACGTTCGCTTGCTTCTTCTTTCAAGACACATACTTCAAATTTACTGTTTCAAGAGCAGGGAATGACATTCCCGTAGGGTTTCTAGCAACATCAGCAAGTGAGAGTGCTGAAAAATTACTGCTCTGTCTGGGCTGTCTTGAATCATCAGCCTTACCCTACCAGAGGGGAAAACAATGCTCTTCAATTCATTGTATGCCTGTCTGGCAGTGGAAGGGTTCAGGAATGACTGATACTGATGCACAGGGCACTACATCATGGGTGTTTGTTTATGGCATTATTTCAATATTATTAAACCTTATATAAATACCAGTGATCCATTGGAAAGGGATTCTGTGCCCAGAGAGCTTACACTTTGAGATGTGTTTGCCATATACTAACCTCTGGGATGGAGTTTAGGTTGGCAGTTTTGGGCAGGGGTGCTGTCAGAATCATTTTTTGTTCCCCTTAAAGGTTTTCACTTCTGATATGCTGTGTGTGTACTGCAAACATCTGCACAATAATATCTCTATAATTCTTCTTTGCTGATCCAGTATAGGGTATTTCTTTGTCTGGCTTGGGGTCACAGCACTTTTATTCAGTTCTGCTTTCAATCTAATGTATCATAAAATAGGCAAAAACTGAATTCTCATAATTAGACATGTGTTCTTCAGTATCTTTAAGATTTAATTCATTCATTCATTCATTCATTAATCAGAACCACTTCACTTCATTGCAAGTAAGGTAACATTCCTTGTTTGCTATCTGGCTCAGTTTACTGACAGTGAGTATATTTTCTATATAAGCTTATGTAACAGGTGACCATTTGACTGTGTTTTAAGATATTGTGGCAACAAAACCCCAAAATAAAGCAGTTCAGTCTAAAATGTACATTCTAGGCACACATGCACACATTGTGTGGATGGAATCAATCACAGCCTCAAACCTTACTTGAGACCCAAAATATTGGTGTTCCCTTTTAAATTAACATGTATTGTGTAATGTAGACAGTGATATTTTGAGAACATATGGAATTGTTTTTCATTTTTTATTATTAGTGGTATTTGAGCTTTTGAGCTTTTATTCAATTGCAATATCAGCAATCTGTTTGCATAGGTCCAGATTACCCTAGCAGCCATGCACTGATTTGAGAAGATAGGAGAAAGCCAAGAAATACTCGATCAAAATTAGCTAGAACTATTCATTAAAAAGTAATTAATGGCTCAATAGGATACATATAACACATACGTTATATAAGGAAAAGGGCAATACGGACTTTAAAAAAGTATATGAAAATGTTGAAATACTTTCTCACACATATGTATAACTGTTATGAAAATGGTCTTTGCTGTAAGGAATTTAAGCCAAATGTGCCTAAGGTGAGATTGTGCATTTATCGCACACAGTTGAATGCAGTCCTGTAAATGTGACACTCAGTATGGGCAAGAAGAAACAGCTATTACCATTTAGTGTTTTAGTGCTCTGGGGAATACTTAACTTACAGTGAGTTATAATTACTGCACCCTTGGAATGTTATTGCAAGGCATTTATATATCCAATACAAAAAATTAAAAAGGCAAAGATGCACATGCCGTTATTCAGATTGTATGAATGTGATCATTAATCATATACACTGATTAAGCAATTATTCAGTTGAAGATTAAGCACGTCACATGCATTTGTGTCTTCGTTTACTTTAAATCATGGGTCTGCATGGTGTTCAATTTGCACCACAACAATATTCTAGTATTGCTTAATAGGCATGTCACCAAAGGTTCAAGGCTGAAACGATGAGATGTAGTGAAATACCTACATTTTAACAAAAAATTCTGCTAAAAAGCAGGAAAAGTACAACAATGTATTTTGTTTAAGAGAATGATTGAAAGAACTTTGGTTAAATCTAGACAGACATATACTGTATATTCTGCAGCTTTGATTGTAATGTGTTTTGAGAGGGTAACAAATTCTTGGTTTACAAAAAGGCTAGCATTAAAAATAAGAATTAAAAATAATAGTTCCTTTCATCAGATAGTTGACTACAAGAGAGCCCTGATAGTAATATTGCTAGAAATGTAACTGATATAGAGGCATCTCTGTCCTCAACAAAATATAAAGCAAAAATTTTTAGTGTATTTCCAAAAGAGACCAATGTTTCTAAGTATGCCCAATATAACCATTAATTCACATAGGCCCAAGGCAAGACACCATAATACATTACTTGGTCATTATATGGTTAGAAAAGTAACCATAATACAAATGGAAATTATTATTATTGCTGAAAATACCAGCGATTTCTGTCTGGCAGAAATTCTGCTTTTTAAAAGAAAAGTTTTAACAGGCAGACAGTATGTATAAAACACTTATGTCTATGTTTTTATACTGGCCGATGAATATAAAATAATACTTAACCATTCAAAAAACCCACACATATTGCATTGGTTTGGCCAAAGCTGCAAATTCGTAGCAATACATTTCCAATTCATTTACATTCATGGCTATAAAAGAATAAACATTTTAACAGTTTGAAGCAAAGTAGGTATGGTAAACCAAATATTAGAATTTTAAATGTGAATTCAGCATCTGAATAACATACTGCATGTTTAGACATTTCACTTTTGCTATTTAATGACAAAGAAACAATGTGTCTGAGTAATGAATGACCTATAAAAAAGTTCCATAAAGTGAAAACTATACCCCACATCACATGTACATTGTCAAAAGGGAACATTTAAAAATAATGGGGTGCTAGGTGTCACAGTAGTTAGTATTCCTTTCTTGTGACACTGGGGTCAAAATTAGATTCCAGCCAGAACACTGTGTGCAAGCGATTTCTATATTTTTCCATGCCAGTGTTTCCTCCTACACTTCAAAAAAAATTATGCAACAAGTTAACTGGCTCTTGATGCCATTGATCCAAGTTCATGTGTGCGAAAGTAATAGGGACATAGATTGTAAGCTCCATTGGGGTGCAGACTGCAGTGAATTAAAGCAATCTCAATAAAGCACTACAGAACGATATGCTGGTACAATATAAACAAAGGGTATTAGGACATCCCAATACTACTTTTACAATACAAAATTATTTGCCCTTTTAGTCTTCTTCACCTGTAAAAGTAGGAATCACAGTTGTCTAGGGATAGTACTGTGCAGCTCTTGGGTGTTTCCCACAAGTCACTTTGGGTCATTATTATCTGTCATGCTTACTACAGATTGTTGTTGGCAATGGTTCTTAAGGCGCAAGGGGATTCACTGAATTTCCCACAGAGCTCCCACATTATGGTTAAATGTCCATTGATTAAAGGAGAATTAAAGCTTAACTAAAGAAGTAGCTAGAAATGTTGTAGATTATGTTTTGAGCTTCTGTACTAGCCCAAGGCAACCATATCTATTTAGCAGTAAAGATATGTGTCTCCAAAGATGTCCCAGTAGCTTCCCGTCTTCTTTTCTGCTGATTCACTGCACATGCTCGGTGCTGCTGTCACTTACTGAGCTTAGGGGCCCACTCACAATATACAGTACACATAGAATATAAATGTCACAATATAAGGCTGATTAGTAATTAATACAGATAATTACTACATGGCAGCACATAAACCAGTGCAATTAGCATCAGAATTTAATAATCAGCCCTGTAGCATCAACTTATATTACAGACCAACCTAATTTTCTGCTGGTTCATTTGTGATGACCGCTAAGCTTAGCTTCTCAACAGCTGCTCAGAGACCACTGAGAATGTGAGTGTCACAGACCCCCTGTGACAAGTTTAAAGTCCTAGATCATTTCTGCTATTGAGAAACTTTAGGCTGGTGCAATAAGTTCAGTATGTAAAATATGGCATTTTTAGCTGTATTAATTTTTAGGGTTTAGTTCTCCTTTAAACCACTAAGCCACTACTTTTATTCAATTGCCGCCATAGGTGGATTTTAATGAAGGCTTGAAGAGTCTCCCAAACCAACAGCTGCATGTTTCATACCACAATAATACAGAGGTTTTATACACAGAGTTGTCACAGAGTTTTTGCAATCCGGGGGTCATATATATATATTAAATTGCCATTTATTCTACCATGTGTTTATACTTGAATTTGGCCATAGGCAGTAAGAAGAATTCTGTGTCCAAAATGTGTTTAGTTAGCTTCACCAAAACAAAATCACACCTATGCCAGCTACCAGAAATGATAATGAGCATTACTTTTGCACATATACCAGCCACACATGGACTGATTATAACATTCATCTTGAAAATACATTTTGTAAAAAGCTTTTCTTTTGTTATTAATAGGAGGAGAAGGGCTTCAATCAAATACAGAAAACAACACAGAAAATGCTGAAAAGTCCCGCTGCCAGTCATGTACCTCCACTTTTCTTAAATTTGTCTGGGGATTTCTAATAATTCTGTCGGTGTCATCCTCTTGGGTCGGTACCACGCAGATCATCAAAATTACTTACAAGAACTTTTACTGCCCCTTTTTCATGACCTGGTTTTCAACAAACTGGAACATAATGTTTTTCCCGGTGTATTATTCGGGACATTTTGCAATGGCACCAGAGAAGCAAACCATTTTACAAAAGATCAGGTGGGTTTTGTTGTGCACGCTCAAAAGATGACTTCATGAGTCACATTCACAGAGCATTGACAAAGCATGCAAATGATTTAAAATGACACAGCAAGGGCTGGTTTAGGGCAGATTAAGGGCCTGGAGTTGAATATTAGAATAGGCCCATTGTACAGAAAGTTTTATGCACAGGGAAACTGTGCAGACACTATTTACAGAAAAGATTACAGTATCTATATCTATATTATTTAGTACAATTTAATTTCAATACAGTCACACAAATTCGTTTTAGTACATTAGCACAACAGCAAAACCTTTTACCTAATAACTGTGTTGGTTCGGTACTTTGCTTTCAATATCAGAGACTTCCAGGTCTTGATGATGATGATGAGCCTCTTTTTGCAAAGGGTCTGCTGTATTGCTTATCCTGCCCTGAGATAAAGGGGATAGAGCAGAGAAAAATACAAATAATATATAATATTGTTTAACAAATGGTTAGATTAGTACAGTATATATATATATATATATACGTATATATATATAAAATGCTGTTGGTGTCTGCACTCGATTCTGTATGAGGCAAAAGTGCAAGACAATGTATTGTATACAAAGCAATGAAGGATCAGCATACTCTTGATTTCTTGTGAATGAAGTGTATTTATTTGTAACACATTACATCCAACGCTTCGGTCCCTCCTGGGGACCTTTATCAAGGAACAAAAAGGAATATTCCTTTTGTTGGTCATTTGACCTATGAGCTGAATGTTGTTTATATACCAGAGAACACCACAGCTTCATTGTAATCAGCTATGATTATATTAGTTAGCCAATAAAGGTATCACCTTTATGCCACTTTTGTTATTTTTTTTTATTTCAAAAGGGTTGCCCTGTAACATTTTTACTGGCTAACACGGTACAGCAACTTTACCTGCTGTGACCCAGGAAATGGAGCCAAACTTTAGGGGAATAAATTTATCAGTGCCTTACATATATATAAAGCATGGCTCAAGCTGTAGGGCTACATGTTTGCACGCTTTGAGGTATGCATTTCTCCCCCTTGTCCAGACTGCCAGGAATACTATTTTCTCTAACTCCAGCCTTGGCAGAGGCTTCTTATTGGTGGCAAAAAAACTCAGAAAAAACAGAGTTTATAAACAGAACCTAAAGTGTAGGATTTCACACCTAGACCTGAAACAATAATATGTGCAAAACACCACCAAGACACTGTTTTCAACAAAAAATTTGGTTCATTTCATGGTTTGTTGCTGGTTAATTGCTAGAAATCAATTCGTTACACCTTGGGGCAGATTTAAAAGTACTAAATATCACATAAATCTTCCCAAATATCAAATACTACAGAGCATGAAGCTTTTACACTTGGTGTTTAAAATCAATGACACTAGTTTTTTTAATTGAGAAGAAAAGTGCAAATGACATGGGGTGGTACCATATAACATCTCCAAATGGCTGAATTTGTTCATAAAGTCTGTTCCTTGAAAATTTTAATCCGCAACTTTCTCTGTTATGATCATTTCACTAGGCCAACAGGTCATGAGCTGAAGAACTGCTTGTCACAGATGCTAAAGGGGTAGTGCATGCCCATTAGCACATAATCTCTCTTAGAATCTTGAAAGGGAATGTCATTTTGGGGTTGACTTGCCCTTTAATGCAGTTCTTCCATCTCCTGACCTGCCAGCATGGCAACATGGTCAGGACAAAGGGTCAAAATAATTTTACAAGGAACAGGAGAGCAGAGAGTATGAACAAATTCAATAACTTTGGTCGCATTGGAGTGATGGTCACATGGAAGCATATGTGTCACCCACTCTGTAATAATGGCTTAAGAAGTTAAGATCTCACATTTCAGGAAGTGCTTATCTGGATAAGGGCTAGTGATTACTCATTGCTCACCTGGTGCAGGATGAGGAGGTAGAGTGTGTGACATGACAGATGAACATTAAACTTCCTTCAAGTAGGTTCAGTGTGAGTAGTTGCTCTCATGCTGACTTGCAAAGTATTAATTGTCCTAGGAGGTGGTTAGTGAACAGGCTTATCAAAGCTCACTAGTCAAAACAGATAGGTAGCTTGTAAATGGTAGATTTTAGGCTAGACCAGTTGAATCTAGGCCTGTAGAGAAATGCTGTCTTAGAATCCACTCCTCTTCTGCTGCCCGTCTGCCTGATACAACTGCACCCGTAAACATTACCTCTGCTTGCACTTGAGTGGAGGTAATGTTTTAGGGTGCAGGCGCATTGAGTAGAAGCAGATGAACAGATTCTTGTCCTGCATTTCTCAGCAGGCCTTGATCTGACTCTTCTGGCCCTAGCCTTACCCACTGAAAGATAATCTAGCGCTTGGTAGACAAATCAATATTTTAAAATAGTTTATGCTATTTAAAGTTCAGGCGGTTCATGATGAGATGATAATATACTAATTAAACTTTTGTGCTTGAGAGAGCAGTCAGGGTAATATACTAAAACGTGTTCAAAGACTAAGATACAGTGCAGGAAAAGTGAAAAGTGTATTTCATTAGAAAACCAGCTATTAAAGGAAATAAAAATAAAAACTGGGTAAATAAATAGGCTGTGCAAAACAAGAAATGTTTTCAATATAGTTAGTTAGCCAACAAAGTAATGTATAAAGGCTGGAGTGACTGAATGTCTAAATTAATAGCCAGAACACTACTTCCTGCTTTGCAGCTCTCTTACTGGTTACCATACAGTAGCCAATCCATGACATTAGGGGGGCATATGGGTCATAACTGTTTGCTTTTTTAATCTGATCTGCAGGTTAAGGATCAAAATCAAACTCAGTGAACAGTTATGTCCCATGTGGCCCCCCTTAAAGCCACTGACTAAGAATTAGAGGTTCTTAGTTAGGTCCTGGGCATTCTGGATAATAGGTCCCATACGAGTCCCAGAGACAATGCAATATGCAAAAAACATGTCACATTGAATCTGTTATTTTCACTTTGTCCTGTATGTAGTAAATAATCCCTAGTGGCAATGGGTATTGCAGTAGAGAATTCAAATCAAAATATATCTCAAATTCACACAAAATGAATATTGGTTATATCAAGTTACAGTGTGCAAGTTACAGTGTGCAAACAATTTATTTGAAGAAGGGCAGGTTATTCTTTACAGTGGGGATAGTGAGGTTGTGGAATGCCCTGCTCTATGATGTTGTAATGGCTGATTCTGTTAATGATTTTAAGAATGGCTTGGATGTTTTCTTGGACAGACATAATATCAAAGGCTATTGTGATACTAAAATCTTCAATTAGATATTGGTATATAAAGTTTATATACTGTGACTGTATAGATTGGTATGAGTATGTGTGTATAGATGTGCACAGGGGGTTCATTTGGAGGGGCTGTAGTTGAGGGACTTTGATGGTGCTTTTTCAACTCAAATTAGCTATGTAACTATGTAACAGCCAAGCTGTAAGTAAAGCTCACGGGTATAGACATGGGGGCAAATTCACTAAGATGCGAAGTTGCACCAGGCGCGACTTCACCTCACTTCGCCGCACTTCGCTGCACTTCGCCAGGCGTATTTTCGCCAGCGCTCCGCAAATTCACTAAAATCCGAAGTTGCGCACAGGGGTTGCGTTCGTTTGCGAAGTTGCGCTAGCGTTAATTCTCCAAGCAAAGCGAAGTTTCGCTAGCGATGGTTAATTTGCATACGGCGCGAAATTCAAATTTCAATGGAGGAATACGTATCTGCACTACAAATGCCTAGAAAACCTTCAAATCAGCAAATATAAATTTTATTTTGCCCTACACATGTGCGCACTGTCTAGGTAAGTTGCCATGAGTCAGGAAATGTAGGGGGGAAGTAGGGGAGCCCCAAAAACATTTTCGATCTTTTTCAGCCTATGACCCATCATGTAGAAAACACGCCAGCGTTTTTTGGGACTTGGGAAAAAAATTTGACTTTTTTGGAAACAATCCCTATCTACTCTATTGCGCTTCGCCAGGTCTGAGGTGGCGAAGGAAGTCTAGCGTAATAGGTAGCGTTCAGTACACTGCGCAAGTTAGTGAATTTGCGTAGTTACATCGCTAGCGAAAATTCGCCTGGCGTAAGTGTGCGAAGTAACACTAGCGAATTTACGCCAGCGTTCGTTAGTGAATTTGCGAAGTACCGAAAATGGTACATCAAACATGTAAAGTTCTTTGTGTATAATATATTTTTGCAATAAAGTAAATATGGATTTTATTTGTATGCATGTTAATGGGATCTCTGAGTGCCTGTTACAAAACTATGTTTTGGTATATTCTACAAGGAGTGCCCTGCATATTTTATAGGTATATGTGTTTTAACTTCTCAGGGAATGTAGTCGGATTTTTGGTGAAGATGGCTTGACCTTGAGGCTTTTTCTGAAACGAACGGCCCCCTTTTCCATCCTCTGGACTTTGACCAATTATCTGTACTTATTGGCTCTGAGGAAGCTTACTGCCACTGATGTCTCAGCTCTCTTCTGTTGTAATAAAGCATTTATGTTCCTACTCTCATGGATTGTGCTGAAGGACAAGTTCATGGGTGTACGGGTAAGATCACCTTTTTCCCCTTAGTTTTTATTCCCTTAATATTGTGGTTCACAAATATTGAGACTTCTTTCGTAGACAGATAATCAAAGCAGTGCAAAAGGGCCCAAACGGAACTTCAATAAGATTAGGAGTGAATGCTGATTTGCTGTTTTGGATGCTCTTGGAACATTGTAGCAGTGCCACTGTAATGACACTCTTTTATGTCCTTGTTATGAGCTAATGGGGCCTAAAAATAGACATGAACCCAGTGTGCTCAATAATTTTCTCTGCAAGGGATTCTAAAGAAAACATTTTAGATCCCAGTAAAAGTACCTGTACCTCAAGGGACCCACTGTAAAATAATATAGCTGCATAAGGGTCATTAAATGATTTGATGGCATTATGTGGTCTTCTGTTGGTTATTGGGGTAACAGAGATGTCAGTTAGGGTTTGAATACATATTTTGCAAGGCACAGCAGGCACCTCAGCTGGGTTCCAAACAAACCAGTGAGGAGTGTATGGGGAAAAAGGGAAGTTAACTGGGAACAATAAGAAGAAATTGGGCACTGGGCAGTATTCTCGATTTAGAACAGATGGGTAATCTGGGATTCTTAATAGCAAAATACTTAGCACTGGGGAAAAGCTTTCTTTCATGGGCCCTAGATCATTTTGGTAGCGTTGGTGTTTATGATTTATTTGCAATAACAGATGCAAAGCACCATACTTTTTAAACTTTGAACCTTCACCTTTGTCAGCAGCACTCATAGATGCAGCTTTTTGGCAGTACTACATTGGAAGGTGCAACATGGACAGGAAAGCCCAATAATGTCCAATAAAACCCTTTAACTTTATGGGAACCCTTAACTTCCCCTTTATATGTAATGCCCCCTCTCCCCAAAAATAAGCTGTAGTTGGCTCCTGCCAAATAAGCATTTTTGTTTGTTTTGTGATACCAACAGAATACACAAGAACTAAAATGTAATGGCTAAACTGAGCAGCACCAGTTCTAGACATGCTGTGGTTGCATACACTTCCTAGAACTGGTAAAGCTCATTTGCAGCCTGAAGCCAAACAACACTTAACGCATATTCTATTTTTATAAATGCATCTTTAAGAAGACAATTTTTTACCGGCTTGTTTCTGGCTTTCAACCTGTAAAAACCAGGTAGCTTTCCAGTTAAATCCCATGTCATCTCCTAAACTGCATCACCCCATTCCCCCCCCCCTAACCAAGCGCATAGCTGAGCATCAGGGTTAGCAGCTGCTTTGTTTAATGCAGCACTACTGGAGTTTGTGAACCCTACGCATGCACTGATCTGACAAGCAGAGGATGTGGTGGAATTGGAGTGAAAATACCCCTTAAAGATGGTGAATATTCAGTCAAACTCTGAGACATGTTTTCCACCATCCTTCTATTGGCATTAGGGATGCACCGAATCCAGGATTCGGTTCGGGATTCGGCCAGGATTCGGCCTTTTTCAGCAGGATTCGGATTCGGGCGAATCCTTCTGCCCAGCCGAACCGAATCCGAATCCTAATTTGCATATGCAAATTAGGGGCAGGGAGGGAACTTGCGTGACTTTTTGTCAGAAAACAAGGAAGTAAAAAATGTTTTCCCCTTCCCACCCCTAATTTGCATATGCAAATTAGGGTTCGGATTCGTTTCGGTATTCGGCCGAATCCTTTGTGAAGGATTCGGGGGTTCGGCCGAATCCAAAAAAGTGGATTCGGTGCATCCCTAATTGGCATTAATAATCTTACATTGCTCTAATGTTAATTTTGTGCATCTCTTTGGCACAGATAGTTGCTGCAATAATGGCAATCACCGGAATTGTCATGATGGCGTATGCAGATGGTTTCCATGGTGACTCGATTATTGGTGTTGCTTTGGCTGTTGGTTCAGCTTCAACCTCAGCTTTATACAAGGTATGTTGTATACTGTTATCCTTTGTGGTAATATATTTTAAAGGGGTTGTTCACCTTTGAGTTAACTTTTAGTATGATGTAGAGAGTGATATTCTAAGACTAATTGCAATTGGTTTTCATTTCATTATTATTTGTGGTTTTTGAGTTATTTAGCTTTTCATTCAGCAGCCTGGTATTGCATTTTCAGCAATTTGGTTGCTAGGGACCATTTTACCTTAGCAACCATGCATTGATATGAATAAGAGACTGGAATATGAATAGGAAAGGCCTGGATAGGATAGTAACAAAAAGTAACAATACATTTGTAGCCTTTAAGATAATTTGTTTTTTGATGGGGTCAGTGACTCCTGTCTGAAAACTGGAAAGAGCCTGAAGAAGATAGCAAATATTTAAAAAACTATAAAAAATAAACAATGAAGACCAATTGAAAGGTTGCTTAGATTTGGCCATTGTATTACATGCTAGAAGTTTAACTAAAGGCGAACCAGCCCTTTAATACACAGTTACACTTACTGTATAGGAATGCATTTTCATTTCTGCTAAGGCATGCTCTAAAGGCAATTCATGGGCAATGCATCTAACACCCTAGTGAGTTCCAGCTTTCTGGTGGAAAAATGTGTGTAATTGTTCCTCCATTGATTTGACCATAGCCAATTTACCATGTTCCAAAGTATGTAAATATATATAGAGTATAATGTTTCACAAGTGAAAATGCTTCTCAATATACATTATATTGTAAATATTTAAACTAGCAAAATCAATTCATTTTTATTTTTCCTACAACTAAGTTTCAATATTCCTGCTGCCTATAAGGATATTCAGTCTTATTCTCTTTATTATTTCAGGTGTTATTTAAGATGTTTCTGGGAACAGCCAACTTCGGAGAAGCAGCACATTTTTTTTCCACATTAGGGTTATTCAACCTCATCTTTATTTCATGCACACCAGTTATACTGTATTTTACCAAAGTGGAATACTGGTCATCATTTTCTGCTTTGCCTTGGGGTTATCTGTGTGGAGTCGCAGGCCTGTGGTTTGGTACGTTTTTTTTCTGTGAATTTTACATCACATATAAATCCAGCATTTACCAGCACTAGAGGGCAACCTGTGGATTTTTGGTAAGGTGGGGTTATAAGGTTTCTGATTTAAGATTGCCCTTGGGCGTGGGTGTGACCTACTTTCCCACTTATCTGACTGCTTGGAAACAGCTGTGGCCCTCTGGATTAGATACATAGATGATGTGCTTGGAAGGAAATATTTGGGAACTTGAGGAGTGTGTTGCCCTATTAAATGCTAATTATATCAGTATCAAAGCAACCTATAACTGTCATTATAAAAACCATATTCTTTTAAATCTGACTATTCTGAAGGAGGGTTCTACTTTGGTTACTGAGTTATCTAGAAAAAAAAATCTACAATTTCCTTTCTACTTGCCTCCACGTGCAACTTTTCAAATACTCTATTTAAAAATGTCATTGGATTTGTAAATGTATTGCTAATGCAACCCTAGCAACCTGGTTTTAATGAGAAACTGGAATATGAATAAGAAAGGCAATCCCTTAAAGAACCCCAAGTATTACATCAGAAAACATTTAATGTACACTTTTTTTTCCTTTTCAGCATTTAACATATTAGTGAATGTTGGAGTTGTTCTGACATATCCAATTCTGGTTTCTATTGGAACAGTTCTCAGTGTTCCAGGCAATGCAGGTGAGCTTTCATGAAAATGTCATGGGTTGGAATTAGTGTTAATGCACACTACAAAATTTTGATAAAATATTCTGGATGTATATTATCTATGTAGGGATGCACCGAATCCAGGATTCGGTTCGGGATTCGGCCAGGATTCTGCCTTTTTCAGCAGGATTAGGATTCTGCTGAATCCTTCTGCCCGGCCGAACCAAATCTGAATCCTAATTTGCATATGCAAATTAGGGGCAGGGAGAGAAATTGCATGACTTTTTGTCACAAAACAAGGAAGTAAAAATGTTTTTCCCTTCCCAACCCTAATTTGCATATGCAAATTAGGATTCAGATTCGGTTCGGTATTCGCCCAAATCTTTCAAGAAGGATTCGTGGATTCGGTGCATCCCTAAATCTATGCAAGAGACATAACAAGGAACAATGGGTCAGAGTGACCCTTAGAATGAAACAAGATGCTGCCAGCCTAGAATAAAGAAAAGGTCACTAGCAGGGGTGCTTCACCAATGAGGTGAGTTGAGGCTGTCGCCATCATCAGGACCGGATTTTAAAATCATGTGTTCTTACGCCAGTATAGGAAGGCCTAAGAATGAACATGCTTTCACTAGCAGACATCACTGTGAATGTAAGTTTCAAATACCTGTGGTTCTGTTCCTTCTTTCACAATCAGTAAGTAGGTAGTAAAGTGGCATGACACCCCTAAAAGTTTGCCACCCTTGTCTCGGGCCTTTGTGGTCTTCCCACAAATCCAGGCCTGGCCATAATGTATGGTAAAGGGTGGGATACAACAGAAGATCTGAAGGACTGCTTAATGCTCGTGGAACAACAAATCATAACTCAGGAAACTGATGAACAAGGTATTTTGTGTGACAAAAGTCATATGATTTTTTTTTTGATTCGGATTTGGTTCAGCCAGGCCAAATCTAAATCCTGCTGAAAAGGCAGAATCTTGGCTGAATTCCAAACCGAATCCTGGATTCAGTGCATCCCTAGTTGGTATGGGATCTGTAATTTACAATCCTCGGGACCTGGGGTTTTCTGAATAACGGATCTTTCCATAATTTGGATCTTCATAATTTAAGTCTACTAAAAAATCATGTAAACATTAAATAAGCCTAATAAGCTGGTTTTGATTAATTATTAATTAATTAATTTGGATTAAGTACAAGGTACTGCTTTATTATTATAGAGAAAAAGGAAATAATTTTGTGTGGAGCATATATTGTAAATTTCAATGCAATGCTGTGGAGATGTTAGCATTAGCTCCATTAAAGGATAATAAGAAAGGCTGAAGACTTGCTGTTTTTGTCTCCATATGCAACTGTCTTACTAGCAGCATAGTATACTAGAAACATTTGTTTTTGCTTAGTTCTGTTTTATGAAGATTAAGCTGTCTAATCTGCTCAGTATGAGCGTGAGGATGAGGGTAAATAATGTAAAATGATTCTGATTGTACCAGTGCCATCTCTAGTCTTCTAGATTTCCCTTTTAATTAATTTTTAACATCTGTTTGTGCTCTTGCCTCACAGCCATCGACCTGCTGAAGCACGAAGTGATTTTTAGTGTTGTGAGACTGGGGGCAACTATTATCATTTGTCTTGGATTCCTGCTTATGTTACTCCCTGAGGAATGGGATGAGATAACTCTGCGCTTCATTAACAGTTTAAAGGAGAAGAAATCAGAGGAGCATACAGAGGACATTGCAGAACCCAGCTTACACACAAGGAGCAGAAGTAGAGCTAATGGCACAGTATCTATACCATTGTCTTAGAGCCTGACCAATTCTTTTGCACGTGAATGTATATTCTGTGAATATAATTTAATTATTTCACTAATAGTTATGTATTACAACAGTATTAATCTGCAATGTGTTCAAAGTTCAAGATATTGGGATAAAGTTTACATTTATATAAAGTGTAAATAAACATAATAATAGAAGTGTTTTATAGAAAATAATGTACTTTTTTTCCAGTGTATCTTCTAACCATTATTAACCATTTTACTCTTCAAGGACTTGAGAAAACTTTGTTGGATTACTAGAAAATAGAATTCTGATTTGGCTACTATTTTGCCCTTCAAAGCTGTCATTATTGGGGTTATCCATAGGAAACTGTCAAGGGCTTCAGTAATGCACTGGAAATGTATCTACTGACTGTACAGTTGGATCAGCAGTGCCTACTATAGCAGTGCCTGTAACCTCTGGGAAGGGACTGTGCCTGTGGGATTGCAGGTATAGTAGGGAGAGATGGTGCCTATAGTAGCAGTGGGGATGATAGTCTCTGGAAAGGGACTGTGGCTGTGTATAGCCGGTGTAGTAGGGAGATATGGTGCCTATAGTAGCAGTGGGATAATAGTCTCTGGGAAGGGACCGTGACTGTGGTGACTGTGGGATAGCAGGTATATATTTGCCCTTTAAAGCTTTTATTATGGGGGTTCATCCAGAGGAAACTGCACAGGGCTTCACTAATGCACTGGAAATGTATCTACTGACAGTAGCAATGCCTACTGTAGCAGTGCCTGTAACCTCTGGGAAGGGACTGTGGTTGTGAGATAGCAGGTATAGTAGGGAGAGATGGTGTCTATAGCAGTGTAGATAATAGTCTCTGGGAAGGGACTGTGACTGTGGATAGTAGGCATAGTAAGGAGAGATGGTATAGTAGCAGTGGGATAATAGTCTCTTGGAAGGGACTGTGGCTGTGGGATAGCAGGTATGGTAGGGAGAGATGGTGCCTATAGTAGCAGTGGGGTTAATAGTCTATGGGAAGGGAATGTAACTATTTTATATATAGTAAGGTAAGATTGTGCCTATAGTGGCAGTGGAACTACGAAGGGACTATAAAAGGTATTATAGGATGAGATGCTCAACCTTCTGATCTTGAAACATAAACACTGGCCATACAATAACTGTTTGGTCCTCAAGCCAGATGATTGGATCACAATGAAGGGGATACAGGCCGTTGGGGAGAGAGCTGCATCAACAAGCTTATGTGTTCCTCAGCCTGCCTGTATCCCCGTCATTGTGATCCAATCATTTGGCCCTTATGCCTCAAGGTGGGCAAATCAGGGAAAGATCCTTTCGTCTGGTATCTAGTCAATGATTATCAAACTTGCCCAATCAATATCGGCACCATTTTCAGCCAGATATCATTTGCGTAGGCCTATCGGAGGGCCCCATGCATGGGCCATTAAGCTGCTGACTGTTGGCACCTTTTATGGTCCCATGTATGGCCACCTTAACTTCTCATACACTCACATAACTGGCAGTGAGGAGAGGCTGGAATTTACAGTTCATCAACAGCCGCTATGGCCCAGATCCTTGCCTCCAATATAAAGGTCCCTTTTGTGCCTATGCCATTGGTTGTAGTGGAACAGTACAGGCTGGAGATACTCGGCATACATATTACAAAACATCTAGGCTGTTGCAGATCAGGGCAAATGTTCTTTCTTTTCTCTAAAACAGACTGTAAGTACTGAGCGGCTGAACAAAAATAATATTAAAAGAGCTACACGTCTGGCAGAGCTGTAGAGCTGACCAAGTACATTCATGATGCTGTGAGTATGGAGGTGAATAACTTCAAGCTGGAAAGCAGAGGTAGATAGAAAATATGAAGGTAGTCTTTCCTAAAGCTCTTGAAATGAATTGCACTGGGGTAAATCATGTTATAGAACATTGAAGTCTTGAATCAATTAGAATTGAGGCTAGAAGTGCCAAGTTCTGGTCAGTTCAAATTTTCTGCAACGACTATCAACACTTTCCTGTTTCACAAGGAGCAGTTCAACGAGTGTGCTGAAATAAGGGTCATGATGTAGGTGGGAGCAATAATATGAAGGCCTTTGTGTGTTAATCATAACATTTTCAATTTTCTTCTTCGGAATACAATGTGAAGTGACTGAAGAGAAGATAAACGAGGAGCCGCAGATGAGTCTGGCAGCATCATTCAGTATAGATTACAGAGGTGATAGATATAAGAGTAGGAGAATAGTTACAAGCAATTGCTGAAATATAATACTCATCTTGAGTCTTGGACAGTTAAATTTAGGAAATGCTGAGAAGGTGAAAGTGGCAGAGCTCTGAGAGCAACTGAATGCTGGAAAAGTAAATGGTAATCTTGGTTGTTGGAAGTAGGTCTGGGAAGTAAAATAAATATATTGTTAAATTATAACAACCAGGTTAATGGGGAGACAACACCTCTCTAGTTTTTTCTAGTTTATTTGTTGTTTTGTATCTCTTAAGTATGTCCGCTTTGTAGGGAAGGGGTAGTTCGCCTTTAACTTAATCTTTACTATGATGTAGACAATGGTATTCTAGGACAATTTGCCTTTGTTCTTAACTTTTGAAATTTTTTGGTGGTTTCTTTAGCTTTTTGTTTAGCACCTATGGCCCAGTTTATCCTAGCAACCAGACAGTGGCTTGAATGAGAGACTGGAATATGAATGGCAGGGGACTTCATAAAAGCATAAGTAATAAATATAGCAATATCAACAAAACTGTAGCCTCACAGAGCAATCGTTTTTTGGCTGCTGGGGTCAGTGAGAGCTGGAAAAAGGCAGGAACTTTAAACAATAAAAAATAAAGACTATGAATAGGTTATTTTGTAACATACTAAAAGGTTACTTAAAGATGAACTACCCCTTTAACGCAAAATGAAAAATAACTATATTACTGTAATAAAAATCCTAAAGTACTAACATTTTACACTCTAATAGTTCTTTTTCAAGCTAGGAACCCCATTATAGAGGAAATGGACAGGGAAGATTTATGTACAAAGGAAACATGATCAAATGGATTCAGACAGACAAAATGACTTTACTACATACACAAATATATGTAGGAAAATGTCCAAACAGGGGCTCTGTCTATATGTTCTCCCTGTGCTTGTGTGGGGTTCCAACCACATTCAAAACAACGTGAGGATTTCTAGATAAGGGGGTTTTCTGTAATGATGAGCAGCATGCCTTAAAGCCACTAAAGAACAATTACATAATAAAATCAAACCAATAGGATTGTTTTGCCACCAACATGGATGTATGCTCCATTGGTTACCATCAAGTACTGTCATGTTATTATACAAAATAAAGCATATCAAAATGAAGAATCTTAGTATTAAAAGGACACCATTTGACATAAAAGCCCTGTATTTTCAATTTTCCTGATTAATTGGTTTAAGATAATGAACCTTATATCATACTTAAAAACACGTTGCAGAGCTCCCAACCCAAGTCAAGTCAAGTGGATTTTATGGTCATTTCAGCCAAATACAGAACATAGTAGAAACGAAATGGCGTTCCTCCAGAACCCCCCGGTGCTATACAACAACTCTAGTACACGTTCTTGCTGGGCAAAGTGGACATTTTAGTTCCTTGTGAATATATTCAGTAGGGATGCACTGAATCCAGGATTTGGTTCGGGATTCGGCCAGGATTCAGATTCGGCCGAATCCTTCTGCCCGGCTTAACCGAATCCGAACCCTAATTTGCATATGCAAATTAGGGGTGGGGAGGGAAATCACATGACTTTTTGTCACAAAACAAGGAAGTACATTTTTCTCCCCTTCCCATGCTTAATTTGCATATGCAAATTAGGGTTCGGATTTGGTTCGGTATTCTCCCGAATCTTTCACAAAGGATTCGGGGCTTCCGCTGAATCCAAAGTAGTGGATTTGGTACATCCCTAATATTCAGTTCAGTCCTTGGGAGTTGCGATGCCTGATGGCTTGTGCAAATAGACTGTTTCGCATTCTCGAAGTCAGCGCTCAAATACAGCGGTATCTTTTACAGGATGGCAGGAGAGTAAAGAGATCATGTGCAAGGTGGGTATTATCTGTGTTATGTTTCAGCAGTGGGTCTGATGGGAGGCATGCTAATATTCCTTGGGATTAAACAACAATATATTACATCACTTGAACTGAAGTTGCATTGTACCAGACATTTCCAGGTTAAAGTTAATTCTAGGGAAACATTAATCCTGTTTTAAGACCTGTGATTTAAAATCCGTGTTACCAAATCTGAATGCACCAAACCCAGGGCAAGGAAATGTGCATTGATCAATCATTTTGTTTCATGTGTATTCCTGCCATGCTTGGGAACTCCTCCTCGCTAACTCTAGCCCTGCATATAAATTCAAGGTATCCAGATCTGTAGCAAAGTGCTGCACTGTGGAAATGTCAGCAACTTGCTGCAGGCCCCAAAAGAACACCATTATGTCTCCCATAATCAGAGATGACAATGTTATAAATACATATATCACAGATAAGTAATTTGTTATCAAGGAGGGGAAAAGACCCTGTAGTTCTTTGTGTGTTGCTGTATCAGCTACTGTGAGTCTTATCCATTTGACTGCACAAGGTTTTTTGCCTGCAGGATAAATCCCAGCTGGTTTCCCATTACAACAGTAAGTGCTTTCCATGCACTTAGACAATGCAGGCCTGTAGGATTAAATATAAATAAAACAAGCTTGTTTAAACACTACCAGCAACACTTTCTAAAAATACTCCACTATAATGTCTGGAAGAGGGCTTCATTAAGGTCACGCAAAAATCCCTTGCTCAGGCAATATAAAGCAGAGCCTCAGTGAGTACTTGCAATAGAATTAATTTGAACTATATGCATTAATAATATTTAGTTTAACGTTTATTTTAGACATATTTTATTCTTTTCATTTAAAAAGGCCCGTGATACTTAAATATCAGTTGTTGTTGTGTAAGTAAGGAAACCATAAATTATACAGGAGCCCAGGAGGCTCAACTGGAGAGTGTGTGCAGAATGACAAATATATAAAATAACTTTGTGGTGTTTACTGCCTCAAGGCTCTGCATCAGTGAGTCAAGGGTTTTCCCTCTTTTCCTGGTCAAAAGAGGCCATTTGCAGCATTGGTAATAGATGGAAAGACCGGGCTCTTTCTCATGGCACTGGCAGGGTCATTTAAAATTTTATCAGTATAGTGAATTTAACAGGAGATTATTTGGCTTCCTACAATCTCAGGTCTATAGCAAGGCTGGGTAAATGGGGTTCAAATAATCAGATTCATTGTCCTCTGAAGGTAATACATTTATTAGGAAGCCAAACAGAAAAAACCTGACCAGTTCCCTTAGCTATGCACATGAACAAGGGTTATAAGTAGTTCTGGCACTGCATGGTCTGTGCTTCTACCTAGTGATCTGACAGATTGGCCTATGAGCTAATCCATCTGGTTAATCTGGTTATACTACTACTACCTACCGAATTGTACTGAATGACAAGATATCGGGTGGAATGATTGGCTTCATATCTATGAACACAGCCCATATGCTGCCAGAAGTATATCAGGGGGTGCAGCAGGGTTATGAGGGTGGTGACACCAATCATTCAGTGTGTCGTGTCCAAGCAGTAGATAAAAAAGCAGTGTCTGAGTGGGTTCATCTGGTTAGAATAAAATTTGTAGTGAATGCCTATTTGCTCCAGTACATACTGTCACGATTGGCACCCTAAATCCACAACAAGTGCTAGGCTCCCTGGTCTCGGCTCTCTGCCTGTAGCAGCTGCCTTTCACTTCGGGAGGAACCCTCCACTAATCGTATGCCGCCAGGTCTTAATAAGAGAGGAGTCTGGCAAGAGTTCTGGACTAGCAAAGGGGCACAATAGTTTACCAAGAACTCAGGAGGAACCAACGGAATAGCATGGTCAGACAGGCAGGGTCGGTACAGGCAGAGTTTGAGCAAGGTCAAACAGGCAAGGATCAGGGTTGGAGAGATCAGAATAATCAGGCAGGCTAGTGTCCAGATTACAGAGTCCAGAATAGTCAGGCAAGCAGGCAAGGATCAAAACCAGGATACACCAAAGATACACGTAGTAATAGCACCAAGGAACTAAGCAAGTTAGACCTAACAATGGGGAATCACTTCAGTTCCAAAGTCCCTCTTAATACATCATCATCACGCCGGCGCGTAAAACCCATAAGTGCATGCTGCACGCGCCATAAAGGAAACTGCCACCAAAGGAAGAAAATGCAAGCGGTGGGCGTCCCTACCAGCCACTAGACCACCAGGGTGAGTCTTTACACATACAGCTAAAAAGGCCACAAATGATACAATTACCAATGTCTTGTTAATGTTTATAATCCCCGCCATCTCACATTTGTATCCCTTTCAAGTTATCTGAAAAAACTAAAATTAATCGAGCCAGTGCACATAGGCTCATGGGGATGACAAGAAATAAAAATAATATAGTGTAGTATTTCTTAGAATACATGGACCAACACCCTTTGGAGTTTTACTGGACCAAATGGTGATTAACTGTATAAGGCACCATTGAGTAAATGAGTCGGTTATATTAGTTTAGTAAATTCCACCATAGGAGCATATAATATAATCTTGCCATCCACTGATAATGCATGGGTACTTGCAAAAAAATATAATTATTCAAGCTCTGTAACCATTCCCAGCAGATTGAGTAAGCTGCTGATCTGTAGGCCATCTCAGTCTCCTGACCTCAATATCATAGAGCCACTCTGGGGAGACCTCAAACGTGCAGTTCATGCAAGACAGCCCAAGAATTTATGGGAACTGGATGCTTTTTGCCAGGAAGAATGGGCAGCTTTACCGTCTGAGAAAAAAAAGAGCATCATCCACAACTACCACAAAAGGCTTCAAGCTGTCATTGATGTTAATACACAATATTAAGAACTGGGGTATGTAAACTTTTGATCAGGGTCATTTGGGTAGTTTGTGTAGTGATTATGATTTAAAAAGAGTAAACACAGTTGTTTTACAATAAATGGCCTCAGCCAACCACTAACCATGAGTGAAAGAAAAGTTTTTATTTAATCATTCATATTCTCTGAAAAATGGTTAAGAAATCATAAATTCTGCCAGGGTATGTAAACTTATGAGCACAACTGTAACTGTAGCACATATAGTACTGATGGTATAAAATAACACAGGTCCCCAAACTTTTTTTATCTGTGAGCCACATGTGAAAAATGTTGGAGAGCAACATGCAAAAAGTTCCTATGGGTGTCAATTATGGGCTGTGATTGGCTATTGGTAAACTCTATGTGGCCTGTCAGCCTACAGGAGGGTTTGTTTGGCAATACACCTGGTTTATTTGCATCTAAAACTTGCCTTCAAGCCAGGAATTAAAAAAAACACCTGCTCTGTGGCAAGAGCAAGGGGTGATAAGCACAGACAATGTTGATTAAGCAGGCACTAATGTAATCTCACATAGACAAGCATAATAAAAACACACAGTGAAAACCTTGGTTTTATTTTCTCGTCCTTTTTTTGCATTCCTTTTCATGGCATGTGGCTCACAGCTCTGGTGTCTCGGTACATCTTGGCAGGCAATAGGTATTTTGAGAACACAAAAAAATGTATCAGTCATCTGAAAGGCAAATACAAGGAAGCTGGCAAGTGCCAGTATTTACATTGCAACTCATCAGAGCAATGCTCTCAGCTGGCAACAGCTCACTAGAGTAAGCAGAACAACAGTAAATAGAAACAAGCATACGCCACAGCACTGGGCAAGCTGTGCCTTTCAGATACCTGTGGATATAAATGGGATGTTGGAGGTTGTAGTTCAAAAACATCTATCAATATACAGATGGGAAAATTCAAGTTTAGTCTGAAACACCAGTCTAGTCTGGCAATAGGGGGTAATACCAAAAAGGCACCCCCTCTCCACCACTCATAATAAGTAAATAATTAAAGAGTTTTTATAATATTCATATATATTCCCTGCCTATAAACTGACCTGACCAGCTAATTTAATCTGCCAATAAGCAATGCAGGAGTTCGAAAGGACAACAAAACAGCCTCTACTTGGTGGGTGGGGGTACAGGTATGAGACCTGCTATCCATTATACTCGGGACCTGGGGTTTTCTAGATAACGGAAAAAGGAAATTGTTTTTAAAAATTTGGATTTCATAAAATGGAGTCTATGGGAGACCACCTTTCCATAATTCAGAGCTTTCTGGATAATGGGTTTCCAGATTACCGATCCCGACCTTAAGACAATTTAGGGGTGATCCTTCCAGCAGTTCTTGATCTATAAAACAAAACAGGGTTTTGCAATTTGGAAAAGCTATAGTGCTGCAGGAGGGGCATTTGATGTATATACTGCTACAATTATGACCGAACACAGTATAATATGTCCTTTGTAATTTCATCAACATTTTCCTCCATGGGCCCCTCACCAACACTGGCCCTGGTTGTATTGGGTATATTTTTACACTACAATCTTCCAGGCAGTTATGTTTGGGGGTTTAATAAATAACTTTACATGTGTACTTGAGAACTCTGAGTAAACATGCACTAGAGACTGAATAGGTAGCACAAACCTGTGTTCTCCCGTCACTGAGTTATTCTCTATAAGTAAATGTTTAACTGGTTGGACCAGCATACGCTGCTGTGGCATGTGACCATAAAAAACGCACATTCAGACACCTGACAACTTCAGCTCCCACTGGGGACAACATGTGACCAGCCTAAAAAACCCTCATCTCCAGGACTGTCTAATTCTTTTTCTTTGACAAATGAGACAAACATTGATTTTCTTTTTCTTGAAATGGGGATAAATGGCTCAAAACTTAACCACAAGGTGAGAAAGGTGACACCACTGGAAAATAAAGATGCGTTTGTCTCACCGACTCAAATCTCTGAATTTATATTATAGAAGAATGGAACAGAGGAACCCAATATGTGAAAGACAACTTCCTCCATTAAGAGAAACTCTGTATGGATGAGACTTAATCTGTAAAAAAGATTTTGCATTATCAGGGAAGGGGAATATAATGCAGTGGATCCCAAATGAAGGGTCTACTGGTTTGAGGAATATTCCTTTATTTGCTTCCCAAATTAATGTAATGTTATGTCACATCCTTTTTTTATTAATTAGCTACACTTCCAGAAAGATCAGAACTACGGGAAGACCAACTCCGATAGACTCCATTTTAAAATTTTTAAAAATGATATTCTTTTTATTGGAGGCAAAACCATCCTATTGGGTTTAATTAATGTTTAAGTGGCATTTTAGTAGATTTATGGAGATCCGGATTACAGAAAAATCATCTATCCAGAAAACCCCAGGTCCCATACCTGTATAAATATATAACATATAAATAAAGGTATGGAAACTATTATCTAGAATGCTCTGGACCTGGAGTTTTCTGGATAAGGGATCTTTCCGTAATTGGAATCTCCATACCTTAAAAAATAATATAAACATTAACTAAATCCAATAGGATGGTTTTGCCTTCAATAATAATTATATCTTAGTTTGGATCAATTACAAGGTAAAGTTCTATTATTACAGAGGAAAAGGAAATCATGTTTTAAAACTTGAATTATTTGATTAAAATGGTCTGTGAGAGATGGCCTATCTGTTATTCTGAACTTTCTGTATAAGGGATTTCTGGATAATGGATCCCATACCTATAACATACAGTAGATATGTTAGAATGAATAAAAACATTTTATGAGATTCCATACAACAATGATATGAGGTCCCTGCCCGAAGAGCTTACAATCTATGAGCAAAATGTCATGTGAGCCATCAATACAAGCATGGGGCTGTTATGATGAAATAACATATGCATGAGGGCAATACGAGTTTCTCCATTTTATTGAGTTAAAGAAAATGTTAATAGAAAATAAAAGCATGAAAAGCCTGATGAGGACTGTCCCTTCTATACCACGGAGGCTCAATTATTAACAGCAGCTCAGAATAGAATAACCTGTAGCACAGTGAATATTTGATTTAATGATTTACAATATATCTGATTTATAGTGAATCAAACCTTAAAGGGATACTGTCTTGGGAAAAACATTTTTTTTTCTAAATGAATCAGTTAATAGTCCTGCTCCAGCAGAATTCTGCACTGAAATCCATTTCTCAAAAGAGCAAACAGATGTTTTTATATTCAATTTTGAAATCTGACATGGGGCTAGACATATTGTCAATCTCCCAGCTGCCCTTGGTCATGTGACTTGTGCTCTGATAAACTTCATTCACTCTTTACTGCTGTACTGCAAGTTGGAGTGATATCACCCCCCTCCCTTTTTCCCCCCAGCAGCCAAACAAAAGAACAATGGGAAGGTAACCAGATAGCAGCTCCCTAACACAAGATAACAGCTGCCTGGTAGATCTAAGAACAACACTCAATAGTAAAAACCCATGTCCCACTGAGACACATTCAGTTACATTGAGAAGGAAAAACAGCAGCCTGCCAGAAAGCACTTCTAAAGATTGAGTAACTGATGCGTTTTGAAAAAAACATGTTTTCCGATGACAGGATCCCTTTAAGTTTGAGTAAGTATAAGATTTTTGGATAGTTATTTGAGTCCAATGTCCCTGATGTAGTTATATTGCTGGGCAAACGTTCTATAGCAAACATAGGCATTGTTGGCCAGCAAACATCTTTAAGAATGAATAAACAGACAGCCCACAGACAAGACGAAGATTGAGTAACAAACTGAGTCTTGGTGAAAGAGATACAAAGTTCTTGCTGATCTTTTAGAATTCCATTGGATAGCATTTTGGGCTAGCTATATATATTTTCTAGGTCAGCATTTGGGGTTAAAGTCTCTCTAGCTGTTGATTACAAAGCACACCTTCACTTTACATGAGTAGCTTCGCCTCGGACCCATAAGTGGGTGCCAGGATTTGGATCATCGCTTGATTATCGGGAACCTGAGGGTGATCAACCAAAGGCTGTGGGGCTCCCCGATTGTGCAGAACTGGCTATTCTTGTAATTACCATCATATATAAGTTAAGTAAACGTTTTTAAATTCTACTTTTACTTGTGTGTGTGTGTGTGTGTGTGTGTGTAAGTTATTGCTCACAAGCAGTATATCAAAAGGTTTAATCATTGATCCTGTATATTTGTATTAATATATTTATTTTAATTAATACAGGTGTTATTATTAATAAAGGTTCACTCCTTTATTACAAACCCATGGAGGTAGAGAGGTATGTGAAGTGCTGAATATGAGCTGAAATGCACACAAGTGAATGCTGTCAATATTTCACATATAGGAGTTAATCATTGGCTCATCAATAAAATTATAGCTTTTCCAACACTTTCAAATGCATAGTAACCATCATCAAAAAATCTCTGAAAACGCACTTCTTTTGAGAAGCCTACCCTCACTCTGCTTAACTACCAAACGCAACACCACATACAGGACCACATTTCTCATCCACTTAATTCGATCTTGCCCACTCCCACACCTTGTGTATTACTCCCTTCCCTTTAGACTGTATGCCTATGCATAGGGCCTTCCTCACCTTTTTGTACCTGTATTGATTGTGATGTATGTAACTCCATATGTTCTATGTATATAATTCATGTGATTTAGTTGTATACTCGCATTTACTTTACAGTGCTACGCAATATGTTGGCGCTATATAAATACATGTTAATAATAATAATAATAATAATAATAATAATCATCATTCTTATGCACTGCACTTAATTCATGACCTGGATGTCTGACGCAAGAGTTTAAAAAGTTAAATGCCTCTCCGAAGAACTTTAGCAACTTTATTATTCTTGTTTTTAAAGGACACGTTTTTTTGGTATTTATAAAGCACCGACATATTCTGCAGCACTATACAGAGATTATACATAATTCACATCAGCCCCTGCCCCAGTGGAGCTTACAATCTGAGGTCCCTATCACTTTCACACAAAGTAGGGCAAATGATGATTATGGAGAGAGTGACATTCTGAGACAATTACCAATTGGGTTTTCATTTTTTATTATTTGTGGTTTTTGAGTTCTTTAGGTTTTTATTCAGCAGCCAGTTTGTAATTTCAGCATTGCGGTTGCTAGGGTCCACATTACCCTAGTAACCATGCACTGATTTGAATAAGAGACTAGAATATGAATAGGAGATGGCCTAAATTGAAAGATGGGGAATAAAAATAGCAATAACTGTAAATTCGTATACTTCCAGAGCATTTGTTTTTAGATGGGGGTCAGTGCCCTCGATATATGAAAGAATCAGAAGAAGAAGGCAAAATATTCAAAAACAGAAAAATGAAGACCGATTGTAAAGTTGATTAGAATTAGCCATTCTATAATATAGTAAAAGTTAACTTGAAGGTTAACCTTTAAAATTCAAATGGCATGTTCACTAGTTCATAAAAATGTTACAGATAGTGAGAATTGAAAGTTTGAGTTTCTAAGGTTCTTACAAAACGGGCGTTTGTTTGTGCGCTCCCCTGCGTTGCGCATTCCTCTGTTCAGCCACAGGGGAGTGCAGGAATAGGGGCACTGAATTATTGTCAATGGGGCTGTACTCACACAGACGCATGTAAGCGCCAAACGCAGGTTGGGACACAGCATGTTGCATTTCACCATGCGTTCGGCACAGTAATTCAGTGCATTTACTCTCCTTCGGCTGAACGGAGGAAAGAGCAACGCAGGGGAGCACACAAACAAACACCCGTGTGTAAGAGCCCTTATTAAATATACATATGTGTGTGTGTGTGTGTGGGGGGGTTGGGCTGCAGACTATTCAAGTGTACATTACATGACTATTTTTATTGAAGTTGTTTTTTTCCTCTCAAGTCCCAAGTCCCTTTTCTTTTGACATCCCTCTGGAAAAAGGGGGTACAAGCAGTATTATAAAGAGGCACACACCTCGAAGACTTCAAGTAAGATGAATTTAACAGGCTTCACATGGAGTCGCTTGGATTTAATGGTTTACAGTTCTTTTACGTGTAAATCAGTGTTCATTTGGTGTTAGAAGCACCTATGGGGTACTGGTTGATAATAATATTATTAGTTATAGCAAACAATGCCAGTCAGCAGCAGCAAGGACATGCAATGTTGGCTAGACTGAGGATTCTTGGGCTCACTGGAGGACATCACTTCAAAAGCTGTTGTTGCCCCAACCGGCGTCACTGATAACGTGTCACATCCCCCACTGGTTACTGTTCCACACCAATGGCGTTTGCCCCTCTGCAAACCTGCCTGATGGACACTCACATGCCAACCGCTATGCATGGACATGGGATGGTACGGCCCACTAGGCCCGAGGCCTACTGGGATTTCTTCAGTGGGCAAGTCTGACCCTGAGGGCAAGGGGCAGAGTAAAGTAAGGTCTGATCTAGAATAGGCAGTTTTTGTCTCTAGTGCTTAAAAGGGACATGAATAAAAGAGAGATATTGTACAGAAGATCTTAGTTATAAAGAATTCAGGCCAGGTTAGGGATTATGGTGGAGATGAAGCACTTACAAGGGAGTATCATCTGCTGGCCTGTTCACCTGTAGCTGTAGCGAACACAAGGAACTCCCTTATTATTAATTAAAAGGAGATTTTATTTCAAGGAGCAAAACTAAAGTGAAATCGGCTAAAGCAGTTTTACTCCTATTCATATTCCAGTCTCTTATTTTGATCAATGCATGGTTGCTAGGGTCATTTGGACCATAGAAACCCATTGCAGAAATTGCAAAGTGGAGAGGTGCTGAATAAAAAGCTAAATAACTCAAAAACCACAAATAATAGAAAATGAAAACTAATTGCAAATTCACTTTATTTTGTTCTGTTTTATTATTACAGAAGAAAAGGAAATCATTTTACATTTTTTTAATAATTTGATTAAAATAGGATGTATGGGAGACACCCATCCTATAATTTGGAGCTTTCTGGATTATTATTATTATTAACATGTATTTATATAGCGCCAACATATTGTGTAGCACTGTAAAGTAAATGTGATTATACAACTAAATCACATGAATTATATACCTAGAACATAAGGATAACTGTTTTCCAGATAATAGAGCCTATACCTGTAGTTTGGAAGTGAAGTGTGGGATGCATATTTAGCTTGACAAAGTCATTATTTGGGAGAAGAAGGGATGGTGGCATAAAGGTTTAAATACACTGATGGTGTTGGTGTAGAGGCAAATGTTTTAAAATGAATTTGTAATTCTGTTGCTGTACCCATGGCTGCAGAAAATGCAGTATGGACTATATAAGACTATAAATAGTGCAGATATGTCTTTTATGACTACATATTCTGTTGTTTTTGTGATATGAAGCACTGCCACCTTGTGGCAATAAAATAAATATTTGCCACCTGGATATAATCATGAGAGATTAAGCACATTTATTTAAGATAAAGATTTTTATTGTAGGCGAATTTGAGTAAAAATATATTTATTCCTTAATTGCAAGTATTTTTCCCCATTTCTGAAAAACATAATTGTGTGTACATGTTTTTGCTCAGTAGAAAGAAGACAATTTTAGTGCACAGATTTAATAAAAACAAGCAATAGGCACATCTTCCCTCATCTAATATCTCAAGAAATACTGCAGTGGACTGAGAGAAGAGAATGCAATGATGTGCCATGAGAGAGTGACAGAGAGTGTGGGAAAGTGACAAGTGGTGGGGAGGAGAGCTGCTTTGAGGAGGGGGTGGCTGAGAGGCAGAGGAACAGACATCAGTCTTACTATGATAGTATCAGTCCTTAGCAGCTACACATAGAAGGAATACATTTACAGACATTTATGGTACAATGTGTGTATAGAAAATATCATATTACTGCTTTGTACCAAAGAGAAGGAGTTAGGAAGCACAACAATTCCTCTATTATCATGTAGTTGTAAGTGTTTTTCTGTCCAGTGTTTAAATCCATTTCTCTTTGAGTAGTTTGAATTTAACATGTCAGATACAGGGGTTTTCTAAATTAAAGGGATGGTTTGCCTTTAAGTTAACTTTTAGCATATTAAGAATGGTTTGTGCAGGAAATATTTTAAACTAGATAAATGGTGAATTAGGCCGCATGGAGTGTCCTCACCCAACTTAGAAAAGTAAATATAAATATTAGAAAAATGGGACTTCAACTCCAAATGACCAATTCACCATTACAATGTTAATTTGGATATGGAATTACAAAATGTTCTGAGAGTAAAAATCAAAGGCAATGTTTATTTGTTTACCACCATGCCATGAACTGGTTAAAAACATTTAAAAACCAAGGAAACAGTGCTGCATAAGGACTGAGGGATCCCTCTCCACTGACAAACATACAAAGATGAATTAGAAGTTTGTAAAGTGGAACTGAGCCACTCAAAATAGGTAGCTGATAAAAGTCATCCTGGCTTTTAGCATGTTACAGAATGACTAATTCTTAACAATTTTTTAATGAGTCTTAATTTTTTTTTATAGTTTTGTTTTATTATTTGCCTTCTGCTTCTGACACTTTCCGGCTTTCAAATGGGGAGGGGGAGGGGTCACTGACTCTGTCTAAAAAGTAGTAGTCTTTTTCCATGTTTTTCTACATGACCAGGGTTCGGTGACTGCCTGAATGCCCATAGTAGGGACTTATAGGAAATCTCTTTCAGGGAGGTGTCCTGTGTCAGAAGTGTTGTTGATGATTTGCCAATCTGTTCTAGTGCAGTGACACAAGTGGCAGCTAGTGACAGATGAGTGCTATTTTCTTTTTTCTCCCTGTATTCCTCCTTACTAGGAAATCTGATGACAGTAACACTGTGTTCCACTCATCTGCTCCTCAAGTACTTGTCGGATTTCACTGCTCACTACTGCTCTTCATTACACTTCATAGTGACTTGTTTTTCCTGCTTCTTTAGTAATGAGGTTGTTCACCTTTGAGTTAACATTTATTATGATGTAGAGAGTGATATTCCAAGACAATTGGTAATTGGTTTTCACTTTTTATTTTTTGTGGTTTTTGAGTTATTTAGCTTTTTATTCAGCAACTCACCAATTTGAATCTGGTTCCTACGTTCCAAATTACCCATGCAACCATGCACTTATTTGAATAAGATAATATAAATAGGAGAGGGCCTGAATTGAAAGATGAGTAATAAAAAGTAGCAATTACAATAAATTACAGAGCATTTAGATGGGGTCAGTGCCCTATTTGAAGGCTGGAAAGAGTCAGGAGAAGAAGAAGGCAAATAATTTATATCAAAAAAATAAATACTGAAAAGTTGCTTAGAATTGGCTTTTATACTACATACTAAAAGTTAAATTAAAGTTACCTTCTGGCAAACAGCAATATTGTTTCCCTTTTTTTTTTGTTATTCTTTTATTGCTTTCTTCCTATTTTGTTTTTATTTGTGTTTCAAAACCAATAAAAATATGGTTAAAAAAAAAAAAGTTAAATGAAAGTTAAGTCTTTTTGATTTCATTTTCAAGGGCAGTTTAACAGACTGGTATGAAACTTGAAAAAGGGCAGACACAGCTTTGAAAACAGTTAGTCCATCTAGTGATTAATTCAGATACAATCAAACTCCCAATGTATGTGACTGTTTTGATGAATAATGTCAGACCAAACTAGAATTCACAATTGGACCTTATTTATTATTAAAAAAATCACGATTTTATCAGATTGGGAACAAACACTAAAAAATTGAGCGAAAATCTGAATCGCTCAAGTTTTTCTGACTCTTTTCCCAAAAAACTATTTTTCGGATTTTTGTCCATAAATCCCCAAATAGTCGGATTTTCGGGCTAATTCCAGCACGGACCACAGCAACTTCCAAATAGGATAGGGACTTTTTCCATCCATGGGGTTTTTTCAGAAAAATTTAGTTTTTTTTCCACAAAAAATTCGGATTTTATTTTAAAAACTTGGATTTTTCAAGTTTTTGGCATTCTCACTTTTATAAATAACCCCCCAAATGTATTATTGGCAAGCCTGGTGTACAACAGTGATTTGCAGATATGCATCTAGCAGATAGGTTCATATTTGTTATTGTTACTGATATAATAAGGACCATTTATTGATGTTTTTGTCAATAAAGCAGCAATTTTTCCCCAGTTTCTCCAGAGTAATAGTGTCTGCTGCAAATGCAATCAGAGTAAAAGCAATGGCACAATTCCTTCAAAACCCTATGAGAAAGCTAGAGTTAAGCCAGACATAACACCAGAAAACAGCTAATAATAAATAATAGCTAACAAAAATCATACTAAACAGACTGCATTTAATTTTCTTTTTAAAAGCTGTTTAAAGGATGTCATTAGCTTAATAGAGCATCCAGTTCCCTTTAGAGTGACTGTCTGGCTGAGTTTATGTGCACCGTAGCATTTGGAGATAAATGCTTTATATAGAAAATTATCTCCAAAAGAAACATTTAACAATTTTCATTTGCCCTAAATGTCTACAATGGATCCACTTGACTTTCTTCCCTGTGCTGTCTCAAAACTGTAAATGAATTATTTGTCTGCAGAAGCTTGAGCCAGTTGGAAGGGCCCCTTAGAAGGAGCCCATACATATAATTCTTGAGGGTGGCTACACCTAACCCTGTGCATTTGGAGCACTATAATGGTGGCTTGGGTTAGTATCTGGTTAGATACTAACCTCAAAGCAAATTTTTGGTTAGCTTGACTGCTAAGCTGTAACTACCTATAGCCCTTGAAAAAAGTCCAAATTTGCATTTCACCCTGCACTGTTTATTCCCTTACCCCGGCCTAGACTGCTCGTAGTCTGCCAACCCCATGCTCCTATTCAATGGAGTACACTGATGTATGTTTATGTAAACTTCAGGCTATTCAAATGGTTTTACCTGGTTGAAGGGAACACACTTTTAAACTTGTAACTGTATCCATGAGTGTGACACCTTTTTGAAGTTGCACTGAACAGGTTTCTAAAATCGTCCCTAGCATAGAGACATTACAATTTTAATTTTATGTTTTGCTAATTTATGAAAAATTAGCTTGCAACACTTTTGTATATTGAACACAGAGAAGTTTGTGTTTGAGAAGCACTACATCTCTACTTCTGATTGTATATGTAGTTTTAATTCCCAATTGAGTTTGCGCTTTGCCTGAGATGCTAGCAGGTAGTAGAAGAGAATGGGCATGCACGTTCCTCCAGCGCCACTACTTTTTAGGTGGTAATGGAGATGGAAAAGGAAGGTGTGTGCTGACATTCCCTGGCTTAATTGCATTTCACTTTTGGTCTGTTTCTTCTTCTTCAGATCCAGAGCTGCTGACCTTGCTATCCACTGTGTAGGAACATTAGCTGCAGTAGTTGGAACAGTAATCTGAACTGATGCCATTGCAGGTGTAGGAACTCAAACCTGGATATCAATCAGTTGGCATTGCAACATTGTATTCTTCTTTATGAAAAACTCTTATTGCATAGGCAACAATATGTGTCCCACCCTGTGGCCTTTTTGAAAGTAGACGACTAACCCTGGTTTGGATATGATTCAACTGTTCACCATAAAAATAATGAAATTCGTTCCTACATTTGCTGCATTTGCATCAGACAATAATCAGTGTTGTTTTAATAGCAGGAGATGGAGAGAAAAGCGCGGGCAACCAAAAACACTGCAACAAGAAGACAACATATGCATAAAATGCAAATGCAGGAAATCAATTGCAAACGGGAAGAGGTGAGAAGAGAAAAACACTTAGTAGAACATCCAGTTACTGTGATATCATTTAGATGCCCCTTATTGTGTTTACAACCTTTAGCAACCCTTATAATCAGCTTTCTTATGGTTGGCACCTCAGCCCTATTGGCCACATATAAAAAGGCCAATGCTGCATGGCTGATATTATTATAGTAGTTATTCAAGGAGCATATTGCATGGCATTATAAAAACGTTTCAAGATAACATTAGTGGCAATTACTAATCAGTCATGGAGCATGTTCATTTCAGATAAATATAGGATACATCTTAACTCCTTCTGGTGCAGTGTCTTGAATGAACCATTAACTTTACTTGTCTAGAAGCCCTGCCTTGACATTCATTAATTCATTGAAAGTGAAAAGGTGCCTTTAACTTATTAAATTGATTAAAGTTTTGGTTTCTGAACAAACACTAAAATATTGTTTGGTAAATGGTTTCCACAGACTCATTTCACCAAGACTTTCATCAGTACATACAGTAGTACAGCACACATGCACATGAGAAGTAGCTCCGTATGAGCAGCACCTGGCCAGAGAAAAGTTTCTAAAGATATTTTCAGCACTAAAACTTGGTGAGCTGAACTTTTGACTCTGTCCTTACAACCTTTGTTGAAGGGCAAAATCAGCTAGATAAGCAGGTTGAACATACAAACCTAGAATTCTAAGTATAACATTTAAGTGAGTATTGCAGCAAAAACTACAAACAGTTAAGGTCAAGACATATGTTGTGATGCATCAAATCTTCCAGACACAGTGCCTCCACACTGAAAAGAGTAGGAAATTCCAAGACAAACATGGGAAGGCATTTAGAGCTGAATTTAAGTTGTTGGGACGTCACCCTGTTCTACTGACAATCCTGTGGGTGAACATACTCTACAGTGATCTCTGGATTAAATATTTTATATTAATATCATATACCATATACCCTTATTCACAGCTCCCTTTGTAAATAAGACATCCCGCTAAGATTTTCTGCCTTAGCTATGAATAATACTGTATGGAAAGATAAAGTTTCCCTTTTGCTGACGCTGCAAGCATTAAAGATCTTTCTGTATTGATGGCTCAGTAACTTCTAGCAATACATTCTTTGCTTTACACTTGCACTAAACATAACTGATACGCTGCTTCGGGTAAAACAACTATTTGTTATTTATTGCTTGCGCAGCTTAATCATTCACAGTCACAGGCCGAACTAAAGAAAGGCAAAAAAAACAATAAACAGAAAATGAGAGAAAAGCCTAGATCAGGAGAGAAAGTAATGAATATTTCCCCAATGTGGCGCATGACTTTAATGGGAATCATGGTGAGTTCTAGAATTACAAGCAAAAACCAAAAAGAATTTTTTGGGGTAACTAATTAGCAACCAAATTAGCAGGTAGCTTTTACTGGTCACCTGTTCGAAGGCAAACATCCTTTTAGCTGTTGTTGAAGCACAACAGCCAACAACCCCCTCTCCCCGCCACAGCAGAAGGCTGTAAGATGCTCACCCCAACTAAATACATCCTTGGTCTGTATGCAGTCTTGAAGTCAAGTTTTAATTCTGCAAAATGCCACCTCAGAGGAGGCAGACCCTTTAAATTTCCCATTCTAACCGATCATTCACTGTCTCCTATGATAACAAAACCTCATCTCCAGTTCCACTTAATGTGGGGGTGCCGCAAGGCTCCGTACTTGGTCCGCTGTTGTTCTCCCTGTACACTCTGTCTTTGGGAGATCTCATCCATTCATTTGGCTTTAATTATCATCTGTATGCTGATGATACCCAAATATATTTATCCACCCCTTCATTAACAGCTGAAACAGAGGCTCAGATCTCTAACTGCCTCCTGGCTATCTCAAATTGGATGAACCAGCACCACCTCAAACTCAACCTAACAAAAACTGAACTTATCATCTTTCCACCTAAGCCTGGTCCTACTCCCCTATTTACTATCTCTATTGATGGCATGCTCATTAATCCTGTCAACTCAGCTCGCTGTCTGGGGGTAATCTTTGACGCCTCTCTCTCCTTCTCTGATCATATTAACACCACTGTCAAAACCTGTCACTTTTTCTTACGCAATATTGACAAAATCCGTCCCTTCCTTTCACCTGATACATCCAAGACTCTCATGCATGCTCTCATCCTATCCAGACTAGATTACTGTAACCTTCTACTAACTGGCCTCCCTAACTCCCATCTCTCCCCTCTACAGTCTGTATTAAACACTGCTGCCAGAATTATCCTCCTCTCATCCAAAAGGGTACAGGCCCCTCCGCTGCTGAAGTCCTTATCATGGCTTCCTATAAAACAAAGAATAACTTATAAACTCCTCCTCATAACCTTCAAAGCCCTTCATTCCTCTGCACCTAACTACATCTCGTTCTTTGTTTCTCTATATGTTCCTGCCCAAAACCTCCGCTCCTCTCAGAGCAACCGCTTGTACCCCCCACTACTACTGCTGTTTCCCGTATCAAACCCTTCTCTCTCCTTATATTTGGAATGCCATTCCTCAATCTCTCAGGAGAGAATCCTCCTTCAATGTTTTTAAAACAAAACTCAAAGACTACCTCTGGGAGCACCTGGATAACACCTGAACTGGCACTTATATAACAATGTAACAAACTGTAACCCACAGCACCTTAATACCCCTCTGAATTGTGTCTGTATGTTACCCTCCCATTTAGACTGTAAGCCCTACAGGGTAGGGTCCTCTAGCCTTTGTTTCCTTCACATTGAGCACTTAATCTGCATTGTAATTATATTTTATATTTATGTGAATTGTATTCTAATAATGCACTTGTTGTTACTTTTTATTTCAATGACCCCTTGTTTGTTACTACTAATTTATTGTTTTGTTGTACAGTGCTTTGCCCTCAAGGAGCGCTTTACAAATAAAAATATACATACATACATACATACATTCAGGGACAAATGAAGAAAAAAAGATGTTCAACAGTATGACAGCATGTTAAGAGTAAGTATATCTGTAGAAATAAGTCAAATCAACTGGACTTGTTGTGTTTTTCTTTAAGACGTTTCACCAGTGATCTGACTGGCTTTCTCAATTCAGAATGATTTGACTTATTTCTACAGATATACCATTACCTGGATGAATGAGAATTTTCACAAACTTACAGTATATGTACTATAACATACTAAATGCTAATTGAAGGGTTATATGAGATTAATATCATCATATTTACCATTGTGTATCCCTTAAATAAATTATCAGTCTTCTCAGCATTCATCATCCTTTACCACATAAACAATTATGCATTCTGCATACCTTGTGACTTTTCTTGCCACTGCTCTTGGATCCAACACAGGGACCACTGTTTTAGAGGAAACTATGCCAATGTGCTATAAATACCCAGTGTCAAATGGCCTACCAGGATACTGGGACAAATCTTTGTGGATCCCAAATCGGGTGAGCCTTTCATACAGTTTTAAGCCCCACTGTTGTATTGGACATTGCCCTGTAGCTACATAGATAAATAACATTTTAATTGCAGCTGGGTGCACAAAGAGCTGGGTGTACTTCTCATGCATGATGAGCTGTATCACTCCTGGATGCCTCTGTTAACTTCTCCAATAGGTGAGCAATTCAGTATGTAAAGGAGTGGCAAGCTCAGTAGAAATGAAACTTCATAGGTAGAGTATGTATACTGGCCTGACCATATTGACATATAGTCTTACAGGGCTTTGTGTTTCTTGGTTAACCCAGCAGTTGTACTGTGTTTATTGCCCAATGAGCTTGTGAGGCTGCTGTTGGTGACAGAAGTACAGGATCTTCATTTCATGCACATGACTGTGGTGAAATGAATGGTTGCCAAGGGGTTAACTGGGGTTCAGAAATGAAAGTGGGGCCTTGGCTCCTTCTGTATTGAGCTGAGGAGGGCAGTAACTTTCAGTACTGGAACAGTAGTAGTAATTTAAGTGCCTACTAAATGTCTCCAGATTGGCTTGCTAGTGGCTGTCCCTTATCATCAGGTTCTCTGGTCCGACAGTCCGACACTGCAAAATTATATCCAATACAAATGCTGTTTCCTTCAATGTTAATTTTTCAGGGAACGTATGGGACTGGAACCAGTCCAGCCCTAGGAGCACAAGGCCTTTCCCAATGCAGGCAAAAGAAAAACTAGAGATGTGGTTTAATGACTCAAAGTGGCAAAGAGAAATACAGTGACAGCTTGAGTACCGACCGACTAGACAGCTGGATCCAACGAGACAGACGGCGGCCTGCATTGATAAGAACTAAAGGCTGAAAAAATTCCAACATTTGATGAATTCTTTGATCAGGAAGTTCCGCTATACTGGCTCAGTGCTTACCTTGTAGGCAAGGATAATTGCCTCATCAGCAGTTATTGGAGAATTTGTCCCGTTTTCCTTTCTGCGAAATTCACGAATTTCCAGCGAAATTCGTGAAACAGGTGATAAATTCAGGAAACACAAATTTGCTGCTGCCAAAGTTGACGCCGGTGACAATTTGGACGCTGGCGACATTTGACACACATTAAAGTCAAAGGGAGTCCGTTTACTTGTCGCTGGCGTCAGAACCGTTTGTAGGGTTTGTAGATAAAAAATGGATAGATAGAATGAATAAATGAATAGATAGATAGATGAATAGATAGATAGTTTAGAAAAAATATATGAAGCATTTTCTTTTTCTTGCTCTTTAATATAAATATGTAGGAGTCCAAGGAATATGAGTATAGTATAGTATATAAATATGTTATTATAAATGATTTTAAAAGTTATATGAAGATATAAATATGTAAGTATATATTATATTGAACCTCTTTCTTTTTGTATATATATGCATTTACTGTTGATATTTAAAGCATTACAAAGGATTGTGACCAACAGATATCATTGTATGGAAACCATTATATATATAAAACATTCCATTCTAACAGAGGGAAAATATTGAGGGAGGGATGAAAAGAGAATATATTAGCAAATATAGACAAAATAAACAGAATAGCATACTAGGTACGAGGTGAAACGAAGATTGAGAGCATTGTGGTTCAAGTATAGCACAAAGTCCTCAAAATTATGTTTATCCCATGTCCAAATTAATATAAGATCATCTATATAGCGTGCATAGTAATGGATGTATTCTTTGTAAGGATTATTTTCGCTATATAGGTGTCATGAATGTGGTGAAATGAATGGTTGCCAAGGGGTTAACTGGGGTTCAGAAATGAAAGTGGGGCCTTGGCTCCTTCTGTATTGAGCTGAGGAGGGCAGTAACTTTCAGTACTGGAACAGTAGTAGTGATTTAAGTGCCTACTAAATGTCTCCAGATTGGCCTGCTAGTGGCTGTCCCTTATCATCAGGTTCTCTGTTCCGACAGTCTGACACTGCAAAATTATATCCAATACAAATGCTGTTTCCTTCAATGTTAATTTTTCAGGGAACGTATGGGACTGGAACCAGTCCAGCCCTAGGAGCACAAGGCCTTTCCCAATGCAGGCAAAAGGAAAACTAGAGATGTGGTTTAATGACTATCAAAGTTGCAAAGAGACATACAGTGACAGCTTGAGTACCGACCGACTAGACAGCTGGATCCAACGAGACAGACGGCGGCCTGCATTGATAAGAACTAAAGGCTGAAAAAATTCCAACATTTGATGAATTCTTTGATCAGGAAGTTCCGCTATACTGGCTCAGTGCTTACCTTGTAGGCAAGGATAATTGCCTCATCAGCAGTTATTGGAGAATTTGTCCCGTTTTCCTTTCTCGCGAAATTCACGAATTTCCAGCGAAATTCGTGAAACAGGTGATAAATTCAGGAAACACAAATTTGCTGGTGCCAAAGTTGACGCCGGTGACAATTTGGACGCTGGCGACATTTGACACACATTAAAGTCAAAGGGAGTCCGTTTACTTGTCGCCGGTGTCTGAATTGACACTGGCGTCAGAACTGTTTGTAGGGTTTGTAGATAAAAATGAATAGATAGAATGAATAAATGAATAGATAGATAGATAGTTTAGAAAAAATATATGAAGCATTTTCTTTTTCTTGCTCTTTAATATAAATATGTAGGAGTCCAAGGAATATGAGTATAGTATAGTATATAAATATGTTATTATAAATGATTTTAAAAGTTATATGAAGATATAAATATGTAAGTATATATTATATTGAACCTCTTTATTTTTGTATATATATGCATTTACTGTTGATATTTAAAGCATTACAAAGGATTGTGACCAACAGATATTGTATGGAAACCATTATATATATATAAAACATTCCATTCTAACAGAGGGAAAATATTGAGGGAGGGATGAAAAGAGAATATATTAGCAAATATAGACAAAATAAACAGAATAGCATACTAGGTACGAGGTGAAACGATGATTGAGAGCATTCTGGTTCAAGTATAGCACAAAGTCCTCAAAATTATGTTTATCCCATGTCCAAATTAATATAAGATCATCTATATAGCGTGCATAGTAATATATGTATTCTTTGTAAGGATTATTTTCGCTATATAGGTGTCATGACTGTGGTGAAATGAATGGTTGCCAAGGTGTTAACTGGGGTTCAGAAATGAAAGTGGGGCCTTGGCTCCTTCTGTATTGAGCTGAGGAGGGCAGTAACTTTCAGTACTGGAACAGTAGTAGTGATTTAAGTGCCTACTAAATGTCTCCAGATTGGCCTGCTAGTGGCTGTCCCTTATCATCAGGTTCTCTGTTCCGACAGTCTGACACTGCAAAATTATATCCAATACAAATTGCTGTTTCCTTCAATGTTAATTTTTCAGGGAACGTATGGGACTGGAACCAGTCCAGCCCTAGGAGCACAAGGCCTTTCCCAATGCAGGCAAAAGGAAAACTAGAGATGTGGTTTAATGACTATCAAAGTGGCAAAGAGACATACAGTGACAGCTTGAGTACCGACCGACTAGACAGCTGGATCCAACGAGACAGACGGCGGCCTGCATTGATAAGAACTAAAGGCTGAAAAAATTCCAACATTTGATGAATTCTTTGATCAGGAAGTTCCGCTATACTGGCTCAGTGCTTACCTTGTAGGCAAGGATAATTGCCTCATCAGCAGTTATTGGAGAATTTGTCCCGTTTTCCTTTCTCGCGAAATTCACGAATTTCCAGCGAAATTCGTGAAACAGGTGATAATTTCAGGAAACACAAATTTGCTGGTGCCAAAGTTGACGCCGGTGACAATTTGGACGCTGGCGACATTTGACACACATTAAAGTCAAAGGGAGTCCGTTTACTTGTCGCCGGTGTCTGAATTGACACTGGCGTCAGAACTGTTTGTAGGGTTTGTAGATAAAAATGAATAGATAGAATGAATAAATGAATAGATAGATAGATGAATAGATAGTTTAGAAAAAATATATGAAGCATTTTCTTTTTCTTGCTCTTTAATATAAATATGTAGGAGTCAAAGGAATATGAGTATAGTATAGTATATAAATATGTTATTATAAATGTTTTTAAAAGTTATATGAAGATATAAATATGTAAGTATATATTATATTGAACCTCTTTCTTTTTGTATATATATGCATATACTGTTGATATTTAAAGCATTACAAAGGATTGTGACCAACAGATATTGTATGGAAACCATTATATATATATAAAACCATTAATGTTAGACACTCCATTCTAACAGAGGGAAAATATTGAGGGAGGGATGAAAAGAGAATATATTAGCAAATATAGACAAAATAAACAGAATAGCATACTAATAAATGTACCAAGATTTATATACGTTTGTATTTCTAATCATAATAGCAGGACACATCGAAATCTGAATTCATGCCTTTGGGTAACCTAGTGTCAAGGGTAAATATACAGAAAATTTCACGTTTAAGTATTTTTTGTAATATATCCCAACCTCTATATGGAACTGTAACTCACTCAATTCCTTGTATTTGGAAATGATTAATATTTCCATCTGTACATGACAAAAAGTGCTTTGATACGTTCGTGGGTTTCTCATTCCGAATGTCAGAAATATGTTCTCTAATTCTTTCTCTCAGGCATCGTGAGGTCTGTCCCACATATTGCATATTGAAATTTTTACATGTAATTAGACATATGACATTTTTTGCACTGCAATTAATATATTGCCCTATTTTGTAAGTCTTGGTAGTAATATTAGAGGTAAAGCTGTCACCACAAAAGTATGTAGGGGCATAGTCTTCTACATCGTATGGAACCACATTTAAATGTTCCTGCGGTGTTTATACAAATGGCCTGTAAATGTCACTGTGCTCAAGACTTATACTTTGCATACTTTTTATACAGCTTGTGGTGTTAGAGCTAAAGTCACTGTTGTGTAATGGCTGCATGAGCCTGCTAATGAAGCACTGTTATACTCTACTCATCTTCGGCTACCAAAACATAACAAATTGGCAATGAGATGTCTCTTCTACCTATGCAGCACCCTGCAGCTTTTCTACTAAACCCTGGTGAGCCTACCATACATTTTACTGTTTGGATCTGTATGTTTGAAAATTACATTATTGCTGCTGACCAAGGGGAGATTTCTGCTGCTAGAAAGCGTGCTTCACTTATTAACTGCCTGGGAGCAGAGGGACAGCGCATATTCTATACATTACCATTACCTGATGATACTTATGAAACTGCTCTTACTGCTATAAAGAACTTTTTTGTGCCAAGAGTAAATGTGGTTGATGAAAGATATAAATTCCACCAATGTGGACAACGTAATGGCGAATCCACAGAACAATTTGTAGCAGCTTTGAGAGAGCTGGTTGTTACCTGTGAGTTTGGGTATCTAACAGATGAAATGCTAAGAGACAAATAGTGAAAAAACAAACTCACCTCACATTAGAGAGACAGGATTTAACCCTTGCAAAGGCTATTACAGTTGCTAGCCAAATTGAAACAGCAGTGGCAGAGGCTAAAACTCTCAGTTAGGGAACTGCTGGGAATGTATAGATTGTGAATCTAGAACTGTGGCCTAATAGCACTGTTATACTCTACTCATCCTCGGCTACCAAAACATAACAGTTCCCTGGTAGGAAAGCCAAGTTGGGATTTGTTTCTCTGTATCCCAAACCACACTAGGTGATAGACTCTTTACCATTCACAATTCCTGGTAACAAATTTACATTTTGAACCTAGAATGATTTTAAGTTAGTCATCTGTCTGTAATATAGGAAGGTATTTGTAGATGATACCTTTAATGCTCGGAAGTTGAGGACTAAAGGTAAGTATACAAAGTGGTGTTCCTGACTGTTTGCCTCGGAATTGATGTGAATTTTTTGAGGAATATTTCTGGAACAAAATGCTTTAGTGAGTACGGACAGGTGGTAGCCCCTAGAGAGAAGTCTATCCCTCAGGCTACAAGGCTGTGTCACAAATTCCTGAAAGTTGGAACATAGGCGTCTAAGGCGTAAAAATTGTCCTGTTATCCTTAATAAAATGTTTGGGATGGGACGAGGAGGCCTGCAATATGGTATTTGCAGCACAGTCCTTATGAGAGGGTATTCGTAACTCCATCATCCTGGCCCTTTCACATAATGTCCAAAAAATGTATCTCTTTATGATGAAATTCAGATGTGAAACGAAGATTGAGAGCATTGTGGTTCAAGTATAGCACAAAGTCCTCAAAATTTTGTTTATCCCCTGTCCAAATGAATATAAGATCATCTATATAGCGTGCATAGTAATGGATGTATTCTTTGTAAGGATTATTTTCGCTATATAGGTGTCTATATTCCCACCATGTCATATACAAGTTAGCATAAGATGGGGCGAATTTCGCTCCCATAGCTGTACCCTGTTTTTGAAGGTAATATTTGTCATTGAAAAGAAAAAAGTTATGTGTTAGTAAGAAATCAATAGCCTCATAGAGAAAGATTTTCAAAGGAGTGTCATAGGTGCTGTAATTATCAAGATGGTAAGTAATGGCATCTAGGCCCAAATGGTGAGGGATGCATGAATATAGGACAGTGACATCAACTGTGGCCCATTTGAAATATAATTGCCAATTCATGTGCATCATAGTGATAACTATCTTTGATATAAGAGGGAGAATGCAGTACTAAAGGTTGTAGATAAAAATCTACTAGTTGTGATAATGGGTCACCAATAGAGCCAATGACTGCTATTATGGGTCTTCCCAAGGGAGGTCTGGTTGGTTTATGGACTGTAGTGAAATGATGAAAGATTGCTACAGTAGGATGTCAGTTTTCAAATATTCGCCAACTTATTTGGTAATTACATCTAGGTCATTTATCAACAAAACAAGATTTGTACCCAACCCAACAAGGTTGCTCCTACAATTCCTCTCTATCTTTTATGTCCAAGTGCTGTCAGCCCTTATTTTTTTTTTTCATACTGTGGAAAGCAACATCCTGGCATAACAAGTCGTACGTTTTAGGCTGTTACCGAGTCACATGGAGTGTGAGAATATTGAGTGCTACAAACCCAAAGGAAAGCCTCAGGATAACTCAGGATAAATAATAAAACTCTTGCCACTACAAAACCATTTACAGTATATTTATAGGTCATCATTTATAACCTATAAATATTCCAGCAAGCATCAATCAGTAACAAAGAAAGATAGAAAATGATTATATCACCTCACCTCCAAGGAACAAACCCCCAATTTTTTGAAGCATATGTATTTATTTATATCTTTCTTTATATAGGGCTATTGAATGTTTTTACAATGCTTATTCACAATTCTGAGCACCAGTGAATAATGTGACAGTTTATATATAGCAGAAAACTCAGTGACAAATTTGCTTTCTTTAATACCAGCATAGTTGTTAATGTGATATGTAGTTTAGGAGGCAAAATATTTTTTGCATTACTAAAAATCATCAATATCGTTAAAAAGAAACCCCCTATCATTGCAGAAAGCCCCTTTGTAATTTGTAGTGGTCTATTTATAAAGCAGGAATGTTTATTTCATACATTATTATTTCAGTTAAGACCACAGTGCAGTGTACAAAGTACAATTTTCAGACACAAGTCACTGTGTATTTCACCCAGGTCTGGACTGAGAATTAAAATAGGCACTGGCATTTCAGGTACACAGAGGCCCAAACAGCCCCCACCAGCCCACCAAATACTGACTTTCTATGGCACCTTATAGCAGCCCCTCTGGCATTTGCCAGAACCCACAGATTGCCAGTCCGGGCCTGATTTCACCCACATAGTTTTTACTCCTGGGTGGCAGGTTGCGGCAGCCACAAATGTGGGATGTAGAAAAAACATACATTTTGGGAATCATATGCAAGTTGTGGCTGGCATTATAAGAGCTTCACTCCTGGAGCACAAATGCTCACGATGTCTATAACGACACAGTGTGATTTGCTTTGTGTACCAATCACCGGAGCCTGCTGGACTGCTACATTGGCTCACAGCACAAGAGCAGGAAAGTGCAAGAAGCATGTTTATAAATCATGTCAAAAGGTACACATCCATGTGCGCATGACACTTGCAGTCTTCAATGAAGCTTATAAACTTAAATTTGAGAGCATATTTATAAAGCAGCAGTTTTCACAAAGTGTGCAAATGAAACCATGAAGCTCCCTTGTGTGGGAACTGCGTAACATCGTAACATGTCTTTGCACCATAATTTTGTACCACTTTAGACTTGCCAATATCAGATGACATTATGTGGCACAGAGAGAGAATCATCCTAATCACCTATAAAAATGTACATTTATCCACCTACCCATTCCCAACTCACACTTTCCTCAACCCTCTCTCTAACTCTACCCAGCACTCTCACTCTCTGACCTTCTCCATACCCCGCACCCCTTAACACCCCCCCTTTTGTCCTTTTTTTTCTCCTCCTCCTCCTTCTCCACCCCACCTCTCTATACACCCTCACCCAGCTTGATCCCCCCCCTCTAAATAAATCTATCACCCAAACCACACAGCAAGATGGCACCACTGGATGGCTCAACGACGGACAAAGCTTGCACACTGGTCAGAATGCTTAGCCTCAATGTGAATGGCTTAAATTCTCCACAAAAGAGAATATTGCTCTCGGCAGAACTCAGGCGGCACAAATCACAAGTGGCGTTCATACAGGAGACACACTTCAAGGATACAAACGTACCTAAATGGGCAAATAAATATTACCCTACCATCTATTATAGCCACCCACAACAGAACAAAACCAAGGGTGTAGCCATATTATTCGCAAAGAACTTCCACTTGAAAGTCCTGGTCACAAAGGCCGACCCGCGAGGCAGATATATTTTTGTTAAGGGCACCCTAGACAAGACCATAATCACATTTGCAACCCTGTATTTGCCAAATGAGAACCAGGACACTGAATGCAACCGGATTCTAGAAGCCTTACGGGACTTTTCAGAAGGACAATTGATACTTGGGGGGACTTCAACATACCCCTAGAACCACACTTAGACTGCTCTGTAGGCAAAACTAGTGCGGCGGTGAAAGTTATCCGCAAGATTACACATATGCTGCACGAATGGCAGCTGTTTGACGCCTGGAGACTACTTAAACCCCAGGAAAGGGACTACACCTTCTATTCTGCACGACATTCCAGATATACCAGGATCGACTATATCTTTGTGTCACAACACCACCTGGACACTCTGGCAAAGGCGGATATCCATACCCGCTCTTGGGCAGACCATGCACCCATCACCTTGGATGTGGTAATCGGAGGCAACCACGGCAAGTACAATAATTGGAGGCTAAACGAAACAGTCCTGAAAGTTGTCTCTACTCTGAAAGAAATAAGGCAAGCAATGACCAATTACTTTGAAGATAATGACAACGACGAGGTTAGCCCTATTATGATCTGGGAAGCGCATAAATGCTATATGAGAGGAATACTAATACAAATATGCGCTTGGCGCAAACGGGCCCGTACAGTGCAATACGATGCCCTAATGGATCAAATCCGGAATACCGAGATGGTTTGCAAGACCAACCCAACACCTGAAGAGACCCAGAAATTGGCCGATCTGAGGAAAGAATTAACAGACCTTCACGGTTTTTATGTGGAAAAAGTGATAACTAGAATGAAACATTATTACTACGAGCATAGTGACAAGTGTATCAAACTCCTGGCCCGCCTTCTGCGGTCACAAGTCACTCAAAACCACATCGACAGCCTTAAGTCCAAAACTGGAGAAAGTCGACATCATGCGCCTCAAATCGCAAAGGAATTCCACAATTTCTACCAGGCATTGTACCAAATAGAGCGGACAACTGCCACAAAGGGAGCGTTCCATGAAGGGGACATCGCCCAATTCCTCAGATCTACACCCCTACCCAAACTCTCGGTGGACCAAAAACTTGCTTTAGAAGAGGATATTGTCAGGGAGCCGGAATGCTCCCACCAGGGAGGTTGTCAGGATCAAGGAGGAAGCCCACAAGGGAGTCAAGGTCGCGGTGTCCAACACGGGGTAAACCAGAAGAATAACCAAAGTCCAGGCAAGGGTTCAAGGGCAGGCAGAATATCAGCAAGAGGTCAGTTTGTTGCTGACCTCTTGCCAAAAGTCCAGGCAAGAGGTCAGCAACAAACAGGAACAAGATGAGTCTTCAAAACAGCAGACAGGAAACCCAGGAAACACACAGGAAAGAAATCTTATACTTGGGCGCCATTCTGGCGTCTTGGTATAGCTTTTATATTTGAATTTGGCGCCAAAGTGACGTCATCGGCGTCCTTGGGCCGACGTCGACGCGCTGACGTCATTGCGCCGGCGCCGCTACCCACGTGGTGGCCATGGGTGCCGCCATTTTGGGAGCGACGCCGGCAGGGGAGGACGCGCCGCCCGGAGCTCCTGGACCTGCTCCGGGCGGCGATCGTGACAGTACCTCCCCCCTCACGGGGGGCCTCTGGACCACCAGGGCTTGGCTTCTGGGGAAATTTGGAGTGGAACTCCCTCACAAGACGAGGAGCATGGACATCAGAGCGTCCTTCCCAGGAGGATTCTTCAGGGCCAAAGCCTTTCCACTTGATGAGGTACAGAAGAGAGCCCCTGGAGATTCTGGAGTCAAGGATCTTTTCCACCTCATATTCTTGTTGACCATCCACAGAGACAGTAGGAGGGGGAGGCTGGACAATCGAAAAGCGGTTGGAAGTGGCGGGTTTCACCAAGGAGACATGAAACACATTGGGAATTCGCATCTCAGGGGGTAGCTGAAGTCTGACAGCCACAGGATTGATCACCTCCGAGATGGAGAATGGACCTACGAACTTCGGACCCAACTTAGGAGATGGTACCTTCAACCGAATGTTCCTGGAAGACAACCAGACTTTATCACCGACCTTGTAGGGAGGAGAGGGTCTATGTCTACGATCTGCAAACGTCTTATGAACCAGAGCTCTCTTCTCCAAGTTTGACTTGGTTGCAGCCCAAATAGCAGACATGTGGGCTGCATGGTCATCAGCGGCCAGAACATCAGACAACACAAAGTCTTGTGGGAAGGCTTGGGGATGTTGACCATACACCGACATAAATGGGGACCTTCCAGTGGAAGTATGGCAGGCATTGTTATGAGCAAATTCCGCCCCCGGGAGGAGATCAGACCAATCATCTTGACAAAGGGAAACGTGGTTTCTCAAGAACTGTTCCAAGGCTTGGTTCACTCGCTCAGCCGCTCCATTAGTCTGGGGATGATAAGCTGAGGAGAACTGAAGATTAATACCCAGATCTTTGTACAGGGAACGCCAGAACTTTGCCGTGAATTGGGACCCTCTGTCAGAAACGATCTTGGCCGGAAGCCATGCAGGCGAAAAATGAACTGAATGAACAACTGTGACAACTCCACTGCAGATGGAAGCTTCCGTAGAGGTGAAGTGGGCCATCTTGCTAAAGCGGTCAATGACAACCCAGATCACAGTGTTCCCAATGGAGGGAGGAAGTTCAACAATGAAGTCCATAGCCAAGTGCGTCCAAGGACGAGAGGGAACCGGCAAGGGTTGTAGTAACCCACTGGGGCGAGAATGGCTGGACTTGGAAGTGGCACAAACGGTACAGGCAGAAACAAAGTCTTTGACATCTTTACGGATTGTCGGCCACCAGACTAGACGCCGTAAAAGTTCAAGAGTTTCAACCAGGATGTCCAGCTTGTTTGGAACTATGAGTCTGTTGCAGGATAGGTAGCCGAAGTTCAGGAGGTACAAAAGCCATTCCAATGGGGGTATCAGGAGGGGCAGAAGATTGACCAGCCAGGATTTGATCAGCAAACTGAGGGTACAATGAAGCGATGATCTTGACAGGAGGAATAATTGGCTCTTGTCTTTCAGTAGAATGATCCACCGGAGAGAAAATTCGCGTCAGAGCATCGGCCTTCCGATTCTTGGAGCCAGGGCGATAAGTCAAGATAAAGTTAAATTGGGAAAAGAAGAGAGCCCACCTTGCCTGCCTGGGATTCAGCCTCTTGAGAGATTGAATGAATTCGAGATTCTTATGATCGGTGAAGATCGTGACTGGAATCAAGGAACCTTCCAGGATGTGACGCCACTCTTCTAAGGTGAGCTTGACAGCCAGGAGTTCTCGATTTCCTACATCATAGTTATGTTCAGCAGGAGAGAACTTCTTAGAGAAATATGCACATGGGTGTAGCTTTCCATCAGAGGGATGCCTTTGAGACAAGATAGCTCCAGCTCCAACTTCAGAAGCATCCACCTCAATAAAGAAAGGTAACCCCGGATCAGGATGGCGGAGAACCGAAGCGGAAATGAAGGCATCCTTCAGGGATTGAAAGGCTTCAATAGCAGATGGGGGCCAAGAGCTGGGTTTACCCCCTTTTCGGATGAGGGCCAGGATAGGAGCTATACAAGAAGAGAACCCCTTAATGAATTGCCGTTAGTAATTGGCAAAACCAATGAATCTCTGGATCGCCTTGGTACTCAGCGGAAGGGGCCACTCTTGGATTGCGGACACTTTAACGGGATCCATCTCGAAAACCCTCTGGAGAGATGATATAGCCCAGAAAAGGAATCTTGGACACTTCAAATACACATTTCTCCAGCTTGGCAAAGAGAGAGTTCTTCCTCAAACGAGAGAGTACTTCCTTCACCTGGGAGCGATGGCTTGCAAGGTCCTTGGAGAAAATCAGGATGTCGTCTAGGTATACGACCACAAACTTTCCCAAGAGATCCCGGAAAATGTCGTTCACGAATTCCTGAAAGACAGCGGGGGCATTGCAGAGACCAAAGGGCATTACGAGGTACTCATAGTGCCCATCACGAGTGTTGAATGCTGTCTTCCATTCGTCACCTTCCCGGATGCGGATAAGGTTGTACGCCCCACGGAGATCCAACTTAGAGAAGATTTTAACCCCCTTCAGTTGGTCAAAAAGTTCTGCGTTCAGCGGCAAGGGATACCGGTTCTTAACGGTGATTTTATTTAGACCCTGGTAGTCAATACAAGGACGTAGGCCTCCATCCTTCTCCACGAAGAAGAATCCAGCCCCTGCAGGAGAAGTGGAAGGGCGAATAAACCCCCGCTGAAGATTTTCTTGAATATATTCTTTTATGGCAGAGGTCTCTGCTGGGGAGAGAGGATAAGTGCAACCTCTAGCAGGCATGGTTCCAGGCAGGAGATCAACTGGACAATCGTAGAGACGATGAGGAGGGAGAATTTCTGCAGACTTTTTACAGAAGACATCAGCGAACTCCTTGTAGAAGGAGGGAAGCATCTTTAAATCTGACGAAGAAATATTCACCCTCTGGATGGGTTCAGCAGGAAGGCAGTGCTGTTGACAGTATAGACTCCAACGGGAAACCTGCCCCGAGGACCAATCAATAATAGGGTTGTGCAGGCGTAACCAAGGAAGCCCCAAGATAACTTTTCTTTGTGTAAAGTCCCAACCTGTACAGGCAATTCCCCAGTCGTCATAGAGATAAACTCTGATTCAAGGGGTCGATCATCAATGGCGGTTACACGAAGTGGAGGAGTCAAAGGAAACAGGGGAACATTCATATGCTTGGCAAAGAGAGCGTCCATGAAATTACCGGCAGCTCCAGAGTCAATAAAAGCAGAGCCAACAATGGTCTTAGAGGACAGACGGATCTGTAAAGGCAGAAGAAACCTATGAGAGTTCTCTTGTGACTTGGGAGTAACACCCCCTACATGAGTCTTTGCAAGCTTACCTTGAATAGGGGAACTCTGAGGCTTCACAGGACAGGAGTAGGCAAAGTGAGATTGACCCCCACAGTAGAGACAAAGTCCAGCCGTACGTCTCCGGAGTTTCTCCTGTTCAGAGAGACGAGCTCTTCCGACTTGCATAGGTTCCTCCGGAGGAATAACAAAAGGCTGCTGGGAGGTAGGAGGTAATAGAGGTCTTTGAAAGCGAGGGGCCAACATGGGTGGGAATTTCTTGACTCTGTCCCTATCAGCTTGATGTTCTCTCTGACGAGTGTCCACCTTGACAGACAAAGCAATGAGGTCTTCAACCGCAGGTTGTAGGGCGAACCGGATCTGGCACTGATTCACAAAACCACGACAGGCTTGAGGGTCGCCACTGTAGAGAGGCGGTGCAGGAATTCGCGGACCAGAAGTGGAGGATTGTGTAGCCATATCGGCAGCAACTAGCGTGGGCGTTGTCGGCGTTGGAGTAGTCAGCGTTAGCGTAGATAACTTTTCCAAAATCGCCTCCAGCGTGCGTCCGGCATAATTTTGCCGAGCTTCATATGCCTCCATGCGGGTATGCAGACCTCGAAAGGCCCTGCCGAAATCCGGCTGAGCTTCCTCATTGGGATCCATGGCCCAAGTATAATGTCAGGGAGCCGGAATGCTCCCACCAGGGAGGTTGTCAGGATCAAGGAGGAAGCCCACAAGGGAGTCAAGATCGCAGTGTCCAACATGGGGTAAACCAGAAGAATAACCAAAGTCCAGGCAAGGGTTCAAGGGCAGGCAGAATATCAGCAAAGTCCAAAAGTCCAGGCAAGAGGTCAGCAACAAACAGGAACAAGATGAGTCTTCAAAACAGCAGACAGGAAACCCAGGAAACACACAGGAATGAATCCTATACTTGGGCGCCATTCTGGCATTTTGGTATAGCTTTTAAATTTGAATTTGGCGCCAAAGTAACGTCATCGGCGTCCTTGCGCCGATGTCGACACGCTGACGTCATCACGCCGGCGCCGCTACCCACGTGGCGGCCATGGGCGCCGCCATTTTGGGAGCGATGCCGGCAGGGGAGGACGCGCCACCCGGAGCTCCTGGACCTGCTCCGGGCGGCGATCGTGACAGATATCACCATGGAAGAAGTACGGACAGCCATAGGCGCTACGCCGACGGGCAAAAGTCCGGGACCTGACGGCTGAATCTTGATCCCCTTCTTGACTAGAGCTTTTAACTCATTACAAAACCAAGCGAAATTCTCTAGGCAATCCCTGGAGGCGCATATTACTCTTCTACTCAAGGCCAACAAAAACCCGGAAGACCCAAGTAGCTACCGTCCGATCTCTCTGATCAATGCAGATATAAAGCTCTTAGCAAAAATATTAGCTACAAGGATCCAAACGTATCTGGGGACGCTAATTAATCTCGATCAAGCTGGATTTGTCCCAGGTAGGGAATCTATTGACAATATAAATAAGCTAATCAACATACTCCACTACTCAAAGATTAAACGCATCCCCCTTATGTTACTGTCGACAGACGCCGAAAAGGCCTTCGACAGAGTAAGTTGGCAATACCTATTCCGATGCATTAAGGAATTTGGCTTTGGCCCTCATCTTTGCCATTGGATAGAGGCACTATATAGCGGTCCAGCTGCTCGAATTAAGGTGAATGGCATGCTCTCTGAATATGTTGACATCCGGAATGGCACCAGACAAGGGTGTCCACTCTCGCCCACCCTTTTCATATTGGCGCTGAAGCCTCTTCTCACCCAGATTTGGTTACACCCTGACATTACTGGAATACAGATTAAGCAACATCATCATAAGATAGCAGCCTATGCCGATGATTTACTTCTTTTTGTGACCAATCCACTCATCACTGTACCCAATCTTAATTGCCTATTAGCAACCTATGGCAAGATAAGCAACTTTAAAATAAATTTTGGCAAATCCTTGGCTCTCAATATCTCTATTCCACCACACACTATCCAAGGTCTATCTCAAAACTTTCCATATACATGGGCCAACAGCCATATTACCTATCTCGGAATTCAGATCACGAAAGATTACAAGGACTGGACCGCCCTCAACTCTAAAATCATACTTGCAAAATTGAAGAAGGATTTAACATACTGGGCTAAACAGCCAATATCCTGGCTAGGAAAAATTAAAAGGGACCTGTCACCCTAACATATAATTTCAAATTCTTTTCTATCATGTTAGTTGAGCAAAATAAACTTTACTTAAACTGTATTTATTATTTAAATTTTGTTTCCTTCTGTTTTGGAATTATACAATCACAGCAAGCAGGCAGCTGCCATTTTGTGGACATGGTTATTAAGGGAAATTGTGTATCACCCCAAAATCTTGTGTATGAACCAGAATGAGGGAGCTAATGTCCATGTGCAGTGCCCTACACAATTATAGAGCCTGAGGAGGGAAGGGGGAATGTCAGGAGAGCAGTGACATCTAGGAAGTGCTGAATGGAAAGTGAAAGTAATTGACTGCCCCTCCTCTATGCCACGGGCATAGAGGCGGCCAGGTAATATTTGATTGACAGTTTAGATTTTTAAACACCTTTATAACAGGTATGGATGTTTTAATGAAAACATTTTTTAGGGTTCCATATTTAATTTGGAAAGGACTTTCATTATGCAGTTTTTTATGTGTAGGTGACAGGTCCACTTTAATGTGGTAAAAATGAATGTGATGCCACAACTTCTCTACATGTTCCAATGCCTGCCATTACCCTTTCCAACATCCTGCCACAAATCCTTCCAAACTACAATTTTCAAATTTGTGTGGAATGGCCGCCCTCCCCGGATTAAAGCGAGCACACTGTGCAAGAGTAAGGCGGAAGGAGGACTTGCCCTTCCTGACTGCCTAAGATACCACAGAGCAGCGATACTAAATAGAATTATCGATTGGTCGCACAGCCTAGATGAAAAGGCATGGATTGAAATCGAGCAGCAGTCCACCTGCACACACCTTATCCATCTGCCTTGGGTGGACAAAATCCACCGCCGCTTAATCCACACTTCCCACCCAGCTTTAAATTATACCTTGGAAGTCTGGGACACACTAAAAACTCAGTTGAAGCTTACAGCGTCTCCACCTCCTCTCACCCCGGTGACTAACAACCCAGCGTTTCCACCTGCTCTAAACACCAGCTCGTTCAAGGAATGGCTGGTAGACGGCCACCTCCAGTTTGCACACCTAACATCCAACAACCAATTGGCAGGACTTGAGAAATTGAGACAGGCAACACCAGCCAGCACTTTACCTGAGTTCCAATATTATCAGATTAAGCATTTCTACAATTTCCTAGGTGGGAACTCTCGCCTTGGAAGAGACCTTACACCCTTTGAACAGCTATGCCATACCCAAGATCCCCCCAAACATACAATTTCCATCCTGTATGGTCTGCTAGCGCAACAAGAACCCGAAGAAACGCTTAAACTTTGTCAGATCCTGGGAAAGGGACCTGGGGCTAGACCTCTCAGAGGAGGTCATTGAGAAAGGAATACGAGCACTACTACACAGTTCACGCTGCTGTCGAACACAAGAGATGAATTAGAAACTCCTTTCCCCGTGGTATTATACACCCCAGAAATTGAGGACGATATACCGCGACGCTAACAATATATATTGGCGGTGTAAGTCTGAAATCGGCTCACTCCTACATATTTTCTGGGAATGTGACTTGCTCCGCCCCTTTTGGGACATGATATCACGCTCCTGTGCACAGATCCTAGGATGGGCGGTAATTGACACCCCAGTTTACGCACTACTGAATTTTGTAACGGAATCTGAAGATATGCTAACTGATACCGCACTGGAGAGACACCTACTCAATGCTGCCAAATTACTGATACCAAATAAGTGGAAAATGGTTACTCTCCCCTCTTTCTCGGAATGGCTGAAAAAGGTTAATGAACTAGCAAAATTCGAAGATCTCTCAGCTAGAACGGAAAAACAGAAACAAAACTTCAGAGACATTTGGTCACGGTGGTTTTTGTTCAAAGAGTCAGATACGTATAAACAACATAGTTGAATCTACTGTAAATCTTAGTGGCTAATACTTCCAGGATCTCACCTTGCACTCTCACATGTAACCAGGTTCATACATTCCCTTCCCTGACACGAAACATTGGCTACACCCTATCATTATTAATGGGGGGATATTTAGCGGGCAGAAAAGTGGATGTATACTGCTTAAGTCCAAGATATTCTGTTGATGGTGTACTGACTTAACATGCTGCCATTTGTACCTGTGCATATAGTGAAATGTACTTGCTGTGTGATGCTCCTCCCCTTATACACTTTGATATTTCTCCCCCCTTTTTTCCTTCTGTATCCTTCATTTCTTGACTTGTAATATAATAATAAAAACAATTGAAACAAAAAAAATGTACATTTACATAGCAAAATACAGTGTACATTTTCTGTTAAACGCTGCAAAAAATGCACCAAAGCCGTCTTTATAAATAAGGCACCGTAAGATTTTAAAGTTCCAGGAAAAGTGACGTTGAAGTAATTATACAAAAAACAGATTTAGGACTGTGATGCAAATATTTTGATTGATAGAAAAATCTTTACAAAACAGGATATCAGAAACTCGAAAGTAAAAAAGAGAAGCAAAGAAGATTTCTTTAAGTGCCAAATGAGTGGAGGAAAAGAGGCTCAGCAGATACAATGTTGTAAATCAGCCAGCTACTGAGGTTATTTCCTGTGCTCACAGATGCAATTTAGAGCCCTGCCTTAACCCAACGCAGAATCTATTTTGACAACACGGATTTTGTTTGAATTTCAGATTCCTGAGCTCAGTGAAACCCAACCCCACAACAAGTGATAGGATACAGATAGGAACAGTTGCTTTGAGCATCTCTGGGTACTTGAAACCTGAATAGTGTGTGTTATTTTTACTCGTGATGAAGAGGCAACTTTGGGTCTTGGTTTACCGTTATGGTAATATGGAAACCTCTTCCTTAGTTGGAAAACTGCTGAGCTCACACTGTTTGCAACACTATATAAACCAGCCCTGGTTCCTCCAGCAGATTGATCAGTCTCTGGTAAGTACAGCTGCCTACTAGATGTAAAGCTGTAGCTGCTGGGTTTATGGGTCTAGCAAGTCATTTCTACTGGGTGTAACTGACTTTAAAGCTTAGTGTTGGATAGATAATACAGACAGTGCTTTGGCAATCCTTTAAGCACATAAATACAATTTGTGGGTAACTTTTATATCCAGCATTTCAGCCTAGCCCCTTTACCCTTTAGATTTCCTTTTGAGACCTCAGATCAGTTTTTCAACATAACAGGATTAACTCAGTTAGAATATGGCAGAGAGAAGACCTATAATCACATGCCTGAAGGCTATAGAAATGCTTACTGAAATTCAGGTTCACTAACAGTACTCTCTCTCTTATATTTATATAGGGGGACTTAACTTTTTTTTCTCACATCTTCATCTGGACTGAAAGGTAAGTGAAAATTGCATGTCGTTAAAAGCATTGTATTTTGATAATCATAGAAAAGTTGAACTTTAAAATGCTTTACTTGTATACAAGTATTTTTCTAAGCATTAATGGTAAAATAATGCAGAAATAGATTCACATTTAATACTAAGAAAATACAATTTAAAGTAGTCTTGCATTTTACATAACATTGTGTTGTAAATCTCTTCACTTTGGAGTTTCAGCTACAGGATGTCAGCTATAGGTCCAATTGAGCCTCCTAGTAGCCAGGCAGTGGTTGGAACGACCAACTGCAGGAGAAACAGGAGAGGGCTTGAACAGAAAGTTAGATAGACAACCAAACAATAAAATCAATGAATGAAATAGCTAGTACCTGTATATATAGCTTATACAATTTGAGACAGATAATTGAGCTGTGTCTAAGAAAAAATTGTTCATATGTACAGTTCATCTACTAACTTCATCCTTTAGAAAACTGAAAATGTATATTTTAGGTGTCAGCTTTAAAGCCCCTACACAGGCCACACAACCTGGGACTCTCTCAAGAGCAGCTATAACTTTTCCATACTGATAAATGTAGAAAGGTGCAGTGGGGCTGGCAGGGCAGGTTCCTCTTCATTGTGATCTTCCCATACTCTGGACTACTCTGTAATGTTCATCTATGAAAGTAATAGCTGCTATTTGGTGCGATTCCAGTGGTACAGTTCAGAAGGAGGGAAGAAGGGAAGGAAGGCCTAGGGGGGGTGTCTAAGGTTCCATTCAGGCTTTTCTTCTCCTTTAAATAATATATTTAAATGAATGAGCTAGCAACTTTAGCATTCCATTTCTGTGTAAATGAAAGTTGTACAATTGTATGTGCACTGAGGTAAAAAAGTGTTAATATACTATTCTAAATAATATATAATTTATAGTGTATAAACAGCCACCTGCATAAACATATCCCTATACATTCCACAGTGATGTATTTGTGCATGTATATAAGCCTCTGTGTTTTATCAAGCATAGAACTTGCCTTTGCATAAATGTTTTCTTTCTCCAAGACCGAATAGTGTGAATATTATGCCCCAGTTGTAACACTGCCTTCCTGGTTTTCTTGTGTACCTTCTAAATTATCCATCATTGCAAGCTGCCACATCCCCACCCAACCTTTACTCATGTGTATTACTATTTTATACAGTTGTAATCAACCAGGCATGACTTCCTTAGTTTTAGTTCATTATATAGCACTGCATTGCCCACTATCTGCTTTATTTTACAGTACAGAAAGAGCAGAATGGGTATTTGTAGCCACAGTAAAATATTTATAATATTAATACTATAAACTAAATCCTATATCCTAGCAACCAGCAATCATGGGTGATGGAGAGATGGCCGTCTTCGGCGAAGCCGCACAATTTCTCAGAAAAAGTGATAAAGAACGTTTGGAGGCACAGAGCAAGCCTTTTGATGCCAAGAACACTGTATTTGTAGACGATCCAAAGGAACTTTATGTTAAAGGTTTCGTTACAGCCAGGGAAGATGGCAAAGTAACTGTGAAGACTGATGATGGAAGAGTAAGTAGAACTTTACAGTTCTGTTGTTCAGCAAAGTATTGTCAATCCCACCTGTTTTCAAGATACATTTCAACCCTTTTCATTCCTTCCATTACAGACAGTAACTGTCAAAGAAAGCCAAATTTACCCCCAGAATCCTCCCAAGTATGATAAAATTGAAGACATGGCTATGATGACCCATTTGAATGAGGCTTCTGTCCTGTATAACCTCAAAGAGCGTTATGCTGCATGGATGATCTACGTAAGTCTTAGAGACAGAGCATGTTGCAGTGATGGGGCTCCACCTTGAAATTTAATAAATATATTCTGATATGTATCTATTTATTACTGTACAAATGAAAATGACAGCTAACAACATGAGTTCTGAGGAACTGAAACTTCCTTGATTCCGATCAAAAATTCCAATTTCTGAGCCCCCATTTATTTTTATTATTGTCACTGTCATAGTCATTTGTGTAAAAGTGGTAATAATACGATTTTTGTCATTTGTCACTGCATGCTGACTTCATTTTTACTTGTATAACCAAAACATTTTGTAATGTACAAAGGTGCTAAATGTCCACAAGTCCTCTTGTGAATCTTATGAAGTTACATATGAATATTTATATTTCAAACATAGCATTCAACAAATATCTATATAGTTACTAATGGGTGTATAAAGCTAACACTTAATTCCCTGTATATCATTTCAGACCTATTCTGGCCTTTTCTGTGCCACTGTAAACCCCTACAAGTGGCTGCCAGTGTACAACCCTGAGGTTGTTGCTGGTTACAGAGGGAAAAAGCGTATGGAAACCCCCCCTCACATTTTCTCCCTTTCTGATAATGCCTATCAAGCCATGTTAACAGGTACCAACTTTATTACATTAGCTTACTACTGATTAGCATGATGGGAGTTTTACTTAAAAAGTTAAGCAAGAGTAGGAGGGCTGGAGGGTGACTGTGTCTATATTGGTTCAGATAAACCAATAACTGAAAACTAAAATGTATGTAATCTATTTACAGATCGTGAAAACCAGTCTGTCCTTATTACGTAAGTAATCACATCTTAACAATAATCATTTGTAATGCTTGCAGCTATTAAAATATATCTAGATAATAAATTAAAGTTTTATTAACTCTTGTCTCCAGTGGAGAATCTGGTGCAGGAAAGACTGTGAACACCAAGCGTGTCATCCAGTATTTTGCAACAATTGCAGCACTTGGAGACGCTGGAAAGAAGAAGGAAATCTCCAACAGCTTGCAGGTAATACTATGATACCATTTTCAGATACGATTCTTTCAGTAAAGGGTGACATTAGGTAACGTTAAGCACCAATTATTTCAGTTTATTAGCCTTTTTAAATATGAGAGTACAGCATTTTTGTTTATCCATATCATCCATATACTTGGATGAAACCATATTTCTAGCCTTAGTTAAAGCACTCACTAATACAGGTGATGCTATTCTCTCACTGACAGTGTAAATGTATCTAGAGTACAAAGAACTAAAAACATGATTTAAGCTATGATTTATATCTCTTTAAGAACCTTAATGTGAGTTCCTGTTTTTTTCTGGAACTTTGCAAACACAGGCAATGCTATTAGTCCTGTCCTTTTCTGCCCTTACTTATAAAAGCCATTACAATCTACCTTAAATCATATATTTAAACACCATTTTGTTAAGCATTGCCCCAATCACTTCCAAAGCAATCTTCATGTATACAATGGCTATCTAACTACAAGATTTCAAACATACAGAATAGAAAAAGTGAACAAAGAGAACTGCAATTTATTTTATAACTACCTACATTATTGTCACTTTAGGGAAACCTGGAAGATCAAATCATTCAGGCCAACCCTCTGCTGGAAGCCTTTGGTAATGCCAAGACTGTGAGAAATGACAACTCCTCTCGTTTTGTAAGTTGGGTGCCCATATCTGTCTCATTGTAATTCCTTATGATTATTTACTTGTATTCTAAACTGAGCTGTAACTTCTAGGGTAAATTCATCAGAATCCATTTTGGAACTACAGGAAAACTGTCTTCAGCTGATATTGAAACATGTAAGAATGATATGTCTATTAGTTTGTCTTCCTTTTCTCCATTCTTGTTACACAGCAATCATTCATATCTCAATATCTCAATCTATAGATCTGCTGGAAAAGTCCAGAGTTACATTCCAGCTTTCAGCAGAAAGAAGTTATCACATCTTCTATCAGATCTTAACAAATAAGAAGCCAGAACTTGTAGGTAAGTATATTGTGTGAAATAGATGACTTACATATCTTGCAACTCATAAAAAGTCACAAGATTACAACTAATACAAATAAGTTATATTCAATGTTTAATTACTAAACTAAATTAACATAATCTGCATTCTTCTTTGGCCATGGAAATCTTTGACCTACATTAAAAAACAAGTAGTGGAAGTCACAAAATGATAGCAAAATAGCAGGAGAAATAGGACAAAGACAAAAGAAAGTGGAAAAAAGAAAACAATGAAGAGGGGCTACATAGAGCAGAAAGGGGGACAAGAAGGGATGGAGGGTAAAAATAAAATAGATAACGTATGTGCTGAACAAGCAGTTCAAGACAATATACAGTATGGGCTAATAACAAAAAACAAAGGGTAACAGCAGTATGAAATGAAAAAGGTGGAAGCTATTATCTGAAATAATTTTGACTTGGAGTTTGCTGGATACAGGGTTTATCTTTCTGGATGACAGATTTCTTCATAATAGATCCCATAACTGCAATATGCTAGTACTGATGTGTATAGTAACAAAGACTTTTACTTTCACAGAGATGCTTCTGGTCACCACCAACCCATATGACTACCCATCCATCAGTCAGGGTGAGATCGTTGTGAAGAGTATTAATGATGAAGAGGAATTGTTGGCCACAGATGTAAGAAAATAAAAAAGTGTAAGAATAACATTATACATTGCAACTTACTGAAATCAATCACACATTAATTTACTTGCAGAGTGCCATTGATATCTTGGGTTTCAATCAAGAAGAAAAGCTTGGCATCTACAAAATGACTGGTGCTGTCATGCATTATGGCAACTTGAAATTTAAGCAAAAGCAAAGGGAAGAGCAGGCTGAGCCTGATAGCGTTGAGGGTATGTCAACCATTTTCTGCTTATATAGTCAATTACCATTGAATTCTTTGCTGCAGTGTTTCAATGGCCATTTTACTAAAATAATTGACTGTATTTTCATTTTGTAGTGGCTGACAAAATTGCTTATCTGATGGGCCTCAACTCTGCTGATTTGCTCAAGGCTTTGTGTTACCCAAGAGTCAAGGTCGGCAATGAATTTGTCACCAAAGGACAGACTGTTCCACAGGTAATATTCTGAAAAAATGATAGAAGCAATTGTGATCTTATGGACTTTATGCTCTAATCAGCATTTTCTTCCTTTTAGGTCTATAATGCTGTAGGTGCCCTGAGCAAGTCTGTTTTTGAAAAACTGTTCTTGTGGATGGTCACTCGTATTAACCAACAGCTGGATACTAAGCAACCAAGACAATTCTTCATTGGTGTGCTGGATATTGCTGGGTTCGAAATCTTTGATGTAGGTACTATTTTTTGGTTGTATAAATTATTATATATCTTATAAGGTCATAACATCATTTATTTTAACTGTGTTCTGCTATTTACAGTTTAACAGCTTGGAGCAGCTCTGCATCAACTTTACCAATGAAAAACTGCAACAGTTTTTCAATCACCACATGTTCGTCCTGGAGCAGGAGGAATACAAGAAGGAAGGAATTGATTGGGAGTTTATCGACTTTGGTATGGATTTGGCTGCCTGCATTGAGCTTATTGAGAAGGTTGGTCAGATTAATCACTCACTTTAGACTGCTAGAAAATAAATCCTGTATTTTAACTTACTCTTTTTAATAACTATATTCTTCAGCCACTGGGTATCTTCTCCATCCTTGAAGAGCAGTGCATGTTCCCCAAGTCCACTGACAATTCTTTCAAGGACAAACTATATGAACAACATCTGGGCAAATGCAAGAACTTTGAGAAGCCCAAGCCTGGCAAAGGAAAGGCAGAAGCTCACTTCTCTCTTGTGCATTATGCTGGGACTGTGGATTACAACATCTCTGGCTGGCTTGAAAAGAACAAGGACCCACTGAACGAGTCAGTTATCCAACTCTACCAGAAGTCTTCTGTTAAACTGCTGTCATTGCTCTACTCTACCTTTGCTGCAGCTGATGGTAATGAAAAATATTATTTTTGTTTCATAATAATTACAGTTTTGAGATTGTGGTTATGGTGGACTTTAATACTTTTATTGCAATTGTAGCTGATGCTGGTGGTAAAGGTGGAAAGAAAAAGAAGGGATCCTCTTTCCAGACTGTGTCTGCTCTCTTCAGGGTTAGTATGATTTGTGTCTAATAATTATCTGTATGTATGAGATAATCATAGCATGAGCTAAGTAAAAGTATGAATTTGTTTTAAATGTCTAAGTGTTTTCATTGTTTTACATTTTAAACATTTCAGGAAAATCTGGGCAAACTTATGACAAACTTGAGAAGCACTCACCCTCACTTTGTGCGTTGTTTGATTCCCAATGAATCCAAGACTCCTGGTAAAGTTTAACTCTACAACATATACCTTTAGGAACTATAAAAAAATGTACTTGCTGATCTCATTGTGCATAACCAAATTATATAAACATTCATTATTACTAGGTATCATGGACAACCATCTCCTTATCCACCAGCTGAGATGTAATGGTGTGCTGGAAGGTATTAGAATCTGCAGGAAAGGATTTCCAAGCAGAATCCTCTATGGTGATTTCAAACAACGGTAAATTGTTTAATAGCATCTTAGATATTTTTCAATAATATAATTTAAAACAAGAGAGTTTGTTTATATACATTAATAGCACTCACATCTGCTTGCAACATTCCTCTACTTCTCCATATTCAATGTGAAATGTATATAACATATATATATATATATATACAAATCACTGAAGCGAGATAAAGTTACAAAAGTTAAGAGGTTTCACTTCTTGCTTCCTCAGATAATTTTCAACTTTTATGCCACAAATATAAATATATATATATATATTTCTAATAAGTAAACTATAGTGTATGTTTCAATACATTTGTTAAGTCCAGGTTATAATTATCTTATCAGTTGAATTTACAAAGAATTCTACTTTGTAGATATTTGGTTACTGATGAATTTATTTATTGTTTGGTTGTTATCAACTGGTAGACTGCCCAGTCACCTGCATAGTTATTTTTGATAAAACAGCATGGGATCTATCCTTTAAGTCATTTTTGTTTTCTAGTTTTGAACTGAATGTAATAATATAAATATTAATATATGAATTGTGTTTAATTGTAGTTACAAAGTTCTGAATGCCAGTGCCATTCCAGAAGGGCAATTTATTGACAACAAGAAGGCTTGTGAGAAGCTTCTAGGCTCAATTGATATCGACCACACTCAGTATAAACTTGGACACACCAAGGTACGACAATTTGCATAAAATAGGTGATAAAATTGCATGATGAAATTAATAATAGTGTAGAATCTGATCTGTTATAAATACATGACAAAAATGAGATTGAGCTTTTTTATGGCATAATGACACTGAATTGAAGATTATGGCTAAACATACTCCTGAAACTGTTCATATCTATGTCTTTGTTAAAGGTATTTTTCAAAGCTGGTCTTTTGGGTACTCTGGAGGAAATGAGAGATGAAAAGTTAGCTCAACTTATCACTTGCACCCAAGCTCTTTGCAGAGGATTTTTGATGAGGGTTGAGTTCAAGAAAATGATGGAAAGAAGGTAAGGAGAATGTGACATTTTAGAAAATAAAAACTAAAATAAAGTTTATATTTAAAAAAATTGTAACATTTTACTTATGTCACAAACAGGGAGGCCATATATGTCATCCAGTACAATTTGAGGTCGTTCATGAATGTCAAACACTGGCCATGGATGAAACTGTACTTCAAGATCAAGCCTCTCCTGCAGAGTGCTGAGACTGAGAAAGAGATGGCAAACATGAAGGAAGAATTTGAGAAGACCAAGGAAGCACTTGTAAAAGCAGAAGCAAGAAAGAAAGAACTGGAGGAGAAAATGGTTTCCCTGCTCCAGGAAAAGAATGATCTACTCCTGCAGGTTCAATCGGTAAGATGATACACTATACAGAGAATGTCCCACAAATATCTTACCTCCTTATCTATCATTCTAGTGTAATGATATCTGATTCATATTCAAACAGGAAGGTGAAACCTTGGCTGATTCTGAGGAGAGATGTGAAGGGCTCATCAAAAGCAAAATTCAGCTGGAGTCTAAAATAAAGGAATTAACAGAAAGACTTGAAGATGAAGAAGAAAGCAATGCAGAACTAACAGCAAAGAAGAGGAAACTGGAGGATGAATGTTCTGAGCTTAAGAAAGACATTGATGATCTTGAGCTCACATTGGCCAAAGTAGAAAAGGAGAAGCATGCCACAGAAAACAAGGTAAGAAATTTGTCTTATGCCAACAATATTTTTAGTATTATTTATAAACAATGTTGCCATAAATGGTCACCTTTGATCTTAGGTCAAAAACCTTACTGAAGAAATGGCCGCTCTCGATGAGAACATTTCTAAACTGTCCAAAGAAAAGAAGGCCCTTCAAGAGGCTCACCAACAAACACTTGATGACCTGCAAGCTGAAGAGGACAAAGTCAGTTCTCTTTCAAAAGCAAAGACAAAGCTAGAACAGCAAGTTGATGATGTAAGTATAACTTTAGTATAACTTTCTTCCCCAAGACACATTGAAGACACATTGAATTTTCTAAACACTGGAACTAAAAACCTGCCTAAAAACATTATATATATATATATATATATATATATATATATATATATATATATATATATATATATGTATATATATATATATTCTTAATATCATTCAATTTCAAACAGCTGGAAGGTTCCTTGGAACAAGAGAAGAAACTTCGTCTTGACTTTGAGAGAGCCAAGAGAAAGCTTGAAGGAGATCTGAAACTGACCCAGGAAACTGTTATGGACCTTGAGAATGATAAACAACAAACTGAAGAAAAACTTAAAAAGTAAATATGTGCCTTTAAAATGTATGGAAAGAAAGTGCTTCTCTAGCAACAATACACTCATACAAATGTTTTCTCAAACACAGGAAAGACTTTGAAATAAGCCAGCTGCAAGGAAAGATAGAAGATGAACAGTCCCTGGGCATTCAGTTGCAGAAAAAGATAAAGGAACTGCAGGTACACTTTTCCAAAACACATTACGTGATGCTCTAAACAACCTTATATTTTGTGTATGGTAACTCATTTACTGCAAGAAGCGAATATCTGACATATCTCCGTAGTCCTTCAAAACCATATTTATATGATTTAAATTTACAGGCTAGAATTGAAGAACTTGAGGAAGAAATTGAAGCTGAACGTGCAGCTCGTGCAAAGGTAGAGAAACAAAGGGCTGATCTTTCCAGGGAACTTGAGGAGATCAGTGAGAGACTTGAAGAAGCTGGAGGTGCAACATCTGCTCAGATTGAGATGAACAAAAAACGTGAAGCTGAGTTCCAGAAACTGAGACGTGACCTGGAGGAGGCAACCCTTCAGCATGAAGCCACTGCTGGTGCCCTGCGCAAAAAACATGCTGATAGTGTAGCTGAGCTTGGGGAGCAAATTGATAACCTGCAGCGGGTTAAACAAAAGCTTGAGAAAGAAAAGAGTGAACTGAAGATGGAGACTGATGATCTTGCCAGCAACTTGGAAAATGTATCCAAATCAAAGGTAGAGATAATGTTTACAAGTTATATAAATACTTTTCCATTCATTGCCATCCCTCTCTAAAGTGAATGCTGTGCTAGATGAAAAGAATGATCCAGACAACAGAATATATTGTCCTCCATTTGTATTACTCTTTTATTAACTTTTAAAAATGAGTACCACAACTTTTATTTTGTTCCCTGAAGGCTAATCTTGAAAAGGTTAACCGTGTCCTTGAGGACCAACTTAGTGAAGTGAAGGCAAAGGATGATGAGCGCCAGCGTCTCCTCAATGACCTCACTACTCAAAAGGCTCGCTTGCAGACTGAAACTGGTAAGTATAAGTAGGAGAAATATAAAATACTGTATATACAGTATTTTCGCTCTTAATAAGTCATATATATTAAATGGTATATTTTACTGTTGCTTTATCACCAAAATTTTTGAAAAGTAGTACTGAAAAAATGGGTGTGTAACATGTAAAAAAGGAACAAAGCCCTGTGCTCTTTTGCGATTGCACAGTCAGACCCAAATCTCTGTGCCTTCTGTTTGGGCAGGAGTATAATATAATGGTGTAGCTTTCCCTATCTTTCATATGCATCAGCATCACTCCTTTGGAGCTCTGCATCTTGTACCAAATCAAAATCACAAATGACACAAGGATGAATAGCATAAGACAATATAATGCTCATCAGCCCAAATAATGCCCCTTCATTTCTTATACATAAAACAGGCATATAAAAATATCTTACACCTGCACCTTATGAAAGAGTAATCTCACTAAGCTGTACAATGAACCTCTGATGACATTTAGGTGAGCTCTCCCGTCAGCTTGAAGAGAGGGAATCTCTTATTTCTCAGCTCTCAAGAGGAAAGCAGGGATTTACTCAGCAAGTTGAAGAACTGAAGAGGCAACTTGAAGAGGAAACAAAGGTAATAATATTGTGATTTAAATAATTAACTAATTAAAGTTCTGCTGTTCCCATCATTACAGCCAGATTTAAAATTGTTTAATAAACATATTTCAGGCTAAGAATGCCCTTGCTCATGCACTGCAATCATCCCGTCATGACTGTGACTTGCTTCGAGAACAATTTGAGGAAGAGCAGGAGGCCAAGGCTGAACTTCAGCGCTCACTGTCCAAAGCCAATGGTGAAGTTTCACAATGGAGGACCAAATATGAAACTGATGCAATTCAGCGTACTGAGGAGCTTGAAGAAGCCAAGTATGTTTATAACAAATTACCGCAATGATAGAAAGATACAGATGCCGAATTGTCTTAAAATATTTCTTATTTTATCTGTTTTCAGGAAGAAACTTGCTCAGCGTTTACAGGATGCTGAGGAGCAAGTTGAGGCAGTGAATTCTAAATGTGCCTCCTTGGAGAAGACTAAGCAGAGACTGCAATCTGAAGTGGAGGACTTGATGGTTGATGTTGAGAGAGCAAATGGTGCAGCAACTGCTCTTGATAAGAAGCAGAGAAACTTTGATAAGGTACATAACAAACTATACTTCTATGGTCATCATTGAATTCAGAGATACAGTCAGTCTTATTTTTATTTGTATATTTATTATCTGTTTTAAACTTTTATATATACTTGGTTATAGTTTTTAAACAAGTTTTAAGAAAGTCTCTTTCATTATCCAGGATGTTAATAATATTTTGACTATAAGATGCATATACAGAGATTGTTATGATTGCAATAAATAGGTCCTGGTAGAATGGAAACAGAAGTATGAAGAGGGCCAGGCTGAATTGGAAGCAGCTCTGAAGGAATCTCGCAGCCTGAGCACTGAGATCTTCAAGATGAAGAATGCTTATGAGGAATCTCTGGAGCATGTTGAAACTCTGAAACGTGAAAACAAGAACCTTCAACGTATGTTTATTTTATATAAGGCAGTTCCACTGAACTTAGCATAGTATTAGCAGAGTAGTAGTCTAAAAACTAATTTTCTAGTGCTGAAAATTTCCGAGTACAAAGAAAAACAAAGGAATGAATTGAAATTATTATTTTTATTCCAGAGGAGATTTCAGATCTGACAGAACAGATTGGTGAAAGTGGAAAATCAGTTATTGAATTGGAGAAGGTCAAGAAGCAGGTGGAGCAAGAAAAGAATGATCTCCAGGCTGCTCTGGAAGAAGCAGAGGTATAGATCAGAAGTGAAGTACATCAGACTAGAGATGAATAATGTTTAAAAGAATATAGTCACAATGAAGGATACTATTATATATTATTAAGGTTTAAATGTATAGAATGAAAAGATATGGAACTTTGTCAGCTTGAAAAGCTAATTTGACTTTAATTTAAAATAGGATGTTTACCTTTTCTGACATTTTTCATAAATCAAAAAATGAAATTTCTTAAAGGGATCTCTGGAACATGAAGAAGCCAAGATTCTGCGCATCCAGCTTGAACTGAACCAGGTGAAATCTGAAGTGGACAGGAAAATTGCAGAGAAGGATGAGGAAATTGAACAGTTAAAGAGAAACAGCCAGAGAGCTATCGACACCATGCAGAGCACACTGGACTCTGAAATCAGGAGCAGAAATGATGCATTGAGACTGAAGAAGAAGATGGAAGGTGATCTGAATGAGCTTGAGATCCAGCTGGGTCATGCCAACCGTCAGGCTTCTGAAGCACAGAAACAGCTCAGGAATGTCCAGGCCCAGTTCAAGGTATTCATTAGAGAACCTATCCAATGATATAAAATACATTAGCTTGCATTTACCAAATGAATGCCATTATCATTATTATGATCATATCGTTGCTTTATTTAGCGAAACAAATTAATGCAATAAATTTATTGCACGTTTTGTCATATTCTTATGACTTGTATTCATTAGAGATACTGTAGACATTGTACAACCAGATATTTTTATTAGAATCAATGCTCTGATTTCATCCTCTTTTGTTTGTCTAACAGGAGTCCCAGCTCCAGTTGGATGATGCAGTTAGGGGACAGGAGGACCTGAAGGAACAGGTTGCTGTAATTGAGCGCAGAAATAACTTGTTTCAAGCTGAAATTGAAGAAAACAGGGCTGCTCTGGAACAGACAGAAAGATCTCGTAAGATTGCAGAACAGGAGCTCCTAGATGCAAGTGAACGTCTTCAGCTGTTTCATTCACAGGTAAAATGATTTGCCCCTAGCATATTTTTAAATAATATTAATTAATAAGAAAATTTAATTGAAATCAAATTTAAATGTAATACCCCTTGTTGATTTTCAGAACACAAGTCTCATTAACAGCAAGAAGAAACTTGAAAGTGACATCAGTCAGCTACAGAATGAGGCTGAGGAAGCTGTCCAAGAATCCAGAAATGCTGAAGAGAAGGCAAAGAAGGCCATAACAGATGTATGTAATTTTTGTCTTCCAACTGCTGGTAATAACATCTCTTGGTGCACTAGACAATTCATTATTTGGCCATTTATCTGACAGGCTGCCCTAATGGCAGAAGAACTGAAGAAGGAACAGGACACCAGTGCTCACTTAGAAAGGATGAAGAGGAACCTTGAACAGACTGTGAAGGACCTTCAAAGTCGCCTGGATGAAGCTGAACAACTCGCAATGAAGGGTGGCAAGAAGCAGCTCCAGAAACTGGAATCCAGGGTATGTGCCACAATCTCTATTGCGCCACAATATACTGATATCCATATATATATATATATAAAAAAAAAAATTCTGATGCATATATATTCATGCTATTGCCAGGTACGGGAACTGGAGAATGAAGTGGAGAACGAACAGAAACGTGGTGTTGATGCTGTGAAAGGTGTCCGTAAATATGAGAGAAGAGTGAAGGAACTCACATACCAGGTTAAATGATCTCAGGTTTCTATTAATGTGACAGTATTGCAGACCTATACAGTTTATTATATGATAAGCTTGATCCTCTTTTTGCAGACTGAGGAAGATAAGAAGAACGTTCTGAGACTGCAGGACCTGGTGGACAAACTTCAGTCTAAAGTTAAAGCCTACAAGAGGCAGGCTGAGGAATCTGTAAGTAATCATTCAGTAGCATTTGTTCTATTATTCTATTCTATTTGTTATAAATACATTTTTTAATAAATGTATCTGGATAAAGTTTAGGTAAATATTCTGGATAGATCTCTGCTACGCTCATCCAGCAAAAAGCAATTGCCTATATAATTTCAATGTATATATAATAACTCATCCCAACCATTCCCTAAGAGAAAACTATTCTGAATCAGCAATGAGGATTGATTCGATAGATACCAACCCCCTCATTAATCCTGATAACCAATTCTTTTTTTAGGAGGAACAAGCCAATGCCCACTTGAGCCGCTTCCGTAAGGTTCAGCATGAGCTTGAAGAAGCAGAAGAAAGAGCCGATATTGCAGAGTCCCAAGTGAATAAGCTCAGGACCAAGAGCCGTGATGTTGGAGGCAAGGTACTGAATTCCTCAAGAAGATGAACCTCTTTTTGTGACATTAGCGATTGTCTAAATGATTTCTTAATATGTGTTTCTTATCTGTTCACAGAAAGAGTCTCAAGAGTGAAAACACAGACAAGACAACAAGACTGAGGAATGTGAAAATAATTTTCCACTCCGAATATAGTTTATCAAATGAATTGTAAATAAATGAATTGAAGCCTAAAATATCTGCTGTTTTGTGCCTTTTGTTTACACTTGTGTAGCAAGTGTTTTGAAAAATACAGTTCTACAATTGAACAACACGTTAAAAAGAAAAGTACATCTATTTTCTTATGTATTTCAGTGTTGATTAGTTTATTACCTGTGTTGAATGAACAGTTCCAAAAAGTACAATTCTATAGCAAGGACGCCAACATTTTGACATGTGGGGTCTAATTTCAGTGAAGTTATTACATCAGGGACTGCAAGCTACATATTACACAGTCATTACATTGTACTGGAAGGAAAAGACTGGTATTTAAACAACCATTTCTCATGTCATTGTCTTTGAAATCAAAATCATGGGGAATACCAAGAAGCATTGTATAATGGAGTTATGAGTGGATAATGCTAGGCTACTGTGGTATATCAGTCACCTGCTGACAGTCTAACCCTAACCAAATTTTTTATAATGAACACGTTTTTAACTAAAAAGCAAAAGTAATTTTCTTATTTTTTCCCCAAACACTTTCATCTGTGAAATAAAAGTAAAAGGAAAGCATACAATCCCTTTGTGTCAATGAATAGAGAGGCACACAGACAAGTAGCTGATCAATATAATGATGCCAAAATAGATTCTGTACTGTACAACTGCATGTACTTCTCTGAGCAGTGATAATTGCTGGAAGCCATTTATTAAGCCCTCTGTAGCTCCTCGCCAGGATGGTTTGCCCAATACTAAGCTACTTCAAGATTCTCCTCTCTCCTCCCCTGATATTAAATTGGTGGTTTCTCACATGGCAACTGAGATCTGTTTTCAGCAAGTCTAACCGAGACCTAAGATTGTGGCCCATGAATAACATTGCCGAGGTGTAGCTTGTAGTCACATGAATTACATTCCGATAACAAAAACCTTGCCAGTTTATGCTACAGGGATCCACTGATGTGTGCCATTGACCACAGTCACCGTTTTATAGTTTGTACAAATCTTTCAGCCAAACCATTTGTCGCAGGATGGTATGGATTTGAAGTAGTATGTTTAATTCTATTGCATTTCATAAACAATTGAAATTCTTCAGAAATTAACTGAGGCCCATTATCATTGCCAATATGTTCAGGTATTCCAGTTCTTGCAAACAAGGTTCTCAGTATATCAATTGTATATGAGGTACTAGTACTAGAACATAATTCCCAGAAATGGTCCAGCAAAATCAATGTGCATATATTGTCAAGGAGCAGAGGCCAAATCCCACAGGTGAACTGGAGCTGGTTGTGGCATAGACTGTACCTGTTGGCACCCATGGCACTTGTTTGCCAGTTGCTCTATTTGCTGATCAATTCCTGGCCACCACACAAAACTCCTAGCAAGTGACTTTATTTTTACTATGCCCAGATGGCCTTCATGTAGCTCATCCAGTACTCTTGATAACAACTTTGTGGGGATAATAACACAAATTCCCCACATTACACATACTTCATGGTCAGTTCATGAGAGTAGTAAGGAATCAGTGTGGCCTTGTCTGTGTACTTCTAGCCTATAAGAGTTGCCTTATAGACTTGTGCTAGAATGGTATCTCTTTTGGTTTCTAGCTCAATCATTTTACAGGTTAGAGGAAGACAATGATTCTGATGTAAATTAACATATTCAGGATTTTCCTCAGAATTGTCTTGACCTGGTTATGGCAGACATGACAGTCTGCATGAGTTTGCATGAGCAGTCTGCTTGAACTCAATATCATTGTCATAACCAGCAAGAAACAAAGTCCAGCACTGCATATGTGCAGCAGCCATTGCAGAAATTCCTTTTTTTGGGTGAAATATTTCAACCAATGTTTGATGGTCTGTTACGAGTGTGAACTTCTGGCCATATAAGAATTGATTAAATTGTCTCGATGCCCAGATAAGACTAAGGGGCAAATTCACTATGCGCCGAAGCACCTAACGCTAGCGTGGGCATTTTCGTTACTTCGCAAATTCACGGACGCTGGCGTAACTTCGCTAGTGTAACTAGGCGATTCTGCGCAATGGACGTAACTATGCAAATTCACTAATGTGCGCATTGTTCTGAACGCTACCTTTTACGCTAGACTTCCTTCGCCACCTCAGACCAGGTGAAGCGCAATAGAGTAGATAGGGATTTCTTCAAAAAAAGTTACAATTTTTTCTAAGTCCCAAAAAACGCTGGCAACTATGAATCTTAGTGAATTTGCCCCTAAGTTCTTCCTTGTCTATCTGTGTATAGTCGCATTCTGTGCTTGAAGCAAACGCTAATGGCCTTTCACTTTTGTCTGAGAGAACATGAGATATCACAGCTTCACAATGCCATATAGGGAAACAACATATGCCAATTTAATTGGCAAAGAAGCATTAAAATTACATCATCCAACGTGACCAGTGTCTTTGCTTCCTTAAAGGCTTTTCGACTTTTCAATTGATTTAATGGGTATAGCACAGTTGCAAGATTTGGCACAAATCGGCTATAATAATTAATAAATCACAAAAAGGATCTGAGCTGGTTACATCCTTGGGCAGTGGTGCTTGTAATACTGCTTGGATTTTCATGCCAAATACTAATCTGTTGTATCGGTATAGTCATTTTGTTGTGTTGATTGTAAGGTAGCGTTTAGCATTTTCCTCTACCTCCATCTGTAAGTAGGCTTGTGCAAGATCAATTTTGCTGAATTTAATCCACCCGCAAGAGAAGCAAAAATTTCCTCAATCAAATGTAAAGGATACTTATCAGACTGTAGAACTGGTTTAAAATCTCCACATATTCTAACTGAACCATCCCTCTTTATTATAGGCACAATAGGTGTGCCCCAATCAGTTCAAGGGACTTTTGAAATAACTCCATCTTGCTCTAGTCTAGACGATCCAATTCAGCTTCCTCCTTTGGAAGAATACTATAAGGCAATGGGTGAGCTTTGTAAAATTTTGGCTGTGCATTTTCCTCAAGGCATACATTAGCCTTGATGTGTTTTAAAGGACCCATGCCTTCTTTAAATACTTCTGAGGCCTCAGCTAAATGTTGTTCCACTGGTTTGGTGTTATCAGCAGACAATGAATGTAGCAGTCCTTAAGAGGGATATAAATGAGCTGGAGAGAGTGCAGAGACTTGCAACTAAATTGGTTAGAGGGATGGAAGACTTAAAATATGAGGGTAGACTGTCAAGGTTGGGGTTGTTTTCTCTGGAAAAAAGGCGCTTGCAAGGGGACATGATTACACTTTACAAGTACATTAGAGGACATTATAGACAAATGGCAGGGGACCTTTTACCCATAAAGTGGATCACCGTACCAGAGGCCACCCCTTCAGACTAGAAGAAAAGAACTTTCATTTGAAGCAACGTAGGGGGTTCTTCACAGTGAGGACAGTGAGGTTGTGGAATGCACTGCGGGTGATGTTGTGATGGCTGATTCTGTTAATGCCTTTAAGAATGGCTTGGATGATTTTTTGGACAGACATAATATCAAAGGCTATTGTGATACTAAACTCAAGTTAGTATATATATGGGTATATATATAATTTATGTTAGGGGTGTGTGTATGGATGCTGGGTTTTCATTTGGAGGGGTTGGACTTGATGGACTTTTTTCAACCCAATTTAACTATGTAACTATTTTAATGGATTCCCAGTCAATGGGTATTTTGTGTAACCACTCCCATAATGTAGGACCCCCTGTCTCTACCACATATAAGTCCAGCAAACATTGAAAACAATTGTACTCTACTTCAGCATTTAAAACTTTGAGTGGCACTATATTCTGTCCAGTGTATGTTTTCAGTAGCAGTTTTTTTTGAAGAGGTGTCTTTAAACAACTTTTTGTATTCTGGGTGTGTTATTATTGAAACAGCAGTCCCTGTGTCTAATTCTATCTTAACTGGAATGCCAGCTATTTTTGTTGTTAGCCAGATGACAGATCTGACACCAGTATCAGCATGATAAACATAAATACTTCCAAGTTCTGAATCAGTGCAATCAGCTAAACAAGCATTATCAACATCATTGTAAAATGCTGTTTTGGAACAGGGAAGCTCCTTTTTACACTTAGGCATACTGCCTGAATATGACATGTACTGCAATAAGCACTCTTGAATTTGCAGGTTACAGCATTATGGAATCCTTTCTCATACCTGTAGCAGGGCCCTGAATTCTGCATATAATATCCCATATTTTGGCCTGCACCCACTCTATGTACTTCAGTTGCTGCTTTCTCTAGTTTCTCCTTTGCTTCTGTTCTGTAACTGCAATGTGTCCTTAGCTGCTGTCTTCATTGCTAATGCAAATTCTAAAGTAATGTTATGCCCTGTAAGCAGCTTTTTCTGTGTTTCACTGCATAATCCACATACAAATCTGTATCTGCATCATTCAGTCCATCCTTAAAATCACAGTGTTCTGCCAGTTTACTTAACTCTGCTGCAAATCCAGAAATCATACCTCCCCTTTGTCCTGTTTTTTGCGAGACAGTCCCGATTTTGACAGCTCAACCCACAGTCCTGGATTGTAACTAAAATGTCCCAACTTTCCTTTTGATCTCCTGGGGCTTGCAGCTTAAAGGAATTCACCTTAATTAGCAAAACTGTAATAACAAATAAAAACCACAGCAATGAGTTCAAACTTTCATAACCAGCAAAATTTTATAAAATGAACATGGTAATTAGGGGGTGTAGCCACAAAAATGGCTTTGATCACAACATTCTGGGCGCACGCCAAATCTTTTTGTCCCTATTTCTATTTCAAAAATGTTGGGAGGTATGCAGAAACTGCCTCACTCTCTTGCTGGTTCCTTTTGTGAAATCTGAATCTTTTTGCTATGACCAGGAGCTTAAAGGACCAGTAACATCAAACTTTTTTTTAAAAAAAATTCGTTAGTACACAACAAAAAAAAAACACATACACAAATTATAATTTAAAAAAGCAAAGTCTTTATTAAGAAATAACTTACAGAAACTCTGCTTCCTGTCTTCTACAGAAACGGCAAAAGGGCGACCATCCATTGAGCGGTGCTTGATTTCTCCTCCCTGGCTCTCTGCTGCTGGATTCTTCAGCTGCCACGTTCTGTGCTTTCTGTAGTGCAGCGGCGCTTCCAGCAGGAACTTGAGGCAGATCTGCGGTGCCGGTGTTCCTATGGGCCATGTTCTCTCTATCACTGCTGTAACAGCTCAGGCCCTACAAGATCCCCCTCCGCCCGGGGAGGTGAGTCCGGGTCAGTTCCCTGTAGGGCGGCTGTGTGGCAAGGGGAGAAAGAAGACTTGGAAGGGGGCGCCGAGGTTCTCTTCACAGTTTGCTGGGACAACCGGTAGCGCGTCCTAGAGCCCTCGCAGCTGAGCGCACCCGCTGCAACTGTTTCTCTCTGGCGCTTCGCAGCTACCGACAAAACTACAAGTCCCACCATGCATCCGTCCCATCTGCTTCTCCAAAAGCATTACCGCCAGTGGGACGCAGGGACTTGTAGTCAGCTGGATGCAGAGCCCCGCAGCTCAGTCGTGCCTGAACTGTTACAGCACTTTGACCATCAAATGGGCTACTTCGACCTTCGACTACGACTTCGACTCGAACGATTCAAACTAAAAATCATTCGACTATTCGACTATTCGATAGTCGAAGTACTGTCTCTTTAAGAAAAAACTTCGACCCCCTAGTTCACTACCTAAAAGCTACCGAGGTCAATGTTAGCCTATGGGAAAGGTCCCCATAGGCTTCCTAAGCATTTTTTGGTCGAACAAAAATCGAATGATTCAAAGGATTTAATTGTTCGATTGAACAATTTTTGCTCAAACGAATAGCGCTAAATCCTTCGACTTCGATATTCGAAGTAGAAGGATTTAACTTCGACAGTCGAATATCAAGGGTTAATTAACCCTTGATATTCGACCCTAAGTAAATCTGCCCCTTGCTATTGGTCGAATATCGAGGGTTAATTAACCCTCGATATTCGAACCTCAAAGTTAAATCCTTCGACTTCAAATATCGAAGTTGAAAGATTTACCGCAATTCGTTTGATCGAACGATTGAAGGAAAAATCATTTGATCGAAAGATTAAATCCTTCGAATCAAACAATTCGAAGGATTTTAATTCATCAATCAAATGATTTTCCTTCAATCCCAAATTGCTAGGAAAGCCTATGGGGACCTTCCCCATAGGATAACATTGTACCTCGGTAGGTTTTAGGTGGTCAAAGTTTTTTTGAAAGAGACAGTACTTCGACTATCGAATGGTCGAATAGTCGAACGATTTTTAGTTAGAATCGTTCGATTCAAAGTCAAAGTCGTAGTCAAAGGTCGAAGTAGCCAATTTGATGATCGAAGTAGCCAAAAAAAACATCGAAATTCGAAGTGTTTTTTATTCTAATCATTCACTCGAGCTGAGTAAATGTGCCCCTAGGTTGTATGTCTTCCCCCCTAATACACTGAGTAATGCTGCCACATGTTTCTCTGGGGGTATGGCATTTACTTCAAAATACTGTTCCCGTCTCTCTATATACAGTATATGGCCAGTCCTCTACTGAGCTGTCAAATGCTTCCACTTTCCCAATATATCCCCAGCCATATTTCCAGATCGCACACAAATCTCTGCAGGGACTTACCACAGTTCTGTTTTTTTAAGCAGCTTTTGGTTTCTCACATTCACCAAATCTTTCTAAAATCCCACCCACGAAGCCAATCTGTTGTGTCCATGAATAGTGAAACACACAGACAAGCAGGAGTAATACTGTATGTGTAATGCTTATTAGGAAGGAAACTCCACAACACAGTAAGATAAAACAGCAGAGAAAAACAGAACAATAGATTCAACATGAAATATGTGCACAATTACTTTATGTCATATTTAACAAATCCATAGGGGTATTCACTTGCAAGGCATCCTTCTGTGAACCCAGTTACCAACCTGTTTTACCCAGCCACCATTTTTCTGCAAAAACTGTCAGACAAATGAATATACATTGTACAGATGAAGTGATCAAGTGCATCTACTGAATAAAGATTATGTAGTTAGAGTATTTTTTTCTCAGATGCCACAACAAGGTCTCAGTGGAGGCTGGGAAACATGTGTTTGGCAAACAGAAAGAAGCTTAATTGCAGCAAAACAATATAGAAAGAAGCAGCAGCACAGGATGTGTTAACTGAAGGCACTTCACTACGGGCAAAAGGTTTTGCAAAACTGCAGCAAAAATGTGCCACCTGTTTAGTTTTGCTAGTCAAAAATATCACGCGACAAAAAAATGTTTAAGAGCTTAAGCTTGTTTATTTAAGGTGAAGATTTTTATTGTGGGTCAATCTGAGTAAAAATGGCATTTTTCCTTAATTTTCCCCATTTCTGAAAAATTAAGTTATGTGCCCATATTTTTGCTCTGTAGAAAGAAAGCCATTTTTTAGGCACATCTTCCCTCATCTAATATCTTAAGAAATACTGCAGGGGACTGAGAGAAGAGAATGCAATGATGTGCCATAAGAGAGTGACAGAGAGTGTGGGAAAGTGACAAGTGGTGGGGAGGAGAGCTGCTTTGAGGAGGGGGTGGCTGAGAGGCAGAGGAACAGACATCAGTCTTACTGTGATAATACCAGTCCTTAAAGGAATACATTTACAGACATTTATGATACAATATATGCATAGAAAATATAATATTTTGTACCAAAAGAGACTTTTAGCAATTTTTCAAAGTCTTAATTTCTTCTATTTTCATCGTTTTTTAATTATTTGCCTTCTTCTTCTGACACTTTCCAGCTTTCAAGTGGGGTTGGGGGTCACTGACCCCATGTAAAAAGTAGTTTTGCTACTTTTTGGCTGACCAGTTTATCACTAGGGTCCTGAATGCCCATAGTAGGGACTTATGGAAAATCTCTTTCAGGGAGGTGTCCTGTGTCAGAAGTGTTGTTGATGATTTGCCAATCTGTTCTAGTGCAGAGACACAAGTGGCAGCTAGTGACAGATGAGTGCTATTTTCTTTTTCTCCCTGTATTCCTCCTTACTAGGAAATCTGATGACAGTAACACATTCCCCTCATCTGCTCCTCAAGTACTTGTCGGATTTCACTGCTCACTACTGCTCTTCATTACACTGACTTGTTTTTCCTGCTTTTTTAGTAAAGCAGTTGTTCAACGTTAACGTTTAGTATGATGTAGAGGGTGATATTCTAAGACAATTCGTAATTGGTTTTATTTTTTTTTATTTGTGTTTTTTGCTTTATTTCGTTTTTTAATTCTGCAACTCTCCAGTTTGCAATTTTGGCAATCTGGTTGCTAGGTTCCAGATTACCATAGCAACCATGCATTGATTTGAATAAGATAATATAAATAGGAGAGGGCCTGAATAGAAAGATGAGTAATAAAAAGTAGCAATAACAATAAATTACAGAGCATTTAGATGGAGTCAGTGCACCTATTTGAAGGCTGGAAACATCAGAAGGAGAAGGCAAATAATTAAACAACTATAAAAAAAAAATAATGAAGACAAGGAAACGTCAGAAGGAGAAGGCGTATAATTAAACAACTATAAAAAAAAAAATAATGAAGACAAATTGAAAAGTTGCTGAAAATTGGCTTTTTTATAACATGCTAAAGGTTAACTTAAAGGTGAACCGCCCTTTTAAGTCTTTTTGATCTCGTTTTCAAGTCCAGACTGGCATGAAACAGAGCAGACACAGCTTTGAAAACAGTTAGTCCATCTAGTGATTAATTCAGATACAAGTGGTCAGATTCACTAAACTGCAGTAGCAACCACTGCCTGTCTTTTCTGATGAAGGTGCCAGCTAAAACGTAAATGCCACAATTAATGTACAATTGGCAAGCCTGGTGTGCAACAGTGATTTGCAGATTCAGTTCTATGCTGCCCATACATCTGCAGCTTTCTGTTCTGAAACTAGCAGATATAGTACATATTTGTTATTGTTACTTATATAATAAGGACCATTTATGAATGCGTTGCATTGTACAAAGTGCCATTTTCACTGGATGTTTTGTCAATAATGCAGCAGTTTTTCCCAGAGTTCTAGATTAATGGTATCTGCTGCAAATGCAACAAATCAGTGTAAAAGCAATGGTACGTACAATTACTTCACAACCATATGAGAGAGCTAGAGTTCAGCCAGACATACTGTAACAGCAGACAGCAGCTAATAAAAAAATGCTATAAGGCAGAAATCATACTAAACAGACTGCATTTAATTTTCTTTTTAAAAGCTGTTTAAAGGATGTCATTGGCTTGATAGAGCAGCCAGATCCCTTTAGAGTGACTGTCTGGCTGGGTTTATGTGCCCTGTGCATTCAGATGATAAATGCGATATAAAAAAAATAATCTCCAAAAGAAACATTTCACACTTTTTAATTGCTCTAAATGTCTAAATTGGATCTTTTCCCCTGTCCTGTCTCAAAACTGTAAATAAACTATTTGTCTGCAGAAATTTGAGCCAGTGGTACTGCCAAGCCTAATGTCTGCCCATCATCAAAAAGCAAGAACAAACTACTGGAAAGATAGGTGCTGGGTGATACCGATTTTGATACAAGTTTTGGTTTATTTTGCCTGCCAGCTTTATGAGAGAGAGAAGTTTAAAAATTGATCCACTGTTTGCAGCATGGGCCTCCAGTAGAGTTACAACTGTATCATGTATTCAAACCTGCAGGCTTATTGTAGGTACATCATGTTTTCAATGCAATTGCAACAGGAGTTTCCTAACTTACATCTAACTGTTCTGGGTTACACTCAGACTCTATACACTAAGGGTTCTATTTATCATGCTGTGTAAAAAGTGGAATGAAGCATTACCGGTGATGTTGCTCAGAGCAACCAATCAGCAATTAGATTTCAATAGTTAGAGAACCAAAGCAAGGATTTGATTGGTTGCTAGAGCAACATCACTAGTGATGTTTCACTCCACTTTTTGCAGAAGATGAAAAATAGGCCCCTTAGAAGGAGCCCTCACATAAAGGTATATTACTTGAGGGTGGCTACCCCTAATCCTATGCATTTGGAGTACTGTAATGGTGGCTTGGTTTCTGGCTAGATACTAATCTGACAGCAAATTATTGCTAATATTGCTGTATATGAATTAGCGCGTGACACTTTTGTATATAGAACACAGAAGGGCTTGTGTTTGACAAGTACTACATCTCTACTTCTGATTGTTAATGTCGTTTTAATTCCCACTGAGTTGTCGCTTTGCCTGAGATACTAGCAGGTAGTAGAAGAGAATGGGCATGCACATTCCTCCAGTGCCACTTCTTTTTAGGTGGTAATGGCGATGGAAGAGGAAGGTGTGTACTGACATTCCCTGGCTTAATTGCATTTCACTTTTGGTCTGTCTCTTCTTCCTCAGATCCAAAGCTGCTAACCTTGCTATCCCCTGTGTAGGAACATTAACTGTAGTAGTTGGAATAGTAATCTGAACTGATGCCATTTGCAGGTGTAGGGACTGATACCAAAGGGATCAGTTGGCATGGCAACATTGTATTCTTCTTTAAAAATAAAAAAGACCTTATTGTATGGGCAACAATATGTATCCCACCCTGTGACCTTTTTGAAAGTAGATGACTACTTGCAATTGAGTTGTTCTAAAAGCTCTGGATCTCCTGGTTTGGATATGATTCAACTGCACACCCTAAAAATAATGAAATTCATTCCTACATTTGCTGCATTCACATCAGGCAATAACCATTGTTGTTTTTATAGCAGGAGATTAAGAGAAAAGCACAGGCAACCAAGAATACTGCATATATGCATAAAATGCAAATGCAGGAACTCACAAACAGGAAGAGGTGAGAAGAGAAAAATCTCAGTGGAACATCCAGTTACTGTTATATCATTTAGATGCCCCTTGTTGTGTTTACAACCTTTAGCGACTCTTATAATCAGCTTTGAGCAATATCAGCTTTCCAAATCATCCTTTATTATGGTTGGCTCCTCAGCTCTACTGGCCGCATATAAAAAGTCAATGCAGCATGGCTGATATTATTATAGTAATTATTCAAGGAGCATAGAATTATAAAAACATTTCACAGCAACTTCAGTGCAGATGTGTTCTCAGCCCGTTGTTGTACACATTGCTGACACATGACTGCATAACGAGACACAGCTCGAACCACATCATCAAGTTCGCCGATGACACAACTGTGGTGGGGCTCATCAACCACAACGACCAGTCGGCGTACAGAGATGAGGTTCAGCAGCTGGCAGTCTGGTGCAGTGAGAACAACCTGTCACTGAATGTGGATAAAACGAAAGAGATGATCGTCGATTTCAGGAGAACTCTCCCTGTTCACACACCACTCAACATCAACGGCTCCACAGTAGAGACAGTAAAGAACACCAAATTCCTGGGAGACCACATCTCTGATGACCTCACCTGGACCACCATCACCGCCTCCATTACCAAAAAGGCTCAGCAGCGTCTTCACTTCCTAAGACGACTGAAACGGACCAGCCTTCCGCCTCCAACCCTCACAGTGTTCTACAGGGGCCCTCCCACTACATTCCAGACACACCTCAACTGTGAACTTAACTTTGTGAATCGTTAATTTATTTGCACAATTCTAAAGGTTTACACATGTATATATCCAATTTCTGCCAATATATTGCACATTTCATGTTTACATATTTATTGTGTATTTTTAAGTGCCTTTTTGTGATATGTACTAGCTGGAGCCACGTCGTCTCGTCTCACTGTATATTTGTATACTGCTGAGATGACAATAAAGTTTACTTTGACTTTGACTTTTTTTGACTTTGATCAGTCATGGAGCATGTTAATTTTAGATAAATATGGGAACATTTTATACTCCCTATACTCCCTTCTGGTGCAGTGCCTGGAAGGAACCATTAACTTTTACTTGTCTAGATGACCCTTTTATATTCATTAAAGGTCAACTAAATACACCCTTGTAATAACAGCCGTTCACGTTCTTTGGGGTCTTTTCACCACCATGAAGCCTGTGGGAGCATGCGCAGTTGGGCCTAGCCAGGAATCTACTTCAACTGCGCATGCTCCCATCAGCGTTCAGACCCAAAAGAATGCAAATGGCCAAATGATGGTGCCCAGGATCTCCATCAGTACATACAGTAGTACAGCACACATGCACATGAGAAGTAGCTCCATATGAGCAGCACCTGGCCAGAGAAAACAGTTTCTAAAGATATTTTCAGTACTAAAACTTGGTGAGCTGAACTTTTGACTCTGTCCCTACAACCTTTGTTGAAGGTCAAATTCAGCTAGATAAGCAGGTTGAACATACAAACCTAGAATTCTAAGTATAACATTTAAGTGAGTATTGCAGCAAAAACTACAAACATTTAAGGTCAAGACATATGTTGTGATGCATCAAATCTTCCAGACACAGTGCCTCCACACTGAAAAGAGTAGGAAATTCCAAGACAAACATGGGAATGGCAGAGCAAATTGCATTCTAGTGGCCTCTCCATACAGTATTTTTTACTACGCTTAAAGGACAAGGAAAGTCAACTAAAGAAGTAGGCTAGAAATGTTGTACATTATGTTTTGGGCTTCTCTACCAGCCCAAGGCAACCAGAACCCTTTAGCAAGGAAGATCTGTGTCTCTAAAGATGCCCCAGTAGCTCCCCATCTTCTTTTCTGCTGATTTACTGCACATGCTCTGTGCTGCTCTAATTTACTGAGCTTAGGGACCCACTCACAATATACAGTACACATAGAATATAAATGTCACAGTATAAGGCTGATTAGTAATTAATATGGATAATTACTACATGGCAGCACAGAAACCAGTGCAACTAGCATCAGAATTTAATAATCAGCCCTATAGCATCAGTTTATATTACAGACAGACTTTATTTTTTGCTTGTAAATTGGTGACGACCCCTAAGCTTAGCTTCTCAACAGCTGCTCAGAGCCCACTGAGTGTCGCAGACACTTTCCAAGATGGTGAACCTCTGTGACAAGGTTGAAGTCCTGGATCATTGCTGCTATTGAGAAGCTGAAACTTTAGACTGGTGCAATAAGTTCAGTATATAAAACATGGCATTTTTATCCCTAGTGATTTTTAGGGTTTAGTTCTCAACAACACAGCTGGTCCACCATTTGGGCAACTTTAGACTGGTGCAATAAGTTCAGTATATAAAACATGGCATTTTTATCCCTAGTGATTTTTAGGGTTTAGTTCTCAACAACACAGCTGGTCCACCATTTGGGCAAGATCTTATGGTTTCCAATGACAAACTTTTTGGGGGGGATCAAGGGGGATCCAACCCATGTTGTGCACATGATCTGAATTATAAGGGCTTACACTCCTGGCATTTAGAGCTGAATTTAAGTTGTTAGAGCCAGGGCCGCCTCTTGTAACTTTAAGAGCCGAACTTCCGGGTGCGCCATTATGCTCAATGCACTAGCGATACTGCTCCGACGCTAATTTTTAAGCTAATTTTTGCTGCCTCATGCATGATGAGCTGTAGCACTCCGGGATGCCTCAGTTAACTTCTCCAATAGACATATATACACAACAAGTGGGACTATAACTCCCCGCCCATATGTCCCCCAACTACTCAATTATACATGAATGCTTCAAATGTATAAAAGGCAATATTTATTGTTCAACACTATGCCATATCTCAAATTAAAACCAATTAAAACCAAAACTAAGCAGCGCTGCATGTACAAAGGGATCCCTTGTAAAATATTTTAAATGTAACCCAGCATGAGTAATGGTTACTCTGTTGTGATGTAGAAGTGGCGTATCTGGAGCCACCTGTGGCGCTCCGATCCTGTGCCACAATCTTAAACAATTGGAGAGAATGAAAAGTTCCCAACCATCTAGTGCTGGTGTTCGATTAATAATAGCCGAAGTATAATAGTAGGATATCCCAGGTTTCAAAGTGCCAAAGTCAATAAGTGTCAATGAAGCACCCCTTCAGCGTGGGTCTCCTCTGAATAATAACCCCGTTTAGTATTCAAGGGTGAGAAGGGTTTTATGCACCTGCCATGCGGCCAAAAACCCTATAGATGTGTACTAATAATTGGGATGACCAAAAGGACGCCGCCGTGGGGTGTCTACAAATATGGATGTTTCCCAGGGCAGCCCCGCTCAACCAAGGTAAAGTATATTACAGACCATGTAGAAGTCCGTGAGTGACTGTGAATCCTTGGAGAGACGTGTGGCAGCGTCTCCGTTCCTGTTCCGTGATCAGCGGTATTCGGCAGTCCCGGCACTTGTAGACCTGTATAGGGGGATCCCCGCTTGTATGGCACGCGCTGCACCTCAACAGCCATTTCGCCACAAACGTGGCTTTGTCAAGAGGTCGAAGAGCCGGAAGTGATATGCATTTAAAAGGAAGGTCATGTGACCGTGGATTCCAGATGCCCCAAGCGCTGTTCCAGTTTCATTGTATCTAATGGACAATGATATTGCATGCGCCCAGCAGTTGAAAATCCGCAACTTTTGTTGCCACTCATTTTCTTAGAACAGTTTCACTGTACAATATTGTAAATTCCACATATATATGGAGACCAATGCTGGGTTATCAATATAAAATGATACTGCTGGAGATGTATCGTGGAGCAGCCCTATCGTGCTTTATGGCACCTCGGAAAAAAAACAGGCATAGTGGTGAAAATATTACATTAAAGGTCAAGTAAGCAATAAACTTGATCCATAAAAATAGAGCAAGTTGAATATAACAGTAATAGGGGATTTAGCCCCAAAATTATGAAATGTAATCAATACACACCAAATGTAATCAAAAAAGCAAAAACAAAAGAAAAAAGGAAGAAAGTAAAAGAAAACCAATTAAGAAAAAAATAAGAAAAAAATAAATGGGATAAAACTAATTAAAATTAATTAATAAGAAATTCCAAATTTGAAAAAACAGATTTTGACGCATACAGGGAGAGGGAAAGGGGAGGTTTTCCTAATTGAGAGCATAACAAGCTTTGTCAACCAGTAGTAAGTTCGACATTGCCTTAATGCAATATTAGGTTATTTGTGAATGAATGCCTGAAAATTTAGATGTCCATTAAGTCCAAATTCTGACTTATAGGTGTTAAGTCTAAAGATCCAAGTAGTCTCTAATTGGAGTAATCTATTTTCCAAATCACCTCCCCTTATGTCTCCATGTAGGTGATCTATACCCTGGAAAGAGCAGCCAGAATATCGGCCGTCGTGTGAGCAATGTATGTGCTTAGCAATACTGGACATAAGGTTACAGTTTTTTATATCCCGTATATGTTCATAGATGCGTCTCTTTAGCATCCTAATTGTTTTCCCCACGTACATGCTACCACAATGGCAGGTAAATAAGTATATTACAAATGTAGTGGTACATGATATGTAATGATACATGTCAAAATTTGTTTGCTCATTCCCAAAGGTATTTGACATTTTTAGAAATTGACACTGTTCGCAGGTTCCACATCTAAAGGTGCCTGGATTCTTACAACAGGTCCTTTTCGATCCCTTCCGAAAATGGCTATGTATTAGTAAATCCCCAATACTTGTGTTCCTTTTGTATGTGATTTGGGGATATGGAGAAACCAGGCATCCTAAGGCCGGATCCCCGGTCAATATATCCCAATGTTTGTAGATAACAGATCTCACATCCCTGTCATTACTATTAAAGGTTAGAATTAATCTCGTGTGTTCCTGGTTTCCTGGTTTCCTGGTTTCGCAAGTGAATTTCTTTGCCTATGGGCATTGTAAAGCAGGTCTTCCCTATTGGAGGCCAGAGCTCCTCGATAAGCTCTGCGAAGGCATCTTGTTTTATACCCTCTAGCCTTGAATCTCTGATAGAGTTTATAGGCTTCCCGTTTGTACTCCTCCTCAGAAGAGCATATTCTTCTCAATCTCAAATATTGTCCTTTGGGGATGCCTTCTATGCATCTTGGAGGATGCATGGATTTGGCATGGAGGAAGCTGTTGCTTGCGGTTTGTTTACGAAAGAGAGTAGTAGTCAGGAAGCCTTCTTGGTCCTTTCGTAACTCAATATCTAGGAATTCAAGCCTCTCCCTGTCGTAATTAACCGTGAAAGTCAAATTGTACATATTGACATTAAGTTTGGCCACAAACTCTTTCAATAAAGTATCGGAGCCCTGCCAGATGATCATAATGTCATCGATGTATCTGTGCCATCGAAGAATGTGGCACAGGTATATCTCATATTCATCACTGGAGAACACAAATCGTTCCCATTCTCCAAGGTACAAATTGGCATAACTGGGGGCACATTTCGCCCCCATGGCCACTCCCTGCCGCTGCAAGTAATATATGCCATCAAATAAAAAGGCATTATGGTACAAAACAAATTCTAATGCCTGCAAAATGAACTCATGTTGTCCATCAATGGGATTGTGTATTCGTTCAAAAATTGATCTTAGGGCCGACAACCCCAAACTGTGGGGTATACTCATATACAGTGCTTCCACATCTAAACCCACCAATATGCAATCCGGATCCAATACTAAGCCATTTAGTTCCCTCAAAAGATGAGAAGTATCTAATACGAGGGAGTCCAACTCCTTTACAAGAGGCTGTAGTACTATATCAATGTACTCACTGATGGGCTCAGTCAATGAGCCGCAACCCGATACGATGGGTCTCCCTGGTGGGTTACTAAGTGACTTGTGAACTTTTGGTAGGGCATAGAAAGTGGGAACTCTTGGATGATTAACTTTTAGAAATTCACTTGTGTTCCCATCTATGATGCCCATTTCTCTCGCTTGTTCAATGAGCACAAATAGCTCCTCCTTGAATTTATGCAATTGAGGTAGTAGCACCGGTTGGTACCACTGCTTATTTTCTAAAATTTTTTTGCACATAGTGACATATGCTGAAGAATCCATGACCACCACATTTGACCCCTTGTCAGAGGGTTTAATAGTTATTTCAGGATTAGATTGTAACTGTTTAATTTGCAAGAACTCTTCTCTTGTAAGGTTAGGAGACTTAACATTTTTTTGGATCCGTAATAGATCCTCCGTGACTCTTCGTACAAAAGTCTCTATTGCCCCATTTTCCGAAACATGGGGATATCGGCAAGATTTTTTCTTACAAGAAGGTAAAACGATATGTTCGCCCGAGCTCTCTAACCACAGATCCTGAATGTCCAGTAATGCTTTGTGATCCTCATCCACCCTTGGGTCATCCCACAGATCCAATGGGATTTTTAAGGTCTTGAAGTCTTTAGTGTCAAAAGAACTATAGTCTATAGTGTTCCCCCGATTATTCCTGTTCCATTGGAGTTTTAAAAGTAATTTGCGTGCAAATAAGTGAACATCCTTCACCAAAGAAAAGTGGTCTATGGCTTTAGAAGGTACAAAAGATAAACCCTTTTCAAGTGCATGCAAAAGGGTAGGAGTGAAAGAAAAGTGAGAAAGGTTAATTATTTGCAAATTGTCCTGAGGTGTGGACAATGTGCCAGAACCTGTGTTTGTCACAGGTTGAGTGACTGTAAAAAACCAGCTCCAACTGATGATGCCGTGTCCTTAGAAAGATTAAGAGTGAATGGAGCTTTAGTGCTAGTCTCTTCGACTATTTGTGATGTAGTGATATCCTTGTGAAAAACTGTATTAAATTTACGTTTCTTTCGATCCATGTATTTACGTGTACTATTGGAAGAAGTATCAGACCCACTCATGTCACTCTCAGAGTGGCTCTCCCTTTCTGATTGTCTAAATGAACCTTTTACATTATGAGGCCCTGGTGGTTTTGTGTTGCCCCCCTTAAACCCTCTATTTCTAAAGGCAGTATGTTTTTTCTTATTCCAAAGATATGCCTTATGTTCTTCATAGTCATGAGTATCCCTTTCAAATTTGCGTTTTTTAACTTGCATGATCTCAATGTTTAAGTTTTCCATAAATGTTTTTAAATCGTTGTCCAATCGTTTGAACTCCTCATTGAGCTCATATTCTTTAAGTTGGTCACAAATTTGTTTCTGTTGTAATTTAATGGACTCTAATTCTTCCAAATTGTGTTTTTTAAGTAACAACATAAGTTTACAAGAGCATTCATGCAAAACTTGTTCCCATTGAGTTTTAAATTCCGTTGGTGTTTCCTCAAAGGAGGGAAAAATTTGTACACGTAACCCCCTTGGTATAATGCGATGTGTCATATATTCCTCCAAACAAATCACGTTCCAGAATACATTCAATCTCCTACGTAACAAGTTTTTACTCTTGGCCATTAAGTGTGAGAGTGTGGGAATACCCATACTTTCTTCATCTATCTCTTTCCTTTATTGTAATCGTCACTATGGAATTTTTCCTGGATGACGGAAAGTGGGCCGAATTAGCTAAAAACATCTTTTCAGGATCTTCCACATCTACAAGTACACGTCGCATTATACCAAGGGGGTTACGTGTACAAATTTTTCCCTCCTTTGAGGAAACACCAACGGAATTTAAAACTCAATGGGAACAAGTTTTGCATGAATGCTCTTGTAAACTTATGTTGTTACTTAAAAAACACAATTTGGAAGAATTAGAGTCCATTAAATTACAACAGAAACAAATTTGTGACCAACTTAAAGAATATGAGCTCAATGAGGAGTTCAAACGATTGGACAACGATTTAAAAACATTTATGGAAAACTTAAACATTGAGATCATGCAAGTTAAAAAACGCAAATTTGAAAGGGATACTCATGACTATGAAGAACATAAGGCATATCTTTGGAATAAGAAAAAACATACTGCCTTTAGAAATAGAGGGTTTAAGGGGGGCAACACAAAACCACCAGGGCCTCATAATGTAAAAGGTTCATTTAGACAATCAGAAAGGGAGAGCCACTCTGAGAGTGACATGAGTGGGTCTGATACTTCTTCCAATAGTACACGTAAATACATGGATCAAAAGAAACGTAAATTTAATACAGTTTTTCACAAGGATATCACTACATCACAAATAGTCGAAGAGACTAGCACTAAAGCTCCATTCACTCTTAATCTTTCTAAGGACACGGCATCATCAGTTGGAGCTGGTTTTTTACAGTCACTCAACCTGTGACAAACACAGGTTCTGGCACATTGTCCACACCTCAGGACAATTTACAAATAATTAACCTTTCTCACTTTTCTTTCACTCCTACCCTTTTGCATGCACTTGAAAAGGGTTTATCTTTTGTACCTTCTAAAGCCATAGACCACTTTTCTTTGGTGAAGGATGTTCACTTATTTGCACGCAAATTACTTTTAAAACTCCAATGGAACAGGAATAATCGGGGGAACACTATAGACTATAGTTCTTTTGACACTAAAGACTTCAAGACCTTAAAAATCCTATTGGATCTGTGGGATGACCCAAGGGTGGATGAGGATCACAAAGCATTACTGGACATTCAGGATCTGTGGTTAGAGAGCTCGGGCGAACATATCGTTTTACCTTCTTGTAAGAAAAAATCTTGCCGATATCCCCATGTTTCGGAAAATGGGGCAATAGAGACTTTTGTACGAAGAGTCACGGAGGATCTATTACGGATCCAAAAAAATGTTAAGTCTCCTAACCTTACAAGAGAAGAGTTCTTGCAAATTAAACAGTTACAATCTAATCCTGAAATAACTATTAAACCCTCTGACAAGGGGTCAAATGTGGTGGTCATGGATTCTTCAGCATATGTCACTATGTGCAAAAAATTTTTAGAAAATAAGCAGTGGTACCAACCGGTGCTACTACCTCAATTGCATAAATTCAAGGAGGAGCTATTTGTGCTCATTGAACAAGTGAGAGAAATGGGCATCATGGATGGGAACACAAGTGAATTTCTAAAAGTTAATCATCCAAGAGTTCCCACTTTCTATGCCCTACCAAAAGTTCACAAGTCACTTAGTAACCCACCAGGGAGACCCATCGTATCGGGTTGCGGCTCATTGACTGAGCCCATCAGTGAGTACATTGATATAGTACTACAGCCCCTTGTAAAGGAGTTGGACTCCTTCGTATTAGATACTTCTCATCTTTTGAGGGAACTAAATGGCTTAGTATTGGATCCGGATTGCATATTGGTGGGTTTAGATGTGGAAGCACTGTATATGAGTATACCCCACAGTTTGGGGTTGTCGGCCCTAAGATCAATTTTTGAACGAATACACAATCCCATTGATGGACAACATGAGTTCATTTTGCAGGCATTAGAATTTGTTTTGTACCATAATGCCTTTTTATTTGATGGCATATATTACTTGCAGCGGCAGGGAGTGGCCATGGGGGCGAAATGTGCCCCCAGTTATGCCAATTTGTACCTTGGAGAATGGGAACGATTTGTGTTCTCCAGTGATGAATATGAGATGTACCTGTGCCACATTCTTCGATGGCACAGATACATCGATGACATTATGATCATCTGGCAGGGCTCCGATACTTTATTGAAAGAGTTTGTGGCCAAACTTAATGTCAATATGTACAATTTGACTTTCACGGTTAATTACGACAGAGAGAGGCTTGAATTCCTAGATATTGAGTTACGAAAGGACCAAGAAGGCTTCCTGACTACTACTCTCTTTCGTAAACAAACCGAAGCAACAGCTTCCTCCATGCCAAATCCATGCATCCTCCAAGATGCATAGAAGGCATCCCCAAAGGACAATATTTGAGATTGAGAAGAATATGCTCTTCTGAGGAGGAGTACAAACGGGAAGCCTATAAACTCTATCAGAGATTCAAGGCTAGAGGGTATAAAACAAGATGCCTTCGCAGAGCTTATCGAGGAGCTCTGGCCTCCAATAGGGAAGACCTGCTTTACAATGCCCATAGGCAAAGAAATTCACTTGCGAAACCAGGAAACCAGGAACACACGAGATTAATTCTAACCTTTAATAGTAATGACAGGGATGTGAGATCTGTTATCTACAAACATTGGGATATATTGACCGGGGATCCGGCCTTAGGATGCCTGGTTTCTCCATTAGAGATGGCGCGAACTGTTCGCCGGCGAACTTGTTCGCGCGAACATCGGGTGTTCGCGCTCGCCGGAAGTTCGCGAACGTCGCGCGACGTTCGCCATTTTGGGTTCGCCATTGTTGGCGCTTTTTTTTGCCCTCTCACCCCAGACCAGCAGGTACATGGCAGCCAATCAGGAAGCTCTCCCCTGGACCACTCCCCTTCCCTATAAAAACCGAAGCCCTGCAGCGTTTTTTCACTCTGCCTGTGTGTGCTGAAGAGATAGTGTAGGGAGAGAGCTGCTGCCTGTTAGTGATTTCAGGGACAGTTGAAAGTTTGCTGGCTAGTAATCGTTTTGATACTGCTCTGTTATTGGAAGGACAGAAGTCTGCAGGGGTTTGAGGGACATTTAAGCTTAGGTAGCTTTGCTGGCTAGTAATCTACCTTCTACTGCAGTGCTCTGTATGTAGCTGCAGTGGGCAGCTGTCCTGCTTCTGATCTCATCTGCTGACTGCTGCAATAACAGTAGTCCTTGTAAGGACTGCTTTTATTTATTTATTTGTTCCAATACAGAGCAGTATCAAGCAGATTACTAGCCAGCAAACTTACTATCATCTGTCCCTGAAATCACTAACAGCTCTCCCCCTACACTATCTCTTCCAAGCACACACAGGCAGATTTTTCAGATACATTTTTGCCCTTGATCCCCCTCTGGCATGCCACTGTCCAGGTCGTTGCACCCTTTAAACAACTTTAAAATCATTTTTCTGGCCAGAAATGTCTTTTTTAGATGTTAAAGTTCGCCTTCCCATTGAAGTCTATGGGGTTCGCGAACCGTTCGCGAACCGCTCGCATTTTTGCGCAAGTTCGCGAATATGTTCGCGAACTTTTTTTCCGACGTTCGCTACATCCCTATTCTCCATATCCCCAAATCACATACAAAAGGAACACAAGTATTGGGGATTTACTAATACATAGCCATTTTCGGAAGGGATCGAAAAGGACCTGTTGTAAGAATCCAGGCACCTTTAGATGTGGAACCTGCGAACAGTGTCAATTTCTAAAAATGTCAAATACCTTTGGGAATGAGCAAACAAATTTTGACATGTATCATTACATATCATGTACCACTACATTTGTAATATACTTATTTACCTGCCATTGTGGTAGCATGTACGTGGGGAAAACAATTAGGATGCTAAAGAGACGCATCTATGAACATATACGGGATATAAAAAACTGTAACCTTATGTCCAGTATTGCTAAGCACATACATTGCTCACACGACGGCCGATATTCTGGCTGCTCTTTCCAGGGTATAGATCACCTACATGGAGACATAAGGGGAGGTGATTTGGAAAATAGATTACTCCAATTAGAGACTACTTGGATCTTTAGACTTAACACCTATAAGTCAGAATTTGGACTTAATGGACATCTAAATTTTCAGGCATTCATTCACAAATAACCTAATATTGCATTAAGGCAATGTCGAACTTACTACTGGTTGACAAAGCTTGTTATGCTCTCAATTAGGAAAACCTCCCCTTTCCCTCTCCCTGTATGCGTCAAAATCTGTTTTTTCAAATTTGGAATTTCTTATTAATTAATTTTGTTAATTAATTTTATCCCATTTATTTTTTTCTTATTTTTTTCTTAATTGGTTTTCTTTTACTTTCTTCCTTTTGTCTTTTGTTTTTGCTTTTTTGATTACATTTGGTGTGTATTGATTACATTTCATAATTTTGGGGCTAAATCCCCTATTACTGTTATATTCAACTTGCTCTATTTTTATGGATCAAGTTTATTGCTTACTTGACCTTTAATGTAATATTTTCACCACTATGCCTGGTTTTTTTCCGAGGTGCCATAAAGCACGATAGGGCTGCTCCACGATACATCTCCAGCAGTATCATTTTATATTGATAACCCAGCATTGGTCTCCATATATATGTGGAATTTACAATATTGTACAGTGAAACTGTTCTAAGAAAATGAGTGGCAACAAAAGTTGCGGATTTTCAACTGCTGGGCGCATGCAATATCATTGTCCATTAGATACAATGAAACTGGAACAGCGCTTGGGGCATCTGGAATCCACGGTCACATGACCTTCCTTTTAAATGCATATCACTTCCGGCTCTTCGACCTCTTGACAAAGCCACGTTTGTGGCGAAACGGCTGTTGAGGTGCAGCGTGTGCCATACAAGCGGGGATCCCCCTATACAGGTCTACAAGTGCCGGGACTGCCGAATACCGCTGATCACGGAACAGGAACGGAGACGCTGCCACACGTCTCTCCAAGGATTCACAGTCACTCACGGACTTCTACATGGTCTGTAATATACTTTACCTTGGTTGAGCGGGGCTGCCCTGGGAAACATCCATATTTGTAGACACCCCACGGCGGCGTCCTTTTGGTCATCCCAATTATTAGTACACATCTATAGGGTTTTTGGCCGCATGGCAGGTGCATAAAACCCTTCTCACCCTTGAATACTAAACAGGGTTATTATTCAGAGGAGACCCACGCTGAAGGGGTGCTTCATTGACACTTATTGACTTTGGCACTTTGAAACCTGGGATATCCTACTATTATACTTCGGCTATTATTAATCGAACACCAGCACTAGATGGTTGGGAACTTTTCATTCTCTCCAATTGTTTAAGATTGTGGCACAGGATCGGAGCGCCACAGGTGGCTCCAGATACGCCACTTCTACATCACAACAGAGTAACCATTACTCATGCTGGGTTACATTTAAAATATTTTACAAGGGATCCCTTTGTACACGCAGCGCTGCTTAGTTTTGGTTTTAATTGGTTTTAATTTGAGATATGGCATAGTGTTGAACAATAAATATTGCCTTTTATACATTTGAAGCATTCATGTATAATTGAGTAGTTGGGGGACATATGGGCGGGGAGTTATAGTCCCACTTGTTGTGTATATATGTTTAATTGTTGGAGGACACCCCAGCCCACTTGCCCCCACACATACTAACATTATTGAATTTTGGTGCCCACACTGCACTTAAAGTTCTTGGTTGTTCTCCAATAGACAAGCAATTCAGTATGAGAAGCAAGCTCAGTAGAAATTAAACTTCATAGGTAGAGTATGTATACTGGCCTGACCATATTGACATATAGTCATACAGGTCTTTGTGTTTCTTGGTTAAAGGAAAACTATACCCCCAAAATGAATACTTAAGCAACAAATAGTTTATATCAAATTGAATGACATATTAAAGAATCTTACCAAACTGGAATATATATTTACATAAATATTGCCCTTTTACATCTCTTGCCTTGAGCCACCATTTCGTGACTCTATCTGTGCTGCCTCAGAGATCACCTGACCAGAAATACTACAACACTAACTGTAACAGGAAGAAGTGAGGAAGCAAAAGGCAGAACTCTGTCTGTTAATTGGCTCATGTGACCTTACATGTGGTTTGTATGTGTGCACAGTGAATCATACGACCTCAGGGGGCGGCCCTTATTTTTTAAAATGGTAATTTTCTATTTATGATTACCCAATGGCACATACTACTAAAAAAGTATATTATTATGATAATGGTTAATTTACATGAAGCAGGGTTTTACACATGAGCTGTTTTACTCAGTATCTTTTAATAGAGACCTACATTGTTTGGGGGTATAGTTTTCCTTTAACCCAGCAGCTGTACTGTGTTTATTCCCCAATGGGCTTGTGATGCTGCTGTTGGTGACAGAAGTACAGGATCTTCATTTCATGCACATGACTGTGGTGAAATGAGTGGTCGCCAAGGGGTTAACTGGGGTGCAGAATTGAAAGTGGGGCCTTGGTTCCTTCTGTACTGAACTGAGGAGGGCAGTCACTTTCAGTACTGGAACAATAGTAGTAAATAGTAGTAATTTAAGTGCCTACTAAATGTCTCCAGAGGCCAGAGGCCAGGTAGTGCTTGCCTTGTAGGCCAGAATAATTGCCTTATCAGAGCTTGAGCTGTGGATTATGCTCACAAAATAATTGCACATTAAATATGCTTATGTATATAGTGTTTGGTCCTTGTAATAAATTAAACTCTCCAATACACTGCTCAAATGGCTTGATTAAAATATATGTACACTCACACATTGATATAGACAAATGTTTATAAATTGCATGGCTTGCATAGGGAAAACACACTATGGCACAAATTTGTTTCAGCATTTGTTGTAATTAAAAAAACACATGATTAAATGCAGTGAAATGGTGAGACATAGTACCATAAATAGTGGTATAGTTATAGTGGTATCCATCCCAACAAGGTTAACCTTTTGCTTCTACAATTCCTCTCTATCTTTTATTTCCAAGTGCTGTCAGCCCTTATTTTTTCACTGTTCATACTGCGGAACGCATAACAAGTCATAAGTTTTAGGCTTCTGTCACGTAGGGGCAGATTCACTAACTTCGAGTGAAGGATTCGAATGAAAAAAACTTCGAATTTCGAAGTTTTTTTTGGGTACTTCGACCATCGAATTGGTTAAATTAGTTCGAATTCGATCGAAATCGAACGAAATCGAACGATTCGAAGTAAAAATCGTTCGACTATTCGACCATTCGATAGTCTAAGTACTTTAAAAAAAACTTTGACCCCCTACTTCGGCAGATAAAACCTACCGAAGTCAATGTTAGCCTATGGGGAAGGTCCCCATAGGCTTGCTAAGCTTTTTTTGATCGAAGGATATTCATTCGATCGTTTGATTAAAATCCTTCGAATCGAACGATTCGAAGCATTTAATCGTTCGATCGAACGAAAAATCCTTTGATCGTTCGATCGAACGTTTAGCGCTAAATCCTTCGACTTCGATATTCGTGAGAGTGTGAGAACTATAGAGTGCTACAAACACAATTGATAACTTCAAGATAACTTATATAAAAACTCTTGCAACTACAAAACCATATATATTTATGGGTCATCAGTTATGACCTATAAATATTCCAGCGAGCCTCAATCAGCAACAAAAAAAAGACAGAAAATTATTATACCCGCAAAGAACAATCCACCAATTTTTTGAAGGATATGGCTTTATTTATATCTTGCTTTATATAGGGCTATTGCATATTCAGCACAATACAGTAATACGTTTCAGAGATTCAGTGTTAATAAATGTGAGCTTGTGCACTTAGAATACCCCATGTGTAATAAGGTAATACATTTGCCCAGGTGACATGACATAGACGACATTCTGAATAAATAAAAAAAAATTATATTTATAAATTATATTTTCTAGAAATGCAAGCTGAGTAGGAAGGAAGCAATGCACAACCTGTACTGCTGAAATTCCATTTGCAGATGGCAACAGTTTTCTAAGCAGGATTGAAAGAAGCCAGAGTCACATCGTTGAATTTGGGGCCCCCCTGTGGTAAAGTCGTGTGCATGTTTTAACAATGTTTATTCACAATGCTGAGCACCAGGCAATAAGGCAGAGAACTCAGTGACAAATTGGTTTCCTTTAATAAGAACATGGATGTTAATGTGATATGTAGTTTAGAGGCAAAATATTTTTGCATTACTTAAAATCATCATCATTAAAAATAATGGAAATGTAATATTTTAATCTTATAGAAACCCCCTTTGTAATTTGTAGTGTCCTATTTATAAAGCAGGAATGTTTATTTCATACATTATTATTTCAGTTAGGACCACAGTGCAGTGTACAAAGTAAAGTTTTCAGACACAAGTCACTGGGGCAAATTCACTAACAGGCGAAAATTCAGCAGCGATGGCTTCGCGTGCATCGCAACACTTCTCCAGGCGTAAATTCGCCTGGACAATGCTAATTCACGAAGATCCAAAGTTGCGCACAGGCTACCGAACGCTGGCGAAATTACGCTGGCGAAATTCACTCAGCAGTTCGAAGTTACGCTAGCGTTGGCTAATTAGCATACGGCGTGCAGTTAAAGTACAATGGCCGCTGCAGCAAATACATTACATTACACAAGGCCAGGGAACCACAGTATAGTTTAGGTGCCATATGTTAGCAAATGTAGGGGGGAAAGAGGGTACCCCAAAAAAAACATTTACGATCTTTTTCAGTCTATCACCCTTTAAATAGGAGAAAACGCCAGCGTTTTTTGGGACTTAGAAAAATGTTCAACATTTTTTTGAGGAACTCCTATCTACTGTATTGCACTTCGCCTAGTCTGAGGTGGCGAAGTCAAGTCTGGCGATAAAATCAAAAACTTAGTGAATTTGCGTAGTAACGCTCTTTCGCCAGACCGTAAATTTTGCCTGGCGTTAGAGTGCGAAGTTGTGCCAGAGTCTATTTCCTTGGCGAAATTATGCAAGCGAATTTATGAAAGCTACCCTTAGTAAATTGGCGAAGTGTCGAATTTTCACCAGCGTTAGCCACTTCGCCCTTTAGTAAATTTCCCCCACTGTGTATTTCACCCACATAGTTAATGTCCCTGGGTGGCAAGTTGCAGCCACCACAAATGTGGGATGTAGAAAAAACATAAGCAAATTATGGCTGGTATTATAGGAGTGACGATGGCTTCACTTCTGGAGCACAAATGCTCACTCTGTCTATAATGACACAATGTGTGATTTGATTTGCGTACCAATCACTAGAGCATGCTGGACGCAGGGAAGCGGAAGGAGCAAGTTTATTAATGGTGTCAACTGGTGCACAACTTTACATCCATGTTTGCATGATACTTGCAGTCTTAAATTAAGCTTATAAACTTAAAATTGAGAGCATATTTATATCCTGAAGTGTGCAAAAAAAAACTCTCTTTGCACCATTATTTTGTACCACTTTGGATCAGATTACATTAGGTGGAACAGAGAGAATCATCCAAATCACCGACAGTATAAAAATGTACATTTACATAGCAAACTACAGTGTAAATTGTCTGTTAAGCTCTGCAAAAAATGTGCCAAAGCTGTATTAATAACATTTTTATTAAAAAAATTAACATTTTTTGATATTGATCCCCATTTATTGCAATAAATGTTTCCTTTATTTTATCCGGAGTGCTGCCAAAATCTATTTTGAATTACTACATGTATAGCTGGGGCGCTGGTGGCTGAGCACCCTGGACTAGTGTGGAACTGAGGAAGAAATTTTGCGAGTCTGGAAAGCCTATTCTCTTTGACTTTATAAATAAGGTACCTATTGTAAGATTTCATATTCATTTCTTTTTTTCAGCTCATCACTTACAGGGTTGTAAATCAGCCAGCTACTGAGGTTATTTCCCATGCTCACAGATGCAATTTAGAGCCCTGCCTTAAACTAACGCAGAATCTATTTTGACAACACGGATTTTGTTTGAATTTCAGATTCCTGAGCTCAGTGAAACCCAACCCCACAGCAAGTGATAGGATACAGATAGGAACAGTTGCTTTGAGCATCTCTGGGTATTTGAAACCTGAATGGTGTGTGTTATTTTTACTTGTGATGAAGAGGCAACTTTGGGTCTTGGTTTACGGTTATGGTAATATGGAAACCTCTTCCTTAGTTGGAAAACTGCTGAGCTCACACTGTTTGCAACACTATATAAACCAGCCCTGGTTCCTCCAGCAGATTGCTCAGTCTCTGGTTAGTACAGCTGCCTACTAGATGTAAAGCTGTAGCTGCTGGGTTTATGGGTCTAGCAAGTCATTTCTACTGGGTGTAACTGACTTTAAAGCTTAGTTTTAGATAATACAGACAGTGCTTTGGCAATCCTTTAAGCACTTAAATACAATTTGTGAGCAACTTTTATATGCAGCATTTCAGCCTAGCCCCTTTACCCTTTAGATTTCCTTTTGAGACCTCAGATCAGTTTTTCTTCATAACTGGATTAACTCAATTAGAATATGGCAGATAGAATACCTATAATCACATGCCTGAAGGCTATAGAAATGCTTACTGAAATTCATGTTCACTAACAGGACTCTCTCTCTTTTTTATTCTATTTTTTTAGGGGGTCAACTTTTTTTTCTCATCTTCATCTGGACTGAAAGGTAAGTGAAAATTGCATGTAGTTAAAAACATTGTTTTTTGTCAATCATAGGAAAAGTTGAACTTTAAACTGCTTTACATTTAGAGCCATACTATTTTTGTAAGCATTAATGGTAATGGTAATAATGCAGAAAGAAGCTCACTTTTAATTCTAAGAAAATACAATGTAAAGTAGTCTGGCATTTTACATAACATTGTGTTTTGAATCTCTTCAGTTTGGAGTTTCAGCTACAGGATGCCAGTTATAGGTCCAATTGAGCCTCCTAGTAACCAGGCAGTGGTTGGAATGACCAACTGCAGGAGGAATAGGAGAGGGCTTGAACAGAAAGCTAGATAGACAACCAAACAATAAATCAATGAATGAAATAGCTAGTACCTGTATATATAGCTTATACAATTCGAGACAAATAATTTAGCTGCCTCTAAAAAAAACAGTTCATATGTACAGTTCATTAGCTAACTTCATTCTTTAGAAAACTGAAAATGTATATTTTAGGTGTCAGCTTTAAAAGCCCCTACACAGGCCACACAACCGGGTACTCTCTCAAGAGCAACTATAACTTTTCCATACTGATAAATCCAGTATAGGTAAATCTAAAAACAACTGGACTTGCTGAGTAATCAATGAAGACTTTTCACTACTCATCCGAGCAGCTTCTTTAGAAGAAGAAGCTGCTCGGATGAGTAGTGAAACGTCTTCTTGATTACTCAGCAAGTCCAGTTGTTTTTAGATTTACCTATACTAGATATAACATGACCTGGATGAATGAAAATCTTCATAGTCACATACTGATAAATGTAGAATGATGCAGTGGGGCTGGCAAGGCAGGTTCCTCTTCATTGTGATCTTCCCATACTTTGTGTGGGCAGTTATAGCAAAGAGGGTCTGAAGCAGTGCAAGATGGAGCTCTCCAACCCAACTGGACTACTCTGTAATATTTATCTATGAAACTAATAGCTGCTATTTGGTGAGATTCCAGTGGTACAGTTAAGGAGATGAAGGAAGTCCTGCGGAAGGGTCTGGGGTTACATTCAGGCTTTTCTTATCCTTGAAATAATACATTTAAATGAATGAGCTAGCAACTTTAGCATTATGTTTCTGTGTAAATGAAAGTTGTATAATTGTATGTGCACTGAGGGAAAATAGTGTTAATATACTGTACTATATATAATATATAGTATATATACAGCCACCTGCATAAACATGCCCCTATACATTCCACAAAGTGATGTATTTGTGCATGTATATAAGTCTCTGTGTTTGATCAAACATAGAACTTGCCTTTGCATAAATGTCTTTCTTCTCCAAGACCGTATAGTGTGAATGTCATGCTCCAGTTGGAACACCGACTTCCTGGTTTTCTTGTGTACCTTCTAAATTATCCATCATTGCAAGCTACCACATCCCCACCCAACCTTTACTCATGTGTACTACAATTTTATTCCGTTTTAATCCACCAGGCATGACTTCTTTAGTTTTAGTTCATTATATAGCAGTGCATTGCCCACTATCTGATTTATTTTACAGTACAGAAAGAGCAGAATGGGTATTTGTATCTACAGTGAAATAAATATTAATAATATTAATACTATAAACTAAATCCTATATCCTAGCAACCAGCAATCATGGGTGATGGAGAGATGTCCGTCTTCGGCGAGGCCGCACAATTTCTCAGAAAAAGTGATAAAGAACGTTTGGAGGCACAGAGCAAGCCTTTTGATGCCAAGAACACTGTATTTGTAGATGACCCAAAGGAACTTTATGTCAAAGGTTTGGTTACAGCCAGGGAAGATGGCAAAGTAACTGTGAAGACTGATGATGGAAGAGTAAGTAGAACTATACAGATCTGTTATTCAGCAAAGTATTGTCAATCTCACCTGTTTTCAAGATACATTTCAACCCTTTTTATTCCTTCCATTACAGACAGTAACTGTCAAAGAAAGCCAAATTTACCCCCAGAACCCTCCCAAGTATGATAAAATTGAAGACATGGCTATGATGACCCATTTGAATGAGGCTTCTGTCCTGTATAACCTAAAAGAGCGTTATGCTGCATGGATGATCTACGTAAGTCTTAGAGACAGAGCATGTTGCAGTGATGGGGCTCCACCTTGAAATATAATAAATATATTCTGATATTTAACTATTAATTACTGTACAGATGAAAATGGCAGCTAACAACATCTAATGTAACAATGTCTTTACTAAATTATTGCTATAATAATGAAATTTTTTGGTTTCTGAGGAATTGAAACTTCCTTGATTTCAATCAAAAATTCCAATTTCTGAGCCCCCGTCTATCTTTATTATTGTCACTTTCATAGTCATTAGCGTAAAAGTGGTAATAATATGATTTTTGTCATTTGTCACTGCATGCTGACTTAATTTTTATTTTTATAACCAAAACATTTTGTAATGTACAAAGGTGTTGACCACAAGTCCTCTTGTGAATCATATGAAGTTACATATGAGTATTTATATTTCAAACATAACATTCAACAGATATCTATACAGCTACTAATCGGCGTATAAAGCTAACACTTAATTTACTTGTATATCATTTCAGACCTATTCTGGCCTTTTCTGCGCCACTGTAAACCCCTACAAGTGGCTGCCAGTGTACAACCCTGAGGTTGTTGCTGGCTACAGAGGGAAAAAGCGTATGGAAACCCCCCCTCACATTTTCTCCCTTTCTGATAACGCCTATCAAGCCATGTTAACAGGTGCCAATTTTTTACATTATGTCTAGATATGCGCTATTGTCAACCATGGCCATCCCAGCTTACTACTGATTAGGATGATGGGAGTTTTAATTAAATAGTTAAGCAAGAGCAGGAGGGCTGGAGGGTGACTGTGTCTAGAAAGAGAGAGAGATAAACCAAGAACTAAAAACTAAAATGTATGTAATCTATTTGCAGATCGTGAAAACCAGTCTGTCCTTATTACGTAAGTCATCACATCTTAAAAATAATCAATTGTAATGCTTGCAGCTTTTAAAATATATCTAGATAATAAATTAAAGTTTTATTAACTCTTGTCTCCAGTGGAGAATCTGGTGCAGGAAAGACTGTGAACACCAAGCGTGTCATCCAGTATTTTGCAACAATTGCAGCACTTGGAGAAGCTGGGAAGAAGAAGGAAATCTCCAACAGCTTGCAGGTAATACTATAATACCATTTCCAGATACGATTCTTTCAGTAAAGGGTGACTTTAAACACCAATTATTTCAGTTTATTAGCCTTTTTAAATATGAGGGTACAGCAGTTTTGTTTATCCATTTCATCCATTTACTTGAATGAAACCATATTTCTAGCCTTAGTTAAAGCACTCACTAATACAGGTGATGCTATTCTCTTACTGGCAGTGTAAATGTATCTAGAGTACAAAGAACTAAAAACATGATTTAAGCTATGACTTATATCTCTTTAAGAACCTTAATGCGAGTTCCTGTTTTTTTCTGGAACTTTGTTTCTCTTAGCAAACATAGGCAATGCTATTAGTCCTGTCCTTATCTGCCCTTACTTATAAAAGCAATTACAATCTACCTTAAATCATGTATTTAAGCACTATTTTGTTAATCATTGCCCCAATCACTTCCAAAGCAATCTTCATGTATACAATGGCTATCTTACTACAAGATTTCAAACATACAGAATAGAAAAAGTGAACAAACAGAACTGCAATTTATTTTATAACTACAAATCTACCTTATTGTCGCTTTAGGGAAACCTGGAAGATCAAATCATTCAGGCCAACCCTCTGCTGGAAGCCTTTGGTAATGCCAAGACTGTGAGAAATGACAACTCCTCTCGTTTTGTAAGTTGGGTGCCCATATCTGTCTCATTGTAATTCCTTATGATTATTTACTTGTATTCTAATCTGAGCTGTAACTTCTAGGGTAAATTCATCAGAATCCATTTTGGAACTACAGGAAAACTGTCTTCAGCTGATATTGAAACATGTAAGAATAATATGCCTGTTAGTTCATCTTCCTTTCCTCCATTCTTGTTACACAGCAATCATTCACATCTCAATATCTCAATCTGCAGATCTGCTGGAAAAGTCCAGAGTTACATTCCAGCTTTCAGCAGAGAGAAGTTATCACATCTTCTATCAGATCTTAACAAATAAGAAGCCAGAACTTGTTGGTAAGTATATTGTGTGAAATGGATGATTTACATATCTTGCAAATCATAAAAAAGTCACAAGATTACAACTAATATAAATAAATTACATTCAATGTTTAATTACTAAAGTAAATTAACATAATCTGCATTCTTCTTTGGCCATGGAAATCTTTGACCTACACTAAAAAACAAGTAGGGGAAGTCACAAAATGATAGCAAAATAGCAGGAGAAATAGGACAAAGACAAAAGAAAGTGGAAAAAAGAAAACAATCCAGAGGGGCTACACATAGCAGAAAGGGGGACAAGAAGGGACGGAGGGTAAAAATAAAATAGATAATGTATGAGCTGAAAAAGAAGTTCAAGACAATATACAGTATGGGCTAATAACAGAAAACAAAGGGTAACAGCAGTACGAAATGAAAAAAGGTGGAAGCTATTATCTGAAATAATTTTGACTTTGAATTTGCTAGAGACAGGGTTTATCTTTCTGGATAACAGATTTCTTCATAATAGATCCCATAACTGCAATATGCTAGTACTGATATAGTAACAAAGACTTTTACTTTCACAGAGATGCTTCTGGTCACCACCAACCCATATGACTTCCCATCCATCAGTCAGGGTGAGATCGTTGTGAAGAGTATTAATGATGAAGAGGAATTGTTGGCCACAGATGTAAGAAAATAAAAAAGTGTAAGAATAACATTATACATTGCAACTTACTGAAATCAATCACACATTAATTTACTTGCAGAGTGCCATTGATATCTTGGGTTTCAATCAAGAAGAAAAGCTTGGCATCTACAAAATGACTGGTGCTGTCATGCATTATGGCAACATGAAATTCAAGCAAAAGCAAAGGGAAGAGCAGGCTGAGCCTGATAGCGTTGAAGGTATGTCAACCATTTTCTGCTTATATAGTCAATTACCATTGACTTCTTTGTTGCCGTGTTTCAATGGCCATTTTACTAAAATAATTGACTGTATTTTCATTTTGTAGTGGCTGACAAAATTGCTTATCTGATGGGCCTCAACTCTGCTGATTTGCTCAAGGCTTTGTGTTACCCAAGAGTCAAGGTTGGCAATGAATTTGTCACCAAAGGACAGACTGTTCCACAGGTAATATTCTGAAAAAATGATAGAAGCAATTGTGATCTTATGGACTTTATGCTCTAATGAGTATTTTCTTCCTTTTAGGTCTATAACGCTGTAGGTGCCCTGAGCAAGTCTGTTTTTGAAAAACTGTTCTTGTGGATGGTCACTCGTATTAACCAACAGCTGGATACTAAGCAACCAAGACAATTCTTCATTGGTGTGCTGGATATTGCTGGGTTCGAAATCTTTGACGTAGGCAATCTTTTTTGGTTGTATAAATTATTATATATCTTATAAGGTCATAACATCATTTATTTTAACTGTGCTCTGCTATTTACAGTTTAACAGCTTGGAGCAGCTCTGCATCAACTTTACCAATGAAAAACTGCAACAGTTTTTCAATCACCACATGTTCGTCCTGGAGCAGGAGGAATACAAGAAGGAAGGAATTGATTGGGAGTTTATTGACTTTGGTATGGATTTGGCTGCCTGCATTGAGCTTATTGAGAAGGTTGGTCAGATTAATCACTCACTTTAGACTGCTAAAAAATAAATCCTGTATTCTAACTTACTCTTTTTAATAACTATATTCTTCAGCCACTGGGTATCTTCTCCATCCTTGAAGAGCAGTGCATGTTCCCCAAGTCCACTGACAATTCTTTCAAGGACAAACTATATGAACAACATCTGGGCAAATGCAAGAACTTTGAGAAGCCCAAGCCTGGCAAAGGAAAGGCAGAAGCTCACTTCTCTCTTGTGCATTATGCTGGGACTGTGGATTACAACATCTCTGGCTGGCTTGAAAAGAACAAGGACCCACTGAACGAGTCAGTTATCCAACTCTACCAGAAGTCTTCTGTTAAACTGCTGTCCTTGCTCTACTCTGCCTTTGCTGCAGCTGAAGGTAATGAAAAATCTTATTTTTGTTTCATAATAGTTACAGTTTTGAGATTGTGGTTATGATGGACTTTAATACTTTTATTGCAATTGTAGCTGATGCTGGTGGTAAAGGTGGAAAGAAAAAGAAGGGATCCTCTTTCCAGACTGTGTCTGGTCTCTTCAGGGTTAGTATGATTTGTGTCCAATAATTATCTGTATGTATGAGATAATCATAGCATGAGCTAAGTAAAAGTATGGATTTGTTTTAAATGTCTAAGTGTTTTTTATTGTTTTACATTTTAAATATTTCAGGAAAATCTGGGCAAACTTATGACAAACTTGAGAAGCACTCACCCTCACTTTGTGCGTTGTTTAATTCCCAATGAATCCAAGACTCCTGGTAAAGTTTAACTCTACAAATACTTTAAGAAATATAAAAAAAATGTACTTGCTGATCTCATTGTGCTTAACAAATTATATAAACATCTTTTAGGTATCATGGACAACCATCTCCTTATCCACCAGCTGAGATGTAATGGTGTACTGGAAGGTATTAGAATCTGCAGGAAAGGATTTCCAAGCAGAATTCTTTATGGTGATTTCAAACAACGGTAAATGGTTTAATAGCATCTTAGATATTTTTCAATAATATAATTTAAAACAAGAGAGTTTATTTATATACATTGATAGCACTCACAGCTGCTTGCAACATTCCTCTCCTTCTCCATATTTAATGCAAAATGTATATAACATATATATAAAAATCACTGTAGTGAGATAAAGTTACAAAATCAATGCTTTCTCAATCAATTTTCAACTTTTATATCACAAATATAAATATATATATATTTCTAATAAGTAAACTATACAGTATATTTCAATACATTTTTAAGTCCAGGTTATAAATATCTTGTTGAATTCACAAACAATTCTACTTTGTAGATATTTGGTTACTGATGCATTTATTTATTGTTTGGTTGTTATCAACTGGTCACTTGCATAGTTATTTTTGATAAAACAGCATGGGATCTATCCTTTAAGTAATTTTTGTTTTCTAGTTTTGAACTGAATGTAATAATATAAATATATTAATTGTGTTTAATTATAGTTACAAAGTTCTGAATGCCAGTGCCATTCCAGAAGGGCAATTTATTGACAACAAGAAGGCTTGTGAGAAGCTTCTAGGCTCAATTGATATCGACCACACTCAGTATAAACTTGGACACACCAAGGTATGATAATTTGCATAAAATAGGTGATAAAATTGCATGATAAAAAATAATAATAGTGTAGAATCTGATCTATAATAAATACACAACATAAATGAGATTGAGCTTTTTTATGGACACTGAATTTAAGATTATGGCTAAACATACTCTTGAAACTGTTCATATCTATGTCTTTGTTAAAGGTATTTTTCAAAGCTGGTCTTTTGGGTACTCTGGAGGAAATGAGAGATGAAAAGTTAGCTCAACTTATTACTTGCACCCAAGCTCTTTGCAGAGGATTTTTGATGAGGGTTGAGTTCAAGAAAATGATGGAAAGAAGGTAAGGAGAATGTTACATTTTAGAAAATAAAAACTAAAATAAAGTTTATATTTAAAAAATAGTAACTTTTAACTTATCTCACAAACAGGGAGGCCATATATGTCATCCAGTACAATTTGAGGTCGTTCATGAATGTCAAACACTGGCCATGGATGAAACTGTACTTCAAGATCAAACCTCTCCTGCAGAGTGCTGAGACTGAGAAAGAGATGGCAAACATGAAGGAAGAATTTGAGAAGACCAAGGAAGCACTGGTAAAAGCAGAAGCAAAGAAGAAAGAACTGGAGGAGAAAATGGTTTCCCTGCTCCAGGAAAAGAATGATCTACTCCTGCAGGTTCAATCGGTAAGATGATACACTATACAGAGAATGTCCCACAAATATCTTACCTCCTTATCTATCATTCTAGTGTAATTATATCTGATTCATATTCAAACAGGAAGGTGAAACCTTGGCTGATTCTGAGGAGAGATGTGAAGGGCTCATCAAAAGCAAAATTCAGCTGGAGTCTAAAATAAAGGAATTAACAGAAAGACTTGAAGATGAAGAAGAAAGCAATGCAGAACTAACAGCAAAGAAGAGGAAACTGGAGGATGAATGTTCTGAGCTTAAGAAAGACATTGATGACCTTGAACTTACGCTGGCCAAAGTAGAAAAGGAGAAGCATGCCACAGAAAACAAGGTAGGAAATTTGTCTTCTGCCAACAATATTTTTAGTATTATTTATAAACAATGTTGCAATAAATGGTCACCTTTGGTCTTAGGTCAAAAACCTTACTGAAGAAATGGCAGCTCTCGATGAGAACATTTCCAAACTGTCCAAAGAAAAGAAGGCCCTTCAAGAGGCTCACCAACAAACACTTGATGACCTGCAAGCTGAAGAGGACAAAGTCAGTTCTCTGTCAAAAGCAAAGACAAAGCTAGAACAGCAAGTTGATGATGTAAGTATAAATTTAGTATAACTTTCTTCCCCAAGAAACTTTGAATTTTCTAAACACTAGAACTAAAAACCTGCATGAAATGTTTAAAACATAATATATATATATACATATATATATATATATATATATATATATATATATATATATATATATATATATATATATATACTTAATATCATGCAATTTCAAACAGCTGGAAGGTTCCTTGGAACAAGAGAAGAAACTTCGTCTTGACTTTGAGAGAGCTAAGAGAAAGCTTGAAGGAGATCTGAAACTGACCCAGGAAACTGTTATGGACCTTGAAAATGATAAACAACAAACTGAAGAAAAACTTAAAAAGTAAATATGTGCCTTTAAAATGTATGGAAAGAAAGTGCTTCTCTAGCAACAATACACTCATACAAATGTTTTCTCAAACACAGGAAAGACTTTGAAATAAGCCAGCTACAAGGAAAGATAGAAGATGAACAGTCTCTGGGCATTCAGTTGCAGAAAAAGATCAAGGAACTGCAGGTACACTTTTCCAAAACACATTACGTGATGCTCTAAACAATCTGATATAGTTCTTATGGTAACTCATTTACTGCAGGAAGCGAATATCAGACATATCTTCAAATTCATTGACTATATTTATATGATTTAAATTTACAGGCTAGAATTGAAGAACTTGAGGAAGAAATTGAAGCTGAACGTGCAGCTCGTGCAAAGGTAGAGAAACAAAGGGCTGATCTTTCTAGGGAACTTGAGGAGATCAGTGAGAGACTTGAAGAAGCTGGAGGTGCAACATCTGCTCAGATTGAGATGAACAAAAAACGTGAAGCGGAGTTCCAGAAACTGAGACGTGACTTGGAGGAGGCAACACTTCAGCATGAAGCCACTGCTGGTGCCCTGCGCAAAAAACACGCTGATAGCGTAGCTGAGCTTGGGGAGCAAATTGATAACCTGCAGCGGGTTAAACAAAAGCTTGAGAAAGAAAAGAGTGAACTGAAGATGGAGACTGATGATCTTGCCAGCAACTTGGAAAATGTATCCAAATCAAAGGTAGAAATAATGTTTACAAGTTATACAAATACTCTTCCATTCATTGCCATCTCTCTGAAGTGAATGCTGTGCTATATGAAAAGCATGATCCAGATAACAGACTATATTGTGCTCCATTTGTATTACTCTTTTATTAACTTTTAAAGATGAGTACCACAACTTTGATTTTGTTCCCTGAAGGCTAATCTTGAAAAGGTTAATCGTGTCCTTGAGGACCAACTTAGTGAAGTGAAGGCAAAGGATGATGAGCACCAGCGTCTCCTCAATGACCTCACTACTCAAAAGGCTCGCTTGCAGACTGAGACTGGTAAGTATAAGTAGGAGAAATATAAAATATATACGTTAAAGTATACTATCGCTAAAAAGTCATATATATTGAATGGTATATTTTACTGTTGCTTTATCACCAACATTTTAGAAAAACTGTACTGAACAAATGGTTGTATAACAAGCAAAAAGAGCCCTGTGCTCTTTTGTGATTGCTTCAGACCCAAATCTCTGTGCCTTCTGTATGGGCAGAAAGATGGTATGATGGCAGGGGTAGCTTTCCTCATCTTCCCTATGCATCAGCATCATTCATTTGCACTCCTTTGGAGCTCTGCATCTTGTACCATATTGAAATAACAAACAATACAAGGATAAAGAGCACAAGATAATTCTAAGCCCATCAGCAGAAATAGTGCCCCTGTATTTCTTATACAAAAAACAAGCATATAAAAATATCTTACACCTGCAACTTATGAAAGGGTAATCTCACTAAGCTGTACAATGAACTACCATCGACATTTAGGTGAGCTCTCCCGTCAGCTTGAAGAGAGGGAATCTCTTATTTCTCAGCTCTCAAGAGGAAAGCAGGGATTTACTCAGCAAGTTGAAGAACTGAAGAGGCAACTTGAAGAGGAAACAAAGGTAATAGTATTGTTTTTTAAATAATTAACTAATTAAAGTTCTGCTCTTCCCATCATTACAGCCAGATTTAAAACTGTTTTATAAACATGTTTCAGGCAAAGAATGCCCTTGCTCATGCGCTACAATCATCCCGTCATGACTGTGACTTGCTTCGAGAACAATTTGAGGAAGAGCAGGAGGCCAAGGCTGAACTTCAGCGCTCACTGTCCAAAGCCAATGGTGAAGTTTCACAATGGAGGACCAAATATGAAACTGATGCAATTCAGCGTACTGAGGAGCTTGAAGAAGCCAAGTATGTTTATACCAAATTACCACAATGACAGAAAGATGCAGATTCCAAATTGTCTTATTTTAAATTGTTTTATTTTATCTGTTTTTAGGAAGAAACTTGCTCAGCGTTTACAGGATGCTGAGGAGCAAGTTGAAGCTGTGAATTCCAAATGTGCCTCCTTGGAGAAGACTAAGCAGAGACTGCAAGCTGAAGTGGAGGACTTGATGGTTGATGTTGAGAGAGCAAATAGTGCAGCAACTGCTCTTGATAAGAAGCAGAGAAACTTTGATAAGGTACATCACAAATTATACTTCTATGGTCATCATTAAATTCAGAGATACAGTCAGTCTTATCTTTATTTGTATATTTATTACCTGTTTTAAACATTTAAATATACCTGGTTATAGTTTTTAAACAAGTTTAAAAAAGCCTATTTCATTATCCAGGATGTTAATAATATTTTGACTATAAGAAGCATATACAGAGTTTGTTATGTTATCAATAAATAGGTCCTGGTAGAATGGAAACAGAAGTATGAAGAGGGCCAGGCTGAATTGGAAGCAGCTCTGAAGGAATCTCGCAGCCTGAGCACTGAGATTTTCAAGATGAAGAATGCTTATGAGGAATCTCTGGAGCATGTTGAAACTCTGAAACGTGAAAACAAGAACCTTCAACGTATGTTTATTTTATATAAGGCAGTTCTACTGAATTTAGCAGAATAGTAATCTAAACTTAAACTAATTTTCTAGTGCAGAAAATGTTCAAGTACAAAGAAGAACAAAAGAATCAATTAAAATTATTCTTTCTATTCCAGAGGAAATTTCAGATCTGACAGAACAGATTGGTGAAAGTGGAAAATCAGTTATTGAATTGGAGAAGGTCAAGAAGCAGGTGGAGCAAGAAAAGAATGATCTCCAGGCTGCTCTGGAAGAAGCAGAGGTATAGATCAGAAGTGAAGTACATCAGACTAGAGATGAATAATGTTCAAAAGAAAATAATCACAATGAAGGATAATATTATGTTCCATTATGGCTTAAATGTATAGAATGGAAAGATATGGAACTTTGTCATCTTGAAAAGCTAATTTAAGTTAAGATTTTTAGCTCTTCTGGCATCTGTCATAAACCAAAATATGTATTTCTTAAAGGGATCTCTGGAACATGAAGAAGCCAAGATTCTGCGCGTCCAGCTTGAACTAAACCAGGTGAAATCTGAAGTGGACAGGAAAATTGCAGAGAAGGATGAGGAAATTGAACAATTGAAGAGAAACAGCCAGAGGGCTATCGATACCATGCAGAGCACACTGGACTCTGAAATCAGGAGCAGAAATGATGCATTGAGACTGAAGAAGAAGATGGAAGGTGATCTGAATGAGCTTGAGATCCAGCTGGGTCACGCCAACCGTCAAGCTTCTGAAGCACAGAAACAGCTCAGGAATGTCCAGGCCCAGTTCAAGGTATTCATTAGAGAACCTATCCAATGATATAAAATACATTAGCTTGCATTTACCAAATTAATGTCATTATCATTATCATCAATATAATGTTGCTTTATTTTAGCAAAATTTATTCATACCATAAACATTTTACAATTTTTATTGTATATGTTGCCATGTTCTTATGACTTGTATTCATTAGAGACACTGTAGCCATTGTACAACCAGATATTTTTATTACAGTTAATGCTCTAAATTTCACCCTCTTTTGTTTGTCTAACAGGAGTCCCAGCTCCAGTTGGATGATGCAGTTAGGGGACAGGAGGACCTGAAGGAACAGGTTGCTGTAATTGAGCGCAGAAATAACTTGTTTCAAGCTGAAATTGAAGAAAACAGGGCTGCTCTGGAACAGACAGAAAGATCTCGTAAGATTGCAGAACAGGAGCTCCTAGATGCAAGTGAACGTCTTCAGCTGTTTCATTCACAGGTAAAATGATTTGCCCCTAGCATCTTTTTAAATACTATTAAGAAAATGTGATTTAAATAAAATTTTAATATATTACCCCTTGTTGATTGTCAGAACACAAGTCTCATTAACAGCAAGAAGAAACTTGAAAGTGACATCAGTCAGCTACAGAATGAGGCTGAGGAAGCTGTCCAAGAATCCAGAAATGCTGAAGAGAAGGCAAAGAAGGCCATAACAGACGTATGTAATTTCTGTCTTCTAACTGCTGGTAATAACAACTCTTGGTGCACTAGACAATTAATTATTTGGCCATTTATCTGACAGGCTGCCCTGATGGCAGAAGAACTAAAGAAGGAACAAGATACCAGTGCTCACTTAGAAAGGATGAAGAAGAACCTTGAACAGACTGTGAAGGACCTGCAACATCGTCTGGATGAAGCTGAACAACTGGCAATGAAGGGTGGCAAGAAGCAGCTCCAGAAACTGGAATCCAGAGTATGTGCCACAATCTCTTTTGCACCACAATATACCAATATACATATATGAAAAAAACTTTTCCGATGCATATATATTGTACTTTTGGCAGGTACGGGAACTTGAGAATGAAGTGGAGAACGAACAGAAACGTGGTGTTGATGCTGTGAAAGGTGTCCGTAAATATGAGAGGAGAGTGAAGGAACTCACATACCAGGTTAAATGATCTCAAGTTTATATTAATGTGACAGTATTGCAGACCTATACAGTTTACTATATGATAAGCTTGATCCTCTTTTTTGCAGACTGAGGAAGATAAGAAGAACCTTCTGAGACTGCAGGACCTGGTGGACAAACTTCAGTCTAAAGTTAAAGCCTACAAGAGGCAGGCTGAGGAATCTGTAAGTAATCATTCAGTAGCATTTGTTCCATAGAAATATTATTAATTTATTTTTTAATAAATGTATCTGTATAAAGATGGAAATGTTCTGCATTGCCAGCTCTTGTAACATTTACAATCAACAATAAGGTTTACATTTAGTTGAAGGTTAAGCAAAGTATTTTGCTTGAACTTTATCATTTGCTCTTTTCCCTTATTTTGATGTCTATTTTTGTTTAATTTTAATATTTACATCTTTACCTCTGTTTGAGTAAATATTCTTGATAGATCTCTGCAAAGCTCATCCACCAAAATTGCCTATATAATTTCAATGTATATATAATAACTCAGCCCAAGCATTCCCTAAGAGAATAATATTCTAAATCAGTAATTAGAAATGATTTGTTTCAATAGATACCAACGCCCTCTTTAATCCTGATAACCAATTCTTCTTTCAGGAGGAACAAGCCAATGCCCATTTGAGCCGCTTCCGCAAGGTTCAGCATGAGCTTGAAGAAGCAGAGGAAAGAGCCGATATTGCAGAGTCCCAAGTGAATAAGCTCAGGACCAAGAGCCGTGATGTTGGAGGCAAGGTACTGAATTCCTCAAGAAGATGAACCTTTTATTGTGACTTTAGCGATTGTCTAAATGATTTCTTAATATGTGTTTCCTATCTGTTCACAGAAAGAGTCTGAAGAGTGAAAACATAGAAAACTGAGGAATGTGACAATTAAGTTGTTTCCATTCTGAAGATAGTTTATCAAATGAATTGTAAATAAATTACTTGAAGCCTAAAACATCTGTTGTTTTGTGCCTGTTTTGAAACATACAGTTCTGCAGTTGAATAACACGTTGAGAAGAAAATCACATATATTTTCTTATTTGTTTCAGTGGTGATTAGTTTGTTACCTGTGTTAGGATGAACAGTTCCAAAGAATACAATTCTATAGCAAGTGTGCCAACATTTTGACATGTGGTGTCTAATTTCAGTATAGTTATTACACCAGGGACTGCAAACTTCATATTATACAGTCATTACATTATACTGGAAGGAAAAGTGTGGTATTGAAACATCCATTTTTCAAGTCATTGTCTTTGAAATCTTAAGCATGGGGAGTACCAAAAAGCATGGTATAATGGAGTTGTGAGTGGATGATTAGTAACCAGTTTACAGTCTAACCCTAATCCAACTTTTTTTACTGAAAAGGAAAAGTAATTTTCTTATTTTTTTTGTTTTGAAGCACTTTCGTCTGTGAAATAAAAATAATAATAAAAAAAAAATAAAAATACAAGGAAAGCATACAATCCATAGGGGTATTCACTTGCAAGGCATCCTTCTGTGAACCCAGTTACTAACCTGTTTTACCCAGCCACCATTCATCTGCACAGGCTTACTGGCAAGGAAGGATAAGCAATGGTTCAGTATACAGGGTAGTTAACACAGTACAAAGTTCAGAGTCCAGGCAAGGTTCAGGGCTGATAGCATTCAGACAGATGGGACAGTACCAGGATTAGGTATAGTAACAGGAGCTGCCCACTTTACCAGTAGACCAGCTTTTTGCCTATTAACCCTGCCTAGACCAGTATATTCCCTCAGCCTTGTTACCTGACTGTGCTTTTATACAAGTACTTACCTTCAGTTGACCCTTTCTATGCTAGTTCTAACAAACTTGCAAAGTAACATTGGCAATTGGCTTTTAAGTTTAGAATTTCTCACCAAACAGACATATTGACACACCATCACATTCAGTACTCCCTGGGAGATCACTGGTATCTACTGGGCATGTGCTGGTCCTTGTTGTGTCCATGCAGACATCACTGAGTTGTATTGGCTTAGCATTTTCATTGTTGAGCAAACACTGCAGCAATGAAATGGTTTCCATTTTAATCTATCTATCTATCTATCTATCTATCTATCTATCTATCTATCTATCTATCTATCTATATAAAGAGAGAGAGAGAGAAATCCAGAAGAACATATGCACACTGGGTACGTTTTAGAGTTAAGATGTCAAAAACTTTTATTAATTAATTTCTTTAAAAAATAGGTTGACGTTTCGGTCTGTTCCTAAGACCTTTCTCAAGACCATAAAACATTTTTTTTAACTTTGTACTTAAATAGTTAAAACCAAATCCATTCACCCAACCACATGTCTTCCCTTACCCATGTGACAGGAAACACAACCCTGTATGAAAGGAACATGTATACATCAATGAACAGTTGGTTACCATGTCTGGCTCACCAGCTTTATGACATAAAAACATTTACTAACTAAATCCTATCTTATCTCAATTGGAGTGGAAAAAATAAGTAATACACTTATCGCTGATCAAGAAAACACAGAAAAGAGCAATATTCATTCAACCCTGCTGGTGCCAATGTATTCATCTTTTTTATCCAAAAAACCTCTCTTTGAAGTAACAACTTAGATCTATCTCCGCCTCTCCTTAAAGGAGGAATATGATCTATGGCAATGTAATGGAATGTAGGTAACCTAGGTCCCCTTTCTAAAAAATGTTTGCCTACAGGTTTAGTAGTGTGTCCATCTTGAAATGCAGTGCTTATAGCAGATCGATGGTTCTGATCTGTTTTTCCTATATAAGCTAAACCACAGGGGCATGTTACTAAATATTTAACATGAGTAGTCATGCAAGTAATATGTTGTCTGATTAGAATTCTCTTGCCCATCTTTGGATGTAAAAATATATCACCTGGACTCATATGAACTGTAAATTAAATTTGATCTTTCCTTATTCATCATACCTGATGACTTCACCCGTGTTCTAGCTTTAGCTAGAGCACAATCCAAAACTCACTCCGGGTATCCACGTTCCCTAAAACAAGACCACATTTGAAGAACATGTCTTTCTGCTACATCTGAGTTAGAATTATTCCTAAGAACTCGTTAAAATTATGAAATCGATTTTCTCATGGACATTGGGTGACAGTTTTTAAAGTGTAATAAATTGTTCTTATCTGTACTTTTGCGATAGAGTGAATATTCAATATTACCATCATGTAGCCATAGTTCAACATAAAAAAAAAACAACCTTTCTTTATGACTTTCACTGGTGAATTTCATTGGGCTATACAGTTAATTCAATTCTCTGACCATTGTATAAAACTCCGCTTCCGTGCCACACCAAATGATGACAATGTCATCGATGTAGCGACGGAAGAAGATCATCTTTTCACCATATTTAGGGATTAACATATTTTTCTCAAATTGATACATAAAAAGGTTGGCAGATTAGGGTGCCATGGCAGCCTCCATCGTTGTCCCAGCTACCTGAAGAAAAAAATCATTTTGGAACCGAAAATAGTTTAGTGTCAAAGCAAAGTTAATACAAAAGTGATTGGAGGACCATTATATGGCAAATATTCCGCATGGGGGATACACGTATATAAACTAACAACACCCAGGCTTGTCAACATGAAGGAAGGGTCACCCGCAATAGATAGTGCCTGTAAACTCTCTAACAGATGGGGAGTATCTTTTAAATATGTAGGGGTATTCTGAACTGCCGGATCTTATCCAAAAATATTCCTATCGGATGTAACAAGGAACCATGGCCCGACACTAATGGATGGCCCGGTGGTTTAGAAAGGCTCTTATGTACCTTAGGTAAGGCATATAGGACTGGACAAATTGGAAAGTCTTGCTTAAGAAAATCACGTAACTGGTTATTGATAATGCCATCATTAAATGCTAAATCAATAACCCCATCCACCTAGGACTTAAATTGTACCACAGGGTCCTTTGGTAAATGCCTATACTCCCTGATATCAGCTAGTTGTCCAATATATATCATAAAGTATAATTTAATAGTACAATACCCCCTCCCTTGTCCGCGGGACGTTCTCATCCTTCGTGATGTTAGATACAGATTTATACTGATTATGAGGACAACCATGTAATACATCCCTTTCAACAGTTTGCTTAAACAATTTAATCATCAAGTTGGTGAGTAGGGGGTAAATAAACTTTTTAGTCCCTGGCCAGTCAGTTCAGGCAGCATATCCCCCTTATTCTTAAAGTGATCTCTTAGGCAAATTCCCCTACATAATTTAAAGAAGTCAATTTCCCAATCTAGTTCATTGAAGTCATTAGTAGGAACAAAAGACAAACCTTTCACCAACAAGCTTTCCTCCGCAGCAGTAAGCATATGCTGTGATAGGTTGAAGATGGACGATTCTATAATCTGCGGCCCCCTCCGCGTGGGGTACTATTGTGCGGCCGTGTCCGGAGGGTGGTTTGTCACTTGTATGCACAGGATCATCTAAAAAAGGCATCAGATCATGTGCGGCTGCATCATCCGTATTACTGATGGCGTTCTGTGATGTAGACGCCGGCAATTCCTCACCATCAGAATCTCCTGAGGTGTCTATGGTGTTGAGAGGTTTCACCAATTTACGCCGTGTTGAACGCCAGGGATGGCTAGAGTATTGGTTTGAATCACGTTCGCCACTCAGCTATCTGTATACTCGGCAATTAGAGTAATCTTTATTAACCCTTCGCAGCTTTTCCTTCTTGAAGTGTAAAATATCTTGTTTATAGGACTCAATAAGCGCTCGTGATTTCTTAAATGCAGCATTAGCCGGTTCAGCTTTCAACAACCTTTCATGTTCTGTTTCATGTGTAGCAACGGATTGATGTATTTTAGTAAGCTCTCCCGCTACTTCCTCAATGACCAAGTCGAATGAGCATCTGTTCAACACCCCAATCCACTTTTTACAAAAATCTGGATTGGCTCTTCCAATCGTCGGTATGTTACAAATGCGGAAACCTCTGGGGATCCTTCTCAATTGGTAATAGTCCGAAAGGAATAGGCCATGTAAATCAAGGTCTACCTCACATTGTTTAAACCTTTGCCTGCCAGCCGTTTTGTCCTAGGTGCGAACATCTCCTGCCAAGCAGTTTTTAGATATTTTGCACTCTTTCACTTTAAGGGGCAGTCTTTTAGTTTTTTTTCAGAACAACCTGAACTTTCAAAATATGCAAGAATTTTGGTGGAATTCTACTTCTGTAAAAAAATATAGAAAAAAATAATGAAAAAAAAATCATGTTTCACAAAGAACAATCACATATATCAGTAACATCATTTATTTTATGTACAAGAACACAGACACTTGTATAGATCAAAATCTACAAGCAGTACACTACCAAATTTCCAAAGCACCGCTCCCCAAACGGCATACTTCTGATTTCAAGGCCAAACATTCCACTAACAGTATGTTTACCCTAGAAAACTACCCATTATTAGAAAGAACAGATTCTGGTGAATAAAAAATGAGTAAATATATTGTTGTACTCCAAACTACCAAGTTGCAATTGTTTCCTAAAGTTATAATGTTTTATAGAAATTGGTGAATTTTTTGAAAAATGACCTCATTAGGTATCAATGTTAAACACCAAATATGAAAGCCTGGGGTCCACTGAACAGTTTGGTGCCCAATATGTATAGGTGTACCCAAGCATGTGGTATATAAAGGCCCTAAAATGTAGACACCTCATTTGAGCTATGAGTTCTGTAATTCCAGATACTGCAAAATCAACACATCTACATAGTTTGGGGGGGCAAAGTTAGAAAAAAGTATGTTCACCCCAGATAACCATATATTTTCGGAAAGTACCCATTCCCCCAAATCCAAATTGGGTATGCATGTCTTTCTACTCCAAAGCACTAAGCTGCAAACCCTTCCTAAATTTGTCAATTTTGGTGCCATTTTCTAAAATGACCTCAAAACTTCCAACCTGCAACATCGTATTTCCAAAATACTATTCTGTATCAATATATGAAAGCCTGGGGTCCCCTGAACAGTTTGATGCCCAATATGTATAGGTGTACCCAAGCACATGGCATAGGGGGCCCTAAAATGAAGACACCCCATATGGTCTGTCCTTTCAGGTTCTGCAAAATCAACACATTTACATCATTTTGGGGGGCGGCAAAAGTAGAAAAAGTATGTTTACCCCAGAAAACCATATATTTTTGGAAAGTACTCATTACCCTGAATCCAAATTGGGTATGCATGCTTTTCTACTCCAAAGCACCAAGCTGCAAAACTTTCCTAAGTTTGGCAATTTTAGGGACATTTTCAAAAATCACCTCAAAACTTCCACACTGCCGCATTATATGTCCCACATACTATTGAGTATCAAGATAAATCACCCCACATATGAAAGCAAGTTCACCCCAGAAAACCATATATTTTTGGAAAGTACAAATTCCCACAAATCTAAATTGGTACTCCAAAGTACAAAGTCGCAAGCCTTTCCTAAATTTGGTGATTTTGGTGACATTTCCAAAAATCACCTCAAAATTTCTAGCCTGCAGCATCGTATTACCCACATACTTTTAGGTATCAAGAAAAATCACCCCAAATATGAAAGCTTAGGGTCCTCTGAACAGTTTGATGCCCAATATGTAAAGGTGTACCCAAGCACGTGACATATAGGGGCCCCAAAAGGAAGACCCCCATAAACATTTGCCATAAACAGAAAAATCCAGAAGAATAGATACACACTGGGTGCGTTTTAGAGTTAAAATGTCAAAAACTTTTATTAATTTACATCTTTAAGGAGAGGTGGAGATAGATCTAAGTTGTTACTTAAAAGAGAGTTTTTTGGATGAAAAAGCTGAATACGTTGGCACCACCAGGGTTGAATGAATATTGCTCTTTTCTGTGTTTTCTTGATCAGTGATATGTGTATTACTTATTTTCTCCCCTCCAATTGAGATAAGATAGGATTTAGTTAGTAAATGTTTTTATATCATAAATAACCATGTTATATCAGACATGGTAACCAACTGTTCATTGATGTATACATGTTCCTTTGATACAGGGTTGTGTTTCCTGTCACATGGGTGAGGGAAGACACGTGGTTGGGTGAATGGATTTGGTTTTAAGTATTTGTTTTTAAAAAAAATGTTTTATGGTCTTGAGAAAGGTCTTAGGAACAGACCAAAATGTCGGCCTATTTTTTAAAGATGTAAATTAATAAAACATTGACATTTTAACTCTAAAACTTACCCAGTGTGCATCTATTCTTCTAGATTTTTCTGTTTATGGCAAATGTGGATAGCACCTGGGTCATATATATAATATATATATATATATATATATATATATATATATATATAAAAGACCAGCAACACCATGAATTTCATTGGCAAAAAGTGAATTTATTGTATAACCCCATGTTTCCCAATGGGGACAGAAATGTCATGTCAGTTATGCATACAATAACACGTTTTGTAAACAAAATTCCTGGTGTTGCTTGTCTTTTTTTGTACATTGGTTTTCTTCTTACCTTGCACCTGGGCTATTATTTATATAATATATATATATATATATATATATATATATATATATATATACATACCATCAGTGACGGCACTCCATAATCAATCAGACTAAAAGGGAAAATCAAATCATTCAGAGGTTAATTAGTGGACCAACGTTTCGATTCCGTACAGGAATCTTTGTCAGGGTGAGAAAAGTGCCAGAACACAGAAAGCCAATTTAAATGTACAAAATAGCACCAGATCTTGTTACTAGGATGTCTAGCAACCCATGTTTGGAATAGAAGACGTGTGTATAGTGTTACAGAGATAGAAACACGCAATATCGTATACTGCCCCCTCACCTTATGGTGATTTCAAATGTTCCATTGTGGGATTTCAGCAATAAAGCCTGGCATAGCGCGGGCAAAACCTTGGTCTTTACATCGGTGAACCGGCAACCCAGAAGTGCCAGGCAGGCTCCATAAAGGCGAGTGCTGTCACCATTGCTAGGCAACCCCCATGACTTGATATAGTCCATGCAAGCTACTGAGACAGCTGTTAGCCGGTAGCTGCATCCATGCACATAGTGCAAGCAGCTCAGACCAGCAGCTGTGTATTCCATTCAAGGGTATTCTGTGCCGGGGGACACAATAGTAGTGGGGTAGTTTGATATGCAAACAGCACTACTTTGCAGTGTCGGTGAATATCTACCAGCCTCAAATACAGCCGGGTGCCATACTAGAGTTACAGGTATAGGCGCTGTGTCACACTAACCTGCAAGTTCACATGTCAAGACCAGGGTTTATACCCCAACCGTATGCCGTATATCCCAGTTCGGCCCCCCTCCTTGTTTCAACATAATGGTTGGAACAACTGATGCCCAGCAGGAATGCACCCAGGACAAGGCATCAACATTGCCCATCTCTGACCCGGGCCTATGTCTCACTGTGAAACAGTAGCCTATAGTATGAGGAACTAAAGATTCACTTGTCTATTGGTCTCCTTCTTTTGGGCCATCCATTTAACTGGTGCATGGTCAGTAATAAGGTCAAATTTTCTGCCTAAGACGTAATACCTTAAGGTGTCTAGGGACCACTTTATGACCAAACACTCCTTTTCATTTGTGGCATACTTCCTCTCACAATCATTGAGCTTTCTGCTTAAAGGAACAGTAACACCAAAAAATGAAAGTGTTTTAAAGTAATGAAAATATAATGTATTGTTGCCCTGCACTGGTAAAACGGATCTATTTGCTTCAGAAACACTATTATTGTTCATATAAACAAGCTGCTGTGGAGCAATGGCGGAAATTGAAAAACAGCTATATGGCACAGGATAAATAATGGATAACAGATAACACCATTAGACAGACAGAGCTTATCTGCTATCTGCTATGTAACCCAAGCCTTTTCTCCTTTGAATGGCTGCCCCCATTGCTACACAGCAGCTTATTTATATAAACAATAGTAATGTTTCTAAAGCAAACACACCATTTTTACCAGTGCAGGGCAACACTGCATTATATTTTCATTACTTTAAAACACTTTTATTTTTTGACATTACTGTTCCTTTAAGTACATACTCTGCATGCAAATTGGAAAAGTCTAATAACTGTTTCAATTTGCTTCTAGTGTCATTGAGTGAATATGACATCCCAATTTTGCTCTCCTTCAAGGGGTACTGCTGTAAAGGAAATAATTATTATGACTCAAGGGTATAAGCATCAGAAATGATCATAACAGTTTAAGGTGGTGTAGGGCCCTATAGGGATACAGGCCCTATAGAGTTAATCTTTTCACCATTTCCTTGGGTTATTGGGTAGAATCCCTGTTACAGAATAACCTTTACAGTGATAGGCTGAGAGATTTGATGACACTGCTCTGACACACTCCTATATATTGTGTGCAGGGAGTGGCCACTTCCTCTTTTGCCTCTGGATGTGATTCCAGCTGGATGTGCTCAGGGGGACTGAGTGCAATTGTGTCCAAGTCGGGGACCAGGTAACCCCGTGAATGAGGAACAGATATACGAGGGCAGACTTGTCATAGTCTCTCTAGGAGAGAAAGGCAGATAGGATAGAGAGAAAGAGCAGCTGAAGCTCCAACAAGTATTTGCAGAAAGGGAGTAGCTTCCCAGAGGCTCTGTGTGTTGCCTCCAGTCAGGGACCTCAGTGAGGAGGGACTGTAGGGTAGAAGCTGCTTTCCTGACAACTTCCAGGAGGGAAAGGTTGTACTGCATTTGCCTGTGTACTCTCTGTGTGAGCCTGCCTTGTTCTGTGTGAACTCTCAATATGCTGATTTCCTCAACTCCTGCATGAGTACTGAAACCTGTGGTCACTTGCCTCGTGCATAGTAAATAAACGGTTCCTGATTGTTAAGAACCTCCTGGCACCCAAGTTGTTTTTGTGTGCACAGTAGCCTGGGGGGGTGTAGTTGCACTACATAGAGGGAACACTTCCACTTAGCGAAGGCCCTGCCCTGGGTGTAAGTCATGTGTAACCCATGCTCTAGTGTTCTAGCTGGTGGATTAACCCCGTTTGGCCCAAATAGGTGTTACAGTGGTCTCCATTTAACCCTTTCACTGATGGTGCTCAAGGGTCCTTTGGTTAATGCCTATACACCCTGATATCAGCCAGTTGTCCCAATATCAGTCAGTATAATTTAATGGAGCCAAATGCAATTCAATGAGAAAAACTTCTCTTGCTGTTTATCACTTGAACACACTATCAAAGTCTATGAGAAAAAAACTAGAACTGAATTAGAAGTTTTCACGTGATAAACCAAAATAAAGTTTTCTCACTTGCACTGAATAACACAAGACAAGTCTTAGTTTAGAAGAACAAGTGTCACAATAAATGGATGTCTCAAACATTTTATGTGTTTCAAGTTCTCTTTCTGATTTCTCCAACGCAATTCCAGTCATTCCTATAATTAGTGTATGACTTAGTACTTAGTACCTGTATTTGATCCTATGCCGGTTTATAGATGGCAATCTCTAGCTCTTTTATCTTAAAGCTGAGGGTCATTTTGTTGATGAGATTAGCTTTCAAAGCTTTAGGCCAAGTACTTCTTTTGTATCCATCTATGTAGTGCACTTGAGATTTTATATATTCAGCATATGTAACTGCCTTCCACGTCTGCCAGATGTTTGCCAGCATTTCTTAATATCAGCTTAGAACAGAAACATCTAGAGTTGGGGCTCCAAATCATCTCACAGATGTTCAGTAGGGCTGGGGTCATGTTCTTCCACTCCAATATCAGCAATCCCATTGTTTAGGGACCTTGGTTATGCATTATTGTGCTGAAATATGAAAGATATGAAAGAACCTTACCCAAACTGTTACTACAAAGTGGAAAGCATGGACATTGCCAAGACTGCCATTGAACCAGTAAAGTACTGTAGCCTTAAAGGAATTGTTCAGTATAAAATAAAAACTGGGTAAATCGATAGGCTGTGCAAAACATATATTTTTTAATATAGTTAGTTAGCCAAAAATATAATGTATAAAGGCTGGAGTGACTGGATGTCTAACATAATAGCCAGAACACTAATTCCTGCTTTTCAGCTCTCTTGGTTTCCACTGATTGGTTACTGGGGAGTAACCAATCAGTGACTTGAGGAGGGACCACATGGGTCATTGCTTTTGAATCTGAACTGAATGCTGAGGATCAATTGCTCCAGCCTTCATGGATTACATATTTAGCTAACTAACTATATTAGAAACATTTTTTATTTTGCACAGCCTATTTACCCAGTTTTTATTTTTATACTGAACTGTTCCTCTATGGTTTTTATCCAATGGTTTTTAGTCCAAATCATGAAAAACTGTCCTCCTACATCAACTTTACCATCAGCATTCTGCATTTAGGCATGTAATGTTCTCATGGAAAATGTTAGTGGCAGTGAAATGTATATCAATTTATCAATGGTCTGCCTCTGATCACCTGTAAAAACCCCACATTCCCTACAAATAACATTTATGCTGACATTGCTTCTGAAGACAATATCAAGTGGTTTCAACCAAGGAAATGATTTAAGATTTACCTCTTTCCCTTTTAGCATGTAAGCATTTTTGGCAGGGCCCTCTATTCCTCATGTATCAGTTGTATTTTACATGGAATCTGCATATTTAATGAATTTAATATATACACCCATTTATTGTACAGTGTTGTAGACAGTGCTGGTGCTATACAAATACATGTTAAAGTGATACTAAAAACTACTCCTTAAAAAATTGACATACATTAAAAGTTACCAATAGGTCATACTGATCATTTTTCACTGATTGGTCTGGTCTGCTTTTGTAAGTGTCAGTTCCTAAACCTGACTGTTTTGCCAACCTAACTGTTCTTTCTCATACTTGACCCAGGACTTCTGTCACCTCATAACTAACTCAGTTGGTGACAGATAAATCAGAGCCTGACACACAACAAGCAGAAAACAAAAGTTAACCCTTTGAAAGTAATGGGAAAAAAAGAAAATACTTAATACTAATACTAATAATTGGTCTCCCTTTAAAAATTTGAATATGAAGCATTGTAGTAAAACTGTGAAGAGCTGAATAGGTGAAGCCAAGTTAGCAAGTGTGCTTTATATTTGTCTGGATATATCTGGAGAATCATTATGGAGCTTTCTCTTTAAACAAATGAACTACATTAATACACATCAACCATTAATAGGAGAGCAACTTTACAGTTTAGATAAGTGGACTTAAATAACATTAAAAAGAAAACCCCTGAATGAAAAACAAAACAAAAAAAAATCCCAGACACACCCTGTACACAGCCTATATGGGAAAAAATGATATTCACATTTTTCAAAAATGTAGTTAATAAAAACACCCAATCTTACAATACAGCAGTAAGGCAATATAAATTCTGAAGTACTACAAAATTTGCCACAAGAATGACGGGAGTTGGAGGAAAAAACAGAATTACATATTTTTGGGGGAAAACATGGCTAATCTGAGACAACAATAGAGAGAATTCTAGGGGCTCTAAGGATTTTGAGGCTAGTTCCAAGACATAGAACTTTGAAACCCTGTACTGCGAGGCCATACAGAGTGAAACATTTTAACCACAGCAAGACAATAACATAGCTGCAGTATTCAAAAGGGCAACCTGCTCCCGACCAGATGCTGCTGAACTTCAACTCCCAGAATGCCACTAGAAGATGCAGATCAACACCATCCTGAGAGTTTTGCAGTAATACACAACTTCTACTACTGAAGTTACGTTTGCAGTTGCCAACAGTTTTCTAAGCAGGATTAAAAGAGGAAAGCTGCAGCATATGCCCCCCCGTGGTAAAGTCATGTGCATGTTTTTACAATGATTATTCACAATGCTGAGCACCAGGAATAAGGTGACAGTTTATATATAGCAGAAAACTCAGTGACACATTGGTTTCCTTTAATACCAGCATAGCTGTTAATGTGATATGTAGTTTAGGATTCAAAACTCTAATAAAGTCATCAATATCATCAAAAAGAATGGAAATTTAATTTACAGTGGCCTATTTATAAAGCAGGAATGTTTATTTCACAATTCACTGTGTATTTCATCCACATAATTTTCACTGGCAAGTTGCGTCCATCACAAATATGGGATGCAGAACAAACATAAGCTATTGCACGTGTTTTGGGAATCACATGTAAGTTGTGGCTGTCATTATAGGAGTGACAACGGCTTCACTTTTGGAGCACAAATACTCACTCTGTCTATAATGACACAGTGTGGGATTTGCTCTGCGTACTATTCACCGGAGCATGCTGGACGGGTACATTGGCCCACAGCACAAGTGCAGGAAAGTGCAAGGAGTATATTTATAAATGGTGTCATCTGGTGCACATGTTTACATCCATGTTTGCATTACATTTGAGGTCTTAAATAAAGCTTATACACTTAAAATTGAGAGCATATTTATTAAGCAGCAGTTTTCACAAAGTGTGGAAAAGAAACATTGAACATTGTGAGCAGAACTGCATAATTGCACTGTAGCGATTGCTATCATGTCAAACATCTAACTAGACTGAACAGTTTGTTTCTGCCTTATACACATGTTTGATCATGGGCAATTACACTTCAACTCCATGAATTATGCTTCAAATACCACACTAGACAGGACCAACAACAGTAAGATTACTTTGGATGACATTTAACCTGACGGGCCGGTTGGCCTCAGCTGCTGAATATATCTTACGGAACACGCTACATTAATTATTGTGCACCACAAGGAATTTACAACTTGGGAATTAACTCCTGCACACTAACATCGGACTAACTGGATTCACGTTGGTTTACTAACTTTGTTATGCTCATTAAAAAAGTGGCTATTATGCTCACTAACATACTGTAGCATGAACTTTATCGAGCTACCAACACAGCGTTAAGTTCAAGTCCACAGCATCCACTCTTTCTTATATCTGGTTTCATTTATTAGGTGGTGTAGTCTAGGAAACTCAAAAAAAAGGGAGGGGGGATCCCTCCTTTCAGATGCAGTACTGATTGTTTTTAACATGATTTTATATATATATATATATATATATTTTCATGGCATGGTAATGAATAAATATTGCCTTTTAATACTATATTGATATATATTTTGTCATATTGCATTACCCAGCAGCAGGAGTCCCAATTTTGGCTTATTTACGAAACAAACATTGAAGCTGCCTTGTGTGGAAACTGCGTAACACATGTCTTTGCACCATTATTTTGTACCACTTTGGACTTGCCAATATCAGATAAAATTAGATCGCACAGAGAGAATCATTCAAATCCCCTATAAAAATACACTGTATTTTGTACACTGTACAAAATACAGTGTAAAATTTCTGTTAAACATAGCCAAAGCTATATAAATAACAGATACATTTATTTTTTAAAATTGACATCTTTTTAAACAATCCTTTATAAATAGGGCACCTATTGTAAGATTTAATTTAATTCCTATCCTTTTTTTTTAAAGTTCAAGGAAACATGACGCTGAAGTAATTATACAAAAAACAGATTTAGGACTGTGATTGACATTTTGTTTTGCTAAAACAGGATATCAGAAACCAAAAAGAGAAAAAGAGAAGTAGAAAACCCCCAAAAGATTTCTTAAAGTGCCAAATGAGTGGAGAAAAAGAGGCTCAGCAGTTTTATAAAATAGGATATCAGAAACTAAAAAGAGAAAAACAGCAGTTACATAGTTGTAAATGAGCCACCTACTGAGGTTATTGCCCATGCTCACAGATGCAATTTAGAATCTTATCTATTACACAGGATCTATTTTGACAACACATATTTTGTTTGAATTTCAGATTCCTGAGCTCAGTGAAACTCAACCCCATAGCAAATGATAGGCTACAGATAGGAACAGTTGCTTTGGGCATCTATGGGTATTTGAAACCTGAATGATGTGTGTTATTTTTACTCATGATGAAGAGGCAACTTTGGGTCTTGGTTCACCATTATGGTAATATGGAAACCTCTTCCTTAGGTGGAAAACTGCTGAGCTCACACTGTTTGCAACACTATATAAACCAGCCCTGGCTCCTCCAGCAGATTGCTCTGTTTCTGGTTAGTACAGCTGCCTACTAGATGTAAAGCTGTAGCTGCTGGGTTTATGGGTCTAGCAAGTCATTTCTACTGGGTGTAACTGACTTTAATGATTAGTAATACTAATCTTAGATAATACAGACAGTGTTTAGCAATCCTTTAAGTACTTAAGTACAATTTGTGGGTATAGAAATGCTTACTGAAATTCAGGTTCACTAACAGGACTCTCTCTCTCTTGTATTTTTATAGGGGGACTTAACTTTTTTTTCTCATCGTCATCTGGACTGAAAGGTAAGTGAAAATTGCATGTAGTTAAAAGCACTGTTTTTTGTCATTCATAGAAAAGTTGAACTATAAATTGCTTTACATTAAGAGCCATAGTATTTTTGTAAGCATTAATGATAAAATAATGCAGAAAGAAGTTCACTTTTAATTCTAAGAAAATACAATTTAAAGTAGTCTTGCATTTTATGTAACATTGTGTTTTGAATCTCTTCAGTTTGGAGTTTCAGCTACAGGATGCCAGCTATAGGTCCAATTGAGCCTCCTAGTAACCAGGCAGTGGTTGGAATGACCAACTGCAGGAGGAATTAGAGAGAGCTAGAAATACAAAAAAACAATAAAATAAAATGAAATAGTTAGTACCTGTATATAAAGCTTATACAGTTTGGGACAGATAATTCAGCTGCCTCTAAGAAAAAACAGTTCATATGTACAGTTCGTTAGCTAACTTCATCCTCTAAAAAACTAAAAATGTATATTTTAGGTGTCAGCTTTAAAGCCCCTACACAGGTCACACAACCGGGGACTCACTCACAAGTGCAGCTATAACTTTTCCATACTGATAAATGTAGAATGGTGCAGTGGGGCTGGCAGGGCAGGCTCCTCTTCATTGTGGTCTTCCCATACTCTGTGTGGGCAGTTATAGTTATACGATCTAAAACAGTGCAAGATGGTGCTCTCCAGCCCAACTGGACTACTCTGCAATGTTCATCTATGAAAGTAATAGCTGCTATTTGGTGGGATTCCAGTGGTTCTGTTAAGGAGGGGAAGGAAGTCTTGGGGAGGGGTCTGGGGTTCCATTCAGGCTTTTCTTCTCCTTTAAATAATAGATTTAAGTGAATCTTATCAACTTTAGCATTATGTTTCTGTGTAAATAAAAATTGTGTAATTGTATATGCACTGAGATAAAATAGTGTTATTATACTGTACTATAGTATATATAATATATAGTGTATATACAGCCACCTGCATAAACATGTCCCTATACAATCCACAAAGTGATGTATTTATGCATGTATATAAGCCTCTGTGTTTTATCAAGCATGGAACTTGCCTTTGCATAAATGTTTTCCTTCTCCAAGACCGAATAGTGTGAATGTAATGCCGCAGTTATAACACTGCCTTCCTGGTTTTCTTGTGTACCTTCTAAATTATCCATCATTGCAAGCTACCACATCCCCACCCAACCTAAACTCATGTGTACTACTATTTTATTCAGTTTTAATACACCAGGCATGACTTCCTTAGTTTTAATTTATTATATAGCTTTGCATTGCCCTCTATCTGCTTTATTTTACAGTACAGAAAGGGCAGAATGGATGTTTGTAGCAATAGTAAAATAAATATTTATAATATTAATACTATAAACTAAATCCTATATCCTAGCAACCAGCAATCATGGGTGATGGAGAGATGGCCATTTTCGGCGAGGCCGCACAATTTCTCAGAAAAAGTGATAAAGAACGTTTGGAGGCACAGAGCAAGCCTTTTGATGCCAAGAACACTGTATTTGTAGATGATCCAAAGGAACTTTATGTCAAAGGTTTGGTTACAGCCAGGGAAGATGGCAAAGTAACTGTGAAGACTGATGATGGAAGAGTAAGTAGAACTTTACAGTTCTGTTGTTCAGCAAAGTATTGTTAATCCCACCTGTTTTCAAGATACATTTCAACCCTTTTTATTCCTTCCATTACAGACAGTAACTGTCAAAGAAAGCCAAATTTACCCCCAGAACCCTCCCAAGTATGATAAAATTGAAGACATGGCTATGATGACCCATTTGAATGAGGCTTCTGTCCTGTATAACCTCAAAGAGCGTTATGCTGCATGGATGATCTACGTAAGTCATAGAGACAGAGCATGTTGCAGTGATGGGGCTCCACCTTGAAATATATTCTATATATCACTATCAATTACTGTACAGACAAAAACGGCAGTGAACAACATCTAATGTAACAATGCCTATACTAATTTATTGGTATAATAATGAAATGTTTTGGTTTCTAAGGAACTAAAATTTATTTTATTCTGATCAAAAATTCCTATTTCACAGCCCCCGTTTATCTTTATTATTGTAATTTCATAGTCATTACTGTAACAGTGGTAATCATACAATTTTTGTCACTGCATGTTGACTTAATTTTTATTTGTATAACCAAAACATTTTGTAATGTACAAAGGTGCTAAATGTCCACAAGTCCTTCTGTACTAAGTTCAACGAATCATATGAAGTTACTTTTGAGTATTTATATTTCAAACATAATATAATATCTATATAGTTATAGTTACTAATTGGCATAAAGAGCTAATACTTAATTTTCTTGTATATCATTTTAGACCTATTCTGGCCTTTTCTGTGCCACTGTAAACCCCTACAAGTGGCTGCCAGTGTACAACCCTGAGGTTGTTGCCGGTTACAGAGGGAAAAAGCGTATGGAAACCCCCCCTCACATTTTCTCCCTTTCTGATAATGCCTATCAAGCCATGTTAACAGGTACCAACTTTATTACATTATATTTAGATATCCACTATTGTCAACCATGGTATTCCCAGCTTACTACTGATTAGGATGATGGGAGTTTTACTTAAATAGTTAAGCAATAGCAGGAGGGCTGGAGGGTGACTGTGTCTACACAGAGAGAGAGAGAGAGAGAGAGAGAGAGAGAGAGAAATAAACCAATAGCTAAAAACTAAAATGGCAGTAATCTATTTGCAGATCGTGAAAACCAGTCTGTCCTTATTACGTAAGTAATCACATCTTTAAAATAATTCTTTGTAATGCTTGCAGCTATTACAACATATCTAGATAATTAATTAAAGTTTAATTAACTCTTGCCTCCAGTGGAGAATCCGGTGCAGGAAAGACTGTGAACACCAAGCGTGTCATCCAGTATTTTGCAACAATTGCAGCACTTGGAGAAGCTGGAAAGAAGAAGGAACTCTCCAACAGCTTGCAGGTAATACTATGATACCATTTCCAGATATGGTTCTTTCAGTAAAGGGTGACATTAGGTAGCTTTAAGCACCAATTATTTCAGTTTATTGGCCCACTTAAATATAAGGGTACAGTATTTTCATTTATCCATTTCATCCATTTAAACCATTTACCGTATATACTCGAGTATAAGCCGACCCAAGTATAAGCTGAGGTACCTAATTTTACCTACGAAAACTGGGAAAACGTATTGACTCTAGTATAAGCCTAGACACAACTACAGCCCTGTCTCCCAGCAGCGCACATTCTGCCAAAGCAACCCCCCAGCGATCAACCGGACTTCTTTGCAAAGTTGATGGTGACAGAGAATTGCCAAACAGATTACTGTGTGCATTGTCCCACTGTCCCACTACCATGTGCAGAGGGTGCTGTGTGATATTGCCATCACTGTTAATCCTTCATATAACCAACAGAGGGCGCTGTGTGATGTTGCAGTCACTGTTATTCTTTAATATAACCAACAGAGGGCGCTGTGTGATATTGCAATCACTGTTATTCTTTAATATAACCAACAGAGGGAGCTGTGTGATATTGCAGTCACTGTTATTCTTTCATATAACCAACAGAGGGTGCTATGTGATATTGCAGTCACTGTTATTCTTTCATATAACCAACAGATGGCGCTGTGTGATATTGCAGTCACTGTTATTCTTTCATATAACCAACAGAGGGCACACTGTTATTATTTCATATAACCAACAGAGGGTGCTGTGTGATATTGCAGTCACTGTTATTCTTTCATATAACCAACAGAGGGTGCTGTGTGATATTGCAGTCAATGTTATTCTTTCATTTAACCAACAGATGGCGCTGTGTGATAGTGCAGTCACTGTTATTCTTTCATATAACCAACAGAGGGCGCACTGTTATTCTTTCATATAACCAACAGAGGGTGCTGTGTGATATTGCAGTCACTGTTATTCTTTAATATAACCAACAGAGGGCGCTGTGTGATATTGCAGTCACTGTTATTCTTTAATATAACCAAAAGATGGCGCTGTGTGATATTGCAGTCACTGTTATTTTTTTATATAACCAACAGATGGCGCTGTGTGATATTGCAGTCACTGTTATTCATTCATATAACCAACAGAGGGTGCACTGTTATTCTTTCATATAACCAACAGATGGTGCTGGGTGATATTGCAGTCACTGTTATTTTTTCATATAACCAACAGATGGTGCTGTGTGATATTGCAGTCACTGTTATTCTTTCATATAACCAACAGAGGGTGCACTGTTATTCTTTCATATAACCAACAGAGGGCATTGTGGGATATTGCAGTCTCTCAGTTAGATTTCTCAGTCAGCACCTGTAACCTCCCAATTCTTGAGACCTGATGCACGTCCAATGGTTTCCACCATGTATCAGTTCACTCACAATTTACAGATGTTGACAGTACCAGCCATGGATTACTTTGTTTAAAATGCCTTTATTGAGACATGGGTTTTAGACCCCAATACACTTGGCCTATTGCAGTCTCTCCCCAAGTGAACTGTTGGTATAGGAATGATTAAAAGTGACTGCAATCTCAGCAACTGCCCGCTGACCTGAGTATAAGCCAAGGTAGACTTCTTTAGCACATTTTGGATGCTGAAAAACTCGGGTTATACTCGAGTATATACGGTAAAACATTAGTTCCTTAGTTAAAGCACTCACTAATACAGGTGATGTTATTCTCTTGCTGGCAGCGTAAACTTATCTATAATACAAATAACTAAAAACATGATTAAGCTTTGACTTATATCACTTTAAGAACCTTAATGTGTTCCTGTTTTATTCTGGAACTTTGTTTCTCTTAGCAAACACAGGCAATGCGATTAGTCCTATACTTATCTGTCCTTACTTATTAACAGCAGTTACAATCTACCTTAAATCATATGTTTACGCACTATTTTGTTAAGCATTGCCCCAATCACTTTCAAAGCAATCTTCATGTATACAATGGCTAACTACAAGCTTTTAAATCTACAGAATAGAAAAAGTGAACAAACCATACTGCAATTAATTTTATAACCACATATCTATATTATTGTCGCTTTAGGGAAACCTGGAAGATCAAATCATTCAGGCCAACCCTCTGCTGGAAGCCTTTGGTAATGCCAAGACTGTGAGAAATGACAACTCCTCTCGTTTTGTAAGTTGGGTGCCCATATCTGTCTCATTGTAATTCCTTATGATTATTTTCTTGTATTCTAAACTGAAGTTTAACTTCTAGGGTAAATTCATCAGAATCCATTTTGGAACTACAGGAAAACTGTCTTCAGCTGATATTGAAACATGTAAGAATAATATTCCTGTTAGTTCATCTTCCTTTCCTCCATTCTTGTTACACAGCAATCATTTATATCTCAATATCTCAATCTGCAGATCTGCTGGAAAAGTCCAGAGTTACATTCCAGCTTTCAGCAGAGAGAAGTTATCACATCTTCTATCAGATCTTAACAAATAAGAAGCCAGAACTTGTTGGTAAGTATATTGTGTGAAATAGATGACTTACATAATTTGCAACTCATAAAAAAGTCACAAGATTAAAACTAATACAAATAAGTTACATTCAATGTTTAATTACTAAAGTAAATTAACATAATCTGCATTCTTCTTTGGCCATGGAAATCTTTGACCTACAGTAAAAAAAAAGTAGTGGAAGTCACAAAATGATAGCAAAATAGCAGGAGAAATAGGACAAAGAAACAATCACGAGGGGCTTCACAGAGCAGAAAGGGGGACAAGAAGGGACGGATGGTAAAAATAAAATAGATAACATATGGGCTGAACAAGAAGTTCAAGACAATATACAGTATGGACTAATAACAGAAAACAAAGGGTAACAGCAGTATGAAATGAAAAAGGTGGAAGCTATTATCTGAAATAATTTTAACTTGGAGTTTGCTGGATACAGGGTTTTTCTTTCTGGATGACAGATTTCTTCATAATAGATCCCATAACTGCAATATGCTAGTACTGATGTGTATAGTAACAAAGACTTTTACTTTCACAGAGATGCTTCTGGTCACCACCAACCCATATGACTACCCATCCATCAGTCAGGGTGAGATCGTTGTGAAGAGTATTAATGATGAAGATGAATTGATGGCCACAGATGTAAGAAAATAAAAAAGTGTAAGAATAACATTATGCATTGCAACTTACTGAAATCAATCACACATTAATTTACTTGCAGAGTGCCATTGATATCTTGGGTTTCAATCAAGAAGAAAAGCTTGGCATCTACAAAATGACTGGTGCTGTCATGCATTTTGGCAACTTGAAATTTAAGCAAAAGCAAAGGGAAGAGCAGGCTGAGCCTGATAGCGTTGAGGGTATGTCAACCATTTTCTGCTTATATATTCAATAACTATTGACTTCTTTGCTGCCATGTTTTAATAGGCATATTACTAAAATAATTGATTGTATTTTCATTTTGCAGTGGCTGACAAAATTGCTTATCTGATGGGCCTCAACTCTGCTGATTTGCTCAAGGCTTTGTGTTACCCAAGAGTAAAGGTTGGCAATGAATTTGTCACCAAAGGACAGACTGTCCCACAGGTAATATTCTGAAAAAATTAAGCAATTGTGATCTTATGGACTTTATGCTCTAATGAGTATTTTCTTTCTTTTAGGTCTATAACTCTGTAGGTGCCCTGAGCAAGTCTGTTTTTGAAAAACTGTTCTTGTGGATGGTAACTCGTATTAACCAACAGCTGGATACTAAGCAACCAAGACAATTCTTTATTGGTGTGCTGGATATTGCTGGGTTTGAAATCTTTGATGTAGGCAATATTTATTGGTTGTATAAATTATTATATATCCTATTAGGTCATAACATCAATTATTTTAACTGTGCTCTGCTATTTCCAGTTTAACAGCTTGGAGCAGCTCTGCATCAACTTTACCAATGAAAAACTGCAACAGTTTTTCAATCACCACATGTTCGTCCTGGAGCAGGAGGAATACAAGAAGGAAGGAATTGATTGGGAGTTTATCGACTTTGGTATGGATTTGGCTGCCTGCATTGAGCTTATTGAGAAGGTTGGTCAGATTAATCACTCACTTTAGACTGCTAGAAAATAAATCCTGTATTCTAACTTACTCTTTTTAATAACTATATTCTTCAGCCACTGGGTATCTTCTCCATCCTTGAAGAGCAGTGCATGTTCCCCAAGTCCACTGACAATTCTTTCAAGGACAAGCTATATGAACAACATCTGGGCAAATGCAAGAACTTTGAGAAGCCCAAGCCTGGCAAAGGAAAGGCAGAAGCTCACTTCTCTCTTGTGCATTATGCTGGGACTGTGGATTACAACATCTCTGGCTGGCTTGAAAAGAACAAGGACCCACTGAACGAGTCAGTTATCCAACTCTTCCAGAAGTCTTCTGTTAAACTGCTGTCCATGCTCTACTCTACATTTGCTGCAGCTGATGGTAATGAAAATTCTTATTTTTTTCATAATAATTACAGTTTTGAGATTGTGGTTATGGTGGGAGGATAATACTGTTATTGTAATTGTAGCTGATGCTGGTGGTAAAGGTGGAAAGAAAAAGAAGGGATCTGCTTTCCAGACTGTGTCTGGTCTCTTCAGGGTTAGTATGATTTTGTCCAATAATTATCTGTATGTATAAGATAATCATAGCATTAACTAAGTAAAAGTATGGATTTGTTTTAAATATCTAAGTGTTTTTATTGTTTTACATTTTAAACATTTCAGGAAAATCTGGGCAAACTTATGGCAAACTTGAGAAGCACTCACCCTCACTTTGTGCGTTGTTTGATTCCCAATGAATCCAAGACTCCTGGTAAAGTTTAACTCTACAACATATACTTTTAGGAAATATAAAAAAAATGTACTTACTGATCTCATTGTGCATAACCAAATTATATAAACATTCTTTATTACTAGGTATCATGGACAACCATCTCCTTATCCACCAGCTGAGATGTAATGGTGTGCTGGAAGGTATTAGAATCTGCAGAAAAGGATTTCCAAGCAGAATCCTCTATGGTGATTTCAAACAACGGTAAATGGTTTAATATCATCATAGATAATATAATTTAAAATAAGAGCGATTGTTTATATACATTAATAGCACTCACAGATGCTTGCAGCATTCGTCTCCTTCTCCATATTCAAAGTGAAATTTAAATAACTATACAAGGCAAATCACTGTAGTGATTTCAAGTTACAAAAGTTAAGAGGTTTCACTTCCTGCTTCCTCAGATAATTTACATTTTTTATACCACAAATATAAATATTTCTAATAAGTAAACTATATATATTATATTTATATATTATATATATATCTATATTTCTATAAATCTATGATTTAAATTAAATGCAATAATATAAATACATGAATTGTGTTTAATTGTAGTTACAAAGTTCTGAATGCCAGTGCCATTCCAGAAGGGCAATTTATTGACAACAAGAAGGCTTGTGAGAAGCTTCTAGGCTCAATTGATATTGACCACACTCAGTATAAACTTGGGCACACCAAGGTATGTCAATTTGCATAAAATGGGTGATAAAATTGCATGATGAAAACTTAATAATAGTGTAGAATCTGATCTGTTATAAATACATGACATTGAGCTTTTTTATGGCATAGTGACAATGAATTTAAGATTATGGCTAAACATATTCTTGAAACTGTTCATATCTATGTCTTTGTTAAAGGTATTTTTCAAAGCTGGTCTTTTGGGTACTCTGGAGGAAATGAGAGATGAAAAGTTAGCTCAACTTATTACTTGCACCCAAGCTCTTTGCAGAGGATTTTTGATGAGGGTTGAGTTCAAGAAAATGATGGAAAGAAGGTAAGGAGAATGTTACATTTTAGAAAATAAAAACTAAAATAAAGTTTATATTTAAAAAAATTGTAACATTTTACTTATGTAACAAAAAGGGAGGCCATATATGTCATCCAGTACAATTTGAGGTCGTTCATGAATGTCAAACACTGGCCATGGATGAAACTGTACTTCAAGATCAAGCCTCTCCTGCAGAGTGCTGAGACTGAGAAAGAGATGGCAAACATGAAGGAAGAATTTGAGAAGACCAAGGAAGCACTGGTAAAAGCAGAAGCAAGAAAGAAAGAACTGGAGGAGAAAATGGTTTCACTGCTCCAGGAAAAGAATGATCTAGTCCTGCAGGTTCAATCGGTAAGATGATACACTATACAGAGAATGTCCCACAAATATCTTACCTCCGTATCTATCATTCTAGTGTAATTATATCTGATTCATATTTAAACAGGAAGGTGAAACCTTGGCTGATTCTGAGGAGAGATGTGAAGGGCTCATCAAAAGCAAAATTCAGCTGGAGTCTAAAATAAAGGAATTAACAGAAAGACTTGAAGATGAAGAAGAAAGCAATGCAGAACTAACAGCAAAGAAGAGGAAACTGGAGGATGAATGTTCTGAGCTTAAGAAAGACATTGATGACCTTGAACTTACGCTGGCCAAAGTAGAAAAGGAGAAGCATGCCACAGAAAACAAGGTAAGAAAATTGTATTATACCTACAATATTTTTAGTGTTATTTATAAACAATGTTGCAATAAATGGTCACTTTTGGTCTTAGGTCAAAAACCTTACTGAAGAAATGGCTGCTCTCGATGAGAATATTTCCAAACTGTCCAAAGAAAAGAAGGCCCTTCAAGAGGCTCACCAACAAACACTTGATGACCTGCAAGCTGAAGAGGACAAAGTCAGTTCTCTTTCAAAAGCAAAGACAAAGCTGGAACAGCAAGTTGATGATGTAAGTATAACTTTAGTATAACTTTCTACACCAAGACACTTTAAATTTTCTAAACACTAGAACTAAAAACCTGCCTGAAATGTTTAAAAATTAATATATATATATTTATATATTTATATATATATATATTTATTTAATATCATGCAATTTCAAACAGCTGGAAGGTTCCCTGGAACAAGAGAAGAAACTTCGTCTTGACTTTGAGAGAGCCAAGAGAAAGCTTGAAGGAGATCTGAAACTGACCCAGGAAACTGTTATGGACCTTGAGAATGATAAACAACAAACTGAAGAAAAACTTAAAAAGTAAATATGTGCCTTTAAAATGTATGGAAAGAAAGTGCTTCTCTAGCAACAATACACTCATACAAATGTTTTCTCAAACACAGGAAAGACTTTGAAATAAGCCAGCTACAAGGAAAGATAGAGGATGAACAGTCCCTGGGCATTCAGTTGCAGAAAAAGATCAAGGAACTGCAGGTACACTTTTCCAAAACATATTACGTGATGCTCTAAACAATCTTATACTTTGTGTATGGTAACTCATTTACTGCAGGAAGCGAATATCAGACAGATCTCCGTAGTCCTTCAAAACCATATTTATATGATTTAAATTTACAGGCTAGAATTGAAGAACTTGAGGAAGAAATTGAAGCTGAACGTGCAGCTCGTGCAAAGGTAGAGAAACAAAGGGCTGATCTTTCCAGGGAACTTGAGGAGATCAGTGAAAGACTTGAAGAAGCTGGAGGTGCAACATCTGCTCAGATTGAGATGAACAAAAAACGTGAAGCTGAGTTCCAGAAACTGAGACGTGACCTGGAGGAGGCAACCCTTCAGCATGAAGCCACTGCTGGTGCCCTGCGCAAAAAAAATGCTGATAGTGTAGCTGAGCTTGGGGAGCAAATTGATAACCTGCAACGGGTTAAACAAAAGCTTGAGAAAGAAAAGAGTGAACTGAAGATGGAGACTGATGATCTTGCCAGCAACTTGGAAAATGTATCCAAATCAAAGGTAGAAATAATGTTTACAAGTTATAGAAATACTTTTCCATTCATTGCCATCCCTCTCTGAAGTGAATGCTGTGCGATATTAAAAGCATTATCCAGATCAGAATATATTGTGCTCCATTTGTATCACTCTTTTAACTTTTAAAGATGAGTACCACAACTTTGATTTTGTTCCCTGAAGGCTAATCTTGAAAAGGTTAACCGTGTCCTTGAGGACCAACTTAGTGAAGTGAAGGCAAAGGATGATGAGCACCAGCGTCTCCTCAATGACCTCACTACTCAAAAGGCTCGCTTGCAGACTGAGACTGGTAAGTATAAGTAGGAGAAATATAAAATATATACGTTAAAGTATACTATAGCTAAAAAGTCATATATATCGAATGGTATATTTCACTGTTGCTTTATCACCAACATTTTAGAATAATGATACCGAACAAAATCTCTGTGCCTTCTGTATGTACAGAAAGATGGTATGATGGCAGGTTTAGCTTTCCCCATCTTCTCTATGCATCAGCATCATTCATATGCACTACTTTGGAGCTCTGCATCTTGTACCAAATTGAAATAACAAATAACACAAGGAAGAAGAGCACAAGATAATTCTATGCCTATCAGCACAAATAGTGCCCCTGCATTTCTTATACAAAAAACAAGCATATAAAAATATCTTACACCTGCAACTTATAAAAGGGTAATCTCACTAAGCTGTACAATGAACTGCCATTAACATTTAGGTGAGCTCTCCCGTCAGCTTGAAGAGAGGGAATCTCTAATTTCTCAGCTCTCAAGAGGAAAGCAGGGATTTACTCAGCAAGTTGAAGAACTGAAGAGGCAACTTGAAGAGGAAACTAAGGTAATAGTATTGTGGTTTAAATAATTAACTAATTAAAGTTCTGCTGTTCCCATTATTACAGCCAGATTTAAAACTGTTTTATAAACATATTTTAGGCTAAGAATGCCCTTGCTCATGCGCTACAATCATCCCGTCATGACTGTGACTTGCTTCGAGAACAATTTGAGGAAGAGCAGGAGGCCAAGGCTGAACTTCAGCGCTCACTGTCCAAAGCCAATGGTGAAGTTTCACAATGGAGGACCAAATATGAAACCGATGCAATTCAGCGTACTGAGGAGCTTGAAGAAGCCAAGTATGTTTATACCAAATTACCACAATGACAGAAAGATACAGATTCCAAATTGTCTTATTTTAAATTGTTTTATTTTATCTGTTTTTAGGAAGAAACTTGCTCAGCGTTTACAGGATGCTGAGGAGCAAGTTGAAGCTGTGAATTCCAAATGTGCCTCCTTGGAGAAGACTAAGCAGAGACTGCAAGCTGAAGTGGAGGACTTGATGGTTGATGTTGAGAGAGCAAATGGTGCAGCAACTGCTCTTGATAAGAAGCAGAGAAACTTTGATAAGGTACATCACAAACTATATTTCTATGGTCATCATTGAATTCAGAGATACAGTCAGTCTTATTTTTATTTGTATATTTATAACCTGTTTTAAACTTTTAAATATATTTGGTTATAGTTTTTAAACAAGTTTCAAGAAAGGCTCTTTCATGATCCAGTATGTTAATAATATTTTGACTATAAGAAGCATATACAGAGTTTGTTATGTTATCAATAAATAGGTCCTGGTAGAATGGAAACAGAAGTATGAAGAGGGCCAGGCTGAATTGGAAGCAGCTCTGAAGGAATCTCGCAGCCTGAGCACTGAGATTTTCAAGATGAAGAATGCTTATGAGGAATCTCTAGAACATGTCGAAACTCTGAAACGTGAAAACAAGAACCTTCAACGTATGTTTATTTTATATAAGGCAGTTCCACTGAACTTAGCAGAGTAGTAGTCTGAACTTAAACTGATTTCCTAGTGCTGAAAAAACAAAAGAATCAATTAAAATTATTCTTTCTATTCCAGAGGAGATTTCAGATCTGACAGAACAGATTGGTGAAAGTGGAAAATCAGTTATTGAATTGGAGAAGGTCAAGAAGCAGGTGGAGCAAGAAAAGAATGATCTCCAGGCTGCTCTGGAAGAAGCAGAGGTATAGATCAGAAGTGAAGTACATCAGACTAGAGATGAATAATGTTCAAAAGAAAATAATCACAATGAAGGACAATATCATGTATTATTATGGCTTAGATGTATAGAATGGAAAGATATGGAACTTTGTCAATTTGAAAAGCTAATTTGAATTTAATTTAAGATTTTTAGCTGTTCTGACATCTTTCATAAACCAAAATATGTATTTCTTAAAGGGATCTCTGGAACATGAAGAAGCCAAGATTCTGCGCATCCAGCTTGAACTGAACCAGGTGAAATCTGAAGTGGACAGGAAAATTGCAGAGAAGGATGAGGAAATTGAACAATTAAAGAGAAACAGCCAGAGGGCTATCGATACCATGCAGAGCACACTGGACTCTGAAATCAGGAGCAGAAATGATGCATTGAGACTGAAGAAGAAGATGGAAGGTGATCTGAATGAGCTTGAGATCCAGCTGGGTCACGCCAACCGTCAAGCTTCTGAAGCACAGAAACAGCTCAGGAACGTCCAGGCCCAGTTCAAGGTATTCAATAGTGAACCTATCCAATGATATAAAATAAATTAGCTTGCATTTACCAAATTAATGTCATTATCATTATCATGATTATACTGTTGCTTTATTTTAGCAAAATGTATTCATACCATAAACATTTTACAATTTTTATATTGTATATTTTGCTATATTCTTATGACTTGTATTCATTAGAGACACAGTAGCCATTGTACAACCAGATATTTTTATTATAGTTATTACAGCTCTGAATTTCACCCTCTTTTGTTTGTCTAACAGGAGTCCCAGCTCCAGTTGGATGATGCAGTTAGGGGACAGGAGGACCTAAAGGAACAGGTTGCTGTAATTGAGCGCAGAAATAACTTGTTTCAAGCTGAAATTGAAGAAAACAGGGCTGCTCTGGAACAGACAGAAAGATCTCGTAAGATTGCAGAACAGGAGCTCCTAGATGCAAGTGAACGTCTTCAGCTGTTTCATTCACAGGTGAAATGATTTGCCCCTAGCATATTTTTAAATACTATTAAGAAAATGTGATTTAAATCAAATTTTAATATAATACCCCTTGTTGGTTTTCAGAACACAAGTCTCATTAACAGCAAGAAGAAACTTGAAAGTGACATCAGTCAGCTACAGAATGAGGCTGAGGAAGCTGTCCAAGAATCCAGAAATGCTGAAGAGAAGGCAAAGAAGGCCATAACAGATGTATGTAATTTTTGTCTTCCAACTACTGGTAATAACAACTGTTGGTGCACTAGACAATTCATTATTTGGCCATTTATCTGACAGGCTGCCCTGATGGCAGAAGAACTGAAGAAGGAACAGGACACCAGTGCTCACTTAGAAAGAATGAAGAAGAACCTTGAACAGACTGTGAAGGACCTGCAAAATCGCCTGGATGAAGCTGAACAACTGGCAATGAAGGGTGGCAAGAAGCAGCTCCAGAAACTGGAATCCAGGGTAAGTGCCACAATCTGTAATGCACCACAATATACCAATATACATATATAAAAAACCCTTTTCCGATGCATATATATTGTACTATTGGCAGGTACGGGAACTGGAGAATGAAGTGGAGAATGAACAGAAACGTGGTGTTGATGCTGTGAAAGGCGTCCGTAAATATGAGAGGAGAGTGAAGGAACTCACATACCAGGTTAAATGATCTCAGGTTTCTATTAATGTGACAGTATTGCAGACCTATACAGTTTACTATATGATAAGCTTGATCCTCTTTTTTGCAGACTGAGGAAGATAAGAAGAACCTTCTGAGACTGCAGGACCTGGTGGACAAACTTCAGTCTAAAGTTAAAGCCTACAAGAGGCAGGCTGAGGAAGCTGTAAGTAATCATTCAGTAGCATTTAATCCAAAGAAATTTTTATCATCAACAATAACATATACTTTTTTTGTAGGTTAAGCAAAGAATATTGCTTGAACTTCATTGACTCTTTATCCTTATTTTGATGTCTACATTTCTATTTACATCTTTACCTCTAAGTTTGAGTAAATATGCTTGATAGATCTTTACAAAGTTCATCCAGCAAAAAGCTATTTCCTATATAATTTCAATGAATATATATAATAACTCAGCCCAAGCATTCCCTAAGAGAATGTTATTCTAAATCAGCAATGAGGAATGATTTGATTCAATAGATTCTAACACCCTCATTAATCATTGTTCTTCTTTCAGGAGGAACAAGCCAACACCCAATTGAGCCGATTCCGCAAGGTTCAGCACGAGCTTGAAGAAGCAGAGGAAAGAGCCGATATTGCAGAGTCCCAAGTGAATAAGATCAGGACCAAGAGCCGTGATGTTGGAGGCAAGGTACTGAATTCCTCAAGAAGATGAACCTCTTTTTGTGACATTAGCGATTGTCTAAATGATTTCTTAATATGTGTTTCTTATCTGTTCACAGAAAGAGTCTGAAGAGTGAAAACATAGAAGACTTAGGAATGTGAAAATTTCATTTTTTCCATTCCCAAATCAAATGAATTTTAAATAAAGTAATTGAAACCTATAAAAACTGCTGCTTTGTGCCTTTTGTTTAGACTTGTGTAACAAATTGTGTAACATATATTTTCTTATTTGTTTCAATGGTAATTAGTTTGTTACCTGTTTTAGGATGAACAGTTCCAAAGAATACAATTCTATAGCAAGGACGTCAAGATTTTGACATGTGGGGTCTAATTTCAGTGAAGTTATTACATCAGGGACTGCAAGCTATTACATTATACTGAAAGGAAAAGTATGGTATTTAAACAACCATTACTCATTGTCTTTGTAATCTAAATCATGGGGAGTACCAAGAAGCATGGTATAATGGAGTTGTGAGTGGATGATGCTAGGCTACTGTGATATATTAGTCACCATCTTACAGTCTAACCCTAACCTAACTTTTTGTTAGTAATGGCAGCTAGAACAAATTTTGAACTGAAAAGGAAAAGTAATTTTCTTAATTTGTTTTTCAAACACTTTCATCTATGAAATAAAAGTACAAGGAAAGCATACAATCCATAGGGGTATTCACTTGCAAGGCATCCTTCTGTGAACCCAGTAACTAACCTGTTTTACCCAGCCACCATTCTTCTGCAAAAACTGCCAGACAAATGAATATACATTGTACAGATGGAGCGATCAAGTGCATCTACTGAATAAAGATTATGTAGTTAGAGTATTTTTTCTCAGATGCCACAACAATGTCTCAGTGGAGGCTGGGAAACAGGTAGACACACAAGTGTTTGGCAAACAGAAAGAAACTTTATTGCAGCAAAACAATATGGAAAGAACAGCAGCACAGGACATGTTAACTGAAGGCAATTGAATAAAAGCACAGTAAGGTAACAAGGCAAGGCTACGGGAAAATTTTTGCACTAGCAGGGTTAATAGAGCAGACAGGCTTACTAGCAAGGAATGATAAGCAATGGTTCAGTATACAGGGTAGTTAACACAGTACAAAGTCCAGAGTCCAGGCAAGGTTCAGGGCTGATAGCATTCAGACAGACAGGGACAGTCCCAGGATTAGGTATAGTAACAGGAGCTGCCTACTTTGCCAGTAGACAAGCTTGCTTGTCTATTAACCCTGCCTGGGCCAGTATTGTCCCTCAGCCTTGTTACCTGACTGTGCTTTTATACAAGTGGCAAGTGGCTTTTAGAATTTCTCACCAAACAGATATATTGACACACCATCACATTCAGTACTCCCTGGGAGATCACTGGTATCTACTGGGCATGTGCTGGTCCTTGTTGTGGCCATGCTGACATCACTAAGTTGTATTGGCTTAGTATTTTCATTGCTGAGCAAGCACTACAGCAATGAAATGGTTTCTATGCTAATTACATGGACAAAAATGCTTTTCTTTTTCTCTGACAGTTATTATGAAATGCATTATTGGAATATATATATATATAAATTCAAAATGGACCAGCACTCCAAATCTTCAATCAAAAAGGTTTATTTCAACATCACTCAAGTGTCCAACGTTTCGGCCCACATTAGGGCCTTTATCAATAATATATTATATATATATATATAATACACAAAAGCCATGAATATCGTGTAAATTATATCCTTATAAACGGTGAGTTTTGATGTCATCAGTTATAAACGATGACATATGACTCACTGAAACTTGTGTATTATAATAAATAAAGTACCCCCAGTTGCGAAAATATGAGGATATTACAAGTTACCTCGGCCTTTGGCCTCTTGTTTTTATATGGTCATGAAACTTCTCGGTAACTTATAATATCCTTGTATTTTAAAAGAGGGGGTACTTTATTCACTATATAATCTACAGTCTGGTAATTGCCCTATGGGACCAGACTCTAAATTATATCCTTATAAATGGCGCGTTCTGATGTCAGAACGCGCCGTTTCTAACAGGGACCCCAGGCTGCCGAATTTGACGAAGCACATTCGAATTTGATGCTGCGCCTCTGAACTTGATGCCGTGCGTCCAAAACAGACACAGACTCTTGCTTTTATATGGTCACATAACTCCTCAGTGACTTATAATATCCGAAATGGACACAGACTCTTGCTTTTATATGATCACATAACTCCTCTGTGACTTATAATATCTTTATAAATTACAGTAGGGGGTACATTATCCACTATATAACACTATGGCAAAATTGACAACATGACTACACCCTAAACAGCATTGTTATGTGCAAATTAATGACTCAATCACAATGATAAGTGGCTTCATGGTGCACTGATTGATGAAAACTCCAGCAGAGATGAATGAACATGACAGAGTTCATTAAAAAGTGTAAAATGTAAAAGAAATGACATGGCAGCTATTTGAATTAGTATAGAAAATATTTTTTTTTTAAATCACATTCCTATTTTTAATTCAGCTAACAGATTCTTTTGTTCATCTGCTCTATTTATTTAGTACACAATGCAGCATCACTGTGGAACTGAGAAATCGCTCCTTATGACAAAGGTTTAGAGAAAAATACCCAGGAGTAGCTATATCATGTATTTATCACAGTAAAGTAGTTTAAAGAGTGTGCCTTCCATGTAGAGCAACAAACTATAGGGCTTATTAACTACAGTATTGTAAAGTTTAACCTTTAATGCAATATTTAATCCCAAAATCCCAGTCCATCACAACCCACCAAGCACAAAAATTCCTGTTAGTGCCACACTATGTAATTTTTGACCGGTTGGGGGGATATTGACAGAAGTGTAAATGTGTAACCCTGGAGTACCTCAGAGAACCAGTAACTGCCTTGCTTTTTGGGGGGAGACAAATTGCCTAACTAAACCCCCTGTCTAATAAAAACCCCTACTCCCTACCTTCCATAGTCCCCCCTCCCTGCTCCCCCATGCACAGGAGTTAACCGGTAATTACCCAATGTTGCAGAGTAAGTGCAGCGGAGCTCATGGGGGTCATCTTTAGCCGCTTCGGTAATCTCAGTAATAAAGATCCGTATCGGTGCATGCACAATTGAAGCATTTTTTTCAGTTCACTACAACTGCGCATGTGCTGAAAGTGACAAAAATTACCAAAGTGCCGGAAGAAGACCCGAAGATTACTAAAGCGGCTAAAGATGGCCCCTGTGAGCTCCACTGCGCTGACTCTGCAACAAGGTATAATTACCAGCTTATGGGTATTGACTTGTGTTCTCCTTTAAAGGGGAATTGTGAAAAAATTAAATGTAAGCTTAATTATTCTAAAAGAAAAAACATTTTAAATCTAATCAATTAAAAATTCTCTATTGTTTCTGAAATAATAACTGTCCCTTTCCTCGCATCTGTTTCTCTTCCTTCTCTCTGCATATAGGAGTTGACAGTTAGAGTCAATATATCTTATAGGGGAGCTCCCTTTCCAGCAGAAGTGTTAGAGCTCACTCAAATAACTTGTCCCAGCACAAACAGTGGCAAGGAAATACTATATTTAGACAAACATCTGTCTACGTTGCAGTAAATGTATATGTTTCAACTTACATACAAATTCAACTTAAGAACAAACCTACAGTCCCTATCTTGTACATAACTTGGGGACTGCCTGTACTAAAGACTATTTGTCACACAGATTTATTTAATAGCCCACAACAGCTAAAATCTAATCAGAAATGACCGAATTACGGGAAGGTCATCTCCCTTAGAATCCATTTCAATCAAATAATTAAATTTTAAAAAAATATTTTCTTTCCGTGTAATAATAAAACAGTACCAACTGAGATACAATATAATTATTCCTTATTGGAGGCAAAACAATCCCATTATAAGCAGGTCAGCTTTACTGATAGCCAGGCTAATATTAACACATTGACACATTTATCAAAGCTATTATAGGTTTCAATTTGTCTATGGGTATTTGTGCTCAGTACAGCTCAGCAGCAGCACTGTGCAGTTATACCATCCAAATACTCACTTCTTCATGTGGGTCACATGTGGGATGAAAGGACCAGAACAATAATTTTCCATGCTAGAATGATTTACAAATATGTATATATTTAACAATATACTGCAACAGCAATGTTTTGTGGTGGCTGTTGGTTGGTAACTGCTTTTTTTAAAAATTATAAAATGTATAGGGCCATTCCTTATTTCCACTCTCCCTCCCAGTTTAAAAGATAACTATGGATGATGGCTTTTCATTGTCTCTGACATACATATACATGTATGGGATCCATTAACTGGAAACCCGTTATGCAAAAAGCTCCAAATTATGGGAAGGTCTAGTACCATAGACTTCATTATAAGCAAAACATTCTGTTTTTTAAAAAAAATTCTCTGTAATAATAAAACAGTACGTTTTACATGATCCAAACTAATAATCTTTATTGGGGGCTGAGCAATCCTATTGGGTTTAAATAATTCTTAAATAATGTTTTAATTTAAATATTCTCTGGGGCCCCATTTCTTTAGCTTGTAAGGGGGCCCTGGCACCAATGTTTTTTTTTAAAACAAAATGTACTCTTTGGGCCCCAATTTTTTTTTATTTGTAAGGGGGGCCCTGGTGCCAATGTTTTTTTTTTTTTAACTTATAGGGGGCCCTGTCACCAATTATTTTTGGGGGCCCTGACCAACAAATTTTATAAAAAAAACTTTTATGGGGGGTCCCTGGCACAAATGTTTTTTTTTAAAACAAAATGTACTCTTTGGGCCCCAATGTTTTTTTACTTGTAAGGGGGGCCCTGGTGCCAATGTTTTTTTTTTTAAATTACTCTTTAGAGCTGGATGCTGATCCAGCTGGGTGTGCCCAGAAAGTCATGTGTCCAAGTCGGGGACCAGGCAACCCCGTGAATGAGGAATAGAAAGTAGCAGATGAGCTCCCAGTACTAGTATGCTCTAGGAGTGTAAGATAGTCAGAGTTGAGCTAAAAAGAGCAGTTCTGAGCTCCAACATAGGAGTGACAGTTTGGAGGTATCTCTCCCAGGCCATATTGCCTGTAGTATAGGTATCCCAGTGGAGAGGAAATCAGGAGAGATGATTGCCCTGAGGTTGATCCAGAGACCACTACTGGAATATGTTGCAGAGGTGTGTCTGTTTAGTCTGCATCTACCTTGGAAGTTCTGTGTGAGCGGGGTTGTGACTATATGCCTGCCAAGTGTCAGCATGTATAAAGCTGCATGTGATGTGACTGCGCACTTTTCCTCTGATCCATTGGATGTGAGTAAACCTGGGGACATTGTCTATGACTAATAAACAGTTCTTTGTTTGCATCATAAGAACCTGTGGGCGCTCAATCATTTTTTGTATGCACAGTAGTCTGGGTGTTGTAGTTGCACTACACCTTAGAGGGAATGCTTCCACTTAGCGAAGGCCCGGATCCTGCAGAGAGAGTCCAAATGTAACCCATGCTCCTATCTTAGCTGGACATTAACTATCTGTGAGAGCCCAGATTAGCGCTACATAATAACGATTTTAAAAACTAGGTGTAAAGTTGAGGGCAAGGACTGCCAAGGTAATTTTTTGAGAGATATTACCTGTGCCATGAGCAACATTAAGAAGACAGTGGGAACTTACGGAGATTAATACGTGGCTGAGAGATAGGTATAGGGAGGAGGGTTTTGGGTTTTTAGAAGAACTGGGCTGATTTCTCAATAGCCTCTCTTTGCTAGGGAATGTTTTAGGATGGAAGGCAACAGTTCAGGACATAGACAAAAAGTGTAGTCAGGCAGGCCGGGGCCATACAGGCAGAGTTCAAGCAAGGTCAAACAGGCAGTGTTCCAAGAATAGTCAGGCAGGCAAGTGTCAATATCAGTAGAGTTTAGAATAGTTAGGCAGGCAAGGGTCAGAATTAGCAGAGTTTAGAATAGTCAGGCTGGCAAGGGTCAGGATTGGCAGAGTTCAGAATAGTCAGGCAGGCAAGGATCAAAACTGGAATTAAACAGACAGAATTCGCACCCAGATACTAAACAAGTTAGACCTAACAATGGGCAATGATTACCAGCACAAAGCCCCTTTAATTATTCAAAATTTGCACAAAAATGCAATGATGTCATGACACTTGTACATATTTTATTGGGGTGAAAAATTTGAATACTCAAATTGATCAAGTTTTTGTGGGGAAAACTCAAATTGATTGAGAAAAAAAACTTTATAAAGGCTATTAACATCTTCAAATGGTTCAAGGGACCTCTGACATTGACTTCTACATGACCTCAACAGGTTTTAGATGGAGTATTTTCAGATTCAAGCTTCCTTTTTTTTACCTGAACAATACCCTAAAAAACAAACTTGCATTTTTTGTGGAAAAAACAACTCAACCTTTTATAAATCTGCCCCTATGTGTTACAAGTTCTCCCCTTTCTGATTGCTCCAACTCAGCTAAATCTAACATGTGTATTACTAAAGGTAATTCTAGTCATTCCTATAATAAGTATAGTACTTAGTGCCTAGATTTGATCCTATGCCGGTTTATAAATGGCAATCTCTAGCTATTTCATCTAAAAGCTGAGGGTCATTTTGTTGATGAGATTAGGTTTCAAAATGAAGAGCTTTTTAGATTTTTTTCTGCAGTCTTGGGAGGCCAATTACTTATTTTGCATCCATCTATGTGGTGAACTTGCCATTTTATATATTCAGCATATGTAACTGCCTTCCACTTCTGCCAGATGTTTCCTAGCAGTTCTTAATATAAGCTTGGAACAGACGCATCTACAGTTGGGGCTCCAATTCACCTCACAGATTTTCAGTTCTTCCACAGCAATCCCATTGTTTAGGGACCTTACTTTGTGCATTATTGTGCTGAAACAGGAAATAACCCTTGTTGCTACTTAATAGGAAGCATGGAAATTGCCAAGAATGCCATTGTACTGTAACCTTAAGGTTTTCATCCAATGGAACAGGAAACTTAGTCCAAATAAGAAAAAACTGTCTTATCAACTTTACCATAAGTATTATGCATTCAGTCATGTAGTGTTCTCCTGGAATCTGTCAGATTCTGTGGCAGTGAAATTTATAGAATTTAAGCTGACAATGGTTTGCCCTTAAACACCCATAAAAAACATACATTTCCTACAAATAACATTTATGCTGATATTGCTTCTGGAGACAGTATCGAGTGGTTTCAACCAAGGACATGAAGATAGTGTTCTGGGTACATGATTTCTGATTCTGCCCAACTCCAAACCTTGTTTCCTTCAATCCTTTCTCTTTTTAGCATGTAAGCATTTTGAGCAGGGCCCTCCTTTCCTCTTGTATCATTAGTATTTTTGTATGGAATCTGTATATTTAATGTATTTAATATCTATACCTTTTTATTGTACAGTGCTATAGACAGTGCTGGTGCTTTACAAATACATGTTAAAGTGATATGGACACTAAAAACGACTCTTCAAAATATTAACATACATTAAGGGGATTATTTGCTAAAAAGTTATCTCATATTTTATTTAAAAAAAAAAACACTCCCATGCCCGATTTTAGCTTATTTATTTATAAATTGATAAAATGGAGCAAAAGCCCGAATTGCTTGAATTTTTTTGGCCTTTTTGGCCGAATTGCTTGAATTGTTCTAGCTTTTCTTACAGAATTGCTCTAATTTTTTGTGTTTCTGTCCAAAATGGTTGGATTTTCCAGCAGAGACCATGAAAACGTCAAATTGAGATAGGTGCCTCTCCCATTGATTAATACAGGACCGTGACAGATCTGAGATGGTGAATTTCATAGCATCGTAGTATAATAAATCTCAAAAAATTCAGGTTTTCTTTACCTTGAAACCTTGAATTTATTGAGATTTTAACATTTGGATTTTAATAAATAACCCTCTAAATGTTACCTATATGTCATGTTGATCATTTTCATGGATAGGTCTGGTCTGCTTTTTTAAGTGATTTATTCTGAACAAAAAAAAAAAGAAGAATTCCGGCTCCATTAATGACTTCACTTTCCTTAATAAAGATGTCTTGCGGGTTCAGTTACAACTGTTAATGAATTACAGACCTAACCCTGCTCACTGTAAATAACAGTTGGTCCGGGTGCTGGACGCCCCAGACCCTGCGCTTAAACTTTAAAGACAGGATCTCCACAGTCTTCAGTAATGCATACAAATCAAAGTGAATGAAGTTGAAATCTTACCCTACAGTCATTGTGACCCGGGTGCAACCAGCCCCGAGTCCGTCTCTAGGGGGAACGCCAACAGCAACACAATGGAATAAAGGCAGCGCACTCCAGGGTTTCAAAAATTGATCGCTTGTCTCCAGGTTGGTTAAAAAAATGTTATACTTTATTTAAACATAGTATCAATCTAGTAAACATAGCGTCTGAGACCTCATCAATCTAGTAAACATAGCGTCTGAGACCTCAGACGCTATGTTTACTAGATTGATACTATGTTTAAATAAAGTATAACATTTTTTTTAACCAACCTGGAGAAAAGCGATCAATTTTTGAAACCCAGGAGTGCACTGCCTTTATTCCATTGTGTTGCTTTTTTAAGTGTCACTTAAAATTCCTAAATCTGAATGTCTTGCCAACCTGACCGTACCTTCTCAACCTTAACCCAGGGCTTCCTAGGTGTTCATTACATTAACCTCTACGGAGGACCCTAGCTGAGGGACATTGATCAATATCTATATGGGAAGGATTTCACACATACTTGTTAGAATGTTTTTTTACTCAGTGCTAGTGTGTATAAATGTTATGATCTTGTAGTTTCCGTGTAAACCATGCCTGAAGCAGGGACCTTAGTAGGCCCAAAAGCTTGGGCCTACTAATCTACCCATTTAACCATAAAAAGTATCACCTACTACCTTCTGGTTCTCCTTCTCAATCTGTCAGCATTTCTAATGCTAATGGAGTACTGCTGCAGAAAAATAGCAGCCCCCTCATAGAGGAACATGAGGGATCAGATGGGTAATGTAAAAGCATCAGGCAAATACTTTCAAGTCAATATTATAAATAGCATGCAATGACAATGTTATCATATATTAAAAAAATTAATTTCTGGTGTCTCTTTAAGAAGTGTTTGGCCATAAAATGTAATTAAAAATACAAGTATTATGAGTGAACTGATGTGTATTAAAGTCATCTATTTAGAAAATCGAAATAGCAACAGGTTGCAAAATCTTTCAAAAATGGTAGAATTGGCCAACAACCTCAATACCGTGCAAATGACCTTAAGGACAGGACATCAACATTATAACTCATGCCTTCAAGAAGAAATCAACAGAATGTCCCCTGAACAATGGGTCTACCCTCAGTGTGGGCAATGGCGATAAGACAGACAAAACTTGTCCTACACTGGCTGATATAAGCTGCCACTTAACAAAAAAATCCCAGACACACCCTTTTACAAAGCCTATATGGGAAAATATGAAATTCACATTTTAAAAAATGTAGTTAACAAAAACACCCATTCTTACAATATAGCAGTAAGGCAATATCAATTCTGAAGTACTACAAAATTTAACAAATGCTGCCACAAGAATGATGGGAGTGGGAGGAAAAAAAGAATTACATTTGCAGAAAAATCGGAAACAAAAAGAGAGAAATCATGGGGCACTAAAGATTTTGAGGCTGGTTCCAAAACATACAACTTTGAAACGCTGTACTGCGAGGCCCTAAGGAGTGAAACATTTTAACCACAGCGAAATAGTGGAACAAAAATGTAGCTGCAGTATTCAAAGGGCAACCTGCTCCCCACCAGATGCTGCTGAATGTCAACTCCCAGAATGCCACTAGAAGATGCAGGTCAACACCATCCTGAGAGTTTTGCAGTAATACACAACCTCTACTACTGAAGTTACGTTTGCAGTTACCAACAGTTTTCTAAGCAGGGTTATAAGAGGAAAGCTGCAGCATGTGACCCCTGTGGTGTGCATGTTTTTACAATGATTATTCACAATGCTGAGAACCAGGAACAAGGTGACAGTTTATATATAGCAGAAAACTCAGTGACACATTGGTTTCCTTTACTAACAGCATTGCCGTTAATGTGATATGTAGTTTATGAGGCAAAATATTTTTGCATTACTAAAACTCATTCAACTTAAAAAGAATGCAAACATAATATTTTAATCTTACAGAAACCCCCTTTGTAATTTATAGTTGGAATGTTTATTTTATACATTATTATTTCAGTTAGTACCACAGTGCAGTGTACAATGTACAGTTTTCAGACACAAGTCATGTATATTTCACCAACATCGTTTTTACCCCTGGGTGGCAGGTTGCGGCCGCCACAAATGTGAGATATAGAAAAAACATAAGCTATTGCACGTGTTTTGGGAATCACATGCAAGTTGTGGCTGGCATAATAGGAGTGACAACGGCTTCACTTCTGGAGAACAAATGCTCACTCTGACTATATCGACACAGTGTGTGATTGGCTTTGTGTACCATTCACCTGAGCATGGTGGACGGGTACATTGGCTCACAGCATTAGAGCAGGAAAGTGCAAGGAGCATGTTTATAAATGGTATCAACTGGTGCACAACTTTAAATCCATGTTTGCATGACACCTGCAGTCTTAAAGGAAGCTTATAAAATTAAAATTGAGAGCATATTTATTTATCAGCAGTTTTCACAAAGGGTGCAAAAGAAACAGTGAAGCTCCCTCCTGCGGAAATTGTATAACACGTCTTTGCACCATTATTTTGTACCACTTTGGACGTGCCAATATCAGATGAAATTATCATGCCAATATCATTTAAATCTGCTATAAAAATGGATGGAAGGCACGTATTGTAAGATTTCATTTATGTCATATTCATCCAAGAAGCATGAAGTAGTAGTAATTATACAAAAAACAGATTTAGGACTGTGATTGACATATTTTGTTTGCTAGAAAAACTTTTATAAAATAGGATATCAGAAACTAAATAAGAGAAAAACAGCAGTTACGTAGTTGTAAATTAGCCAGCTACTGACGCTATTTCCCATACTCACAGAGTCCTGCCTATTACACAGGATCTATTTTGACAACACTGATTTTGTTTGAATTTTAGATTCCTGAGCTCAGTGAAACCCAACCCCACAGCAAGTAGTAGGCTACACATAGGAACAGTTGCTTTGAACATCTTTGGGTATTTGTAACCTGAATGGTGTGTGTTATTTTTACTCATGATGAAGAGGCAACTTTGGGACTTGGTTCACCATTATGGTAATATGGAAACCTCTTCCTTAGGTGGAAAACTGCTGAGCTCACATTGTTTTCAACACTATATAAACCAGCCCTGGTTCCTCCAGCAGATTGCTCTGTTTCTGGTTAGTACAGCTGCCTACTAGATGTAAAGCTCTAGCTGCTATGTTTAAGGGTCTAGCAAGTCATTTCTACTGGGTGTAACTGACTTTAAAGCTTAGTGTTAGATAGATAATACAGACAGTGCTTTGGCAATCCTTTAAGCACTTAAATATAATTTGTGAGTAACTATTATATCCAGCATTTCAGCCTAGCCCTTTACCCTTTTGAGACCTCACATCAGTTTTTCTTCATAACTGGATTAGCTCAGAGTATGGTGGATAACATACCTATAATCACATGCCTGAAGGCTATAGAAATGCTTACTGAAATTCAGGTTCACTAATATGACTCTCTCGCTCTTATTTTTATAGGGGGACTTAACTTTTTTTCTTATCTTCATCTGGACTAAAAGGTAAGTGAAAATTGCATTTCGTTAAAAGCATTGTTTTTTGTCCATCATAGAAAAGTAGAACTTTCAGTTGCTTTACATTTATTTTTGTAAGCATTAATGGTAAAATAATGCAGAAAGAAGTTCACTTTTTATTCTAAGAAAATACAATGTAAAGTAGTCTGCCATTTTATGTAACATTGTATGAATCTCTTCAGTTTGGAGTTTCAGCTACAGGATGCCAGCTATAGGTCCAATTGAGCCTCCTGGTAACCAGGCAGTGGTTGGAATGACCAACTGCAGGAGGAACAGCAGAGGGCTTGAACAGAAAGCTAGTTAGACAACCAAACAATAAAATCAATGAATGAAATAGCGAGTACCTGTATGTAGCTTATACGATTTGAGATAGATAATTCATCTGCCTCTAAAAAAACAGTTCATATGTCCAGTTCAAAAGCTAACTTTGTTCTTTAGAAAACTAAAAAATGTATATATTATGTATCAGCTTTAAAAGCCCCTAAAAAGGCAAAACAACTGGGGACCCACTCAGTTCAGGAGGGGAAGGGAGGCCTTGGGAGGGGTCTGGGGTTTCATTCAGGCTTTTCTTCTCATTTAAATAATATATTGAAGTAAATGAGCATATGTTTCTGTGTAAATGAAAGTTGTATAATTGTATGTGCACTGAGAGAAAATAGTGTTAATATACTGATACTATATTATATATAATGCATAGTGTATAAACAGCCACCTGCATATACATGTACCTATACATTCCACAAAGTGATGTATTTGTGCATGTATATAAGCCTCTGTGTTTTATCAAGCATAGAACTTGCCTTTGCATAAATGTCTTCTTTATCCAAGACCGTATAGAGTGAATAGTATGCCGCAGTTATAACACTGCCTTCCTGGTTTTCTTGTGTGCCTTCTAAATTATCCATCATTGCAAGCTACCACATCCCTACCCAACCTTTACTCATGTGCACTACTATTTTATTCAGTTGTAATCCACCAGGCATGACTTCCTTAGTTTTAGTTCATTATATAGCACTGCATTGCCCACTATCTGCTTTATTTTACAGTACAGAAAGAGCAGAATGGGTATTTGTAGCCACAGTAAAAATATTTATAATATTAATACAATAAACTAAATTCTATATCCTAGCAACCAGCAATCATGGGTGATGGAGAGATGGCCATTTTCGGCGAGGCCGCACAATTTCTCAGAAAAAGTGATAAAGAACGTTTGGAGGCACAGAGCAAGCCTTTTGATGCCAAGAACACTGTATTTGTAGATGATGCAAAGGAACTTTATGTCAAAGGTATGGTTACAGCCAGGGAAGATGGCAAAGTAACTGTGAAGACTGATGATGGAAGAGTAAGTAGAACTTTACAGTTCTGTTATTCAGCAAAGTATTGTCAATCCCACCTGTTTTCAAGATACATTTCAACCCTTTTCATTCCTTCCATTACAGACAGTAACTGTCAAAGACAGCCAAATTTACCCCCAGAACCCTCCCAAGTATGATAAAATTGAAGACATGGCTATGATGACCCATTTGAATGAGGCTTCTGTCCTGTATAACCTCAAAGAGCGTTATGCTGCATGGATGATCTACGTAAGTCATAGAGACAGAGCATGTTGCAGTGATGGGGCTCCACCTTGAAATATAATAAAAATATTCTATATATAACTATTGATTACTGTACAGACAAAAACGGCAGCGAACAATGTAACAATATCTTTACTAAATTATTGGTAAAATCATGAAATTTTTTGGTTTCTAAGGAACTGAAACTACTTTTATTCTGATCAAAAATTCCCATTTCACAGCCCCCTCATATCTTTATTATTGTAACTTTCATAGTCATTAGTGTAACAGTGGTAATCATACAATTGTTGTCACTGCATGCTGCCTTAATTTTTATTTGTATAACCAAAACATTTGGTAATGTACAAAGGTACTAAATGTCCACAAGTCCTTCTGTTCAATGAATCATAAGAAGTTACATATAAGTATATATATTTCAAACATAACATTCAACAAATATCTACATAGTTATAGTTACTAATTGGCATAAAGAGCTAACACTTTATTTTCTTGTATATCATTTCAGACCTATTCTGGCCTTTTCTGCGCCACTGTAAACCCCTACAAGTGGCTGCCAGTGTACAACCCTGAGGTTGTTGCCGGTTACAGAGGGAAAAAGCGTATGGAAACCCCCCCTCACATTTTCTCCCTTTCTGATAACGCCTATCAAGCCATGTTAACAGGTACCAACTTTATTACATTATATTTAGATATCCGCTATTGTCAACCATGGTATTCCCAGCTTACTACTGATTAGGATGATGGGAGTTTTACTTAAATAGTTAAGCAAGAGTAGGAGGGCTGGAGGGTGACTGTGTCTAGAGAGAGAGAGAGAGAGAATTAAATCAATAGCTAAAAACTAAAATATATGTAATCTATTTGCAGATCGTGAAAACCAGTCTGTCCTTATTACGTAAGTAATCACATCTTTAGACTAATCATTTGTAATGCTTGTAGCTATTAAAACATATCTAGATAATTAATTAAAGTTTAATTAACTCTTGCCTCCAGTGGAGAATCCGGTGCAGGAAAGACTGTGAACACCAAGCGTGTCATCCAGTATTTTGCAACAATTGCAGCACTTGGAGAAGCTGGAAAGAAGAAGGAACTCTCCAACAGCTTGCAGGTAATACTATAATACCATTTCCAGATATGGTTCTTTCAGTAAAGGGTGACATTAGGTAGCTTTAAGCACCAATTATTTCAGTTTATTGGCCCTTTTAAATATAAGGGTACAGCATTTTTGTTTATCCATTTCATCCATTTAAACCATTTAAAACATGAAATCATTTTTGTAGCCTTATTTAAAGGTGATGCTATACTCTTGCTGGCAGCGTAAACTCATCTACAGTACAAAGAACTAAAAACATGATTTAAACTTTGACATATATCTCTTTAAGAACTTTAATGTGTTCCTGTATTTTTCTGGAACTTTGTATCTATTAGCAAACACGGGCAATGCTATTAGTCCTGTCCTTATCTGCCCTTACTTATTAAAAGCAATTACAATCTACCTTAAATCATATATTTAAGCACTATTATGTTAAGCATTGCCCCTATCACTTCCAAAGCAATCTTCATGTATACAATGGCTATCTAACTACAAGATTTCAAACACACAGAATAGAAAAAGTGAACAAACAGAACTGTAATTTATTTTATAACTACATGTCTACCTTATTGTCGCTTTAGGGAAATCTGGAAGATCAAATCATTCAGGCCAACCCTCTGCTGGAAGCCTTTGGTAATGCCAAGACTGTGAGAAATGACAACTCCTCTCGTTTTGTAAGTTGGGTGCCCATATCTATCTCTAATTCTTTATGATTATTTACTTGTATTCTAATCTGAGCTGTAACTTCTAGGGTAAATTCATCAGAATCCATTTTGGAACAACAGGAAAACTGTCTTCAGCTGATATTGAAACATGTAAGAATAATATTCCTGTTAGTTTGTCTTCCTTTCCTCCATTCTTGTTACACAGCAATCATTCACATCTCAATATCTCAATCTGCAGATCTGCTGGAAAAGTCCAGAGTTACATTCCAGCTTTCAGCAGAGAGAAGTTATCACATCTTCTATCAGATCTTAACAAATAAGAAGCCAGAACTTGTTGGTAAGTATATTGTGTGAAATAGATGACTTACAACTCATAAAAAAGTCAAAAGATTACAATTAATACAAATCAGTTACATTCAATGTTTAATTACTAAAGTAAATTAACGTAATCTGCATTCTTCTTTGTCCATGGAAATCTTGGCCCTACACTGTAAAACAAGTAGAGGAAGTCACAAAATGATAGCAAAATAGCAGGAGAAATAGGAAAAAGGCAAAGGAAAGTTTATAAAAAAAGAGTGGCTGCACAGAGCAGAAAGGGGGACAAGAAAGGAGGGAGGGTGAAATTAACAGAGATAACATATGGGCTAGATAACAACAAGAAGACAATATACAGTATGGGATGATAGAAACAAAGGGTAACAGCAGTATGACATGAAAAAGGTGGAAACTATTATCTGAAATAATTGTGACTCAGAGTTTGCTGGATACCGGGTTTATCTTTCTGGATGACAGATTTCTTCATAATAGATCCCATAATTGCAATATGCTAGCACTGATGTGTATAGTAACAAAGGCTTTTACTTTCACAGAGATGCTTCTGGTCACCACGAACCCATATGACTTCCCATCCATCAGTCAGGGTGAGATCGTTGTGAAGAGTATCAATGATGAAGAGGAATTGTTGGCCACAGATGTAAGAAAATAAAAAAGTGTAAGAATAACATTATACATTGCAACCTACTGAAATAAATCACACATTAATTAACTTGCAGAGTGCCATTGATATCTTGGGTTTCAATCAAGAAGAAAAGCTTGGCATCTACAAAATGACTGGTGCTGTCATGCATTATGGCAACTTGAAATTTAAGCAAAAGCAAAGGGAAGAGCAGGCTGAGCCTGATAGCGTTGAGGGTACGTCAACCATTTTCTGTTTATATAGTCAATAACTATTGACTTCTTTGCTGCCATGTTTCGATGGACATATCACTAAAATAATTGATTGTATTTTCATTTTGTAGTGGCTGACAAAATTGCTTATCTGATGGGCCTCAACTCTGCTGATTTGCTCAAGGCTTTGTGTTACCCAAGAGTCAAGGTTGGCAATGAATTTGTCACCAAAGGACAGACTGTCCCACAGGTAATATTCTGAAAAAATTATAGAAGCAATTGTGATCTTATGGACTTTATGCTCTAATAAGCATTTTCTTTTCTTTTAGGTCTATAACTCTGTAGGTGCCCTGAGCAAGTCTGTTTTTGAAAAACTGTTCTTGTGGATGGTCACTCGTATTAACCAACAGCTGGATACTAAGCAACCAAGACAATTCTTCATTGGTGTGCTGGATATTGCTGGGTTTGAAATCTTTGATGTAAGCAATATTTTTTGGTTGTATAAATTATTATATATCTTATAAGGTTATAACATCAATTATTTTAACTGTGCTCTATTTACAGTTTAACAGCTTGGAGCAGCTCTGCATCAACTTTACCAATGAAAAACTGCAACAGTTTTTCAATCACCACATGTTCGTCCTGGAGCAGGAGGAATACAAGAAGGAAGGAATTGATTGGGAGTTTATCGACTTTGGTATGGATTTGGCTGCCTGCATTGAGCTTATTGAGAAGGTTGGTCAGATTAATCACTCACTTTAGACTGCTAGAAAATAAATCCTGTATTCTAACTTACTCTTTTTAATAACTATATTCTTCAGCCACTGGGTATCTTCTCCATCCTTGAAGAGCAGTGCATGTTCCCCAAGTCCACTGACAATTCTTTCAAGGACAAACTATATGAACAACATCTGGGCAAATGCAAGAACTTTGAGAAGCCCAAGCCTGGCAAAGGAAAGGCAGAAGCTCACTTCTCTCTTGTGCATTATGCTGGGACTGTGGATTACAACATCTCTGGCTGGCTTGAAAAGAACAAGGACCCACTGAATGAGTCAGTTATCCAACTCTACCAGAAATCTTCTGTGAAACTGCTGTCCATGCTCTACTCTACCTTTGCTGCAGCTGACGGTAATGAAAAATCTTTTCATAATAATTACAGTTTTGAGATTGTGGTTATGGTGGGCTTTAATACTGTTATTGTAATTGTAGCTGATGCTGGTGGTAAAGGTGGAAAGAAAAAGAAGGGATCCGCTTTCCAGACTGTGTCTGGTCTCTTCAGGGTTAGTATGATTTTATCAAATTATTATCTGTATGTATGAGATAATCATAGCATGAGCTAAGTAAAAGTATGGATTTGTTTTAAATATCTAAGTGTTTTCATTGTTTTATATTTTAAACCCTTCAGGAAAATCTGGGAAAACTTATGGCAAACTTGAGAAGCACTCACCCTCACTTTGTGCGTTGTTTGATTCCCAATGAATCCAAGACTCCTGGTAAATTTTAACTCTACAACATATACTTTTATATGGAAATGTAAAAAAAATGTACTTGCTGGTCTTATTGTGCATAACCAAATTATATAAACATTCTTTATTACTAGGTATCATGGACAACCATCTCCTTATCCACCAGCTGAGATGTAATGGTGTGCTGGAAGGTATCAGAATCTGCAGGAAAGGATTTCCAAGCAGAATCCTTTATGGTGATTTCAAACAACGGTAAATGGTTTAATATCATCATAGATAATATAATTTAAAACAAGAGAGTTTGTTTATATATATTAATAGCGCTCACAGCTGCTTGCAGCATCCCTCTCCTTCTCCATATTCAAAGTGAAAGTTAAATAACTATACAAGGCAAATCACTGTAGTGAGAAAAAGTTACAAAAGTTAAGATGTTTCACTCCCTGCTTCCTCAGACAATTTTTAATTTTTATACCACAAATATATATATTTCTAATAAGTAAACTATAGAGTATATTTCAATATCAACTATAACAATCCTATGCTTTTTTAAGTCCAGGTTATAAATATCAGTTGAATTCACAAACAATTCTACTTTGTAGATATTTGGTTACTGATGCATTTATGTATTGTTTGGTTGTTATGAACTGGTAGACTGCCCAGTCACCTGCATATTTATTTTTGATAAAACAGCATGGGATCTATCTTTTAAGTCATTTTTGTTTTCTAGGTTTAAACTGAATGTAATAATATAAAAATACATTTATAAATTGTGTTTAATTGTAGTTACAAAGTTCTGAATGCCAGTGCCATTCCAGAAGGGCAATTTATTGACAACAAGAAGGCTTGTGAGAAGCTTCTAGGCTCAATTGATATTGACCACACTCAGTATAAACTTGGACACACCAAGGTACGACAATTAACATAAAATGTGTGATAAAATTACATGATGAAAATTAATAGTGTAAAATCTGATCTGTTATAAATACATTACATAAATGAGATTGAGCTTTTCTATGGCATAGTGACACTGAATTTAAGATTATGGCTAAACATATTCTTGAAACTGTTCATATCTATGTCTTTGTTAAAGGTATTTTTCAAAGCTGGTCTTTTGGGTACTCTGGAGGAAATGAGAGATGAAAAGTTAGCTCAACTTATTACTTGCACCCAAGCTCTTTGCAGAGGATTTTTGATGAGGGTTGAGTTCAAGAAAATGATGGAAAGAAGGTAAGGAGAATGTTACATTTTAAAAAATAAAAAATAAAATAAATGAAAAATTGTAACATTTTACTTATGTCACTAACAGGGAGGCCATATATGTCATCCAGTACAATTTGAGGTCGTTCATGAATGTCAAACACTGGCCATGGATGAAACTGTACTTCAAGATCAAGCCTCTCCTGCAGAGTGCTGAGACTGAGAAAGAGATGGCAAACATGAAGGAAGAATTTGAGAAGACCAAGGAAGCACTGGTAAAAGCAGAAGCAAAGAAAAAAGAACTGGAGGAGAAAATGGTTTCCCTGCTCCAGGAAAAGAATGATCTAGTCCTGCAGGTTCAATCGGTAAGATGATACACTATACAGAGACTATCCCAGAAATATCTTACCTCCTTATCTATCATACTAGTGTAATGATATCTGATTTGTATTTGAACAGGAAAGTGAAACCTTGGCTGATTCTGAGGAGAGATGTGAAGGGCTCATCAAAAGCAAAATTCAGCTGGAGTCTAAAATAAAGGAATTAACAGAAAGACTTGAAGATGAAGAAGAAAGCAATGCAGAACTAACAGCAAAGAAGAGGAAACTGGAGGATGAATGTTCTGAGCTTAAGAAAGACATTGATGACCTTGAACTTACGTTGGCCAAAGTAGAAAAGGAGAAGCATGCCACAGAAAACAAGGTAGGAAATTTGTCTTATGCCTACAATATTTTTAGTGTTATGTAGAAACAATATTGCAATAAATGGTCACCTTTGGTCTTAGGTCAAAAACCTTACTGAAGAAATGGCAGCTCTCGATGAGAACATTTCCAAACTGTCCAAAGAAAAGAAGGCCCTTCAAGAGGCTCACCAACAAACACTTGATGACCTGCAAGCTGAAGAGGACAAAGTCAGTTCTCTTTCAAAAGCAAAGACAAAGCTAGAACAGCAAGTTGATGATGTAAGTATAAATTTAGTATAACTTTCTTCCCCAAGAAACTTTGAATTTTCTAAACACTAGAACTAAAAACCTGCCTGAAATGTTGAAAACATAATATATATATATATATATATATATATATATATATATATATATATATATATATACATATATATATATATATATATATATATACTTAATATCATGCAATTTCAAACAGCTGGAAGGTTCCTTGGAACAAGAGAAGAAACTTCGTCTTGACTTTGAGAGAGCTAAGAGAAAGCTTGAAGGAGATCTGAAACTGACCCAGGAAACTGTTATGGACCTTGAAAATGATAAACAACAAACTGAAGAAAAACTTAAAAAGTAAATATGTGCCTTTAAAATGTATGGAAAGAAAGTGCTTCTCTAGCAACAATACACTCATACAAATGTTTTCTCAAACACAGGAAAGACTTTGAAATAAGCCAGCTGCAAGGAAAGATAGAAGATGAACAGTCTCTGGGCATTCAGTTGCAGAAAAAGATCAAGGAACTGCAGGTACACTTTTCCAAAACACATTACGTGATGCTCTAAACAATCTGATATAGTTCTTATGGTAACTCATTTACTGCAGGAAGCGAATATCAGACATATCTTCAAATTCATTGACTATATTTATATGATTTAAATTTACAGGCTAGAATTGAAGAACTTGAGGAAGAAATTGAAGCTGAACGTGCAGCTCGTGCAAAGGTAGAGAAACAAAGGGCTGATCTTTCTAGGGAACTTGAGGAGATCAGTGAGAGACTTGAAGAAGCTGGAGGTGCAACATCTGCTCAGATTGAGATGAACAAAAAACGTGAAGCGGAGTTCCAGAAACTGAGACGTGACCTGGAGGAGGCAACACTTCAGCATGAAGCCACTGCTGGTGCCCTGCGCAAAAAACATGCTGATAGCGTAGCTGAGCTTGGGGAGCAAATTGATAACCTGCAGCGGGTTAAACAAAAGCTTGAGAAAGAAAAGAGTGAACTGAAGATGGAGACTGATGATCTTGCCAGCAACTTGGAAAATGTATCCAAATCAAAGGTAGAAATAATGTTTACAAGTTATACAAATACTTTTCCATTTGTTGCCATCCCTCTCTGAAGTGAATGCTGTGCTATATGAAAAGCATGATCCAGATAACAGAATATATTGTGCTCCATTTGTGTCACTCTTTTAACTTTTAAAAATGAGTACCACAACTTTGATTTTGTTCCCTGAAGGCTAATCTTGAAAAGGTTAACCGTGTCCTTGAGGACCAACTTAGTGAAGTGAAGGCAAAGGATGATGAGCACCAGCGTCTCCTCAATGACCTTACTACTCAAAAGGCTCGCTTGCAGACTGAGACTGGTAAGTATAAGTAGGAGAAATATAAAATATATACGTTAAAGTATACTATCGCTAAAAAGTTATATATATTGAATGGTATATTTTACTGTTGCTTTGTCACCAAAATGTTAGAATAAAGATACTGAACAAATGGATGTATAACAGGTAAAAAGAGCCCTGTGCTCTTTTGTGTTTGCATCAGAACCAAATCTCTGTGCCTTTTGTATGTACAGAAAGATGGTATGATGGCAGGTTTAGCTTTCCCCATCTTCTCTATGCATCAGCATCATTCATATGCACTACTTTGGAGCTCTGCATCTTGTACCAAATTGAAATAACAAATAACACAAGGATGAAGAGCACAAGATCATTTTATGCCCATGAGCACAAATAGTGCCCCTGCATTTCTTATACAAAAAACAAGCATATAAAAATATCTTACACCTTCAACTTGTAAAAGAGTAATCTCACTAAGCTGTACAATGAACTGACATTTAGGTGAGCTCTCCCGTCAGCTTGAAGAGAGGGAATCTCTTATTTCTCAGCTCTCAAGAGGAAAGCAGGGATTTACTCAGCAAGTTGAAGAACTGAAGAGGCAACTTGAAGAGGAAACAAAGGTAATAGTATTGTGGTTTAAATATTTAACAAATTAAAGTTCTGCTGTTCCCATTATTACAGCCAGATTTAAAGCTATTTTATAAACATATTTCAGGCAAAGAATGCCCTTGCTCATGCGCTACAATCATCCCGTCATGACTGTGACTTGCTACGAGAACAATTTGAGGAAGAGCAGGAGGCCAAGGCTGAACTTCAGCGCTCACTGTCCAAAGCCAATGGTGAAGTTTCACAATGGAGGACCAAATATGAAACTGATGCAATTCAGCGTACTGAGGAGCTTGAAGAAGCCAAGTATGTTTATATCAAATTGCCACAATGAGAGAAAGATACATATTCCAAATTGTCTAAAAATGTTTTTTAATATATCTGTTGTCAGGAAGAAACTTGCTCAGCGTTTACAAGATGCTGAGGAGCAAGTTGAGGCAGTGAATTCAAAATGTGCCTCCTTGGAGAAGACTAAGCAGAGACTGCAAGCTGAAGTGGAGGACTTGATGGTTGATGTCGAAAGAGCAAATGGTGCAGCAACTGCTCTTGATAAGAAGCAGAGAAACTTTGATAAGGTACATCACAAACTACTGTATACTTCTATGGTCATTATTGAATTCAGAGATACAGTCAGTCTTATTTATTTTTGTATATTTATTACCTGTTTTAAACTTTTAAATATACTTGGTTATAGTTTTTAAACAAGTTTCAAGAAAGGTTCTTTTTTTATCCAGTAAGTTAATAATATTTTGACTATGAGATGCATATACAGAGTTTGTTATGGTTGCAATAAATAGGTCCTGGTAGAATGGAAACAGAAGTATGAAGAGGGCCAGGCTGAATTGGAAGCAGCTCTGAAGGAATCTCGTAGCCTGAGCACTGAGATTTTCAAGATGAAGAATGCTTATGAGGAATCTCTGGAGCATGTCGAAACTCTGAAACGTGAAAATAAGAACCTTCAACGTATGTTTATTTTATATAAGGCAGTTCCACTGAGCAGAGTAGTAGTCTGAACTTAAACTAATTTTCTAGTGCTGAAAAAACAAAAGAATCAATTAAAATTATTATTTCTATTCCAGAGGAGATTTCAGATCTGACAGAACAGATTGGTGAAAGTGGAAAATCAGTTATTGAATTGGAGAAGGTCAAGAAGCAGGTGGAGCAAGAAAAAAATGATCTCCAGGCTGCTCTGGAAGAAGCAGAGGTATAAATCAGAAGTGAAGTACATCAGACTAGAGATGAATAATGTTCAAAAGAAAATAATCGCAATGAAGGACAATATCATGTATTATTATGGCTTAAATGTATAGAATGGAAAGATATGGAACTTTGTCAGCTTGAAAAGCTAATTTGATTTTAATTTAAGATTTTTAGCTGTTCTGACATCTTTCATAAACCAAATTATGAATTTCTTTAAGGGATCTCTGGAACATGAAGAAGCCAAGATTCTACGTGTCCAGCTTGAACTGAACCAGGTGAAATCTGAAGTGGACAGGAAAATTGCAGAGAAGGATGAGGAAATTGAACAATTAAAAAGAAACAGCCAGAGGGCTGTCGACACCATGCAGAGCACACTGGACTCTGAAATCAGGAGCAGAAATGATGCATTAAGACTGAAGAAGAAGATGGAAGGTGATCTGAATGAGCTTGAGATCCAGCTAGGTCACGCCAACCGTCAGGCTTCTGAAGCACAGAAACAGCTCAGGAATGTCCAGGCCCAGTTCAAGGTATTCAATAGAGAACCTATCCAATGATATAAAATAAATTAGCTTGCATTTACCAAATGAATGTCATTATCATTATCATGATTATACTGTTGCTTTATTTTAGCAAAATGTATTTATACCATAAACATTTTACAATTTTTTATTGTATATTTTGCCATATTCTTATGACTTGTATTCATTAGAGACACTGTAGACATTGTACAGCCAGAAATTTTTATTACAGTTAATGCTCTGAATTTCACCCTCTTTTGTTTGTCTAACAGGAGACCCAGCTCCAGTTGGATGATGCAGTTAGGGGACAGGAGGACCTGAAGGAACAGGTTGCTGTAATTGAGCGCAGAAATAACTTGGTTCAAGCTGAAATTGAAGAAAACAGGGCTGCTCTGGAACAGACAGAAAGATCTCGTAAGATTGCAGAACAGGAGCTCCTAGATGCAAGTGAACGTCTTCAGCTGTTTCATTCACAGGTGAAATGATTTGCCCTAGCATATTTTTAAATACAATTAAGAAAATGTGATTTAAATCAAATTTTAATATAATACCCATTGTTGATTTTCAGAACACAAGTCTCATTAACAGCAAGAAGAAACTTGAAAGTGACATCAGTCAGCTACAGAATGAGGCTGAGGAAGCTGTCCAAGAATCCAGAAATGCTGAAGAGAAGGCAAAGAAGGCCATAACAGATGTATGTAATTTTTGTCTTCCAACTACTGGTAATAACAGCTGTTGGTGCACTAGACAATTCATTATTTGGCCATTTATCTGACAGGCTGCCCTGATGGCAGAAGAACTGAAGAAGGAACAGGACACCAGTGCTCACTTAGAAAGGATGAAGAAGAACCTTGAACAGACTGTGAAGGACCTGCAAAATCGCCTGAATGAAGCTGAACAACTGGCAATGAAGGGTGGCAAGAAGCAGCTCCAGAAACTGGAATCCAGGGTATGTGCCACAATCTGTAATGTACCACAATATACCAATATACATATAAAAAAATAACTTTTTTGATGCATATATATTCATGCTATTGCCAGGTACGGGAACTGGAGAATGAAGTGGAGAACGAACAGAAACGTGGTGTTGATGCTGTGAAAGGCGTCCGTAAATATGAGAGGAGAGTGAAGGAACTCACATACCAGGTTAAATGATCTCAGGTTTCTATTAATGTGACAGTATTGCAGAACTATACAGTTTACTACATGATAAGCTTGATCCTCTTTTTTGCAGACTGAGGAAGATAAGAAGAACCTTCTGAGACTGCAGGACCTGGTGGACAAACTTCAGTCTAAAGTTAAAGCCTACAAGAGGCAGGCTGAGGAAGCTGTAAGTAATCATTCAGTAGCATTTAATCCAAAGAAATTTTTATCATCAACAATAACATATACTTTTTTTGTAGGTTAAGCAAAGAATATTGCTTGAACTTAATTGACTCTTTATCCTTATTTTGATGTCTACATTTCTATTTACATCTTTACCTCTAAGTTTGAGTAAATATGCTTGATAGATCTCTTCAAAGTTCATCCAGCAAAAAGCTATTTCCTATATAATTTCAATGTATATATATAATAACTCAGCCCAAGCATTCCCTAAGGGAATGCAATTCTAAATCAGCAATGAGGAATGATTTTATTCAATAGATACCAACGACCTCATTAATCCTGATTCTTCTTTCAGGAGGAACAAGCCAACACCCAATTGAGCCGCTTCCGTAAGGTTCAGCACGAGCTTGAAGAAGCAGAGGAAAGAGCTGATATTGCAGAGTCCCAATTGAATAAGATCAGGACCAAGAGCCGTGATGTTGGAGGCAAGGTACTGAATTCCTCAAGAAGATGAACCTCTTTTTGTGACATTAGCGATTATCTAAATGATTTCTTAATATATGTTTCTTATCTGTTCACAGAAAGAGTCTGAAGAGTGAAAGCATAGAAGACGTAGGAATGTGAAAAATTTATTTTTTCCATTCCCAATAAAGTTTATCAAATGAATCTTAAATAAACTAATTGAAACATACAAAAACTGCTGCTTTGTGCCTTTTGTTTAGACTTATGTAACAAATGTTTTGAAAAATACAGTTCTACAACACATTGAAAAGAAAATCACATATATTTTCTTATTGGTTCAATGGTAATTAGTTTGTTACCTGTGTTAGGATGACCAGTTCCAAAGAATACAATTCTATAGCAAGGACACCAACATTTTGACATGTGGGGTCTAATTTCAGTGAAGTTATTACATCAGGGACTGCAAGCTATTACATTATACTGAAAGGAAAAGTATGGTATTTAAACAACCATTACTCATTGTCTTTGAAATCTAAATCATGGGGAGTACCAAGAAGCATGGTATAATGGAGTTGTGAGTGGATGATGCTAGGCTACTGTGATATATTAGTCACCAGCTTACAGTCTATCCCTAACCTAACTTTTTGTTAGTAATGGCAGCTAGAACAAAGGAAAAGTAATTTTCTTAATTTGTTTTTCAAACGATTTCATCTATGAAATAAAAGTACAAGGAAAGCATACAACCCATAGGGGTATTCACTTGCAAGGCATCCTTCTGTGAACCCAGTAACTAACCTGTTTTACCCAGCCACCATTATTCTGCAAAAAACTGCCAGACAAATAAATATACATTGTACAGATGGAGAGTGCATCTACTGAATAAAGATTATGTAGTTAGACAATTTTTTTCTCAGATGCCACAACAATGTCTCAGTGGAGGCTGGGAAACAGGTAGACACAAAAGTGTTTGGCAAACAGAAAGAAACTTTATTGCAGCAAAACAATATGGAAAGAACAGCAGCACAGGACGCGTTAACTGAAAGCACTTGAATAAAAGCACAGTAAGGTAACAAGGCAAGGCTAATGGATAGGGATGTAGCGAACCGCCGAGTATGTGTTCGCGAATAGGGATGTAGCGAACGTCGGAAAAAAAGTTCGCGAACATATTCGCGAACTTGCGCAAAATTGCGAGCGGTTCGCGAACGGTTCGCGAACCCCATAGACTTCAATGGGAAGGCGAACTTTAACATCTACAAAAGACATTTCTGGCCAGAAAAATGATTTTAAAGTTGTTTAAAGGGTGCAACGACCTGGACAGTGGCATGCCAGAGGGGGATCAAGGGCAAAAATGTATCTGAAAAATCTGCCTGTGTGTGCTTGGAAGAGATAGTGTAGGGGGAGAGCTGTTAGTGATTTCAGGGACAGATGATAGTAAGTTTGCTGGCTAGTAATCTGCGTGATACTGCTCTGTATTGGAGGGACAGAAGTCTGCAGGGATTTGAGGGACATTTTAGCTTAGGTAGCTTTGCTGGCTAGTAATCTACTGTTCTCTTTAAACAACTGCCATACGTTGACCTTGTAGGCATTGTTTGCCCAGTTTTTTTGGACGCAGCCACTGAAGCACAGTTGCCAGAAAAAATATGCCATATAAATGCTGAAAATAGTCATTTTTCGCCATACGTTATTCAACCAACTGCTATCTAGCTGTGTGCCCGTGTTCACATTCTGTCTAAATATCCATAATATTACCGTCTCCAGAAAAAACACCGGAGTGACTTTTTTTCAAGCAGCATTCTTATATTTTACGTAATCCGTATCCACCGCTGTGTATACGTTGACCTTGTAGGCATTATTTGCCCTGTAGGCATTTTTTGCCCAGTGTGTTATTCAACCAACTGCTATCTAGCTGTGTGACCGTGTTCACATTCTGTCTAAATATCCATAATATTACCGTCTCCAGAAAAAACACCGGAGTGACTTTTTTTCAAGCAGCATTCTTATATTTTACGTAATCCGTATCCACCGCTGTGTATACGTTGACCTTGTAGGCATTATTTGCACAGTGTTTTCTTCAAACCGCCATCTAGCTGTGTGAGCTTGTTCACATTTTGTCTAAATATTGATAATATTATCGTCTCTAGAAAAACCACTTGAGTTACTTTTTTTCAAGCAGCATTCATATATTTTACGTAATCCGTATCCACCGCTGTAGTAGTGTATACGTTGATCTTGTAGGCATTATTTGCACACTGTTTTCTTCAAACTGCCATCTAGCTGTGTGTATTATCGTTTCCAGAAAAACCAACTGAGTTTTTGTTGTTGTTGTTTTTTTAAAAATAATGCCAGGCAAAGGCAGGCCGCCACGCAGAGGCCGTGCTAGGGGCCGTGCTGCTATGCAATCCTGTGGCCCTAGCAAATTGCCCAGTTTTAAAAAGCCAATGACCCTGAACTCCCAAAATGCTGAAGAGGTAGTTGACTGGCTTACACAGCACACCCCATCCTCTACCGTTTCTAACTTTACCACAACATCCTCCTCATCCTCCACTGCTATGGCCACCCCACGTAACACTTCCTCCACCACCGGTGCCCCATCTTCACTGGAGTCAGAGGAGTTATTTTCCCATGAGTTTCTTGAACTGAGTAATGCGCAACCATTATTGGCAGAAGAAGATGAAGGAGATGAGGACGTTACACCAGATTTAATTCTGGCAGAGAACACGACAGAGATGGACATAATGATGAGTGATGAGGAGGAGGAGGAGGTCCCCGCTGCTGCTTCCTTCTGTGATGTGTCAGAAGAAATTGATGCATCTGAGGAGAATGATGATGAGGAGATTGATGTTTTGTGGGTGCCTAGTAGAAGAGAGCAAGAGGAGGGTAGTTCAGATGGAGAGACGGAGAGTCAGAGAGGCAGTAGGAGAATAAGACTTAGAAGAAGCAGGGAGGCCAGCCCGCAGGGATCAGTAGGGCAACAACATGTATCGGCACCTGTGTTCAGCCGGCCAACGCACCCGCCATTGCCGCCAATGCCGCCAACTTCTACTGTTACCGCCAGATCGCAGACTTCCAAAAAGTCAGCAGTGTGGCATTTTTTTAATGTGTGTGCCTCTGACAAAAGCATTGTAATTTGCAATGAGTGCAGTCAGAAACTGAGCCTTGGTAAGCCCAACAGCCACATAGGTACAACTTCTATGCGAAGGCACATGAGCGGCAAGCACAAAGCACTTTGGGAGCAACACCTCAAAGGCAACAGGCAAACTAAAAGTCACACTCCTTCTGGTCCAGCATCTTACTGCTCTACCTCTGCTCTCCTTGACCCATCTGAACCACCCTCCACTCCGCCTTCCACCTTGACCACCTGTTCCCATTCCCAGTCATCTGCCACCAGCCAAGTTTCTGTGAAGGCCATGTTTGAGCGTAAGAAGCCAATGTCTGACTGTCACCCCCTTGCCCGGCGTCTGACAGCTGGCTTGTCTGCACTCTTAGCCCGCCAGCTTTTACCATACCAGCTGGTGGACTCTGAGGCCTTCCGCAAATTTGTAGCAATTGGGACACCGCAGTGGAAGGTACCCAGCCGCAATTTTTTTTCTAAAAAGGGAATACCACACCTGTACCAACATGTGCAGAGCCAAGTTACCGCATCTCTGTCACTTAGTGTTGGGCCAAAGGTCCATATGACTACTGACGCATGGTCCTCCAAGCATGGTCAGGGCAGGTATGTCACCTACACTGCCCACTGGGTGAACTTGGTAATGGCTGGGAATGGGAAGCAGGGAATGGGTAGCTCAACAACAACAACAACAGTGGAGTTGGTGTCACCGCCACGGATTGCACGCGGTTCTGCCACCACCTCTACTCCTCCATCGCTCTCTACCTCGTCTTCTTCCTCTTCTTCTTCTTACTCTGCTGCTGGGTCCTCCTTCTCCTCCTCCACACCTGTGCACCCCCAGCTCCCCCTAGGCTATTCGACGTGCCAGGTACGCCGTTGTCACGCTGTCTTGGGGATGACGTGCCTGGAAAGCAAAAACCATACCGGATCTGTACTCCTGTCATCTCTGCAGTCACAGGCCGATCGGTGGCTGACCCCACACCAACTGCAGATCGGAAAAGTGGTGTGTGACAATGGAAGCAATCTGTTGGCAGCGTTGAGACTGGGAAATTTAACACATGTGCCCTGCATGGCACATGTGTTAAATTTAATAGTCCAACGTTTTGTCTCCAAGTACCCAGGATTCCAGGACGTTCTCACCCAGTCCAGAAAGGTGTCGGCCCATTTCAGACGTTCCTACACAGCCATGGCACGCCTTGCTGACATTCAGCAGCGCTACAACATGCCAGTCAGGCGTTTGATTTCTGACAGCCAGACTCGCTGGAATTCAACGCTCCTTATGTTGGAACGTCTGCTGCAACAACAAAGGGCCGTCAACGAGTACCTTTTTGAACTGGGTGGTAGGACTGGATCTGCAGAGCTGGGGATTTTTTTCCCCCGTTACTGGGTGCTTATGCGCGATGCCTGCAGGCTCATGCGACCTTTTGAAGAGGTGACAAATATGGTCAGTCGCACCGAAGGCACCATCAGCGACCTAATACCCTTCGCTTTCTTCCTGGAGCGTGCCGTGCGACGAGTGACAGATGAGGCTGTAGACCAGCGTGACGAGGAGCTGGAAGCGCACGATTTATGGTCGCAATCACCAGAACGAACCCAGGCACCTGCTGCAACGCAGGGAGAGGTGCCAGAAGTGGAGTCAGAGGAGGAAGGTGGCTTTGTGGAGGAGGAGGAGGAGGACCAACAGGAGCAGGCTTCCCAGGGGGCTAGTGGTGACCTTTTGGGGACCCCTGGTCTTGTACGTGGCTGGGGGGAGGAGACCGTGGATGATGCAGTCCTTGATAATGAGGAAGCGGAGATGGATAGCTCTGCATCCAACCTTGTGAGAATGGGGTCTTTCATGCTGGCATGCCTGTTGAAGGACCCCCGTATCAAGAGGCTTAAGGAGAAGGACCTGTACTGGGTCGCAACGCTACTAGACCCTCGGTACAAGCATAAAGTGGCAGAAATGTTACCAACATACCACAAGTCCGAAAAGATGCGGCATTTACAAACCAGCCTGCAAAACATGTTGTACAATGCTTTTAAGGGTGATGTCACTTCAGGAACTCATCAACATTCCAGGGGCAGAGGTGCCAGTAATCCTGCCACGAGCACACCTGCAAGGACAAAGCCCTTTGGCCGGTCTGTAACGTCAGACATGCAAATGTTTTTCTGTCCAAGGCAGCGCCACAACCCTTCTGGATCCACCCTCAAAGAACGCCTCGACCGGCAGGTAGCGGACTACCTGGCATTAACTGCAGATATCGACACTCTGAGGAGCGATGAACCCCTGGACTACTGGGTGCGCAGGCTTGATCTGTGGCCAGAGCTGTCACAATTTGCCATGAACCTCTTGTCTTGCCCAGCCTCAAGTGTGCTCTCAGAAAGGACCTTCAGTGCAGCAGGAGGGATTGTAACTGAGAAGAGAACTCGCCTAGGTCACAAAAGTGTCGATTACCTGACCTTTATTAAAATGAATGAGGGGTGGATCTCGGAGGGTTACTGCACGCCGGAAGACTTGTTCTGACTTCTATGCAGCTGTCCTTCTCTTCAAGCCTCATGACTCCACACACAGCTGTCCTTTAGCGTCCTCCTCCCTCCGCCACCGTTACAAACTAGGGTGCAAACCCTACTGGTTTAATTTTTTCTGGCCTCTGTGCTTCAGTGGCTGCAACCAAAAAAACTGGGCAAACAATGTCTACAAGGTCAACGTATGGCGAAAAATGACTATTTTCAGCATTTATATGGCATAATTTTTCTGGCCTCTGTGCTTCAGTGGCTGCAACCAAAAAAATTTATATTTTCAGCATTTATATGGCATATTTTTTCTGGCAACTGTGCTTCAGTGGCTGCGTCCAAAAAAACTGGGCAAACAATGTCTACAAGGTCAACACACTGGGCAAAAAATGCCTACAGGGCAAATAATGCCTAAAAGGTCAACTTATACACTACTACAGCGATGGATACGGATTACGTAAAATTTATTATGGCTGCTTGAAAAAAGTCACTCCGGTGTTTTTTCTGGAGACGGTAATATTATGGATATTTAGACAGAATGTGAACACGGGCACACAGCTAGATAGCAGTTGGTTGAATAACACACTGGGCAAAAAATGCCTACAGGGCAAATAATGCCTACAAGGTCAACTTATACACTACTACAGCGAGGGATACGGATTACGTAAAATTTATTATGGCTGCTTGAAAAAAGTCACTCCGGTGTTTTTTCTGGAGACGGTAATATTATGGATATTTAGACAGAATGTGAACACGGGCACACAGCTAGATAGCAGTTGGTTGAATAACACACTGGGCAAAAAATGCCTACAGGGCAAATAATGCCTAAAAGGTCAACTTATACACTACTACAGCGATGGATACGGATTACGTAAAATTTATTATGGCTGCTTGAAAAAAGTCACTCCGGTGTTTTTTCTGGAGACGGTAATATTATGGATATTTAGACAGAATGTGAACACGGGCACACAGCTAGATAGCAGTTGGTTGAATAACACACTGGGCAAAAAATGCCTACAGGGCAAATAATGCCTACAAGGTCAACTTATACACTACTACAGCGAGGGATACGGATTACGTAAAATTTATTATGGCTGCTTGAAAAAAGTCACTCCGGTGTTTTTTCTGGAGACGGTAATATTATGGATATTTAGACAGAATGTGAACACGGTCACACAGCTAGATAGCAGTTGGTTGAATAACACACTGGGCAAAAAATGCCTACAGGGCAAATAATGCCTACAAGGTCAACGTATACACAGCGGTGGATACGGATTACGTAAAATATAAGAATGCTGCTTGAAAAAAAGTCACTCCGGTGTTTTTTCTGGAGACGGTAATATTATGGATATTTAGACAGAATGTGAACACGGGCACACAGCTAGATAGCAGTTGGTTGAATAACACACTGGGCAAAAAATGCCTACAGGGCAAATAATGCCTACAAGGTCAACGTATACACAGCGGTGGATACGGATTACGTAAAATATAAGAATGCTGCTTGAAAAAAAGTCACTCCGGTGTTTTTTCTGGAGACGGTAATATTATGGATATTTAGACAGAATGTGAACACGGGCACACAGCTAGATAGCAGTTGGTTGAATAACACACTGGGCAAAAAATGCCTACAGGGCAAATAATGCCTACAAGGTCAACGTATACACAGCGGTGGATACGGATTACGTAAAATATAAGAATGCTGCTTGAAAAAAAGTCACTCCGGTGTTTTTTCTGGAGACGGTAATATTATGGATATTTAGACAGAATGTGAACACGGGCACACAGCTAGATAGCAGTTGGTTGAATAACACACTGGGCAAAAAATGCCTACAGGGCAAATAATGCCTACAAGGTCAACTTATACACTACTACAGCGAGGGATACGGATTACGTAAAATTTATTATGGCTGCTTGAAAAAAGTCACTCCGGTGTTTTTTCTGGAGACGGTAATATTATGGATATTTAGACAGAATGTGAACACGGGCACACAGCTAGATAGCAGTTGGTTGAATAACACACTGGGCAAAAAATGCCTACAGGGCAAATAATGCCTAAAAGGTCAACTTATACACTACTACAGCGATGGATACGGATTACGTAAAATTTATTATGGCTGCTTGAAAAAAGTCACTCCGGTGTTTTTTCTGGAGACGGTAATATTATGGATATTTAGACAGAATGTGAACACGGGCACACAGCTAGATAGCAGTTGGTTGAATAACACACTGGGCAAAAAATGCCTACAGGGCAAATAATGCCTAAAAGGTCAACTTATACACTACTACAGCGATGGATACGGATTACGTAAAATTTATTATGGCTGCTTGAAAAAAGTCACTCCGGTGTTTTTTCTGGAGACGGTAATATTATGGATATTTAGACAGAATGTGAACACGGGCACACAGCTAGATAGCAGTTGGTTGAATAACACACTGGGCAAAAAATGCCTACAGGGCAAATAATGCCTAAAAGGTCAACTTATACACTACTACAGCGGTAGTAAAATAAAAAAAAAGTTAAATAAAAAAAGAATGAATATTAAAAAAAAAAAATTAAAGTTGGTGCTGCTGAACTACTAGGAGCAGCAGATTAGCACACCAGTCCCACTCCCCAACACTGCTAGACTAATAGCACTGGGCTCTTATAGTAGTAGTAGTAGTAGTAGTAGTAGTAGTAGTAGTAAAACAACAAAAAAATAAATAAAAGCAGTCCTTACAAGGACTATTGCTATTGCAGCAGTCAGCAGATGAGATCAGAAGCAGGACAGCTGCCCACTGCAGCTACATACAGAGCACTGCAGTAGAAGGTAGATTACTAGCCAGCAAAGCTACCTAAGCTTAAATGTCCCTCAAACCCCTGCAGACTTCTGTCCCTCCAATAACAGAGCAGTATCAAAACGATTACTAGCCAGCAAACTTTCAACTGTCCCTGAAATCACTAACAGGCAGCAGCTCTCTCCCTACACTATCTCTTCAGCACACACAGGCAGAGTGAAAAAAAGCTGCAGGGCTTCGGTTTTTATAGGGAAGGGGAGTGGTCCAAGGGAGAGCTTCCTGATTGGCTGCCATGTACCTGCTGGTCTGGGGTGAGAGGGCAAAAAAAAGCGCCAACAATGGCGAACCCAAAATGGCGAACGTCGCGCGACGTTCGCGAACTTCCGGCGAGCGCGAACACCCGATGTTCGCGCGAACAAGTTCGCCGGCGAACAGTTCGCGACATCTCTATTCGCGAACGCCGTTCGCAAACACCGGCAAAAAATGCGAACAGTTTGCGAACAGTTCGCGAACTTCGAACATCCGAAAATCGTTCGATTCGAACGATCGAAGGATTTTAATCGTTCGATCGAAGGATTTTCGTTCGAATCGAACGATCGAAGCCATTCGATCGAATGATTTCATTCAATCCAATGGCTTCGATCGTTCGATTCGAACGAAAATCCTTCGATTTTAGCAGTCGAAGAAATCAAACGGTCGAATGGTCGAACGATTTTTGACGCGAACGCCTATTGGCGAACGTCGCGCGACGTTAGCGAACTTGCGGAGGACGCGAACAGTCGAAGTTCGCGCGAACTAGTTCGCCGGCGAACAGTTCGCTACATCCCTACTAATGGAAATTACATGCACTGGTAGGGTTAATAGAGCAGACAGGCTTACTGGCAAGGAAGGATAAGCAATGGTTCAGTATACAGGGTAGTTAACACAGTACAAAGTCCAGAGTCCAGGCAAGGTTCAGGGCTGATAGCATTCAGACAGACAGGGACAGTCCCAGGATTAGGTATAGTAACAGGAGCTGCCTACTTTGCTAGTAAATAAGCTTGCTTGTCTATTAACCCTGCCTGGGCCAGTATTGTCCCTCAGCCTTGTTACCTGACTGTGCTTTTATACAAGAGGCAAGAGGCTTTTAGAATTTCTCACCAAACAGATATATTGACACACCATCACATTCAGTACTCCCTGGGAGATCACTGGTATCTACTGGGCATGTGCTGGTCCTTGTTGTGTCCATGCAGACATCACTGAGTTGTACTGGCTTAGCATTTTTTATTGTTGAGGAAACACTGCAGCAATGACATGGTTTGCATTTTAATTACATGGACATAAATGCTGGTGTTTTGCTCAGACAGTTATTATTAGAATATGTGTATATATATATAATACTATATCAAAATTGTTGCAGCCATAACTCAACATGACTACACCCTAAAAAGTATTGTTATGTGCAAATGAATGACTCAATCACAATGATAAGTGGCTTCATGGTGCACTGATTGATGAAAACTCCAGCAGAGATGAATGAACATGACAGAGTTCATTAAAAAGTGTATAATATAAAAGAAATGACATGGCAGCTATTTGAATTAGTATAGAAAATATTTTTTAAAAACAATCACATTCCTATTTTTTCAATTCAGCTAACAGATTATTTTGTTCATCTGCTCTATTTATTTAGTACACAATGCAGCATCACTGTGGAACTGAGAAATCGCTCCTTATGACAAAGGTTTAGAGAAAAATACCCAGGAGTAGCTATATCATGTGTTTATCACAATAAAGTAGTTTAATGAGTGTGCCTTCCACATAGAGCAACAAACTATGGGGCTTATTAACTACAGTATTGTAAAGTTTAATGCAACATTTAATCCCAAATTCTCAGGCCATCACAACCCACCAAGCACAAAAATTCCTGTTAGTGCCACACTATATAATTTTTGACCGGTTGGGGGGATACTGACTGACTGACTGAAGTGTAAATGTGTAACCCTGGAGTACCTTAGAGAACCAGTAAATGCCTTGCTTTTTTGGGGGGAGACAAATTGCTTAACTAAACCCCCTGTCTAATAAAAAACCCTACTCCATACCCTTCATAGTCACCCCTCCCTGCTCCCCTACGCACAGGAGTTAACACAAGTAAATACTCCTAAACCAATAATTACCCCTTGTTGCAGAGTCAGCACGGCGGAGCTCATGGGGGGTCATCTTTAGCCGCTGCAGTAATCTCAGTAAGAAAGCTCTGTATCGGTACATGCACAGTTGGAGCATTTTCTCAGTTCACTACAACTGCGCATGCGCTAAAAGTGACAAAAATTACAGAAGTGCCGGAAGAAAACCCGAAGATTAATGAAGCGGCTAAAGATGGCCCCGTTGAGCTCCACTGCACTAACTCTGCAACAAGGTGTAATTCCTGGCTTAGGGGTATTAATTTGTGTTCTCCTTTAAAAGGGAATTGTGAAAAAATGTAATGTACGGTAAGCTTAATTATACTAAAAGAAAAAAACATTTTAATACTAATCAATTAAAAAATCGGTATTGTTTCTGAAATAACTGTCCCTCTCCTCGCATCTGTTTCTCTTCCTTCTCTCTGCATGCAGGAGTTGACAGTTACAGTCAATATATCTTATAGGGGAGCTCCCTGTTAGAGCTCCCTCAAATAACTTGTCCCAGAACAAACAGTGGCAAGGAAATACTATATTTAGACAAACATCTGTCTACGTTGCAGTAAATGTATATGTTTCAACTTACATACAAATTCAACTTAAGAACAAACCTACAGTCCCTATCTTGTACATAACTTGGGGACTGCCTGTACTAAAGACTATTTGTCACACAGATTTATTTAATAGCCCACAACAGCTAAATTCATTTTTAACAGTGACAATTACCCTTTAATAAAAGTTCTTGGGAAAGGGATTTTGTTTAAGTCTAAGGCCACACTAGGCGATAGCGCAGCGATTTGACTCGCGGCGACTTTTCGCCGCGACTTTTAAGCCGCAATCACTGGGGGCCTAGCGAGGCAATTTCGAGCGACAGTAGAAAAAAGATCGCCGCGTGTGTTTTTACGCTGGCGATTTTTCGCGATTCCCCATAGACGCCAGCGCAAAAGTTTCCCCAGCGATTGCGGCTTAAAAGTCGCGGCGAAAAGTCGCCGCGAGTCAAATCACGGCGCTATCGCCTAGTGTGGCCTTAGCCTTAGGAGTGGTCTTATCTGCCAGCAGATAAGCACTCAAATTATATTAATGATTCAGCCTTTAGATGATTATGCCACTTCTGGTTTTATTACAGGAATGGGATCTGTTATCAGGAAATCTAATCAGAAATGACCAAATTACAGGAAGGTCATCTCCCTTAGAATCCAATTCAATCAAATAATTAACATTTTTAAAAAATATTTTCTTTCTGTGTAATAATAAAACAGTACCAACTGAGATACAATATAATTATTCCTTATTGGAGGCAAAACAATCCCATTATAAGAAGGTCAGCTTTACTGCTAGCCAGGCTAGTATTAATACATTGAAAAAAGAGTAGTCAGCACACGGATTCTCAATATTCTTTCCTTTGTGGTGCGCGTTCTGCAACGGCCACTTCCCATTGACCAACCATGTAGTGTAGAGATTTGAACAGCACCATCAACTTAGAAGTAGTTTAAAAAGCCTTTATTTGTGCTCTTATGGGCATCCCCGCAACGTTTCAGGCCATGCGGCCTTTTATCAAGCTTGATAAAAGGCCGCATGGCCTGAAACGTTGCGGGGATGCCCATAAGAGCACAAATAAAGGCTTTTTAAACTACTTCTAAGTTGATGGTGCTGTTCAAATCTCTACACTACATAGTATTAATACATTGACACATTTATCAAAGCTATTATAGGTTTCAATTTTTCTATGGGTATTTGTGCTCAGTACAGCTCAGAAGCAGCACTGTGCAGTTATACCATCCAAATACTCACTTCTTCATGTGGGTCACATGTGGGATAAAAGGACAATCATTTTCCATGCTAGAATGATTAACAAATATGTGTATATTTAACAATATATTGCAACAGCAATGTTTTTACTGAGTGGTTGGTAACTGCTTTTTTAAAAATTATAAAATGTATAAAAAAACCTAAGGAATAGGGCCATTCCTTATTTCCACTCTCCCTCCCAGTTTAAAATATAACTATGGATGCTGGCTTTTCATTGTCTCTAACATAAATATACATGTATGTGATCAATTAACTGGAAACCCGTTATCCCAAAAATTATGGGAAGGTCTACTCACATAGACTCCATTATAAGCAAAACATTCTGATTTTTAAAAAAAATTCTCTGTAATAAAATAAAAGCACCTTGTACATGATCCAAACTAATAATCTTTACTGGGGGCTGAGCAATCCTATTGGGTTTAAATAATTCTTAAATCATTTTTTAAATTTAAATATTCTCTGGGCCTCTTTTTTTAGCTTGTAAGGGGGGCCCTGGTGCCAATGATTTTTTTTAATTACGCTTTGTGGCCCTGGGGCCAATGTTTTCTTTAAAAATTACTCTTTGGAGCCCCATTTTTTTTTAACTTGTAAGGGGGGCCCTGGCACCAATGTTCGTTTTAAAACTTTTATGGGGGGTCCTGGTGCCAATGTTTTTTTTTTAACTTGTAGGAGGCCCTGACCACCAAATTTTTTTTAAAAAAACTTTTATGGGGGGTCCCTGGCACCAATGTTTTTTTTTTTAAATAAAAATTACTCTTTGGGGCCCCAATTTTTTCTACTTTTTAGGGGGGGAGCTGGTGCCAATGTTTTTTTTTTTAATTACTCTTTGGGGCCCCAATATTTTTTTAACTTGTAAGGGGGCCCTGGTACCAATGTTTTTTTTAAAAAACTTTTATGGGGCCCTGGTGCCAATGTTTTTTTTTACTTATAAGGGGCCCCTGTGTGTGAGGGGTAACATTTTTTAGCGCTGTCTGTGTGGTCTTTTAACTGTGGCGGATCTGGGGTGGGCCTTGGGACCTAGGGTGAGCGGGACCCAGGGGGCTCCCAAAAATTTTTTTGTATGGAGCCCTGTGATTTCTAATGGAGACCCTGATTTCAGAAGTGTTCATTTTGCTGTACAGTTCTTTGGAGTTTGTTTGTATTTCAATGTTGTAAAGAATGGACTAAAAGAAGGGGACACATTTAACTGGAAAAATAAATAACTTTCCAAAGCGGTAATCTTAGCAAAGTTTTATTAATGGGCAATCAAAATAAATGAACATATACTCTGCATGCAACTGGAAAAAACTAATGACTGTTTTAATTTGCTTCTAGTGTTGTTGAGTGAATATGACATCCCAATTTTGCTTTCCTTTAAGGCAGGTATCCCAGGGGTACTATAAAAGGAACGATTACTGTGACTATTATACCTGTTCCAAACCATTGGTTACAAAGGTAAATTTCCAGTAAATATAAGATAGGAAGCATTTGACTAAATGAATGCTATAAATTCATAGAGTGGCAAAAATGCAGTCTCTAAAACACACCAAAATAAATATTGTATACAAATTTTCATAGCAACAATTCTCCCTTGCAAAAAGACATAGGGGCAAATTTACTAAAGGGCGAAGTGGCTAATGTTAGTGAAAATTCACCAGCATGACGTCATTTCGTTACTTCGCCGATTTACTACTGGGTGCTGATGTAAATTCGCTAGCGAAGTGGACCTACTCTAGTGCTACTTCGCACCCTTACACCAGGCAAAGTTGCGCTATGGCGAAGGGATATAACTACGCTAATTCACTAACTTGCGCATTTTACTGAACGTTAACTCTTGTGCCAGACTTGCCTTCACCACCTCAGATCAGGCGAAGTGCAATAGAGTAGATAGGGCTTGCTTCAAAAAAAAGTTTAATTTTTTTCGAAGTCCCAAAAAACACTGGCCTCTTTTACTTTTTTAGGGGTGATAGGCTGAAAAAGATCGTAAATTTCTTTGGGGTACCCTCCTTCCCCCCTACATTTCCTAATATATGGCACCTAAACTATACAGTGGGCACATGTATAGGGCAAAATAACAATATTTTATATATATAAAAATATTTCTATTTTATTTTATGAAGCTTTCCCAGGCTTGTGTATTGTAATGTATTTGCTGCTACATATACGTCTATTGTACTTTAACTTGGCACCGTATGCAAATTAGGCATCGCTAGCGTAACTTTGCTTTGCTTGACGAACTAACGGTAGTGCAACTTCGCTACCTTTTGCCTCCCTGAGCGCAACTTTGGATTTTAGGGAATTAGCAGCGCCCTGGTGAAACTTTGCCTGGCGAAGTACGGCAAAGCCAACGCTGATGCAACTTTGAAGGTAAGTAAATTTGCCCCATAGACTCTCCTAATTCAATTCCAGATTTGTATATAGAACCAGATGCAATTCAATAAGAAAAACTACTCTCTGTTTATTACTTAAAAACACTACTAAAGTCTAGTGATGGGCAAATTTCTTCGCCAGGCATGAATTTGTGGCAAATTTGTCAGTTTAGACACCCCTTTTTAGACACCCATTGCCTTTAATTGTCGCTGGCGTCAAAATCTGTGTTTCGTGATTTTTGTGCCAGTTTTGCAAATTTCACGGGAAATTCGTGAAATTTGTGGCGAAGCGAAACGGGACAAATTTGCCCATCACTACTAAAGTCTATAGGAACGGAAACTGAATTAGAAATGCTCACATGATAAATACAATCTATTAAAAATTCTGCATTGTTTCTGAAATAATCAATTTTATATTCACTATTCCTCTCTCTAAATCTGTTTCTCTTAATTATGTTTCCATGCAGCAGTTGGGTCAGATGAATGATCCAATATATCTTATAGGGGGGCTTCCTTTACTAGCAGATGGATTAGCGTTCACTCAAATAACTGATTCCAGTACAAAAAATAATTAACAAAATAACTTTTGCACAAATCCTGCATGTAGAGAGACAGGATGTTGGTGATTTTAACAGATTGAGCTCTAATAGCAAAAGAAGCCCCATATAAGATATATTGGATCATTCATCTGACCCCCAACTCCTGAATGAAGAGAGCATTTTTTGAGATTTTGATACCTTAATAAGTCTGTGACTGTACAACGAGTGTAGGAGCTGCTAAGCGAGTGTTGCATGTGAATTAAGTGTTAAGCAATGTTAAAAACCTTAAAAGGCATTTGGTTTAAAACCAAAAAGGTATTTGTGAGGAATTGCACTTGGGAGACTGTAAGTACCTGTAGGGGCCCATAGGGGGTTAATCTGCCCCTATGGCTTTAATGCCCTACCCTTTGCTCAGTGTTATTGGCCAAGAGGTGATATGACAACTTCCTGCCACACTGCACTATAGTGTATGTAAGGAGTGGCCTCTTCCTCTTTGGCAGCTGGATGCTGATCCAGCTGGGTGTGCCCAGGGGAGCCTGGGTGCAGCAAGGCCCAGAAAGTCATGTGTCCAAGTCGGGGACCAGGCAACCCTGTGAATGAGGAATAGAAAGTGGCTCCCAGTACTAGTATACTGTAGTATACTGCAATATGTTGCAGAGTTGTGTCTGTTTAGTCTGCATCTACCTTGGAAGTTCTGTGTGAGCAGGGTTGTGACTAAATGCCTGCCAAGTCTGTCCTAATGGAGTGTCAGCATGTGTAAAGCTGCATGTGATCTGACTGCGCACTTTTCCTCTGATCCATTGGATGTGAGTAAACCTGGGGACATTGTCTATGACTAATAAACAGTTCTTTTTTTGCATCATAAGAACCTGCTGGTGCCCAATCATTTTTTGTATGCACAGTAGTCTGGGTGTTGTAGTTGTACTACACCTTAGAGGGAATGCTTCCACTTAGCGAAGGCCTGGATCCTGCAGAGAGAGTCCAAATGTAACCCATGCTCCTATTTTAGCTGGACTAGATAGCCCAGATTAGCGTTACATACCCAATAATGATTTTAAAAACTAGGTGTAAAGTTGAGGGCAAGGACTGCCGAGGTAATTTTTTGAGAGATATTACCTGTGCCATGAGCAACATTAAGAAGACAGTAGGAGCTTAGGGAGATTAATGTGAGAGATTGGTGTAGGGAGGAGGGTTTTTGGAGAACTAGGCTGATTTCTCAATAGCCTCTCTTTGCTAGGGAATGTTTTAGAATTGAAGGCAACAGATCAGGACATAGACAAAAAGTGTAGTCAGGCAGGCTGGGGCCCGTACAGGCAGAGTTCAAGCAAGGTCAAACAGGCAGTGATCCAAGAATAGTCAGGCAGACAAGGGTCAGGATTAGCAGAGTTTAGAATAGTCAGGCAGGCAGGCAGGCATCAAAACTGGAATCAAACAGACAGAATTGGCACCCAGATACTAAACAAGTTAGACCTAACAACGGGCAATGATTACCAACCCAAAGCCCCTTTAAATATTCAAAATTTGCGCAAAAATGCAATGATGTCATGACACTCATAAAACCCAATGACTCATAAAACCCAGCAGTGCCCGTAGCACACCATAGGAGAACCTGGCAATAGAAGAAGAAGGATCATCTAAGCTAGCTGGCATCCCTGCCAAAGGCGAGGTGGGCTTTGTCGCTGGCTCACTAGACCACCAGGATGAGTCCTCACAGGTACAGAATATTTAATATATTTTATCAGTGTAGTTTGGGTGAAAAATTAGAATACTCAAATTGATCAAGTTTTTGTGGGGAAAACACCTTCAAATGGTTCAAGACATTGACTTCTACATGACCTTACCAGGTTTTAGATGGTGTATTTTCAGATTCAAGCTTCCTTTTTTTTTACCCGAATAATACCCTCAAAAACTAAGTTGCATTTTTTGTGGAAAAAACAACTCAACCTTTAATAAATCTGCCCCAATATGTGTTACAAGTTCTCCCCTTTCTGATTTCTCCAACTCAGCTAAATCTAACATTTGTATTACTAAAGGTAATGCCAGTCATTCCTATAATAAGTATATATTATAGTGCCTATATTTGATCCTATGCAGGTTTATAAATGGCAATCTCTAGCTTTTTCATCTGAAAGCTGAGGGTAATTTTTGTCAAAATGTAGAGCTCTTTAGATTTTTTCCGCAGTCTTGGGAGGCCAATTACTTCTTTTGCATCCATCTGTGTAGTGAACTTGCCATTTTATATATTCAGCATATTAAACTGCCTTCCACTTGTCCAGATGTTTCCCAGCATATCTTAATATAAGCTTGGAAAAGACACATCTACAGTTGGGGCTCCAATTCACCTCACAGATTTTCAGTTCTTCCACTCTAATCCCAGCAATCCCATTGTTTAGGAACCTTACTTTGTGCATTATTGTGCTGAAACAGGAAATAACCTTGCCCAAACTGTTGCTACTTAGTAGGAAGCATGGAAATTGCCAAGAATGCCATTGTACGAGTACTGTAACCTTAAGGTTTTCATCCAATGGAACAGGAAACTTAGTCCAAATAAGAAAAAAGTGTCCTACAACCGTCCTATCAACTTTACCATAAGCATTATGCATTCAGTCATGTAGTGTTCTCCTGGAATCTATCAGATTCAGTGGCAGTAAAATTTATAGAATTAAAGCTGACAATGGTTTGCCCCTAAACACCCATAAAAAACATAAATTTTCTACAAATAACATTTATGCTGACATTGCTTCTGGAGACAGTATTGAGTGGTTTCAACCAAGGACATGAAGATAAAGTTCTGGGTACATGATTTCTGATTCTGCCCAACTCCAAACCTTGTTCCCTTTACTCGTTTCTCTTTTTCGTATATAAGCATTTTGAGCAGGGCCCTCATTTCCTCTTGTATCAGTAGTATTTCTGTATGGAATCTGTATAGTTATAGTTTGAAATATTTTATTTGGTTTTCACAATAAACCATCAAAATCAATATGATAACAAATAGTATGCAGAATAAGAAGATTAAAACAATGACATATTAAACAGAATGTATAATTTACAATGAAGTAATATGTAAAATAAAATAGAAACTAACAAGAACTATCACTAACTAAGCCAGTGGATGCATAGACATTCTTAAAAGAAAAAGAAGAAAGAAAAAGCCCATTGTCTTGGGAAAGTCAGATAACCCTCCCTATGAACATTTTACAATTGAAGAAACTGAGATATTTGACTTCTAGTATTGGAGTTACAGAACTCAAAGTAAGGAGACCATATAAGTCTAAATGATTCTTTGGAATTATTTCCTTTAGTTTTTACTAATAAAGCTTCCTGCCAACTAAGCTGGTTCATATTAGCCACTGTGTCTGTATTTGAGGGAGACTCATTTTGTAGCCAACAGTTAAATAAAGCTTTTCTGGAGGCAGCCAAAAATAAAATTGTCAATATTTTCTTTTCTTGGGACTTAAATTCTATATTAAAATTTGAAGAGAGCCTACTATCATCTAGAAGCAACAAAGCAAAACCTGGAGATAATTTAATTTTTATTTTCAAATTAATGTTTAGAAAACTGGTAACTTCCTTCCAAAATATACTGATCTTTGGACAAGTCCATAGATAGTGAAAAAGGGACACATTATACTATATATCATATATATATCACACTTGGGACAGTATGATACAGGACTAGAAAAGATACCTTTAGAAAAAATCTTCCCATAGCCTAAGTGAACTAACTTAAAATGTTGTATCCTCCAACTCTCTGCCAAAATTAATTTATTGTATTTACAAATAGACTTCACCAAATCTGAAGGAGATATTTGACATTGTAGAAACTCAGCCCATTTGTTTGACACTTTAAGTAATGGGTGTGGGTCTGACCCATAATCATTCCAGAATTTTTTAGACATAGAGTTAATAGAAATCAAAGAAGAAATCTCCAAAAACTCTCCCAAATCTTCAGCTAGCCTATGATCTGACAAAACAATGTTTCTATTATTACTTAACAAAGAAAGACCACATTGACAAGCTAAGTAATAATATCTATCAGATTCAAGAAGCCCATAGTCTTTTTTGAGTCTTGACCAAGATAACAGAGTCTCATTGGGTGGATCTAATAAATCTTTTACTAAGACTAATATTTTTTTCTTCAAAGAAATAAAAAGGACTTTTGAAAATCTGAGGGTTTAAGTAAGAGTTTAGACGGCATAAAAGGAGTTTCCGTATAACTGTAGCTATGTCGAGAGAATAAGTGTTTCCACACAAAAATAGAGTCTGAAGGAATTATTAATCCTAAATATTTAATCTGATTTTTGGGGTATTTCAGGTGAAATTTTTTAAGTAAAGAGTTTGAAAGAGTTTGAAGAATAGAACTGGGAATTTTATGCTTTTTGGCAAAAAATAAAATATGGATCAAAGCCCTAATATTTTTAACTCCAGATCTGTTTTTAATAAAGCCATTTTGGGTTTCTGAAATTACGGAGGGAAGAATTAAAGACAGCCTATCAGCAAGAACCTTAGATAGCATCTTGATATCTTGATTTAATAAAGATATTGGTCTATAGGAAGAGGGAAGAGATAAGTCTTTGTCCTTTTTTGAGATAACTCTATTCGAGAGTTCACTAGAGGGTAAACGTTTTCCAAAGAATAACATGTCATTAAATAAATTTGTTAGAAAAGGTGAGATCTTGTCTTTCATTATTTTATAAAAAGATGGAGTTAAGCCATCAGGATCACCTGCTTTAGAAGTTTTCAAATTATTTATAATATTGAAGACTTCTTCAGTGGAAATTGGACTATTAAGACTTTCCAATTGTTCTTTTGAGATCTGAGGGATTTTACAATTTTCAAAAAATGTTTTCATTTTCTCTGAGTTAACATTAGGATTAGAGTACAAGTCTTTATAATAATTTTTGAAAATGTCCACAATTTTATTAGGGTCATTTGTTAATAAGTTATGAGTATCCCATATTTTTATAAGCTTATTTTCCACCTTAGTGAGATTAAAAAGCAAATTATTTGCTTTGTTACTCAAAATATGGATTTTAGCCTGCGAGTAAGATGCAAAAAAATGATGTTTTACTTTGATCCAAATTTTAAGTTCCTCTAAAATATTCTTATACTTTTGGGCATTTTCAAATGAGGGGTGCTGTTTAAAGCGAAGATAAAGAACACTCTGACTTTTACTTAGCTCAAAAAACTTTTTGTGGACTTTTTTAAAGAAGTGAGACTTAAATGAAGATATCTCCCCCCCTAGCCACTGCCTTCCAAGTTTCCCACAATAATGATGGGTCATTAGAGTGTATTTTGTTTTCATCTAAAAACAGATCCCATCTGTTATGTAGCATTTTAATAAAGTCAGGATTTTCTCTAAGTGAGTCAGGAAAAGACCAAGAAACATAGTTTTTAGGGGCAGAAAACTTGGAAAGCACAAGAGAAACTGGTGCATGGTCTGAGACATCAATGTTACCTATATTTGTTTCAATAGTTCTATTTATCAGATAATTGGAAATTAAAATAAAGTCTATTCTTGTTCCTACGTGATGAGCAGATAAAAAAAAGTAAAATCTTTTTCAGCGGGATGAAAAAGCGTCCAAACATCAGTAAGATTATTCAATTTCCAATCAGATCTATCCAATGAACTGAGAAAGGACTCATTCATGTCCCCTGCCAGAATAATATTATTAGCAGGAAGCAAAGAAATTTGTTTTTTAAGCCAAGTAAAATAGTCTTTTTTGGAACTATTTGGAGCATAAGCTGAACATAAGTGCCAAGTAACATCATTAATGAGTACTTCGGTTTGAATAAATCTGCCAAGTTCATCTTTAGTCGACTTAATAACAGCAACATTCAATTTTCTATGAAATAATACAGGTATAGCTACTCCACATTTTTTATTAACAGCCGGAGACAAGGCTAGCTCACCTACCCAGTCTTTTTGCAACAAAGCATTTTCTGAACCATTAAGATGGGTCTCTTGTAGGAATGCTATGTCGCATTTGGTATTTTTCAAACTCTGAAATATACTGCTCCTCTTTGAAAAGTGATTTAACCCATTTACATTCAAGGAGACAATGGATAAAGTATTTGTTTTAGGTGAGAACATCAATCTGAAGAATGAGTCCGGGCAGATTTAAATAGAACAATACATAAATAGTCCACTGGTATAAACAAAGCAAACAATATATGACAATGTTAGCATATTAAACTGAAAAAGTAACTTATAGAACTAAAATAACAAATCAAGTTTTATCACACTTCCTTTTTTCCCTAAGGATGGAAAACTCAAACTCTCTCAATGAGATGAGTTAAACAGAGAGCACAACACCCGCCACAGGGTCATTTTGGAGAAATCCCTTTAAAAGTCAAGTGTCAGAAATCATGTCCTCTTCGCTGGAGTGAGGAGGATTACTTGTTCTAGGAGGCAGTGGAAATCTAGATCTGGACCTTGATTTGGTCTGAATTTGAGAAGGTATTGAGTCATTAGAGAATTTGGTGTGGCGAGGATTCTCATATCTCTTCCACCTTTGATCCTTGGGGGGAGAGCTGAATTTTGAGTTGGATTTTGTTTCTGTAACAAGGTTTCCAATGTTTTTCTTTTCCAGTTGAGAAATAAATGCAGATGCCTCTCTAGGATCACTAAAGATTCTAGCTCCAGAAGTCAAAAAGTCTAGCAGGATACATCAATGAAAAATTGATAAGTTTGGGGAAATTCCCTTCGTTTTTGGGAAAGAAGCAACGAGTAATCTTGAAATATCAATATTGTATTTTCTTCCACTTCTAGTGTATGTAGTTTTCTATAGGCTTGAAATAGTCTGTTCTTGACACAATAGTCCAAATATTTTACAATCACAGCCCTTGGTCTCATGGGATGTAACATTTTAGGAGGTCCAATTCTATGGAGTCTTTCTATCTTAAAATTGTAGCATTCTTGAGGGAGACCAAGCTTGAGAGGAATTGTTTTAGAAATCAGAGCATATAAAGAGTCATTCTGATAAGATTCTGGAATGTTAATAAATCTGAGATTGCTTCTCCTAGATCTATATTTTATTTTTTTTTTAAAAAAACACGACCACACTCCCATGCCCGATTTTAGCTTATTTATTAATAAAAAAACTTGATTTAATTGGATCGAAGAAAAATTTGATAAAATGGAGCAAAAGCCCAAATTGCTTGAATTTTTTGCCATTTTTGCCCGAATTGCTTAAATTTTTCTGGCCTTTCTCATTGGATTGCTCTAATTTTTTGTGTTTCTGATTAAAAAGGTTGGATTTTTAGGCTAAACCCAGCAAAGACCATGAAAACGTCAAATTGAGATAGGTGCCTCTCCCATTGATTAATACAGGACCGCGACAGATCTGATATGGCGAATTTCATAGCATCGGAGTATAATAAATCTCAAAAAATTTAGGGTTTCTTTACCTCTAAAAATTTGAGTTTTGTTTGTAAAATTTATTGAGATTTTAACATTTAACCCTCTAAAAGTTACCTATATGTCATGTTGATCATTTTCACATAAAGGTCTGGTCTGCTTTTATAAGTGTCACTTAAATTCCTAAATCTGAATATTTTGCCAACCTGACCGTCCCTTCTCAACCTTAACCCAGGGCTTCCATCACCATACAACTAGGTGTTCATTACATTAACCTCTACGGAGGACTCTAGCTGAGGAACATTGATCAATATCTATATGGGAAGGATTTCACACATACTTGTTAGATTGAAAATATTTTTTTACTCAGTGCTAGTGTGTCTAAATGTTATGATCTTGTAGTTTCTGTGTATACCATTCCTGAAGCAGGGACCTTAGTAGGCCCAAAAGCTTGTATTTTTTAATCCACCCTTTTAGCCATAAAAAGTATGACCTACTATCTTCCGGTTCTCTTTCTCAATCTGTCAGCATTTCTAATGCTAATGGAGTACTGCTGCAGAAATATAGCAGCCCCTCATAGAGGAACTTGAGGGATCAGATAGGTAATGTAAAAGCATCAGGCAAATACTTTCAAGTCAAGATTATAATAATTTCTGGTGTCTCTTTTAGAAGTTTTTGGCCATAAAATGTAATTACAAATACAAGTATTGTGAACTGATGTGTATTAAAGTCACCTATTTAGAAAATTGAAATAGCAACAGTTGTTGCTTAAATATGCTAATTATTTTACATTTACAAATTACGTCCACCCTCGGACTGTTATAGTGACATTTCTTCTTTAAATTTCTTTTGCACATATCCTGCCTACATTTCTAGCTGTTTGGCATGGGGCAGATCTAATGCTTATTAAGAGGTGAGTAAGTATAGGTGAAGAAAAAAAAAAATTATATTAACAATATAACAAAGAACTGAACCAGTTGATTTTCACACATAAAACAAATCCACTTAAACCTTTATCTACAGCTTTAATATCAGGCATACAAGTTGCTGCTAATGCAACACTGCAGGCCTCCATAGCAAGAAAATGCCAACCAGTTTGGTGCTTGAACAAAGCCGTGACACTGACAATTGCATGGTACGGAGGACTCCAGCACTGAAAGGATTAATCAGTTATCAGTCCAAAAAGATACAATATACTAATGATAAAGAAGAGAGCAATTTTATTTTGCATATTCAGCACATTCCAAACGCAATTATTTTCCATTAGACTTCAAAATTAGTCTTCAAAAACGCATTATCCAAAATGTGCCCGTAGTTAGGCTAAAACCTAAAGTGATTGCACTCTTTCAGAAAGGTATGAAATAATGTTTTCCTGATTTATTTAGGACACGAACATACAGTACAAACTCGCTTGGTAACAGATAATTCAAGGCCTTACACTCAAAAAGCAGAAAACAAAAGTTCACTCTTTGAATGTAATGGGAAAAAAGAAAAGACTTAATACTTTATAGGTCCTTTTACATTTTTGAATACAAAGCAATGTTGTAAAACTGTGAAGAACTGAATAGGTGAAGCCAAGTAAGCAAGTGTGCTTTATATTTGTCTGGATATATCTGGAGCTTTCTCTTTAAACAAGTGAACTTAATATGCATCTTCTGTTATAAATAGAGCAACTTTAAAGATTTGACAAGTGGACTTAAATCACATGAAAATGAAAAACAAAACAAAAAAAATCCCAGAAACACCTTTTACAAAGCCTATATGGGAAAATATAAAATTCACATTTTAAAAAATGTAGTTAACAAAAATACCCATTCTAACAATACAGCAGTAAGGCAATATCAATTCTGAAGTACTACAAAATGTAACAAATGCTGCCACAAGAATGATGGGAGTGGGTGTAAAAAACAGAATTACATTTGCGGAAAAATCTGAGACAAAAAGAGAGAATTCATGGGGCACTAAAGATTTTGAGGCTAGTTCCAAAACATTTACCTTTGAAATGCTGTACTGCGAGGCCCTAAGGAGTGAAACATTTTAACCACAGCGAGACAGTGGAACAAAAATGTAGCTGCAGTATTCAAAGGGCAACCTGCTCCCCACCAGATGCTGCTGAACGTCAACTCCCAGAATGCCACTAGAAGATGCAGGTCAACATCATCCTGAGAGTTTTGCAGTAATACACAACCTCTACTACTGAAGTTACGTTTGCAGTTGCCAACAGTTTTCTAAGCAGAGTTATAAGAGGAAAGCTGCAGCATGTGACCCCTGTGGTGAAGTCGTGTGCATGTTTTTACAATGATTATTCACAATGCTGAGAACTAGGAACAAGGTGACAGTTTATATATAGCAGAAAACTCAGTGACACATCAGTTTCCTTTACTAACAGCATAGCTGTTAATGTGATATGTAGTTTAGGAGGCAAAATATTTTTGCATACTAAAACTCATCAATATCGTTAAAAAGAATGCAAATGTAATAATTTAATCTTACAGAAACCCCCTTTGTAATTTGTAGTTGGAATGTTTATTTTATACATTATTATTTCAGTTAGTACCACAGTGCAGTGTACAATGTACAGTTTTCAGACACAAGTCACTGTATATTTCACCCACATCGTTTTTACCCCTGAGTGGCAGGTTGCAGCCACCACAAATGTGAGATATAGAAAAAACATAAGCTATTGCCCGTGTTTTGGGAATCACATGCAAGTTATGGCTGGCATAATAGGAGTGACGATGGCTTCACTTATGGAGAACAAACACTCACTCTGACTATATCGGCACAGTGTGTGATTGGCTTTGTGTACCATTCCCCTGAGCATGGTGGACGGGTACATTGGCTCACAGCATTAGAACAGGAAAGTGCAAGGAGCATGTTCATAAATGGTATCAACTGGTGCACAACTTTAAATCCATGTTTGCATGACACCTGCGGTCTTAAAGGAAGCTTATAAAATTAAAATTGAGAGCATATTTATTAATCAGCAGTTTTCACAAAGGGTGCAAAAGAAACAATGAAGCTCCCTCCTGCGGAAAATGTATAACACGTCTTTGCACCATTATTTTGTACCACTTGGACGTGCCGATATCAGATGAAATTATCATGCCAATATCATTTAAATCTCCTATAAAAATGGATGTTTACATACATATATTGTGTAAATTTTCTGTTAAGTGCTTTTAAACAAGCCTTTAAAAATAAGGCACGTTGTAAAATTTTATTTATGTCATATTCATCCAAGAAGCATGAAGTAGTAGTAATTATACAAAAAACAGATTTAGGACTGTGCTTGACATATTTTGTTTGCTAGAAAAACTTTTATAAAACAGGATATCAGAAACTAAATAGAGAAAAACAGCAGTTGTAAATTAGCCAGCTACTGAGGCTATTTCCCATACTCACAGAGTCCTGCTTATTACACAGAATCTATTTTGACAACACTGATTTTGTTTGAATTTTAGATTCCTGAGCTCAGTGAAACCCAACCCCACAGCAAGTAGTAGGCTACACATAGGAACAGTTGCTTTGAACATCTCTGGGTATTTGTGTGTGTTATTTTTACTCATGATGAAGAGGCAACTTTGGGTCTTGATTCACCATTATGGTAATATGGAAACCTCTTCCTTAGGTGGAAAACTGCTGAGCTCACACTGTTTGCAACACTATATAAACCAGCCCTGGTTCCTCCAGCAGATTGCTCTGTCTCTGGTAAGTACAGCTGCCTACTAGATGTAAAGCTCTAGCTGATGGGTTTAAGGGTCTAGCAAGTCATTTCTACTGTGTGTAACTGACTTTAAAGCTTAGTTGTGGATAGATAATACAGACAGTGCTTTGGCAATCCTTTAAGCACTTAAATACAATTTGTGGGTAATTTTTAAATCCAGCATTTCAGCCTAGCCCCTTTACCCTTTTGATTTCCTTTTGAGACCTCACATAAGTTTTTCTTCATAACTGGATTAGCTCAGAGTATGGTAGATAGAATACCTATAATCACATGCCAGAAGGCTATAGAAATGCTTACTGAAATTCAGGTTCACTAATATGACTCTCTCTCTCTTATTTTTATAGGGGGACTTAACTTTTTTTCTTATCTTCATCTGGACTGAAAGGTAAGTGAAAATTGCATTTAGTTAAAAGCATTGTTTTTTTGTCCATCGTAGAAAAGTAGAACTTTCAATTGCTTTACATTTATTTTTGTAAGCATGAATGGTAAAATAATGCAGAAAGAAGTTCACTTTTAATTCTAAGAAAATACAATTTAAAGTAGTCTTGCATTTTATGTAACATTGTATGAATCTCTTCACTTTGGAGTTTTAACTACAGGATGCCAGCTATAGGTCCAATTGAGCCTCCTAGTAACCAGGCAGGGGTTGGAATGACCAACTGCAGGAGGAACAGGAGAGGGCTTGAACAGAAAGCTAGTTAGACAACAAAACAATAAAATCAATGAATGAAATAGCTAGTATCTGTATGTAGCTTATACAATTTGAGATAGATAATTTATCTGCCTCTAAAAACACAGTTCATATGTCCAGTTCAAAAGCTAACTTCGTCCTTTAGAAAACTAAAAAATTTATATATTATGTATCAGCTTTAAAAGCCCCTAAAAAGGCCACACAACCCGGGACTCACTCTCAAGAGCAGCTATCACTTTCCCATACTAATGAATGTAGAATGGTGCAGTGGGGCTGGCAGGGCAGGTTCCTCTTCATTATGATCTTCCCATTCTCTGTGTTGGCAGTTATAGTACAGAGGATCTGAAGCAGTGCAAGATGGTGCTCTCCAAACCAACTGGACTACTCTGTAATGTTCATCTATGAAAGTAATAGCTGCTATTTGGTGGGATTTCGGTGGTGCAGTTCAGGCCTGGGGAGGGGTCTGGGGTTCCATTCAGACTTTTCTTCTCATTTAAATAATATATCGAAGTAAATGAGCATAACTTTAGCATTATGTTTCTGTGTAAATGAAAGTTGTATAATTGTATGTGCACTGAGAGAAAATAGTGTTAATATACTGATACTATATTATATATAATGCATAGTGTATAAACAGCCACCTGCATATACATGTCCCTATACATTCCACAAAGTAATGTATTTATGCATGTATATAAGCCTCTGTGTTTTATCAAGCATAGAACTTGCCTTTGCATAAATGTCTTCTTTCTCCAAGACCGAAATAGTGTAAATATTATGCCACAGTTGTAACACTGACTTCCTGGTTTTCTTGTGTGCCTTCTAAATTATCCATCATTGCAAGCTACTACATCCCGACCCAACCTTTACTCATGTGCACTACTATATTATTCAGTTGTAATCCACCAGGCATGACTTCCTTAGTTTTAGTTCATTATATAGCACTGCATTGCCCACTATCTGCTTTATTTTACAGTACAGAAAGAGCAGAATGGGTATTTGTAGCCACAGTAAAAATATTTATAATATTAATACTATAAACTAAATTCTATATCCTAGCAACCAGCAATCATGGGTGATGGAGAGATGTCCATTTTCGGCGAGGCCGCACAATTTCTCAGAAAAAGTGATAAAGAACGTTTGGAGGCACAGAGCAAGCCTTTTGATGCCAAGAACACTGTATTTGTAGACGATGCAAAGGAACTTTATGTCAAAGGTATGGTTACAGCCAGGGAAGATGGCAAAGTAACTGTGAAGACTGATGATGGAAGAGTAAGTAGAACTTTACAGTTCTGTTGTTCAGCAAAGTATTGTCAATCCCACCTGTTTTCAAGATACATTTCAACCCTTTTCATTCCTTCCATTACAGACAGTCACTGTCAAAGACAGCCAAATTTACCCCCAGAACCCTCCCAAGTATGATAAAATTGAAGACATGGCTATGATGACCCATTTGAATGAGGCTTCTGTCCTGTATAACCTCAAAGAGCGTTATGCTGCATGGATGATCTACGTAAGTCATAGAGACAGAGCATGTTGCAGTGATGGGGCTCCACCTTGAAATATAATAAAAATATTCTATATATAACTATTAATTACTGTACAGACAAAAACGGCAGCGAACAACATCTAATATAACAATGTCTTTACTAATTTATTGGTAAAATAATGAAATTTTTTGGTTTCTAAGGAACTGAAACTTCTTTTATTCTGATCAAAAATTCCCATTTCACAGCCCCCGTTTATCTTTATTATTGTAACTTTCATAGTCATTAGTGTAACAGTGGTAATCATACAATTTTTGTCACTGCATGCTGCCTTAATTTTTATTTGTATAACCAAAACATTTTGTAATGTACAAAGGTGCTAAATGTCCACAAGACCTTCTGTACTAAGTTCAATGAATCATATGAAGTTACATATGAGTATTTATATTTCAAACATCACATTCAACAAATATATAAATAGTTATAGTTACTAATTGGCATAAAGAGCTAACACTTCATTTACTTGTATATAATTTCAGACCTATTCTGGCCTTTTCTGCGCCACTGTAAACCCCTACAAGTGGCTGCCAGTATACAACCCTGAGGTTGTTGCCGGTTACAGAGGGAAAAAGCGTATGGAAACCCCCCCTCACATTTTCTCCCTTTCTGATAACGCCTATCAAGCCATGTTAACAGGTACCAACTTTATTACATTATATTTAGATATCCGCTATTGTCAACCATGGTATTCCCAGCTTACTACTGATAAGGATGATGGGAGTTAAGCAGGAGGGCTGGAGGGTGACTGTGTCTAGAGCGAGAGAGAGAGAGAGAATTAAACCAATAGCTAAAAACTAAAATATATGTAATCTATTTGCAGATCGTGAAAACCAGTCTGTCCTTATTACGTAAGTAATCACATCTTTAAACTAATCATTTGTAATGCTTGCAGTTATTAAAACATATCTAGATAATTAATTCAAGTTTAATTAACTCTTGTCTCCAGTGGAGAATCCGGTGCAGGAAAGACTGTGAACACCAAGCGTGTCATCCAGTATTTTGCAACAATTGCAGCACTTGGAGACGCTGGAAAGAAGAAGGAACTCTCCAACAGCTTGCAGGTAATACTATAATACCATTTCCAGATATGGTTCTTTCAGTAAAGGGTGACATTAGGTAGCTTTAAGCACCAATTATTTCAGTTTATTGGCCCTTTTAAATATAAGGGTACAGCATTTTCGTTTATCCATTTCATCCATTTAAACCATTTAAAACATGAAATCATATTTCTAGCCTTAGTTAAAGCACTCACTAATACAGGTGATGCTATAGTCTTGCTGGCAGCGTAAACTTATCTGCAGTACAAAGAACTAAAAACATGATTTAATGACATATATCTTTTTAAGAACCTTAATGTGTTCCTGTATTTTTCTGGAACTTTGTATCTCTTAGCAAACACGGGCAATGCTATTAGTCCTGTCCTTATCTGCCCTTACTTATAAAAGCAATTACAATCTACCTTAAATCATATGTTTAAGCACTATTTTGTTAAGCATTGCCCCAATCACTTCCAAAGCAATCTTCATGTATACAATGGCTGTCTTACTACAAGATTTCAAACACACAGAATAGAAAAAGTGAACAAACAGAACTGCAATTTATTTTATAACTACATGTCTACCTTATTGTTGCTTTAGGGAAATCTGGAAGATCAAATCATTCAGGCCAACCCTCTGCTGGAAGCCTTTGGTAATGCCAAGACTGTGAGAAATGACAACTCCTCTCGTTTTGTAAGTTGGGTGCCCATATCTGTCTTATTGTAATTCTTTTTGATTATTTACTTGTATTCTAATCTGAGCTGTAACTTCTAGGGTAAATTCATCAGAATCCATTTTGGAACAACAGGAAAACTGTCTTCAGCTGATATTGAAACATGTAAGAATAATATGCCTGTTAGTTTGTCTTCCTTTTCTCCATTCTTGTTACACAGCAATCATTCATATCTCAATAACTCAATCTGCAGATCTGCTGGAAAAGTCCAGAGTTACATTCCAGCTTTCAGCAGAGAGAAGTTATCACATCTTCTATCAGATCTTAACAAATAAGAAGCCAGAACTTGTTGGTAAGTATATTGTGTGAAATAGATGACTTACAACTCATAAAAAAGTCACAAGATTACAATTAATACAAATCAGTTACATTCAATGTTTAATTACTAAAGCAAATTAACGTAATCTGCATTCTTCTTTGGCCATGGAAATTTTTGAGCTACACTGAAAAACAAGTAGAGGAAGACACAAAATCATAGCAAAATAGCAGGAGAAATAGAAAAAAGGCAAAGGAAAGTTGATAAAAAAAGAGTGGCTGCACAGAGCAGAAAGGGGGACAAGAAAGGGAGGGTGAAAATAACTGAACAAGAAGTTTAAGACAATATACAGTATGGGATGATAACAGAAAACAAAGGGTAACAGCAGTATGACATGAAAAAGGTGGAAACTATTATCTGAAATAATTGTGACTCAGAGTTTGCTGGATACAGGTTTTATCTTTCTGGATGACAGATCCCATAACTGCAATATGCTAGCACTGATGTGTATAGTAACAAAGGCTTTTACTTTTACAGAGATGCTTCTGGTCACCACCAACCCATATGACTTCCCATCCATCAGTCAGGGTGAGATTGTTGTGAAGAGTATTAATGATGAAGAGGAATTGTTGGCCACAGATGTAAGAAAATAAAAAAGTGTAAGAATAATATTGTACATTGCAACTTACTGAAATCAATCACACATTAATTTAATTGCAGAGTGCCATTGATATCTTGGGTTTCAATCAAGAAGAAAAGCTTGGCATCTACAAAATGACTGGTGCTGTCATGCATTATGGCAACTTGAAATTTAAGCAAAAGCAAAGGGAAGAGCAGGCTGAGCCTGATAGCGTTGAGGGTACGTCAACCATTTTCTGTTTATATAGTCAATAACTATTGACATCTTTGCTGCCATGTTTCAATGGACATATTACTAAAATAATTGATTGAATTTTCATTTTGTAGTGGCTGACAAAATTGCTTACCTGATGGGCCTCAACTCTGCTGATTTGCTCAAGGCTTTGTGTTACCCAAGAGTCAAGGTTGGCAATGAATTTGTCACCAAAGGACAGACTGTCCCACAGGTAATATTCTGAAAAAATGATAGAAGCAATTGTGATCTTATGGACTTAATGCTCTAATGAGTATTTTCTTTCTTTTAGGTCTATAACTCTGTAGGTGCCCTGAGCAAGTCTGTTTTTGAAAAACTGTTCTTGTGGATGGTCACTCGTATTAATCAACAGCTGGATACTAAGCAACCAAGACAATTCTTCATTGGTGTGCTGGATATTGCTGGGTTTGAAATCTTTGATGTAAGCAATATTTTTTGGTTGTATAAATTATTATATATCTTATAAGGTTATAACATCAATTATTTTAACTGTGCTCTATTTACAGTTTAACAGCTTGGAGCAGCTCTGCATCAACTTTACCAATGAAAAACTGCAACAGTTTTTCAATCACCACATGTTCGTCCTGGAGCAGGAGGAATACAAGAAGGAAGGAATTGATTGGGAGTTTATTGACTTTGGTATGGATTTGGCTGCCTGCATTGAGCTTATTGAGAAGGTTGGTCAGATTAATCACTCACTTTAGACTGCTAGAAAATAAATCCTGTATTCTAACTTACTCTTTTTAATAACTATATTCTTCAGCCACTGGGTATCTTCTCCATCCTTGAAGAGCAGTGCATGTTCCCCAAGTCCACTGACAATTCTTTCAAGGACAAACTATATGAACAACATCTGGGCAAATGCAAGAACTTTGAGAAGCCCAAGCCTGGCAAAGGAAAGGCAGAAGCTCACTTCTCTCTTGTGCATTATGCTGGGACTGTGGATTACAACATCTCTGGCTGGCTTGAAAAGAACAAGGATCCACTGAACGAGTCAGTTATCCAACTCTACCAGAAGTCTTCTGTTAAACTGCTGTCCATGCTCTACTCTACCTTTGCTGCAGCTGACGGTAATGAAAAATCTTTATCATAATAATTATACTTTTGAGATTGTGGTTATGTTGGGCTTTAATACTGTTACTATAATTGTAGATGCTGGTGGTAAAGGTGGAAAGAAAAAGAAGGGATCCGCTTTCCAGACTGTGTCTGGTCTCTTCAGGGTTAGTATGATTTTGTTCAATAATTATCTGTATGTATGAGATAATCATAGCATGAGCTAAGTAAAAGTATGGATTTGTTTTAAATATTTAAGTGTTTTCATTGTTTTACATTTTAAACACTTCAGGAAAATCTGGGCAAACTTATGTCAAACTTGAGAAGCACTCACCCTCACTTTGTGCGTTGTTTGATTCCCAATGAATCCAAGACTCCTGGTAAAGTATAACTCTACAACATATACTTTTAGGAAATGTAAAAAAAATTTACTTGCTGATCTCATTGTGTATAACCAAATTATATAAACATTCTTTATTACTAGGTATCATGGACAACCATCTCCTTATCCACCAGCTGAGATGTAATGGTGTGCTGGAAGGTATTAGAATCTGCAGGAAAGGATTTCCAAGCAGAATCCTCTATGGTGATTTCAAACAACGGTAAATGGTTTAATATCATCATAGATAATATAATTTAAAACAAGAGAGTTTATTTATATATATTAATAGCACTCACAGCTGCTTGCAGCATTCCTCTCCTTATCCATATTCAAAGTGAAATTTAAATAACTATACAAGGCAAATCACTGTATTGAGAAAAAGTTACAAAAGTTAAGAGGTTTCATTTCCTGCTTCTTCAGACAATTTTCAATTTTTATACCACAAATATATATATTTCTAATAAGTAAACTATACAGTATATTTCAATATCAACTATAACAATCCTATGTTTTTTTTAAGTCCAGGTTATAAATATCAGTTGAATTCACAAACAATTCTACTTTTGTTTACTAACGCATTTACTGTATGTATTTTTGGTTGTTATGAAATTGTAGATTGCCCAGTCACCTGCATATTTATTTTTGATGAAACAGCGTGGGATCTATCCTTTTAGTTATTTTTGTTTTCTAGGTTTAAACTGAATGTAATAATATAAATATAAATTTATGAATTGTGTTTAATTGTAGTTACAAAGTTCTGAATGCCAGTGCCATTCCAGAAGGGCAATTTATTGACAACAAGAAGGCTTGTGAGAAGCTTCTAGGCTCAATTGATATTGACCACACTCAGTATAAACTTGGGCACACCAAGGTACGACAATTAACATAAAATGTGTGATAAAATTACATGTAAAATCTGATCTGTTATAAATACATTACATAAATGAGATTGCGCTTTTTTTCTGGCATAGTGACACTGAATTAAAGATTATGGCTACACATATTCTTGAAACTGTTCATATCTATGTCTTTAAACTGTTCATATCTATGTCTTTGTTAAAGGTATTTTTCAAAGCTGGTCTTTTGGGTACTCTGGAGGAAATGAGAGATGAAAAGTTAGCTCAACTTATCACTTGCACCCAAGCTCTTTGCAGAGGATTTTTGATGAGGGTTGAGTTCAAGAAAATGATGGAAAGAAGGTAAGGAGAATGTTACATTTGAAAAAATAAAAAATAAAATAAATGAAAAATTGTAACATTTTGCTTATATAACAAACAGGGAGGCCATATATGTCATCCAGTACAATTTGAGGTCGTTCATGAATGTCAAACACTGGCCATGGATGAAACTGTACTTCAAGATCAAGCCTCTCCTGCAGAGTGCTGAGACTGAGAAAGAGATGGCAAACATGAAGGAAGAATTTGAGAAGACCAAGGAAGCACTTGTAAAAGCAGAAGCAAAGAAGAAAGAACTAGAAGAGAAAATGGTTTCCCTGCTCCAGGAAAAGAATGATCTAGTCCTGCAGGTTCAATCGGTAAGATGATACACTATACAGAGAATGTCCCATAAATATCTTACCTCCATATCTATCATTCTAGTGTAATGCTATCTGATTTATATTCAAACAGGAAGGTGAAACCTTGGCTGATTCTGAGGAGAGATGTGAAGGGCTCATCAAAAGCAAAATTCAGCTGGAGTCTAAAATAAAGGAATTAACAGAAAGACTTGAAGATGAAGAAGAAAGCAATGCAGAATTAACAGCAAAGAAGAGGAAACTGGAGGATGAATGTTCTGAGCTTAAGAAAGACATTGATGACCTTGAACTTACGTTGGCCAAAGTAGAAAAGGAGAAGCATGCCACAGAAAACAAGGTAGGAAATTTGTCGTATGCCTACAATATTTTTAGTGTTATTTATAAACAATGTTGCAATAAATGGTCACCTTTGGTCTTAGGTCAAAAACCTTACTGAAGAAATGGCAGCTCTCGATGAGAACATTTCCAAACTGTCCAAAGAAAAGAAGGCCCTTCAAGAGGCTCACCAACAAACACTTGATGACCTGCAAGCTGAAGAGGACAAAGTCAGTTCTCTTTCAAAAGCAAAGACAAAGCTAGAACAGCAAGTTGATGATGTAAGTATAACTTTAGTATAACTTTCTTCCCCAAGACACTTTGAATTTTCTAAACACTAGAACTAAAAACCTGCCTGAAATGTTTCAAACATAATATATATATATATAATTTATGTATATATATATATATATATATATATATATATATACTTAATATCATGCAATCTCAAACAGCTGGAAGGTTCCCTGGAACAAGAGAAGAAACTTCGTCTTGACTTTGAGAGAGCCAAGAGAAAGCTTGAAGGAGATCTGAAACTGACCCAGGAAACTGTTATGGACCTTGAGAATGATAAACAGCAAACTGAAGAAAAACTTAAAAAGTAAATATGTGTCTTTAAAATGTATGGAAAGAAAGTGCTTCTCTAGCAACAATACACTCATACAAATGTTTTCTCAAAAACAGGAAAGACTTTGAAATAAGCCAGCTGCAAGGAAAGATAGAGGATGAACAGTCCCTGGGCATTCAGTTGCAGAAAAAGATCAAGGAACTGCAGGTACACTTTTCCAAAATACATTACATAATGCTCTAAACAATCTTATATTTTGTGTATGGTAATTCATTTACTGCAGGAAGCGAATATCAGACATATTTCCGTAGTCCTTCAAAACCATATTTATATGATTTCAATTTACAGGCTAGAATTGAAGAACTTGAGGAAGAAATTGAAGCTGAACGTGCAGCTCGTGCAAAGGTAGAGAAACAAAGGGCTGATCTTTCCAGAGAACTTGAGGAGATCAGTGAGAGACTTGAAGAAGCTGGAGGTGCAACATCTGCTCAGATTGAGATGAACAAAAAACGTGAAGCTGAGTTCCAGAAACTGAGACGTGACCTGGAGGAGGCAACCCTTCAGCATGAAGCCACTGCTGGTGCCCTGCGCAAAAAACACGCTGATAGCGTAGCTGAGCTTGGGGAGCAAATTGATAACCTGCAGCGGGTTAAACAAAAGCTTGAGAAAGAAAAGAGTGAACTGAAGATGGAGACTGATGATCTCGCCAGCAACTTGGAAAATGTATCCAAATCAAAGGTAGAAATAATGTTTACAAGTTATACAAATAATTTTCCATTCGTTGCCATCCCTCTCTGAAGTGAATGCTGTGCTATATGAAAAGCATGATCCAGATAACAGAATATATTGTGCTCCATTTGTATCACTCTTTTAAATCTTAAAAATGAGTACCACAACTTTGATTTTATTCCCTGAAGGCTAATCTTGAAAAGGTTAACCGTGTCCTTGAGGACCAACTTAGTGAAGTGAAGGCAAAGGATGATGAGCACCAGCGTCTCCTCAATGACCTCACTACTCAAAAGGCTCGCTTGCAGACTGAGACTGGTAAGTATAAGTAGGAGAAATATAAAATATATACGTTAAAGTATACTATAGCTAAAAAGTCATGTATATTGAATGGTATATTTTACTGTTGCTTTTTCACCATAATTTTAGAATTATGATACTGAACAAATGGATGTATAACAGGTAAAAAGAGCCCTGTGCTCTTTTGTATTTGCATCAGAACCAAATCTCTGTGCCTTCTGTATGTACATAAAGATGGTATGATGGCAGGTTTAGCTTTCCCCATCTTCTCTATACATCAGCATCATTCATATGCATTACTTTAGAGCTCTGCATCTTGTACCAAATTGAAATAACAAATAACACAAGGATGAAGAGCACAAGATCATTTTATGCCCATCAGCACAAATAATGCCCCTGCATTTCTTATACAAAAAACAAGCATATAAAAATATCTTACACCTTCAACTTGTAAAAGAGTAACTAAGCTGTACAATGAACTGCCATTGACATTTAGGGGAGCTCTCCCGTCAGCTTGAAGAGAGGGAATCTCTTATTTCTCAGCTCTCAAGAGGAAAGCAGGGATTTACTCAGCAAGTTGAAGAACTTAAAAGGCAACTTGAAGAGGAAACAAAGGTAATAGTATTGTGGTTTAAATTCTTAACAAATTAAAGTTCTGCTGTTCCCATTATTACAGCCAGATTTAAAACTGTTTTATAAACATATTTCAGGCGAAGAATGCCCTTGCTCATGCACTTCAATCATCCCGTCATGACTGTGACTTGCTTCGAGAACAATTTGAGGAAGAGCAGGAGGCCAAGGCTGAACTTCAGCGCTCACTGTCCAAAGCCAATGGTGAAGTTTCACAATGGAGGACCAAATATGAAACTGATGCAATTCAGCGTACTGAGGAGCTTGAAGAAGCCAAGTATGTTTATACCAAATTACCACAATGACAGAACGATACAGATTCCAAATTGTCTTAAATATTTTTTAATTCAACTGTTGTCAGGAAGAAACTTGCTCAGCGTTTACAAGATGCTGAGGAGCAAGTTGAAGCTGTGAATTCCAAATGTGCCTCCTTGGAGAAGACTAAGCAGAGACTGCAAGCTGAAGTGGAGGACTTGATGGTTGATGTCGAAAGAGCAAATGGTGCAGCAACTGCTCTTGATAAGAAGCAGAGAAACTTTGATAAGGTACATCACAAACTATACTTCTATGGTCATTATTGAATTCAGAGATACAGTCAGTCTTATTTTTATTTGTATATTTATTACCTGTTTTAAACTTTTAAATATACTTGGTTATAGTTTTTAAACAAGTTTCAAGAAAGGCTCTTTTTTATCCAGTATGTTAATAATATTTTGACTATGAGATGCATATACAGAGTTTGTTATGGTTGCAATAAATAGGTCCTGGTAGAATGGAAACAGAAGTATGAAGAGGGCCAGGCTGAATTGGAAGCAGCTCTGAAGGAATCTCGCAGCCTGAGCACTGAGATTTTCAAGATGAAGAATGCTTATGAGGAATCTCTGGAGCATGTCGAAACTCTGAAACGTGAAAACAAGAACCTTCAACGTATGTTTATTTTACATAAGGCAGTTCCACTGAACTTAGCAGAGTAGTAGTCTGAACTTAAACTAATTTTCTAGTGCTGAAAAAACAAAAGAATCAATTAAAATGATTATTTCTATTCCAGAGGAGATTTCAGATCTGACAGAACAGATTGGTGAAAGTGGAAAATCGGTTATTGAATTGGAGAAGGTCAAGAAGCAGGTGGAGCAAGAAAAGAATGATCTCCAGGCTGCTCTGGAAGAAGCAGAGGTATAAATCAGAAGTGAAGTACATCAGACTAGAGATGAATAATGTTCAAAAGAAAATAATCGCAATGAAGCACAATATCATGTATTATTATGGATTAAATGTAAAGAATGGAGAGATATGGATCTTTGTCAGCTTGAAAAGCTAATTTGATTTTAATTTAAGATTTTTAGCTGTTCTGAAATCTTTCATAAACCAAACTATGTATTTCTTAAAGGGTTCTCTGGAACATGAAGAAGCCAAGATTCTACGCGTCCAGCTTGAACTGAACCAAGTTAAATCTGAAGTGGACAGGAAAATTGCAGAGAAGGATGAGGAAATTGAACAATTAAAGAGAAACAGCCAGAGGGCTGTCGACACCATGCAGAGCACACTGGACTCTGAAATCAGGAGCAGAAATGATGCATTGAGACTGAAGAAGAAGATGGAAGGTGATCTGAATGAGCTTGAGATCCAGCTGGGTCACGCCAACCGTCAAGCTTCTGAAGCACAGAAACAGCTCAGGAATGTCCAGGCCCAGTTCAAGGTATTCATTAGAGAACCTATCCAATGATATAAAATACATTAGCTTGCATTTAATGCCATTATCATTATCATGATTATACTGTTGCTTTATTTTAGCAAAATTTATTCATACCATAAACATTTTACAATTTTTTATTGTATATTTTGCCATATTCTTATGACTTGTATTCATTAGAGACACTATAGACATTGTACAACCAGATATTTTTATTACAGTTAATGTTCTGAATTTCACCTTCTTTTGTTTGTCTAACAGGAGACCCAGCTCCAGTTGGATGATGCAGTTAGGGGACAGGAGGACCTGAAGGAACAGGTTGCTGTAATTGAGCGCAGAAATAACTTATTTCAAGCTGAAATTGAAGAAAACAGGGCTGCTCTGGAACAGACAGAAAGATCTCGTAAGATTGCAGAACAGGAGCTCCTAGATGCAAGTGAACGTCTTCAGTTGTTTCATTCACAGGTGAAATGATTTGCCCCTAGCATATTTTTAAATACTATTAAGAAAATGTGATTTGAATCAAATTTTAATATAATACCCCTTGTTGATTTTCAGAACACAAGTCTCATTAACAGCAAGAAGAAACTTGAAAGTGACATCAGTCAGCTACAGAATGAGGCTGAGGAAGCTGTCCAAGAATCCAGAAATGCTGAAGAGAAGGCAAAGAAGGCCATAACAGACGTATGTAATTTCTGTCTTCCAACTGCTGGTAATAACAGCTCTTGGTGCACTAGACAATTCATTATTTGGCCATTTATCTGACAGGCTGCCCTGATGGCAGAAGAACTAAAGAAGGAACAGGACACCAGTGCTCACTTAGAAAGGATGAAGAAGAATCTTGAACAGACTGTGAAGGACCTGCAACATCGCCTGGATGAAGCTGAACAACTGGCAATGAAGGGTGGCAAGAAGCAGCTCCAGAAACTGGAATCCAGGGTATGAGCCACAATCTGTATTGCACCACAATATACCAATATATAAAAAAACTTTTCTGATGCATATATATTGTACTATTGGCAGGTACGGGAACTGGAGAATGAAGTGGAGAATGAACAGAAACGTGGTGTTGATGCTGTGAAAGGCGTCCGTAAATATGAGAGGAGAGTGAAGGAACTCACATACCAGGTTAAATGATCTCAGGTTTCTATTAATGTGACAGTATTGCAGACCTATACAGTTTATTATATGTTAAGCTTGATCCTCTTTTTGTAGACTGAGGAAGATAAGAAGAACCTTCTGAGACTGCAGGACCTGGTGGACAAACTTCAGTCTAAAGTTAAAGCCTACAAGAGGCAGGCTGAGGAAGCTGTAAGTAATCATTCAGTAGCATTTGTTCCATAGAAATATTATTAATTAATTTTTTATTAAATGTATCTGAATAAAGATGGAAACGTCCTGCATTGCCAGCTCTTGTAACATTTACCATCAACGATAACATGTACTTTTTTTTGTAGGTTAAGCAAAGAATATTGCTTGAACTTCATTGACTCTATATCCTTATTTTGATGTTTAAATTTCTATTTTCATCTTTACCTCTAAGTTTGAGTAAATATGCTTGATAGATCTCTACAAAGTTCATACAGCAAAAAACTATTTCCTATATAATTTCAATGTATATATATAATAACTTAGCCCTAGCATTCCCTAAGGGAATGCTATTCTAAATCAGCAATGAGGAATGATTTGATTCAATAGATACCAACACCCTCATTAATCCTGATTCTTCTTTCAGGAGGAACAAGCCAACACCCAATTGAGCCGCTTCCGCAAGGTTCAGCATGAGCTTGAAGAAGCAGAGGAAAGAGCCGATATTGCAGAGTCCCAATTGAATAAGATCAGGACCAAGAGCCGTGATGTTGGAGGCAAGGTACTGAATTCCTCAAGAAGATGAACCTCTTTTTGTGACATTAGCGATTGTCTAAATGATTTCTTAATATGTGTTTCTTATCTGTTCACAGAAAGAGTCTGAAGAGTGAAAACCTAGAAGACTAAGGAACGTGAAAATTTCATCTTTTCCACTCCCAATATAGTTTATCAAATGAATTTTAAATAAACTAATTGAAACCTACAAAAACTGCTGCTTTGTGCCTTTTGTTTAGACTTGTGTAACAAATGTTTTGAAAAACACAGTTCTACAGTTAAACAACACATTGAAAAGAAAATCACATATGTTTTCTTATTTCAGTGGTGATAAGTTTATTACCTGTGTTAGGATGAACAGTTCCAAAGAATACAATTCTATAGCAAGGACACCAACATTTTGACATGTGGGGTCTAATTTCAGTGAAGTTATTACATCAGGGACTGCAAGCTATTACATTCTACTGAAATGAAAAGTGTGGTATTTAAACAACCATTTCTCATTGTCTTTGAAATCTAAATCATGGGGAGTACCAAGAATCATGGTATAATGGAGTTGTGATTGGATGATGCTAGGCTACTGTGATATATTAGTCACCAGCTTACAGTCTATCACTAACCTAACTTTTTGTTAGTAATGGCAGCTAGAACAAAGGAAAAGTAATTTTCTTAATTTGTTTTTTAAACACTTTCATCTATGAAATAAAAGTACAGGGAAAGCATACAATCCATGGGGGTATTCACTTGCAAGGCATCTTTCTGTGAACCCAGTAACTAACCTGTTTTACCCAGCCACCATTCTTCTGCAAAAACTGCCAGACAAATAAATATACATTGTACAGATGGAGAGATACATACATACAAACAATATGGAAAGAACAGCAGCACAAGACGTGTTAACTGAAGGCAATTGAATAAAGCACAGTCAAGTAACAAGGCAAGGCTAAGGGAAATTACTTGCACTGGCAGGGTTAATAGAGCAGACAGGCTTACTGGCAAGGAAGGATAAGCAATGGTACAGTATACAGGGTAGTTAACACAGTACAAAGTCCAGAGTCCAGGCAAGGTTCAGGGCTGATAGCATTCAGACAGACAGGGACAGTCCCAGGATTAGGCATAGTAACAGGAGCTGCCTACTTTGCCAGTAAACAAGCTTGCTTGTCTATTAACCCTGCCTGGGCCACTATTTTCCCTCAGCCTTGTTACCTGACTGTGCTTTTATACAAGTGGCAAGTGGCTTTTAGAATTTCTCACCAAACAGACATGTTGACACACCATCACATTCAGTACTCCCTGGGAGATCACTGGTATCTACTGGGCATGTGCTGGTCCTTGTTGTGTCCATGCTGACATCACTAAGTTGTACTGGCTTAGCATTTTTTATTGTTGAGGAAACACTGCAGCAATAAAATGGTTTTCATTTTAATTACATGGACATAAATGCTGGTGTTTTGCTCAGACAGTTATTATTAAAAGCATTATTGGAATATATATATATATATATATATATATATATATAATACTATGGCAAAATTGTTGCCGCCATAACTCAACATGACTACACTCTAAAAAGCATTGTTATGTGTAAATGAATGACTCAATCACAATGATAAGTGGCTTCATGGTGCACTGATTGATGAAAACTCCAACAGAGATGAATGAACAATAGTTCATTAAAAAGTGTATAATGTAAAAGAAATGAAATGGCAGCTATTTGAATTAGTATATAAAATATATATTTTTTTAAATCACATTCTTATTTTTAATTCAGATTATTTTGTTCATCTGCTCTATTTATTTAGTACACAATGCAGCATCACTGTGGAACTGAGAAATCGCTCCTTATGACAAAGGTTTAGAGAAAAATACCCAGGAGTAGCTATATCATGTATTTATCACAGTAAAGTAGTGTAAAGAGTGTGCCTTCCACATAGAGCAACAAACTATAGGGCTTATTAGCTACAGTATTGTAAAGTTTAATGCAACATTTAATCCCAAAATCCCAGCCCATCACAACCCACCAAGAATAAAAATTCCTGTTAGTGCCACACTATGTAATTATTGACCGGTAGGAGGGATACTGACAGAAGTGTAAATGTGTAACCCTGGAGTACCTTAGAGAACTAGTAACTGCCTTGCTTTTTGGGGGGAGACTAATCGCTTAACTAAACCCCCTGTCTAATAAAAAAAAAACCTACGCCCTACCTTCCATAGTCCCCCCTCCCTGCTCCCCCATGCACAGGAGTTAACACAAGTAAGTTCTCCTAAACCGGTAATTACCTCTTGTTGGAGAGTCAGCGCAGTGGAGCTCATGGGGGTCATCTTTAGCCACTTCGGTAATCTCAGTAAGAAAGCTCCGTATCGGTGCATGCACAATTGGATCATTTTCTCAGTTCACTACAACTGCGCATGCACGGAAAGTGACAAAAATTACCGAAGTGCTGGAAAACGACCCAAAAATTACTGAAGCGGCTAAAGATGGCCTCCGTGAGCTCTGCTGCACTGACTCTGCAACAAGGTGTAATTCCTGGCTTAGGGGTATTAATTTCTGTTCTCCTTTAAAGGGGAATTGTGAAAAAAATTTATGTAAGCTTAATTATACTAAAAGAAAAAAACATTTTAAATCTAATCAATTAAAAAATCTGTATTGTTTCTGAAATAATAACTGTCCCTCTCCTCGCATCTGTTTCTCTTCCTTCTCTCTGCATGCAGGAGTTGACAGTTAGAGTCAATATATCTTATAGGGGAGCTCCCTTTCCAGCAGAAGTGTTAGAGCTCACTCAAATAACTTGTCCCAGCACAAACAGTGGCAAGGAAATACTATGTTTAGACAAACATCTGTCTACGTTGCAGTAAATGTATATGTTTCAACTTACATACAAATTCAACTTAAGAACAAACCTACAGTCCCTATCTTGTACATAACTTGGGGACTGCCTGTACTAAAGACTATTTGTCACACAGATTTATTTAATAGCCCACAACAGCTAAATTCATTTTTAACAGTGACAATTCCCCTTTAAGAAAAGTTCTTGGGAAAGGGATTTTGTGTAAGGAGTGGTCTTACCTGGCAGCACTCCAATTATATTAATGATTCATCCTTAAAGGATAGCAAGATGATTAGGCCACTTAAGGTATTATTACTGGAATGGGATCTGTTATCAGGAAATCTAATCAGAAATGACCGAATTACGGGAAGGTCATCTCCCTTAGAATCCATTTCAATCAAATAATTAAAATTAAAAAAAAACATTTTTCTTTCTGTGTAATAATAAAACAGTACCAACTGAGATACAATAAAATTATTCCTTATTGGAGGCAAAACAAACCCATTATAAGCAGGTCAGCTTTATTGATAGCCAAGCTAGTATTAACACATTGACACATTTATCAAAGCTAATATAGGTTTCAATTTGTCTACGGGTATTTGTGCTCAGTACAGCTCAGCAGCAGAACTGTGCAGTTATACCATCCAAATACTCACTTCTTCATGTGGGTCACATGTGGGATAAAAGGACAATCATTTTCCATGCTAGAATGATTATGGAACAGCAATGTTTTACTGCGTGGTTGGTAACTGCTTTTTAAAAATAATAAAATGTATAAAAAAACCTAAGTAATAGGGCCATTCCTTAGTTCCACTCTCCCTCCCAGTTTAAAGTATAACTATGGATGCTGGCTTTTCATTGTCTCTGACATACATATACATGTATGGGATCCATTAACTGGAAACCCGTTGTCCAAAAAGCTGCAAATTATGGGAAGGTCTACTCCCATAGACTCCATTATAAGCAAAACATTCTGATTTAAAAAAAAAAATCTCTGTAATAATAAAACAGTACCTTGTACATGATCCAAACTAATAATCCTTATTGGGGGCTGAGCAATCCTATTGGGTTTAAATAATTTTTTCATTTAAATATTCTCTGGGCCCATTTTTTTTTAACTTGTAAAGGGAGCCCTGGCACCCATGTTTTTTTTAAAAACTTGAAATTGAAGAAGAAACAGGATACCAGTGCTCACTTAGAAAGGATGAAGAGGAACCTTGAACAGACTGTGAAGGACCTGCAACATTGCCTGAATGAAGCTGAACAACTGGCAATGAAGGGTGGCAAGAAGCAGCTCCATACACTGGAATCCAGGGTATGTGCCACAATCTGTATTGCAACACAATAAACAAATATACATATATAAAAAAAAAAACCTTTTCTGATGCATATATATTGTACTATTGGCAGGTACGGGAACTGGAGAATGAACAGGAGAATGAACAGAAACGTGGTGTTGATGCTGTGAAATGCTTCCGTAAATATGAGAGGAGAGTGAAGGAACTCACATACCAGGTTAAATGATCTCAGGTTTCTATTAATGTGACAGTATTGCAGACCTATACAGTTTACTATATGATAAGCTTGATCCTCTTTTTTGCAGACTGAGGAAGATAAGAAGAACCTTCTGAGACTGCAGGACCTGGTGGACAAACTTCAGTCTAAAGTTAAAGCCTACAAGAGGCAGGCCGAGGAAGCTGTAAATAATCATTCAGTAGAATTTGTTCCATAGAAATATTATTAATTCATTTTTTATTAAATGTATCTGAAAAAAGATGGAAACGTCCTGCATTGCCAGCTCTTGTAACATTTACCATCAACAATAAGTTGAGTAAATATGCTTGATAGATCTTTTCAAAGTGCATCCAGCAAAAAGCAATTGCCTATATAATTTCAATGTATATATATATATATATATATATATATATATATATATATATATATATATATATATATATATATATATATATATAATAACTCAGTCCATGCATTCTCTAAGAGAATACTATTCTAAATAAGCAATGAGGAATGATTTGATTCAATAGATACCAACACCCTCATTAATCCTGATTCTTCTTTCAGGAGGAACAAGCCAACACCCAATTGAGCCGCTTCCGCAAGGTTCAGCATGAGCTTGAAGAGGCAGAGGAAAGAGCCGATATTGCAGAGTCCCAAGTGAATAAGATCAGGACCAAGAGCCGTGATGTTGGAGGCAAGGTACTGAATTCCTCAAGAAGATGAACCTCTTTTTGTGACATTAGCTATTGTCTAAATGATTTCTTAATATGTGTTTCTTATCTGTTCACAGAAAGAGTCTGAAGAGTGAAAACATAGAAGACTTAGGAATGTGAAAATGTCATTTTTTCCATTCCCAATATAGTTTATCAAATGAATTTTAAATAAACTGATTGAAACCTACAAAAACTGCTGCTTTGTGCCTTTTGTTTAGACTTGTGTAACAAATGTTTTAAAAAATACAGAAAAAAAATCACATATAGGGGCCGATTCACGAATTTCGGGTGAAGGATTAGAATAAAAAAAAAATCGAATTTCGAAGTATTTTTTGGGTACTTCGACCATCGAATTGGTTAAATTCGATTGAATTCGATCTAATTCGAACGGTTCGAACGATTAGAAGTAAAAATCGTTCGACTATTCGACCATTCGATAGTCAAAGTACTGTCCCTTTAAAAAAAACTTCGACCCCCTACTTCGGCAGCTAAAAGCTACCGAAGTCAATGTTAGCCTATGGGGAAGGTCCCCATAGGCTTGCCTGTGATTTTTTGATCGAAGGATTTTCGTTCGATCGTTGGATTAAAATCCTTCGAATCGTTCGATTCGAAGGATTTAATCGTTTGATCGAACGAAAAATCCTTCGATCGATCGATCGCAGGATTTGCGCAAAATCGTTCGACTTCGATATTCGAATTCGAAGGATTTAAATTCCCAGTCGAATATCGAGGGTTAATTAACCCTCGATATTCGACCCTTTGTGAATCGGCCCCTTAATGTCTTTTTTGTTTCAGTGACAAGTTTATTACCTGTGTTAGGATGAACAGTTCCAAAGAATACAATTCTATAGCAAGGACACCAACATTTTGACATGTGGGGTCTAATTTCAGTGAAGTTATTACATCAGGGACTGCAAGCTATTACATTATACTGAAAGGAAAAGTGTGGTATTAAAACAACCATTTCTCATTTTCTTTGAAATCTAAATCATGGGGAGTACCAAGAAGCTTGGTATAATGGAGTTGTGAGTGGATGATGCTAGGCTACTATGATATATCAGTCACCAGCTTACAGTCTATCACTAACCTAACTTTTTGTTAGTAATGGCAGCTAGAACAAATTTTGAAGGAAAGGTAATTTTCTTAATTTGTTTATCAAATACTTTCATCTATGAAATAAAAGTACAAGGAAAGCATACAATCCATAGGGGTATTCACTTGCAAGGCATCCTTCTGTGAACCCAGTAACCTGTTTTACCCAGCCACCATTCTTCTGCAAAAAACTGCCAGACAAATAAATATACATTGTACAGATGGAGAGATCAAGTGCATCTACTGAATAAAGTTTATGTAGTTAGAGTATTTTTTCTCAGATGCCACAACAAGGTCTCAGTGGAGGCTGGGAAACAGGTAGACATACAAGTGTTTGGCAAACAGAAAGAAACTTTATTGCAGCAAAACAATATGGAAAGAACAGCAGCACAGGACATGTTAACTGAAGGCACTTGTATAAAAGCACAGTCAGGTAACAAGACAAGGCTACGGGAAATTACTTGCACTGGCAGGGTTAATAGAGCAGACAGGCTTACTGGCAAGGAAGGATAAGCAATGGTACAGTATACAGGGTACTTAACACAGTACAAAGTCCAGAGTCCAGGCAAGGTTCAGGGCTGATAGCATTCAGACAGACAGGGACAGTCCCAGGATTAGGTATAGTAACAGGAGCTGCCGACTTTGCCAGTAGACAAGCTTGCTTGTCTATTAACCCTGCCTGGGCCAGTATTTTCCATCAGCCTTGTTACCTGACTGTGCTTTTATACAAGTGGCAAGAGGCTTTTAGAATTTCTCACCAAACAGACATAGTGACACACCATCACATTCAGTACTCCCTGGGAGATCACTGGTATCTACTGGGCATGTGCTGGTCCATGCAGACATCACTGAGTTGTACTGGCTTAGCACTTTCATTGTTGAGCAAACACTGCAGCAATGACATGGTTTTCATTTTAATTACATGGACATAAATGCTGGTGTTTTGCTCAGACAGTTATTATGAAATGCATTATTGTAATATTTATATATATAATACTATGGCAAAAATGTTGCAGCCATAACTCAACATGACTACACCTTAAAAAGCATTATTATGTGCAAATGAATGACTCAATCACAATGATAAGTGGCTTCATGGTGCACTGATTGATGAAAACTCCAACAGAGATGAATAAACAAGACAGAGTTCATTAAAACGTGTATAATATAAAAGAAATGACATGGCAGCTATTTGAATTAGTATAGAAAATATTTTTTAAAAACAATCACATTCCTATTTTTAATTCAGCTAACAGATTCTTTTGTTCATCTGCTCTATTTATTTAGTACACAATGCAGCATCACTGTGGAACTGAGAAATCGCTCCTTATGACAAAGGTTTAGAGAAAAATACCCAGGAGTAGCTATATCATGTATTTATCACAGTAAAGTAGTTTAAAGAGTGTGCCTTCCACATAGAGCAACAAACTATAGGGCTTATTAACTACAGTATTGTAAAGTTTAACCTTTAATGCAACATTTAATCCCAAAATCCCAGCCCATCACAACCCACCAAGCACAAACATTCCTGTTAGTGCCACACTATGTAATTTTTGACCGGTTGGGGGGATACTGACAGAAGTGTAAATGTGTAACTCTGGAGTACCTTAGAGAACTAGTAACTGCCTTGCTTTTTGGGGGGAGACTAATTGCTTAACTAAACCCCCTGTCTAATAAAAACCCCTACTCCCTACCTTCCATAGTCACCCCTCCCTGCTCCCCCATGCACAGGAGTTAACACAAGTAAATTCTCCTAAACCGATAATTACCTCTTGTTGGAGAGTCAGCGCAGTGGAGCTCATGGGGGTCATCTTTAACTACTTCGGTAATCTCAGTAAGAAAGCTCCGTATCGGTGCATGCACAGTTGGAGCATTTTCTCAGTTCACTACAACTGCGCAAGCGCCGAAAGTGACAAAAAATTACCGAAGTGCCGGAAGAAGACCCGAAGATTACTGAAGCGGCTGAAGATGGCCTCCGTGAGGTCCGCTGACTCTGCAACAAGGTGTAATTACCAGCTTAGGGGTATTAACTTGTGTTTTCCTTTAAAGGGGAATTGTGAAAAAATTAATGTAAGCTTAATTATTCTGAAAGAAAAAAACATTTTAAATCTAACCAATTTAAAATTCTGTATTGTTTCTGAAATAATAACTGTCCCTCTCCTCGCATCTGTTTCTCTTCCTTCTCTCTGCATGCAGGAGTTGATAGTTAGAGTCAATATATCTTATAGGAGAGCTCCCTTTCCAGCAGAAGTGTTAGAGCTCACTCAAATAACTTGACCCAGCACAAACAGTGGCAAGGAAATACTATGTTTAGACAAAAATCTGTCTACGTTGCAGTAAATGTATATGTTTCAACTTATATACAAATTCAACTTAAGAACAAACCTACAGTCCCTATCTTGTACATAACTTGGGGACTGCCTGTACTAAAGACTATTTGTCACACAGATTTGTTTAATAGCCCACAACAGCTAAATTCATTTTTAACAGTGACAATAAAATAAAAGTTCTTGGGAAAGGGATTTTGTGTAAGGAGTGGTCTTACCTGGCAGCACTCAAATTATATTGATGATTCTGCCTTTAGATGATTATGCCACTTCTGGTTTTATTACAGGAATGGGATCTGTTATCAGGAAATCTAATCAGAAATTACCGAATTACAGGAAGATCATCTCCCTTAGAATCCATTTCAATCAAATAATTAATTTTTTTTTAAAAATAGTTTCTTTCTGTGTAATAATAAAACAGTACCAACTGAGATACAATATAATTATTCCTTATTGGAGGCAAAACAATCCCATTATAATCAGGTCAGCTTTACTGATAGCCAAGCTAGTATTAACACATTGACACATTTATCAAAGCTAATATAGGTTTCAATTTGTCTACGGGTATTTGTGCTCAGTACAGCTCAGCAGCAGCACTGTGCAGTTATACCATCCAAATACTCACTTCTTCATGTGGGTCACATGTGGGATAAAAGGACAATCATTTTCCATGCTAGAATGATTAACAAACACGTGTATATTTATTATTATTAACATGTATTTATATAGCGCCAACATATTGCGTAGCAACAGCAATGTTTTACTGAGTGTTGGTAACTGCTTTATTAAAAATTATAAAATGTATAAAAAAACCTAAGGAATAGGACCATTACTTATTTCCACTCTCCCTCCCAGTTTAAAATATAACTATGGATGATGGCTTTTCATTGTCTCTAACATACATATACATGTATGGGATCCATTAACTGGAAACCCGTTATCCAAAAAGCTCCAAATTATGGGAAGGTCTACTCCCATAGACTTCATTTTAAGTAAAACATTCTGATTTTTTTAAAAAAATTCTCTGTAATAATAAAATAGTACCTTGTACATGATCCAAACTATTAATCTTAATTGGGGGCTGAGCAATCCTATAGGGTTTAAATAATTCTTAAATCATTTTTTCATTTTAATATTCTCCGGGGCCCCATTTTTTTTAGATTGTAAGGGGGGCCCTGGCGCCAATGTTTTTTTTTAGAAAATTACTCTTTGGAGCCCCAATATTTTTTTAACTTGTTAGGGAGTCCCTGGCACCAATGTTCTTTTTAAAACTTTTATGGGGGGCCCTGGTGCCAATGTTTTTTTTGTATGGGGCCTCGTGATTTCTAATGGAGACCCTGATTTCAGAAGTGTTCATTTTGCTGTACAGTTCTTTGGAGTTTGTTTGTATTTCAATATTGTAAAGAATGGACTAAAAGGAGAGGACACATTTAACTGGACAAATAAATAACATCCCAAAGCGGTAATCTTAGCATACTCTGCATGCAACTGGAAAAGACTAATGACTGTTTTAATTTGCTTCTAGTGTTGTTGAGTGAATATGACATCCCAATTTTGCTTTCCTTTAAGGCAGGTATCCCAGGGGTACTATAAAAGGAACGATTACTTTGACTATTTTATCTTTTCCAAACCATTGGTTACAAAGGTAAATTTCCATTAAATATAAGCTAGGAAACATGTGACTAAATTAATGCTATAAATTCATAGAGTGGCAAAAATGCAGCCTCTAAAACACACCAAAATAAATATTGTATACCAATTTTCATAGCAACAATTCTCCCTTGCAAAATGCAAGTGAAAATTCGCCAGCATGATGTAATTTAGTTACTTCACCGATTTACTAACGGGCGCTGATGTAAATTCGCTAGCGAAGTGGACGTACTCTAGCGCTACTTCACATCCTTACGCCAGGAGAAGTTGCGCTATGGCGAAGGAAAGTAACTACGCTAATTCACTAACTTGCGCATTTTATTGAACGTTACCTCTTGTGCCAGACTTGCCACCTCAGACCAGGCAAAGTGCAATAGAGTAGATAGGGCTTGCTTCAAAAAAAGTTGAAATTTTTTCTAAGTTCCAAAAAAACGCTGGCGTCTGTTACTTTTTTAAGGGTGATAGGCTGAAAAATATTGTAATTTTTTTGGGGGTACCCTCCTTTCCCCTACATTTCCTAACAAATGGCACCTAAACTATACAGTGGCAAAATAACAACTCTGTTTTATTTTATGAAGCTTTCCCAGGCTTGTGTATTGTAATGTATTTGCTGCTACATACGACAAAAAAAATCCATATATTATATGCAATTAGATATACAATCACCCCATAGACCTGGTGGATTAGATTCTCCAATCACACAGCTGCATGAGGAAAGTGTTCCATATTTTGCCGTCTATTGTACTTTAACTTGCCGCCGTATGCAAATTAGGCATCGCTAGCGTAACTTTGCTTTGCTTGACGAACTAACGCTAGTGCAACTTCGCTACCTTTCGCCTCCCTGAGTGCAACTTTTTAGTGGATTTTAGTGAATTAGCAGCGCCCTGGCGAAACTTTGCCTGGCGAAGTGCGGCAAAGCCAACGCTGGTGCAACATCGAAGGTAAGTAAATTTGCCCCATAGACTCTCCTAATTCAATTCCAGATTTGTATATAGAACCAGATGCAATTCAATAAGAAAAACTTCTCTCACTGTTTATCACTTAAAAACACTACTAAAATCTAGTGATGGGCAAATTTATTTGCCAGGCGCAAATTTGTCCGAATTTGTCCGTTTCACCGCTGGCAAATACATTTGTGAATTCGCAAAGTTTTTTAGACAAGGGCGCCCATTAAGACACCCATTGACTTTAATTGTCACCGGCGTCAGAATCTGAGTTTCGCGATTTTTGTGCCAGTTTCGCAAATTTCGCAGGAAATTCATGACATTCATGGCGAAGCGAAACGGGACAAATTTGCCCATCACTACTAAAGTCTATAGGAACTGAAACTGAATAAAATATAATCTATTAAAAATTCTGCATTGTTTCTGAAATAATCAATTTTATATTCACTATTCCTCTCTCAGCATCTGTTTTTCTTCATTATGTCTCCATGCAGCAGTTGGGTCAGATGAATGATCCAATATATCTTATAGGGGGGCTTCCTTTACTAGCAGATGGATTAGAGCTCACTCAAATAACTGATTCCAGTACAAAAATAAATTGACAAAATAACTTTTGCACAAATCCTGCATGTAGAGATACAGGATGTTGGTGATTCTAACAGATTGAGCTCTAATACATCTTCTAGGCAAAAGAAGCCCCCTATAAGATATATTGGATCATTCATCTAACCCCCAACTCCTGAATGAAGAGCATTTTTTTGAGATTTTGATACCTTAATAAGTCTGTGACTGTACAATGAGTGTGGAAGCTGCTAAGCGAGTGTTGCACGTGAATTAAGTGTTAAAGGAGAAGGAAAGGTTAAAACTTGGTTAGTCTTATCAGAAAGGTCCATCTAAATATACCAGTAAACCCCCATAGTAATGCTGCTCTGAGTCCCCTGTCAAAAGAAACATAGCATTTCTTTCCTTCTATTGTGTACACATGGGATTCTGTATCAGACTTCCTGCCTTCAGCTTAAACCTCATTGCCCTGGGCAAGAGCATGCTCAGTTTGCTCCTCTTCCCCACCCCCCTTCCCTTCTCTACTGTAATCTGAGCCCAGAGCAGGGAGAGAGTCAGGCAGGAAGTGATGTCATGTTAATACTGCAGCTCCTATCCTAAACAAAGAGTTTCTAGAGCTTTTTATTCAGGTATGGTAAAACATTCTACAGAATAAATATAGCATTCTAGCTTGCACTGTTGCAGCTAATCTCTAGGCAATAAAATGCCTCCATAGCTTTCCTTCTCCTTTAAGCAATGTTAAAAACCTTTAAAGGCATTTGGTTTAAAACCAAAAAAGGATTTGTGAGGAATTGCACTTGGGAGACTGTAAGTACCTGTAGGGGCCCATAGGGGGTTAATCTGCCCCTATGGCTTTAAGGCACCACCCTTTGCTCAGTGTTATTGGCCAAGAGGTGATATGACAACTTCCTGCCACACTGCACTATAGTGTGTGTAAGGAGTGGCCTCTTCCTCTTTGGCTGCTGGATGCTGATCCAGCTGGGTGTGCCCAGGGGAGCCTGGGTGCAGCAAGGCTCAGAAAGTCATGTGTCCAATTCGGGGACCAGGCAACCCCATGAATGAGGAATAGAAAGTGGCAGGTGAGCTCCCAGTACCAGTACACTCTAGGAGAGTTGAGAGTTGAGCTAAAAAGAGCAGTTCTGAGCTCCAACATAGGAGTGACAGTTTGGAGGTATCTCTCCCAGGCCATATTGCCTGTAGTATAATGATCCCAGCGGAGAGGGAATCAGGAGAGATGATTGCCCTGGGGTTGATCCAGAGACCACTACTGGAATATGTTGCAGAGATGTGTCTGTTTATTCTGCATCTACCTTGGAAGTTCTGTGTGAGCGGGGTTGTGACTATATGCCTGCCAAGTCTGTCCTAATGGAGTGTCAGCATGTGTAAAGCTGCATGTGATGTGACTGTGCACTTTTCCTCTGATCCATTGGATATGAGTAAACCTGGGGACATTGTCTATGAGTAATAAACAGTTCTTTGTCTGCATCATAAGAACCTGTGGGCGCTCAATCATTTTTTGTATGCACAGTAGTCTGGGTGTTGTAGTTGCACTACACCTCAGAGGGAATGCTTCCACTTAGTGAAGGCCGGGATCCTGCAGAGAGAGTCCAAATGTAACCCATGCTTCTATCTTAGCTGGACATTAATTATCTGTGAACTAGATAGCCCAGATTAGCGCTACATACCCAATAATGATTTTAAAAACTAGGTGTAAAGTTGAGGGCAAGGACTGCCAAGGTAATTTTTTGAGAGATATTACCTGTGCCATGAGCAACATTAAGAAGACAGTGGGAGCTTAGGGAGATTAATGCGTGGCTGAGAGTTTAGTTTCGGGAGGAGGGTTTTGGGTTTTTGGAGAGCTGGGCTGATTTCTCAATAGCTTCTCTTTACTAGGGAATGTTTTAGGATGGAAGGCAACAGTTCAAGACATAGACAAAAAGTGTAGTCAGGCAGGCCGGGGCCATACAGGCAGAGTTCAAGCAAGGTCAAACAGGCAGTGTTCCAAGAATAGTCAGGCAGGCAAGGGTCAATATCGATAGAGTTCAGAATAGTCAGGCAGGCAAGCATCAAAACTGGAATCAGACAGAATTTGCACCCAGATACTAAACAAGTTAGACCTAACAATGGGCAATAACTACCAGCCCAAAGCCCCTTTAAATATTCCAAATTTGCGCAAAAATGCAATGATGTCATGACACTAACGACGCATGAAACCCGGAAGTGCACGTAGCACGCCATAGGAGAACCGTCAGTGGAAGAAGAAGGATCATCAAAGCTAGCTGGCATCCCCGCCAAAGGCAAGGTGGGCTTTGTTGCTGGCTCACTAGTCCTCACAGGTACAGAATATTTAATATATTTTATCAGTGTAGTTGGGGTGAAAAATCTGAATACTCAAATTGATCGAGTTTTGTGAGGAAAACTCAAATTGATCGAGAAAAAAACTTCATGAAGGCTATTAACATCTTCAAATGGTTCAAGGGACCTCTGCCATTGACTTCTACATGACCTCAACAGGTTTAAGATGGTGTATTTTCAGATTCAAGCTACGTTTTATATAATGAATAATACCCTCAAAAATTAAGTTGCGATTCTTGTGAAAAAAACAACTCGACCTTTAATAAATCTGCCCCTATATGTGTTACAAGTTCTCCCCTTTCTGATTGCTCCAACTCAGCTAAATCTAACATGTGTATTACTAAAGGTAATGCCAGTCATTCCTATAATAAGTATAGTACTTAGTGCCTATATTTGATCCTATGCCGGTTTATAAATGGCAATCTCTAGCTTTCATCTAAAAGCTGAGGGTCATTTTGTTGATGAGATTAGGTTTCAAAATGTAGAGCTCTTTAGATTTTTTCTGCAGTCTTGGGAGGCCAATTATTTCTTTTGCATCCATCTGTGTAGTGAACTTGCCATTTTATATACAGTATTCAGCATATGTAACTGCCTTCCACTTCTGCCAGATGTTTCCCAGCATTTCTTAATTTTAAGCTTGGAACAGACGCATCTACAGTTGGGGCTCCAATTCAGGTTGAGATCACATTCTTCCACTCCAATCCCAGCAATCCCGTTGTTTAGGGACCTTACCTTTGTGCATTATTGTGCCGAAACAGGAAATAACCTTGCCCAAACTGTTGCTACTAAGTAGGAAGCATGGAAATTGCCAAGAATGTCATTGTACTGTAACCTTAAGGTTTTCATCCAATGGAACAGGAATCTTAGTCCAAATAAGAAAAAACTGTCCTATCAACTTTACCATAAGTATTATGCATTCAGGCATGTAGTGTTCTCCTGGAATCTGTCAGATTCAATGGCAGTGAAATTTATAGAATTTAAGCTAACAATGGCTGAACACCCATAAAAAACATACATTTCCTACAAATAACATTTATGCTGATATTGCTTCTGGAGACAGTATCGAGTGGTTTCAACCAAGGACATGAAGATAGTGTTCTGGGTACATGATTTCTGATTCTGCCCAACTCCAAACCTTGTTTCCTTTACTCCTTTCTCTTTTTAGCATGTACGCATTTTAAGCAGGGCCCTCCTTTCCTCATGTATCAGTAGTATTTTTGTATGGAATCTGTATATTTAATGTATTTAATATCTATACCTTTTTATTGTACAGTGCTATAGACAGTGCTGGTGCTTTACAAATACATGTTAAAGTGATATGGACACAAAAAAAGACAAAAAATGAATATACATTAAGGGGGTTATTTGCTAAAATCCAAAGTTATCTCATATTTAATTTAAAAATAAAAACACGATAAAACTCCCATGCCTGATTTTAGCTTATTTATTAATAAAAAAAACTTGATTTAATCGGATCAAAGAAAAATTTGATAAAATGGAGCAAAAGCCCGAATTGCTTAAATTTTTTGGCCTTTTTGCCCGAATTGCTTGAATTTTTCTGGCTTTTCTTGCTGAATTGCTCTAATTTTTTGTGTTTCTGACCAAAAAGGTTGGATTTTCAGGCTAAACCCAGCAAAGACCAGGAAAACGTCAAATTGAGATAGGTGCCTCTCCCATTGAGTAATACAGGACCGCGACAGGTCTGAGATGGCGAATTTCATAGCATCAGAGTATAATAAATCTCAAAAAATTCAGGGTTTCTTGACCTCTAAAAATGTGAGATTTTAACATTTGGATTTTAATAAATAACCCTCTAAAAGTAACCTATAGGTAATGTTGATCATTTTCACGAATAGGTCTGGTCTGCTTTTTTAAGTGTCACTTAAAATTCCTAAATCTGAATGTCTTGCCAACCTGACCGTCCCTTCTCAACCTTAACCCAGGGCTTCCATCACCATACAACTAGGTGTTCATTACATCAACCTCTACGGAGGACTCTAGCTGAGGGACATTGATCAATATCTATATGGAAAGGATTTCACACATACTTGTTAGATTGATAATGTTTTTTTACTCAGTGCTAGTGTGTATAAATGTTATGATCTTGTAGTTTCTGTGTATATCATGCCTGAAGCAGGGACCATAGTAGGCCCAAAAGCTTGTATTTTTTAATCTACCCATTTAGCCATAAAAAGTATCACCTACTATCTTCCGGTTCTCCTTCTCAATCTGTCAGCATTTCTAATGCTAATGGAGTACTGCTGCAGAAATATAGCAGCCCCTCATAGAGGAACATGAGGGATCAGATGGGTAATGTAAAAAGCATCAGGCAAATATTTTCAAGTCAAGATTATAAATAGTATGCAATGACAATGTTATCATAGATGAAAAAAAAATAATTTCTGGTGTCAGTGTCTCTTTAAGAAGTGTTTGGCCATAAAATGTAATTAAAAATACAAGTATTGTGAGTGAACTGATGTGTATTAAAGGCATCTATTTAGAAAATCTAAATAGCAACAGGTTGCTAAATCTTTCAAAAATGGTAGAATTGACCAAAGACCTCAATACCGTGCAAATGAGCTTAAGGACAGGACATCAACATTATAACTCATGCCTTCAAGAAGAAATCAACAGAATGGCCCCTGAACAATGGATCTATCCTCAGTGTGGGCAAAGGAGATAAGCCACTGGTTTATATAAGCTGCCACTCAGTCTTTCCAGACTAAGTTGGAGGCATGCCCAAATGATATCTGGCTGAATATTTACCACATATCAAATAGGCAAGTTAGAAACCCCAACTGTGAGGACCTCCTAGGAATGTTGATGTGGTCCTCGTCTGACATATCTACTTAGGCCTATAGTTTGATCCAGCTGGCCAAATCAGGCTTAAATATGCTAATTATTTTACATTTGCAAATTACATCCATCCTCAGACTGTTATAGTGACATTTCTTCTTTAAATTTGTTTTGCACATATCCTGCCTACATCTCTAGCTGTTTGGCATGGGGCAGATCTAATGCTCATTCAAAGGAGAGTGAGGGGCACATTTACTTAGCTCGAGCGAAGGAATAGAATAAAAAATACTTCACATTTCGAACTTCGACCATCGAATTGGCTATTTCAACCTTCGACTACGACTTTGAATCGAATGATTCGAACTAAAAATCGTTCAACTATTCGACCATTCGATAGTCGAAGTACTGTCTCTTTAAAAAACAACTTTGACTTCCTACTTCGCCATCTAGAACCTACCGAGCATCAATGTTAGCCTATGGGGAAGGTCCCCATAGGCTTTCTAGCAAATTTCTGATCGAAGGAATTTTGTTCGATCGATGGATTAAAATCCTTAGAATCATTCGATTATTCCTTCAATCGTTCGATCGAATGAATAGCGGTAAATCCTTCAACTTCGATATTCGAAATCGAAGGATTTAACTTCGATAGTCGAATATCGAGGGTTAATTAACCCTCGATATTCGACCAATAGTAATTGTGCCCCTAAGTATAGGTGGAGAAAGAAAAAAAAAACTAATTATATTAACAATAAAACAAAGAACTGAACCAGTTTATTTTCACACATAAAACAACTCCACTTAAACCTTTATCTACAGCTTTAACATCAGGCAGGTGCTGCTAATTCAACACTGCAGGCCTCCATAGCAAGAAAATGCCAACCAGTTTGGTGCTTGAACAAAGCCGTGACACTTGCATGGTACGGAGGACTCCAGCACTGAAAGGATTAATCAGTTATCAGTCCAAAAAGATGCAATATACTAATGATAAAGAAGAGAGCGATTTTATTTTGCATGTTCAGCACATTATTTTCCATTAGACTTCAAAATTAGTCTTCAAAAACGCATTATCCAAGATGCGCCCGTAGTTAGGCTAAAACCTGAAGTGATTGTACTCTTTCAGAAAGGTATGAAATAATGTTTTCATGATTTATTTAGGACACGAACATACAGTACAAACTCGGTTGGAGACACATAATTCAAGGCCTGACACTCAAAAAGCAGAAAACATAAGTTAACTCTTTGAAAGTAATGGGAAAAAAGAAAATACTTAATACCGTATAGGTCCTTTTAAATTTTTGAATATAAATCATTGTAGTAAAGAACTGAATAGGTGAAGCCAAGTTAGCAAGTGTGCTTTATATTTGTCTGGATATATCTGGAGAATCATTATGGAGCTTTCTCTTTAAACAAGCGAACTTAATAAGCATCTACTGTTATTTAAGGAGAGCAACTTTAAATTTTTGATAAGTGGACTTAAATCACATTAAAAAGAAAACCCCCAAATGAAAAACACAAGAATGATGGGAGTGGAAGGAAAAAAAGAATTACATTTGCGGAAAAATCTGAGACAAAAAGAGAGAATTCATGGGGCACTAAAGATTTTGAGGCTGGTTCCAAAACATACAACTTTGAAACCCTGTACTGCGAGGCCCTAAGGAGTGAAACATTTTAACCACAGCGAGACAGTGGAACAAAAATGTAGCTGCAGTATTCAAAGGGCAACCTGCTCCCCACCAGATGCTGCTGAATGTCAACTCCCAGAATGCCACTAGAAGATGCAGATCAACACCATCCTGAGAGTTTTGCAGTAATACACAACCTCTACTACTGAAGTTACGTTTGCAGTTGCCAACAGTTTTCTAAGCAGAGTTATAAGAGGAAAGCTGCAGCATATGCCCCCTGTGGTGAAGTTTTGGGCATGTTTTTACAATGATTATTCACAATGCACCAGGAATAAGGTGACAGTTTATATATAGCAGAAAACTCAGTGACACATTGGTTTCCTTAACTACCAGCATGGTTGTTAATGTGATATGTAGTTTAGAGGCAAAATATTTTTGCATTACTAAAAATCATCAATATCATTAAAAAGAATGCAAATGTAATATTTTAATCTTACAGAAACCCCCTTTGTAATTTGTAGTTGGAATGTTTATTTTATACATTAATATTTCAGTTCGGACCACAATACAGTGTACAATGTACAGACATAAGTCACACGTGTTTTTGGCAGTAACGTAACTAGAGGGGGCGGGCCCTGGCACGGGATGTGCAGCCGGGCCCCACCCCCCTCAGTACGCAAAGAAACACTGAGGAAGTCAGTGGCTTGCAAGCTGCCGGGGGGCCCTGAGGGGGTGCAGGCCCTGGCCCAATTGCACCCCCTGCTCCCCCGGTACTTACGCCACTGTTTTTGGGAATCACATGCAAGTTGTGGCTGGCATAATAGGAGTGACGATGGCTTCACTTCTGGAGAACAAATACTCACTCTGACTATATCGACACAGTGTGTGACTGGCTTTGTGTACCATTCACCTGAGCATGGTGGACGGGTACATTGGATCATAGCATTAGTGCAAGAAAGTGCAAGGAGCAGCGCCGGATTTGTTTCCTGGCCGTGCAGTCTGACCAGGCGGCCGCACGGTCCTAGCGCCCGCCTATACTTCCCCTTCTCAGCGCGCCGGCGAAAAAGCGCCTTGCGCAGCTGGAGTCATTGAATGGGGACGCACACGTCCCCACAATGTGGCTGGGCGGCATGCCACCCCTATTTTTTGCCGCATTAGGCCCGGGCCTCTGTGGCCTCGCCACAAATCCGGGCCTGGCAAGGAGCATGTTTATAAATGGTATCAACTGAAGCACAACTTTAAATCCATGTTTGCATGACACTTGCAGTCTTAAAGGAAGCTTATAAAATTAAAATTGAGAGCATAATTATTAATCAGCAATTTTCACAAAGGGTGCAAAAGAAACAGTGAAGCTCCCTCCCTCCATAAAAATGTATAACACGTCTTTGCACCATTATTTTGTACCACTTTGGACGTGCCAATATCAGATGAAATTATCATGCCAATATTATTTAAATCTCCTATAAAAATGGATGTTTAGATACATATACAGTGTAAATTTTCTGTTAAGTGCTTTTAAACAAGCCTTTAAAAATAAGGCACGTATTGTAGGATTTTATTTATGTCATATTCATCCAAGAAGCATGAAGTAGTAGTAATTATACAAAACACAGATTTAGGACTGTGATTAACATATTTTGTTTGCTAGAAAAACTTTTATAAAATAGGATATCAGAAATTAAAAAGAGAAAAACAGCAGTTATAGTTGAAAATTAGCCAGCTACTGACGCTATTTCCCATGTTCACAGATGCAATTTAGAGTTCTGCTTATTACACAGGATCTATTTTGACAACACAGATTTTGTTTGAATTTCAGATTCCTGAGCTCAGTGAAACCCAACCCCACAGCAAGTAGTAGGCTACACATAGGAACAGTTGCTTTGAACATCTCTGGGTATTTGTAACCTGAATGGTGTGTGTTATTTTTACTCATGATGAAGAGGCAACTTTGGGTCTTGGTTCACCATTATGGTAATATGGAAACCTCTTCCTTAGGTGGAAACCTGCTGAGCTCACACTGTTTGCAACACTATATAAACCAGCCCTGGTTCCTCCAGCAGATTGCTCTGTCTCTGGTTAGTACAGCTGCCTACTAGATGTAAAGCTGTAGCTGCTGGGTTTAATGGTCTAGCAAGTCATTTCTACTGGGTGTAACTGACTTTAAAGCTTAGTGTTGGATAGATAATACAGACAGTGCTTTGGCAATCCTTTAAGCACTTAAATATAAGTTGTGAGTAACTATTATATCCAGCATTTCAGCCTAGCCCCTTTACCCTTTTGATTTCCTTTTGAGACCTCACATAAGTTTTTCTTCATAACTGGATTAGTATGGCAGATAGAATACCTATAATCACATGCCTGAAGGCTATAGAAAATGCTTACTGATAATAAGGTTCACTAATATGACTCTCTCTCTCTCTCTCTCTCTCTCTTGTATTTTTATAGGGGGACTTAACTTTTTTTCTTATCTTCATCTGGACTGAAAGGTAAGTGAAAATTGAATTTAGTTAAAAGCATTGTTTTTTTGTCAATCATAGAAAAGTAGAACTTTCAATTGCTTTACATTTATTTTTGTAAGCATTAATGGTAAAATAATGTAGAAAGAAGTTCACTTTTAATTCTAAGAAAATACAATTTAAAGTGGTCTTGCATTTTATGTAACATTGTATGAATCTCTTCACTTTGGAGTTTTAACTACAGGATGCCAGCTATAGGTCCAATTGAGCCTCCTAGTAACCAGGCAGGGGTTGGAATGACCAACTGCAGGAGGAACAGGAGAGGGCTTGAACAGAAAGCTAGTTAGACAACAAAACAATAAAATCAATAAATGAAATAGCTAGTATCTGTATGTAGCTTATACAATTTGAGATAGATAATTTATCTGCCTCTAAAAAAACTGTTCATATGTCCAGTTCAAAAGCTAACTTTGTCCTTTAGAAAACTAAAAAATGTATATATTATGTATCAGCTTTAAAAGCCCCTAAACAGTCCACACAACCGGGGACTCACTCTCATGAGCAGCTATCACTTTTCCATACTGATGAACGTAGAATGGTGCAGTGGGGCTGGCAGGGCAGGTCCCTCTTCATTATGATCTTCCCATTCTCTGTGTTGGCAGTTATAGTACAGAGGATCTGAAGCAGTTCAAGATGGTGCTCTCCAACCCAACTGGTTACACTGTAATATTCATCTATGAAAGTAATAGCTGCTATTTGGTGGGATTTCAGTGGTGCAGTTCAGGAGGGGAAGGGAGGCCTGGGGAGGGGTCTGGGGTTTCATTCAGGCTTTTCTTCTCATTTAAATAATATATTGAAGTAAATGAGCATAACTTCAGCATTATGTTTCTGTGTAAATGAAAGTTGTATAATTATATGTGCACTGAGAGAAAATAGTGTTAATATACTAATACTATATTATATATAATGCATAGTGTATAAACAGCCACCTGTATATACATGTACCTATACATTCCACAAAGTGATGTATTTGTGCATGTATATAAGCCTCTGTGTTTTATCAAGCATAGAACTTGCCTTTGCATAAATGTTTTCTTTCTCCAAGACCGAATAGTGTGAATGTTATGCCCCAGTTGTAACACTGCCTTCCTGGTTTTCTTGTGTACCTTCTAAATTATCCATCATTGCAAGCTACCACATCCCTACCCAACATTTACTCATGTGTACTACTATATTATTCAGTTTTAATCCACCAGGCATTACTTTCTTAGTTTTAGTTCATTATATAGCACTGCATTGCCCACTATCTGCTTTATTTTACAGTCCAGAAAGAGCAGAATGAGTATTTGTAGCCACAGTAAAAATATTTAAAATATTAATACTATAAACTAAATCCTATATCCTAGCAACCAGCAATCATGGGTGATGGAGAGATGTCCATCTTCGGCGAAGCCGCACAATTTCTCAGAAAAAGTGATAAAGAACGTTTGGAGGCACAGAGCAAGCCTTTTGATGCCAAGAACACTGTATTTGTAGATGATGCAAAGGAACTTTATGTCAAAGGTATGGTTACAGCCAGGGAAGATGGCAAAGTAACTGTGAAGACTGATGATGGAAGAGTAAGTAGAACTATACAGTTAAGTTATTCAGCAAAGTATTGTCAATCCCAACCTATTTTCAAGATACATTTCAACCCTTTTCATTCCTTCCATTACAGACAGTAACTGTCAAAGAAAGCCAAATTTACCCCCAGAACCCTCCCAAGTATGATAAAATTGAAGACATGGCTATGATGACCCATTTGAATGAGGCTTCTGTCCTGTATAACCTCAAAGAGCGTTATGCTGCATGGATGATCTACGTAAGTCATAGAGACAGAGCATGTTGCAGTGAAATATAATAATATATAATATATAAATATAACAAACATATTCTATATATTACTATTAATTACTGTACAGATGAAAACGGCAGCGAACAACATCTAATGTAACAATGTCTTTACTAATTTATTGGTAAAATAATGACATTTTTTGGTTTCTAAGGAACTGAAACTTATTTTATTCTGATCAAAAATTCCCATTTCACAGCCCCCGTTTATTTTTATTATTGTAACTTTCATAGTCATTAGTGTAACAGTGGTAATCATACAATTTTGTCACTGCATGCTGCCTTAATTTTTTATTTGTATAACCAAAACATTTTGTAATGTACAAAGGTGCTAAATGTCCACAAGTCCTTCTATACTAAGTTCAATGAATCATATGAAGTTACATATGAGTATTTATATTTCAAACATAACATTCAACAAATATCTCTATAGTTATAGTTACTAATTGGCATAAAGAGCTAACGCTTCATTTTCTTGTATATCATTTCAGACCTATTCTGGCCTTTTCTGCGCCACTGTAAACCCCTACAAGTGGCTGCCAGTGTACAACCCTGAGGTTGTTGCCGGTTACAGAGGGAAAAAGCGTATGGAAACCCCCCCCCACATTTTCTCCCTTTCTGATAACGCCTATCAAGCCATGTTAACAGGTACCAACTTTATTACATTATATTTAGATATCCGCTATTGTCAACCATGGTATTCCCATCTTACTTCTGATTAGGATGATGGGAGTTTTACTTAAATAGTTAAGCAAGAGCAGGAGGGCTGGAGGGTGACTGTGTCTAGAGAGAGAGAGAGAGAGAGATAAACCAATATCTAAAAACTAAAATGTACGTAATCTATTTACAGATCGTGAAAACCAGTCTGTCCTTATTACGTAAGTAATCACATCTTTAAAATAATCATTAGTAATGCTTGCAGCTATTAAAACATATCTAGATAATTAATTAAAGTTTAATTAACTCTTGTCTCCAGTGGAGAATCCGGTGCAGGAAAGACTGTGAACACCAAGCGTGTCATCCAGTATTTTGCAACAATTGCAGCACTTGGAGACGCTGGAAAGAAGAAGGAACTCTCCAACAGCTTGCAGGTAATACTATAATACCATTTCCAGATATGGTACTTTTAGTAAAGGGAGACATTAGGTAGCTTTAAGCACCAATTATTTCAGTTTATTGGCCCTTTTAAATATAAGGGTACAGCATTTTCGTTTATCCATTTCATCCATTTAAACCATTTAAGAATGAAATCATATTTCTAGCACTCACTTACACAGGTGATGCTATTCTCTTGCTGGCAGCGTAAACTCATCTACAGTACAAAGAACTAAAAACATGATTTAAGCTTTGACATCTATCTCTTTAAGAAAATTAATGTGTTCCTGTATTTTTCTGGAACTTTGTTTCTCTTAGCAAACACAGGCAATGCTATTAGTCCTGTCCTTATCTGCCATTACTTATTAAAAGAAATTACAATCTACCTTAAATCATATGTTTAAGCACTATTTTGTTAAGCATTGCCCCAATCACTTCCAAAGCAATCTTCATGTATACAATGGCTATCTTACTACAAGATTTCAAACACACAGAATAGAAAACATGAACAAACAGAACTGCAATTTATTTTATAACTACATGTCTACCTTATTGTCGCTTTAGGGAAACCTGGAAGATCAAATCATTCAGGCCAACCCTCTGCTGGAAGCCTTTGGTAATGCCAAGACTGTGAGAAATGACAACTCCTCTCGTTTTGTAAGTTGGATGCCCATATCTGTCTCATTGTAATTCCTTATGATTATTTACTTGTATTCTAAACTGAGCTGTAACTTCTAGGGTAAATTCATCAGAATCCATTTTGGAACAACAGGAAAACTGTCTTCAGCTGATATTGAAACATGTAAGAATAACATTCCTGTTAGTTTGTCTTCCTTTCCTCCATTCTTGTTACACAGCAATCATTCACATCTCAATATCTCAATCTGCAGATCTGCTGGAAAAGTCCAGAGTTACATTCCAGCTTTCAGCAGAGAGAAGTTATCACATCTTCTATCAGATCTTAACAAATAAGAAGCCAGAACTTGTTGGTAAGTATATTGTGTGAAATGGATGACTTACATATCTTGCAACTCATAAAAAAGTTACAAGATTACAATTAATACAAATAAGTTACATTCAATGTTTAATTACTAAAGTAAATGAACATAATCTGCATTCTTCTTTGGCCATGGAAATCTTTGCCCTACACCGTAAAACAAGTAGAGGAAGTCACAAAATAATAGCAAAATAGCAGGAGAAATAGGAAAAAGGCAAAGGAAAGGGGGACAAGAAGGGACGGAGGGTGAAAATAAAATAGATAACGTACGGGCTGAACAAGAGGTTCAAGACAATATACAGTATGGGATGATAACAGAAAATAAAGGGTAATAGCAGTATGAAATGAAAAAGATGGAAGCTATTATCTGAAATAATTGCCACTCAGAGTTTGCTGGATACAGGGTTTATCTTTCTGGATGACAGATTTCTTCATAATAGATCCCATAACTGCAATATGCTAGTACTGATGTGTATAGTAACAAAGGCTTTTACTTTCACAGAGATGCTTCTGGTCACCACCAACCCATATGACTTCCCATCCATCAGTCAGGGTGAGATTGTTGTGAAGAGTATTAATGATGAAGAGGAATTGTTGGCCACAGATGTAAGAAAATAAAAAAGTGTAAGAATAATATTGTACATTGCAACTTACTAAAATCAATCACACATTAATTTACTTGCAGAGTGCCATTGATATCTTGGGTTTCAATCAAGAAGAAAAGCTTGGCATCTACAAAATGACTGGTGCTGTCATGCATTATGGCAACTTGAAATTCAAGCAAAAGCAAAGGGAAGAGCAGGCTGAGCCTGATAGCGTTGAGGGTATGTTAACTATTTTCTGTTTATATAGTCAATAACTTCTTTGCTGCCGTGTTTCGACATATTACTAAAATAATTGACTGTATTTTCATTTTGTAGTGGCTGACAAAATTGCTTATCTGATGGGCCTCAACTCTGCTGATTTGCTCAAGGCTTTGTGTTACCCAAGAGTCAAAGTTGGCAATGAATTTGTCACCAAAGGACAGACTGTCCCACAGGTAATATTCTGAAAAAATGATAGAAGCAATTGTGATCTTATGGACTTTATGCTCTAATGAGCATTTTTTTTCTTTTAGGTCTATAACTCTGTAGGTGCCCTGAGCAAGTCTGTTTTTGAAAAACTGTTCTTGTGGATGGTCACTCGTATTAATCAACAACTGGATACTAAGCAACCAAGACAATTCTTCATTGGTGTGCTGGATATTGCTGGGTTTGAAATCTTTGATGTAGGCAATATTTTTTGGTTTTATAAATTATTATATATCCTATAAGGTCATATCATCAATTATTTTAACTGTGCTCTGCTATTTCCAGTTTAACAGCTTGGAGCAGCTCTGCATCAACTTTACCAATGAAAAACTGCAACAGTTTTTCAATCACCACATGTTCGTCCTGGAGCAGGAGGAATACAAGAAGGAAGGAATTGATTGGGAGTTTATCGACTTTGGTATGGATTTGGCTGCCTGCATTGAGCTTATTGAGAAGGTTGGTCAGATTAATCACTCACTTTAGACTGCTAGAAAATAAATCCTGTATTCTAACTTACTCTTTTTAATAACTATATTCTTCAGCCACTGGGTATCTTCTCCATCCTTGAAGAGCAGTGCATGTTCCCCAAGTCCACTGACAATTCTTTCAAGGACAAACTATATGAACAACATCTGGGCAAATGCAAGAACTTTGAGAAGCCCAAGCCTGGCAAAGGAAAGGCAGAAGCTCACTTCTCTCTTGTGCATTATGCTGGGACTGTGGATTACAACATCTCTGGCTGGCTTGAAAAGAACAAGGACCCGCTGAACGAGTCAGTTATCCAACTCTACCAGAAGTCTTCTGTTAAACTGCTGTCCATGCTCTACTCTACCTTTGCTGCAGCTGACGGTAAAGAAAAATCTTTTTCATAATAATTACAGTTTTGAGATTGTGGTTATGGTGGGCTTTAATACTGTTATTGTAATTGTAGATGCTGGTGGTAAAGGTGGAAAGAAAAAGAAGGGATCCGCTTTCCAGACTGTGTCTGGTCTCTTCAGGGTTAGTGTGATTTTGTCCAATAATTATCTGTATGTATGAGATAATCATAGCATGAGCTAAGTAAAAGTATGGATTTGTTTTAAATATCTAAGTGTTTTCATTGTTTTACATTTTAAACACTTCAGGAAAATCTGGGCAAACTTATGTCAAACTTGAGAAGCACTCACCCTCACTTTGTGCGTTGTTTGATTCCCAATGAATCCAAGACTCCTGGTAAAGTTTAACTCTACAACATATACTTTTAGGAAATGTAGAAAAATTTACTTGCTGATCTCATTGTGCATAACCAAATTATATAAACATTCTTTATTACTAGGCATCATGGACAACCATCTCCTTATCCACCAGCTGAGATGTAATGGTGTGCTGGAAGGTATTAGAATCTGCAGGAAAGGATTTCCAAGCAGAATCCTCTATGGTGATTTCAAACAACGGTAAATGGTTTCATATCATCATAGATAATATAATTTAAAACAAGAGAGTTTATTTATATATTAATAGCACTCACAGCTGCTTGCAGCATTCCTCTCCTTCTCCATATTCAAAGTGAAATTTAAATAACTATACAAGGCAAATCACTGTAGTGAGAAAAAATTACAAAAGTTAAGAGGTTTTACTTCCTGCTTCCTCAGACAATTTTAAATTTTTATACCACAAATATATATATTTCTAATAAGTAAACTATAGAGTATATTTCAATCACAACTACAACAATCCTATGTTTTTTTTAAGTCCAGGTTAATAATTATCTTGTCAGTTGAATTCACAAACAATTCTACTTTGTAGATATTTGGTTACTGATGCATTTATTTATTGTTTGGTTGTTATCAACTGGTAGACTGACCAGTCACCTGCATATTTATTTTTGATAAAACAGCGTGGGATCTATCCTTTTAGTCATTTTTGTTTTCTAGGCTTAAACTGAATCTAATAATATAAATATATGAATTGTGTTTTATTGTAGTTACAAAGTTCTGAATGCCAGTGCCATTCCAGAAGGGCAATTTATTGACAACAAGAAGGCTTGTGAGAAGCTTCTAGGCTCAATTGATATTGACCACACTCAGTATAAACTTGGACACACCAAGGTACGACATTTTGCATAAAATGTGTGATAAAATTACATGATGAAAATTAATAGTGTAAAATCTGATCTGTTATAAATACATTACATAAATGAGATTGAGCTTTTTTATGGCATAGTGACACTGAATTTAAGATTATGGCTAAACATATTCTTAAAACTGTTCATATCTATGTCTTTGTTAAAGGTATTTTTCAAAGCTGGTCTTTTGGGTACTCTGGAGGAAATGAGAGATGAAAAGTTAGCTCAACTTATTACTTGCACCCAAGCTCTTTGCAGAGGATTTTTGATGAGGGTTGAGTTCAAGAAAATGATGGAAAGAAGGTAAGGAGAATGTTACATTTTAGAAAATAAAAAATAAAATAAATTAAAAATTGTAACATTTTACTTATGCAACAAACAGGGAGGCCATATATGTCATCCAGTACAATTTGAGGTCGTTCATGAATGTCAAACACTGGCCATGGATGAAATTGTACTTCAAGATCAAGCCTCTCCTGCAGAGTGCTGAGACTGAGAAAGAGATGGCAAACATGAAGGAAGAATTTGAGAAGACCAAGGAAGCACTTGTAAAAGCAGAAGCAAAGAAAAAGGAACTAGAGGAGAAAATGGTTTCCCTGCTCCAGGAAAAGAATGATCTAGTCCTGCAGGTTCAATCGGTAAGATGATACACTATACAGAGACTATCCCAGAAATATCTTACCTCCTTATCTATCATACTAGTGTAATGATATCTGATTTGTATTTGAACAGGAAAGTGAAACCTTGGCTGATTCTGAGGAGAGGTGTGAAGGGCTCATCAAAAGCAAAATTCAGCTGGAGTCTAAAATGAAGGAATTAACAGAAAGACTTGAAGATGAAGAAGAAAGCAATGCAGAACTAACAGCAAAGAAGAGGAAACTGGAGGATGAATGTTCTGAGCTTAAGAAAGACATTGATGACCTTGAACTTACGTTGGCCAAAGTAGAAAAGGAGAAGCATGCCACAGAAAACAAGGTAGGAAATTTGTCTTATGCCTACAATGTTGTTAGTGTTATTTATAAACAATGTTGCAATAAATGGTCACCTTTGGTCTTAGGTCAAAAACCTTACTGAAGAAATGGCAGCTCTCGATGAGAACATTTCCAAACTGTCCAAAGAAAAGAAGGCCCTTCAAGAGGCTCACCAACAAACACTTGATGACCTGCAAGCTGAAGAGGATAAAGTCAGTTCTCTTTCAAAAGCAAAGACAAAGCTGGAACAGCAAGTTGATGATGTAAGTATAACTTTAGTATAACTTTCTTCCCCAAGACACTTTGAATTTTCTAAACACTAGAACTAAAAACCTGCCTGAAAAGTTTAAAACATTATATATATATATATATATATATATATATATATATATATATATATTCTTAATATCATGCAATTTCAAACAGCTGGAAGGTTCCCTGGAACAAGAGAAGAAACTTCGTCTTGACTTTGAGAGAGCCAAGAGAAAGCTTGAAGGAGATCTGAAACTGACCCAGGAAACTGTTATGGACCTTGAGAATGATAAACAACAAACTGAAGAAAAACTTAAAAAGTAAATATGTGCCTTTAAAATTTATAAGAAGAAAATGCTCCACTAGCAACAATACACTCATACAAATGTTTTCTCAAACACAGGAAAGACTTTGAAATAAGCCAGCTGCAAGGAAAGATAGAAGATGAACAGTCCCTGGGCATTCAGTTGCAGAAAAAGATCAAGGAACTGCAGGTACACTTTTCCAAAATACATTACGTGATGCTCTAAACAATCTGATATTTTGTGTATGGTAACTCATTTACTGCAGGAAGCGAATATCAGACTTATCTCCGTAGTCCTTCAAAACCATATTTATATGATTTCAATTTACAGGCTAGAATTGAAGAACTTGAGGAAGAAATTGAAGCTGAACGTGCAGCTCGTGCAAAGGTAGAGAAACAAAGAGCTGATCTTTCCAGGGAACTTGAGGAGATCAGTGAAAGACTTGAAGAAGCTGGAGGTGCAACATCTGCTCAGATTGAGATGAACAAAAAACGTGAAGCTGAGTTCCAGAAACTGAGACGTGACCTGGAGGAGGCAACCCTTCAGCATGAAGCCACTGCTGGTGCCCTGCGCAAAAAACACGCTGATAGCGTAGCTGAGCTTGGGGAGCAAATTGATAACCTGCAGCGGGTTAAACAAAAGCTTGAGAAAGAAAAGAGTGAACTGAAGATGGAGACTGATGATCTCGCCAGCAACTTGGAAAATGTATCCAAATCAAAGGTAGAAATAATTTTTACAAGTTATATGAATACTTTTCTATTCATTTCCATCCCTGTCTGAAGAGAATACTGTGCTATATTTAAAGAATGATCCAGATAACAGAATATATTGTGCTACATTTGTATCACTCTTTTATTAGCTTTTAAAAATAAATACCACAATTTTTTTTTTGTTTCCTGAAGGCTAATCTTGAGAAGGTTAACCGTGTCCTTGAGGACCAACTTAGTGAAGTGAAGGCAAAGGATGATGAGCGCCAGCGTCTCCTCAATGACCTTACTACTCAAAAGGCTCGCTTGCAGACTGAGACTGGTAAGTATAAGTAGGAGAAATGTAAAATATTTATACATTAGTATACTATCACTAAAAAGTCATATATATTGAATTTTATATGTTAGTGTTGCTTTATCATCAAAATTTTAGAAACATAGTACTAAAAAATGGATGTATAAAATGTAAAAAGAGCCATGTGCTCATTTGTGATTACATCAGACATAAATCTCTGTGCCTTCTAAATAGGCAGGAGGATAGTATGATGATAGCTTTCCCCATCTTCCCTATGCATCAGCATCATTCATAGGCACTCCTTTGGAGCTCTGCATCTTGAACTAAATTGAAAAAACAAATAACACAAGGATAGAGCACAAGATAATTTTATGCCCATTAGCACAAATAGTGCAAAAAACAAGCATATAAAAATATCTTACACCTGCAATTTATGAAAGGGTAATCTCACTAAGCTGTACAATGAACTACCATTGACATTTAGGTGAGCTCTCCCGTCAGCTTGAAGAGAGGGAATCTCTAATTTCTCAGCTCTCAAGAGGAAAGCAGGGATTTACTCAGCAAGTTGAAGAACTGAAGAGGCAACTTGAAGAGGAAACAAAGGTAATAGTATTGTGGTTTAAATAATTAACTAATTAAAGTTCTACTGTTCCCATTATTAAAACCAGATTTAAAACTGTTTTATAAACATATTTCAGGCAAAGAATGCCCTTGCTCATGCTCTACAATCATCCCGTCATGACTGTGACTTGCTCCGAGAACAATTTGAGGAAGAGCAGGAGGCTAAGGCTGAACTTCAGCGCTCACTGTCCAAAGCCAATGGTGAAGTTTCACAATGGAGGACCAAATATGAAACTGATGCAATTCAGCGTACTGAGGAGCTTGAAGAAGCCAAGTATGTTTATACCAAATTACCACAATGACAGAAAGATACAGATTCTGAATTGTCATAAAATATTTTTTATTTCATCTGTTTTTAGGAAGAAACTTGCTCAGCGTTTACAGGATGCTGAGGAGCAAGTTGAAGCTGTGAATTCCAAATGTGCCTCCTTGGAGAAGACTAAGCAGAGACTGCAAGCTGAAGTGGAGGACTTGATGGTTGATGTTGAGAGAGCAAATGGTGCAGCAACTGCTCTTGATAAGAAGCAGAGAAACTTTGATAAGGTACATCACAAACTATACTTCTATGGTCATCATTGAATTCAGAAATACAGTCAGTCTTATTTTTATGTGTATATTTATTACCTGTTTTAAACATTTTAATATATTCGGTTATAGTTTTTAAACAAGTTTCAAGAAAGGCTCTTTCATGATACAGTATGTTGTAATATTTTGACTATAAGATGCATATACATAGGTTGTTATGGTTGCAATAAATAGGTCCTGGTAGAATGGAAACAGAAGTATGAAGAGGGCCAGGCTGAATTGGAAGCAGCTCTGAAGGAATCTCGCAGCCTGAGCACTGAGATTTTCAAGATGAAGAATGCTTATGAGGAATCTCTGGAGCATGTTGAAACTCTGAAACGTGAAAACAAGAACCTTCAACGTATGTTTATTTTATATAAGGCAGCTCCAATAAATTTAGCAGAGTAGAGTCTGAGCTTAAACTGATTTTCTAGTTTTGAAAATGTTTAAGTAAAAAGAAAAACAAAGGAATCAATTCAAATGATTGTTTCTATTCCAGAGGAGATTTCAGATCTGACAGAACAGATTGGTGAAAGTGGAAAATCAGTTGTTGAATTGGAGAAGTCCAAGAAGCAGGTGGAGCAAGAAAAGAATGATCTCCAGGCTGCTCTGGAAGAAGCAGAGGTATAGATCTGAAGTGAAGTGCATCAAACTAGAGATGAATGATGTTCAAAAGAAAAAAGTCGCAATGAAGGATAATATTGTGTATTATTTTGGCTTAAATGTATAGGATGGAAATATATAGAATTTTGTCAAAGCTAATTTGATTTTAATTCAAGATAGGATTTTTACCTTTTCTGACATCTTTTATAAACCAAAACATGCATTTCTTAAAGGGATCTCTGGAACATGAAGAAGCCAAGATTCTGCGCGTCCAGCTTGAACTGAACCAGGTGAAATCTGAAGTGGACAGGAAAATTGCAGAGAAGGATGAGGAAATTGAACAATTAAAGAGAAACAGCCAGAGGGCTGTCGACACCATGCAGAGCACACTGGACTCTGAAATCAGGAGCAGAAATGATGCATTGAGACTGAAGAAGAAGATGGAAGGTGATCTGAATGAGCTTGAGATCCAGCTGGGTCATGCCAACCGTCAGGCTTCTGAAGCACAGAAACAGCTCAGGAATTTCCAGGCCCAGTTCAAGGTATTCATTAGAGAACCTATCCAATGATATAAAATACATTAGCTTGCATTTACCAAATGAATGTCATTATCATGATTTTACTGTTGCTCTATTTTAGCATACCATAAACATTTCACAATTTATTGAACTTTATTGCATATTTTGCCATATTTTTGACTTGTATTCATTAGAGACATTGTGCAACCAGATATTTTTATTACAGTTAATGCTCTGAATTTCACCCTCTTTTGTTTGTCTAACAGGAGACCCAGCTCCAGTTGGATGATGCAGTTAGGGGACAGGAGGACCTGAAGGAACAGGTTGCTGTAATTGAGCGCAGAAATAACTTATTTCAAGCTGAAATCGAAGAAAACAGGGCTGCTCTGGAACAGACAGAAAGATCTCGTAAGATTGCAGAACAGGAACTCCTAGATGCAAGTGAACGTCTTCAGCTGTTTCATTCACAGGTGAAATGATTTGCCCCTAGCATATTTTTAAATAATATCAAGAAAATGTGATTTAAATGAAATTTTAATATAACATCCCTTGTTGATTTTCAGAACACCAGTCTCATTAACAGCAAGAAGAAACTTGAAAGTGACATCAGTCAGCTGCAGAATGAGGCTGAGGAAGCTGTCCAAGAATCCAGAAATGCTGAAGAGAAGGCAAAGAAGGCCATAACAGACGTATGTAATTTCTGTCTTCCAACTACTGGTAATAACAGCTCTTGGTGCACTAGACAATTATTATTTGGCCATTTATCTGACAGGCTGCCCTGATGGCAGAAGAACTAAAGAAGGAACAGGACACCAGTGCTCACTTAGAAAGGATGAAGAAGAATCTTGAACAGACTGTGAAGGACCTGCAACATCGCCTGGATGAAGCTGAACAACTGGCAATGAAGGGTGGCAAGAAGCAGCTCCAGAAACTGGAATCCCGGGTATGTGCCACAATCTGTATTGCACCACAATATACCAATATATAAAAAAACTTTTCTGATGCATATATATTGTACTATTGGCAGGTACGGGAACTGGAGAATGAAGTGGAGAATGAACAGAAACGTGGTGTTGATGCTGTGAAAGGCATCCGTAAATATGAGAGGAGAGTGAAGGAACTCACATACCAGGTTAAATGATCTCAGGTTTCTATTAATGTGACAGTATTGCAGACCTATACAGTTTATTATATGTTAAGCTTGATCCTCTTTTTGTAGACTGAGGAAGATAAGAAGAACCTTCTGAGACTGCAGGACCTGGTGGACAAACTTCAGTCTAAAGTTAAAGCCTACAAGAGGCAGGCTGAGGAAGCTGTAAGTAATCATTTAGTAGTATTTGTTCCATAGAAATATCATTAATTTGTTTTTTAATAAAAAGTCCTGCATTGCCAGCTCTTGTAACATTTACCATCAGCGATTATATGTAAAAAATTTTTTGTAGGTTAAGCAAAGAATATTGCTTGAACTTCATTGACTATTCTTTTCTTTCTTTTTCATTTTAATATTCTACATCTAAGTTTGAGTAAATATTCTTGATAGATCTCTGAAAAGATCATCCAGCAAAAAGCAATTATATAAATATAAATATAAATTCAATGTATATACAGTATAATAACTAAGCCCAAGCATTCCCTAAGATAATACTATTCTAAATCAGTAATGAGGAATAATTTGATTCAATAGAAACACCCTCATTAATCCTGATTCTTCTTTCAGGAGGAACAAGCCAACACCCAATTGAGCCGCTTCCGCAAGGTTCAGCATGAGCTTGAAGAGGCAGAGGAAAGAGCCGATATTGCAGAGTCCCAAGTGAATAAGATCAGGACCAAGAGCCGTGATATTGGAGGCAAGGTACTGAAATCCTCAAGAAGATGAACCTCTTTTTGTGACAGTAATTGTCTAAATGATTTCTTAATATGTGTTTCTTATCTGTTCACAGAAAGAGTCTCAAGAGTGAAAACATAGAAGACTTAGGAATGTGAAAATTAAATTTTTTCCATTCCGGATATAGTTGAATTTTAAATAAACAGATTGAAGCCTACAAAAACTGCTGCTTTGTGCCTTTTGTTTAGACTTGTGTAGCAAGTGTTATGAAAAATACAGCTCTACAGTTGAATAACACGTTGAAAAGAAAATCACATATATTTTCTTATATGTTTCAGTGGTGATTAGTTTGTTATCTGTGTTAGGATGAACATTTCTCATTGTCTTTGAAATCTAAATCATGGGGAGTACCAAGAAGCATGGTATAATGGAGTTGTGAGTGGATGATTCTAGGCTACTGTGATATATTAGTCACCAGCTTACAGTCTATCCCTAACCGAATGTTTTGTTAGTAATGGTAGTTAGAACAAATTTTGAACTGAAAAGGAAAAGTAATGTTCTTAATTTTGTTTTCAAACACTTTCATCTATGAATGAAAAGTACAATGAAAGCCTACAATCCATAGGGGTATTCACTTGCAAGGCATCCTTCTGTGAACCCAGTAACTATCCTGTTTTGCCCAGCCACCATTATTCTGCAAAAACTGACAAATGAATATACATTGAACAGATGAAGAGATTGTGTGCATCTACTGAATAAAGATTATTGTTAGAGCATTTTTTTCTCAGAGGCCACAACAATGTCTCAGTGGAGTCTGGGAAACAGGTAGACACACAAGTGTTTGGCAAACAGAAAGAAACTTTATTGCAGCAAAACAATATGGAAAGAACAGCAGCACAGGACACGATAACTGAAGGCACTTGAATAAAAGCACCAAGTAACAAAGCAAGGCTATTGTTAAGGATAGGGAGGACCACATGTCATGTTCAATATGGTACCAGTATTACATGTATGTTTGCAAATGCAAGGCGTCTGACTGGTAAAATGGAAGAGCTGAAGGTGCTAGTCGGAAAATATGATGATTGGTGTGGCCGAAACATGGCTAAATGAGTTGCATGACTGGGCAGTTAATTTAAAGCGGCTATACTTTGATTCGGAGGGACAGAGGCAATAGAAAAGGAGGAGGGGTATATCTGTTTGTTAGGCAGGATTTAAAAGCAATGTAAAGGAGGAGATTGTTAGAAAATGAGTGAGCGGTAGTCCTATGGGGGGAGCTCTTAACCAATTGTAAAGAGTCCAGCAAATGAATTGTAGGAGTATGCTATAGACCCCCCTAATGTAAGTGAGGAGGAGGAGGAGGCTAAGCTCCTGATGCAAATAGAAAATGCTGCTAGTTTAGGGAAAGTAATGATAATGGGGGGTTTTAATTACCCAGATATTGACTGGAGCAACAGTACTGCCAGATCAGTTGATGGGAACAAGTTTATAAACTTGTTTCATGACAATTTTATGGCACAAGTTGTTGAGTGCCTTCAGAGGGCTGCCCTTCAGAGCATTGATTGGGACATTATGTTTTCAGCTAAATAAACAGAACAGAAATGGTTGTCATTTAAATTAATATTAAATTGTTACTGTTCTCAATTATAAATGTAGAAGCACTAAGAAACACCCTATGTGGCTAAATATAGAAGTAAAAAGTTAAGATAATGGAACCAATATATATGCCAATTATTAATAATTTTTATATGTATATTGGTATATTGTGGTGTAATAGAGATTGTGGCACATATACCATGATTCCAGTTTCTGGGGCTGCTTCTTGCCACTCTTCATTGCCAGTTGTTCAGCTTCATCCAGGCGATGTTGCAGGTCCTTAACAGTCTGTTCAAGGTTCTTCTTCATCCTTTCTAAGTGAGCACATCTTCTTCAGCCTTAGTGCATCATTTCTGCCTTAATGGGACTGCACTAGGCAAAACCATAATGGATAAGGACCTTGGAGTCCTTGTAGATAATAAACTTGGCTGTAGCAAGCAATGCCAGTCAGCAGCATCAAGGGTAAATAAGGTCTTGAGCTGTATTAAAGGGGGCATAGATTCACGGCAGGAAGGGGTCATTCTTCCACTGTATAGAGCACTGGTAAGGCCCCATCTAGAATATGCCGTACAGTTTTGGTCTCCAGTGCTCAAACAGGACAATCTTAGCTATGAGGAAAGACTGGCCAAATTAGGGATGTTCACGCTGGAGAAGAAGCGATTAAGGGGTGATATGATAACTATGTATAAGGGGATCATATAATCTCTCTAATTCTTTATTTACCAGTAGGTCTTTCCAGCTGACACGAGGTCACCCATTCCAATTAGGAGGTTCGCCTAAATATTCGGAAGGGTTTTTTACAGTGAAAGCTGTGAAGATGTGGAATTCTCTCCCTGAATCAGTTGTACTGGCTGATACATTAGATAGCTTTAAGAAGGGGTTGGCTTTTTAGCAAGTGAGGGAATACAGGGTTATGGAAGACTAGACATTAAGCACGTTATATTAACGGGCGCTAGAACATATGTCATCACATACCTCCCAACATTTCAGAATGGGTAACATTAGTAGGCAGGGCCCCCTTTGTAGCACTGGTGGCCAGGGGGTTAATGCTGGTGCCCAGGGGGTGTTAACATTGGTGGCTAGAGGGGTTAACATTGGTGGACAGGGGGGGTTAACATTGGTGGGCAGGGGGGTCAACATTGGTGGCCAGGGCGGGTTAACATTGGTGGCCAGGGGGGTGTTAACATTGGTGGCCAGGGGGGTTAACATTGGTGGCCAGGGGGTGTTAACATTGGTGGCCAGGGGGTTAACATTGGTGGCCAGGGGGGTTAACATTGGTGGCCAGGGGGGTGTTAACATTGGTGGCCAGGGGGGATAACATTGGTGGCCTGGGGGGGTTAACATTGGTGGCCTGGGGGAGGTTAAGATTGGTGGCCAGGGGGGGTTAACAGTGGTAGCCAGGGGGGTTAACATTGGTGGCCAGGGGGGTGTTAACATTGGTGGCCAGGGGGGGGTTAACATTGGTGGCCAGGGGGGGGTTAACATTGGTGGCCAGGGGGGTTAACATTGGTGGCCAGGGGGGTGTTAACATTGGTGGCCAGTGCTGTTACCAAACTCTCCCCCTCACTGACTCCCAGTCTCCAGCAGGCAGGGCTTTACCCACACCCACTCAATAGAGTCTCCAGACGTCACAGAGTCACATGCTCTCAGACTCCTCCCACACACACACTCTACTGACTGTCCCTCAACCCACCACACCGCTTCCCCGCCCACTGCTAGTTCCAATTCCGCCCACTGCAAGGTGCAGCCCCGCCCAGCAGACGGCTGTGACGTCGGAGCAGGTTCCTTCCCCCGCACTGAGTGCTGGCCGGGGAGCAGCTGGGACTGGGGAGATGCGGCCGGACACACGGACTGGCAGGTACTCGGGCTATGGGGGGACTGGGGGAGGACACGGGGAAAACACTGGGGTACTGTTCCGCAACGGCCTCAATACTTGTTTTACCGGCTAGGCCGGTAAAATACAGGCCGGGTGGCAACACATGCGCTGTAGCGAATTCCACGGACACAGGGACTGGACGCAGAGACACTTGCACTTTATTATATAGGATGCTCATAGTACAAGTTGATCCAGGAACTAGTCTGATTGCCATTTTGGAGTCGGGAAGAAATTTATTCCCCCTCTGAGGCAAATTGGAGAGGCTTCAAATGTTTTCCTCTGGATCAACTAGCAGTTAGGCAGATGCTGAGAGAGGAATAGTGTTCAGTTACAGAATATTTAATCGATTGTATTTAGAAAGTGTCTTATTTCAGTATGCTGAAGCTAATATTACATTTTCGATAGTTCCCCTTTAAGAAAAAACTGTAAAAAAATCAAATCAGTGTAGTCGGGGTAAAAAATGAGAATACTCTGATCGAGTTTTTGGGGGGTAAAACAAAAATTGATCAAGATTTTGGGGGGAAAATAAAATTGATAGAGTTTTTGAGCGATACCCACAGAAAAAAACTTGAACATCATGAAACCTATTAAATAGTGAGCTCTAATATATCTTCTAGGTAAAAGGAGCACCCCTATATTGGATCATTCATCTGACACCCAACTGCTGCATGAAGACAGAATGAAGAGAAACGGATGCTGAGAGAGGAATAGTGAAGATAAACTTGATTATTTCAGAAATGGTACAGAATTTTTAATTGTTTGCATTTACGTTTCTTATTTCCGTATTCTGAAGCTTATATAAAATTTTCATATTCGCGATAATTTCTACAAGGACCCTAGCTGAGGGACGTTGATCAATATCTGTATGGGAAGGATTTCACACATACGTGCAGGTCTGGACTGAAAATTAACATAGGCCCTGGCACTTCAGCCCACATAGAGGCCCAATCAGCCCACTTAATGCTGACTTTCTATGGCACCTTATAGCAACCCTTCTGGCATTTTCCAGAACCCACAGATTGCCAGTCCAGGCCTGCATACTTGTTAGATTGATAACATTTCTTTACTCAGTGCTAGTGTGTATAAATGTTATGATCTTGTATTTTCTGTGTATAATATGCCTGAAGCAGCAACCTAAGCAGTCCCACAAGCTTGCATTTTTAATCTACTCAGTTAGCCAACTTCTTACTGCTGCACAAATATAGCAGCCCCCTCATAGAGGAACATGAGGAATCAGATAGGTAATGTAAAAGCATTAGGCAAATACTTTCAAGTCACGATTATAAATAGCATGCAATGACATGACATGCAATGAATGTTGTCATAGATGTAAAAAAAAGTTTAATTTCTGGTGTCAGTATCTCTTTAAGAATTGTTTGGCCATAAAATCTAATTAAAAATGGAAGTATTGTGATTGAACTGATGTGTATTAAAGGCATATATTTAGTAAATCTGATCAAAGCCAACAGGTTGCTAAATCTTTCAAAAATGGTAGAATTGGCCAACTACCGTGCAAATGAGCTTAAGGACAGGACATCAACATTATAACTCATGCCTCATGACTACAAGTAGTAATCAACAGAATGGCCCCTGAACAAAGATAAAACTTGTCCTACACTGGCTGATATAAGCTGCCACTCAGCCTTTCTAGACTAAGTGGGAGGCCTGCCTAAATGATATCTGGCTGAATATTTACTACGTATCTTAAAGGCAAGTTAGAAACCCCCACTGTGCGAGGACCTAATAGGAATGTGGATGTGGTCCTCGTCTGACATATCTACTTAGGCCTTGAGTTTGATCCAGCTGGCCAAATCAGGCTTAAATATGCTCTTTTGTTGACCTTTACAAATGATGTCCACCCTCTGACTGTAAAAAAAGTGACATTTCTTCTTTAAATCTGTTTTGTACATTTCCTGCTTACAGCTCTAGCTGTATGGCATGGGGCAGAGCTAACGCTTATTAAGGGGTGAGTAAGTAAAGATGAAGAAAAAACAAAAACAAATTATATATAACAATAAAACAAAGAACTGAACCAGTTTATTTGCACACACATATAACAACCGCTCTTAAACCTTTATCTACAGCTTTTAAGATCAGGGATACAAGTTGCTGCTAATGCAACACTGCAGGCCCCCATAGCAACAAAATGCCAATTAGTTTGGTGCTTTAACAAAGCTGTGGACACTGACAAATGCATGGTACGGAGGACTCCTTCAGCACTGAAAGGATTAAGGCAGATGAAGAGAAAACATCAGCATTTAATCAATTATCCGTCCAAAAAGATGCAATTTACTAATGATAAACAGAATAATTTCATTTTGCATCTTCAGCACATTCTAAACGCAATTACTTTCCACAAGTCTTCAAAACTCCTTTAGGACACTGCATTATGCAAAATGTGCCCGTAGTTAGGCTAAAACCTGAAGTGATTGTACTCTTTCAGAAAGGTATGAAATAAATGTTCTCATGATTTATTTAGGACACGAACATACAGTACAAACTCAGTTGGAGACAGATGAACCAAGGCCTGACACACAACAAGCAGAAAACAAAAGTTAACCCGTTGAAAGTAATGAAGAAAAAAAAAAAACTGTTTTAGAATTACTTATGTTAGATATACTATGACCTGGATGAATGAAAATCTTCATAGTCAAAAAAAATTCCCTGGAGGTCTCCCTTTAAAAAAAATTGAATATGAAGCATTGTAGTAAAACTGTGAAGAGCTGAATAGGTGAAGCCAAGTTAGCAAGTGTGCTTTATATTTGTCTGGATATATCTGGAGAATCATTATGGAGCTTTCTCTTTAAACAAATGAACCCGATTAATATGCATTTACTGTTACAAGGAGAGCAACTTTACAGTTTTGATAAGTGGAATTCAATCACATTAAAAAGAAAACCCCCGAATGAAAAACAAAAAAAAATCCCAGACACACCCTTTTACAAAGCCTATATGGGAAAATATGAAATTCACATTTAAAAAATGTATTTAACAAAAACACCCAATCTTACAATACAGCAGTAAGGCAATATCAATTCTGAAGTACTGGAAACTGCTTATAGAATCAGATTTAACAAATGTTGCCACAAGAATGATGGGAAAAAGAGAATTATAAACTTTTGGGGAAAAACGTGGCTAATCTGAGACAAAACGAAAGAATTCTAGGGGCACTTAGTATTTTGAGGCTAGTTCCAAAACATACAACTTTGAAACCCTGTACTGCGAGGCCATACAGAGTGAAACATTTTAACCACAGCGAGACAGTGGAACAAAAATGTAGCTGCAGTATTCAAAGGGCAACCTGCTCCCCACCAGATGTTGCTGAACTACAACCGGAGGGTCTCACTTTATCAGTCACTGCTACGTTATACTGTGGAACAATTATTTATATTGCTATCTTTATCTAGTAAAATAAAAAAACATGATGGTAGTTTTAGAGCTTCTAGCATTATCTGTCAAATAAAATCATACCAATTAACATAGGTTTTTTTTTCTTTAAAATCCCTAGCGCCTAAAGAAAAGTGCATCCAAAACCAGCATAGATTTAAGTTATAATATTGTTTCTCTTATAGCAGCTAGATGATCATTCATTTATTCTCTAAATAGCTTACAATTCTCAAGAAACAAAGCGAGGGCTGCCATAGTTCACCACCCACCGTTTCCAAAAAGGTGTTCAAATGATAAAAAAAAACAAAAAATCATCTGAAATAACTTACTGTCAGAATTTAAATAAAACCAAAATGGATTTTCCTTTGCAAAGACAACAAAAAAAGAGAAGAGGGAAAAGGAAAACATGCATTTATAGTGGGGGGGGGGGGGGGGGGGGGAAGACAAATATTTTTATACAAACATCGGCAGACTCAACTGAATTACTTTTTGTAAAGCACACCCCACCCCACAATACATTGGATTTTATTGTCATTCAGTGTTTACTGAGGTACCAATATTTAAGAATGGAAAATTCAATAGTGAAAAATAATAGCTAAAATCAAAAACGTTTGTTTTGTTTATTTTTGGCTTCCTCAGAAAACTATGGCAAGTTCTGTATGAAATGTTAGTAATGTGTCCCCCCCCCCCCCCCGGGAACCAAAGATTACAGTTCTTGTATAGGTTCGATGATATTTCTTCAACACAGTCAGTAGATTTGTAAATTAATGAATATGTCTTGGCTAGTGTCTGGCACATCCTGCTGGTACCAAGAGGCTTTCTCAAAGTTAGAAATAATTTGAGCTCAGGACAAGTGCGCCATGCCTTAGTGCAACATATATGTGCGACACTCAATGGGATACTGACAAAAGAGCTGCATGAATGTGATGTCCGGACAAGCATCGATCGGGGATTACTTCCTCGACGTGACGTTCCTTCGTTAACGCAGCCATAGTTTAAGACGCAGTGCATCTACTCCATTTAAATAGTATCTGAACAGGCGCTTATCTCGCACAAAGCCAAGGTTTTCATACAGTTTCAAGGCCGACTTGTTTGTAATTTCTGTTTCCAATACAACCTGGGCAAAAACAAACAATTAGCGAATGTGTACACATGTAATTCTGTGAGGGGGCATTGTAAAGATAATAACCATATAATACACAAGTTATAAGCAGTGGATGGAGTGACGGATGTTCTGAAATCAGATTTTAGTGAAAAAGTTGCTCTTGGATCTAACTTAAGTATGGCAGCTCAGACTCTACCCTCTGAATTGTGTCTTAATTTTTAGATTGTTTACTACTCGATGCCCGTGGCATTGCACAGGCTTATTTGCTCTGTGTTATTTAAGAATAATGTGCTGGGTACCAAGGATATAGAATACTGTGAATGGAAAGTGAGGTTACAGTTAACAAAAGAACTACCTAAAAAGAGTTAACTAAATCATCAAGAACTGCAGTTCATATTTTTCCTTTTATTTACAGGAATGCAAGTTTGATTAAACAACTGCTAACAGTTTCCTATTAATCCATATAGAAGCAAACAGCTTTAAAATCCCAGTGATTCATGACTGATTAGTAAAAAGCTCTAAGGGAATTTTTACTTTTTTTTTTTTTTTTAACTCTGACCTGATCTCCATTTTTATCGATTTTGTGCATGGCCAAAATAAAATCTATCAATTGATTCCTTCTTCCATATGGAGCTATAACTATAGAAGTTCAATGATGAACAGAAATACAATAAAGAATTAAAAGGGCATTTAAAGGTCACCTGTTGCCCCAAAATTGTTCCCGCCCAAAGCTCTAGGCCACCTGAACTGGGAGGGAGCTTCTGGTGTGGGCTAGCCAAATTGTGACATTGAGAATAGTGTCAAGAGCTTTCGCTCATTATGTGCATGCATGGCACACACGCATAATGAACCTGCTGGGATGCTCATTAAGCATACACACACCGCTAAATATGGCCGCCCACACTGGGAGCTCTTTCCAAGTGTGGGCTGCATAGCATTTTCAGGGGGCAAGTTAAAAAAAAAAAATGTTTCCTGCAACCTCAACCTTTAAGCTCACACCACCAGTGTAGAAAACTATTTTTGGGCAATGGTGCATTTAGGTTAAAACTTTTAGTAAGTTATAGACTGACTTATTTTAGTGACATTTCAACTGGTTTTCAAATTTTGTTTAATTACTTGCTGCCTTTTTCAACCTTTTCCCAGATTTTAAACAAAGGTCACTAACTCCGGGAGCCAAACTTCACCACAGATATGTCCGCGATGAGACAACATCACCTCTCTGTAGGACCGGGTGTGATGCAGCTGTGCCACTTTCTTATTCAAACCACTAACAAGTTGTTTGGGCAAATTGCACCCTGGCAACCAGAGAGCTGCTTAAGTTCCCAATATGCTGAATGGCAACCCCAAGTCAAACAACCATGGGTAAAGCACTATTAATACTAGAGAAAGCTAGTTCTATTAACTGAAATGCCTGGACTTCTGTCTCTAAAAACAAGTTCTGCCAGTGTGACCAGCTGTATGACCAACAATAACTAACACTCTTCAGCTCCAGCTTCACATATTTCTCTATTTAGAAAGTGATCAGTAAAATTCATATGTGCTGACACTTTTTTGAAAGTACTAATTATGCTTTAACCTGTAAGCAAATGGCTATCCATCAGATCTATTGGAGCTGTGCTGTATGTCCAAAAATGTGGACATTGTGTCCCTGAAACTGTTGTTAGGAAGACAATGGCGCTGCAAATAAAGCTTAAAGATAATTACTGGCTCTGCTTTAGGGCAACTGCACATGGGACATTATGTTGCCAGAGGTAAACCTGACCTACTGTGGGCAACATAAGATTCCTAGTTTCATTCCCACCAGCAGTAAAGCGAATTTCCTATGGGGAAACATAAGCGTCACTTCTGCTTTCCAAAGTAGCCTCATAAGAAATTTCTGCTACTTTGCGACATGTACACGGGGGGAAAAAAGTAACATGGGTAACAAAACATCCAGCGTCCCTTACAAGCACAGAGTTTACTTTAGTATTAAAGGAATGGTTCAGTGTGAAAATAAAAACTGAGTAAATAGGCTGTGCACAATAAAAAATGTTTCTAATATAGTTAGTTAGCCAAAAATGTAATGTATAAAGGCTTGAGTGAACAGATGTCAAATAAAACAGCCAGAATCCTACTTCCTGATTTTCAGCTCTATAACTCTGAGCTAGTCAGCGACTTGAAGGGGGGCCACATGGTACATTTCTGTTCAGTGAGTTTGTAATTGATCCTCAGCATTCAGCTCAGATTCAAAAGCAACAGATATGACCCACGTGCCCCCCCCCCTCAAGTCTCTGATTGGTTACTGCCTGGTAGCCAGGGTAACCAGTCAGTGTAAACCAAGAGAGCTGAAAAGTGGGAAGTAGTGATCTGACGGACATGTTATACCTCAAATCACTCCAGCCTTTATACATTACATTTTTGGCTAACTAACTATATTAGAAACACTTTTTATTTTGCACAGCCTATTTACTCAGTTTTTATTTTTACACTGTACAATTCCTTTAAGTATAACAGTGTCCCAGTGAGATGGGACATTGTGTGAAAGGACCGAAAGGCAATGTGGATAAATCAAAAAAATAATGATGAAAATTCGAAACGGAAAAAAAATTGTGATTTGTCTTACCTCATCACAATCCCCTTCAACCATGGCATAAATAGCTTTCTTAACCAAATTTGTACCTAAAAATGGAAATAATAAAACGTGCTTATATTTTTGATTAGGCAAATTCCGGAACAGATATCCAAGAAAACATGTAATAAATTGCACAATTGATAAATCTATAGAATAATTTATTATGGAGGTTCAAAATTAAAGAGAGATAGAACATACATTTTGGGATAGCTTTAGCGTAGAGAGGTGGGAGAAAAAAAAGTATCAACTACAAACAACCAAATAACCTGAATAACGAAATGGAGCAGATTCTACTATACAAACATCCTCCATGTCTATTTAACGGAAAAAAACATTAGTAACATATCCATTCCCAAAGTTTTTAGGTACTCTTCTACATAGGGATACATATTTAGCAAAATCTTCAAAAGATACTGAAAAAAACAGAAAATCTGTTCCTCAAACTGTGGTCTATGTGCACATCGCTCAACTGCAGTGGGAATAACAATTCTGCATAATGGAATTTTACCAAATTGCCCTGTTTACCTACTCATCAGCTTAGAACAATATATATTAGAAACAATGTGCGTACCAATGCCCTTTCTTCTGTATTTGGAATCCACCGCTAACATGGCTATATAACCTCGTCGGAACATCTTTTTGTGCATATCCAACTTGCAGACAATGGCACCTACGCACTCTTCGCCTACCATGGCCTGAAAAATAAATACATTCCAAGGACTTCATTAATATTACACAGGGAACTAATTAAATACAGTGTTCTGAGCGTAAACAATGCAGTGCACAAAATAAACAGTGAATAAAATGCAGTAACGGAATTCTTGTGCAGAATGCAATGAAAGTAAATTGAGCTGCAATGATAAAATCAGTTTACCCAAATGCAATTTTATAGGGCAAGTTTTCTTAAACCTTTATTTTTTTTTTTTAAGATACAAAAAACTAATTTGCAATGGTTTTTTCTCTTTTAGTGACCTATCCATTCTGGCTCTCGCCAATCCCAAATCGAAACGGTTTACTAATGCAGGTGATCGTATGAAAAGACAGCAGCTTTATTGTGAGGCTATTATATCTTATTATGGTATATATCTCAAGCTGTCATTCTAAACACGACCTGGTTGCCAGGGTGATTTGGTCTGAACATTCCCTTTTAGTTTGAACTGATCCTATGCATCAGGACATGTATGGGACCTATTGTCCAGAAAGCTTCGAAATGCAGGAATACCAGGTTCCATAATTGTTCTAGGCAACAACATAATCCTATGTTTAAATGGTTATTAGGCTTAAGGAATGGTGTTCCAACGTTGCAGCACTCCAATAAATGTTGAAAAGTGTTTATTTGTGCCAACAATCATCCCGCACAAATAAACACTTTTCAACACTTATCAGAGTGCTGCAGTGTGAATATTCTGGATCCCATGGTCAGCCTTTCAATGGGGTAGGCAGTCTGTACTCAATGCGACTGGTATAGAACATTACCTCTTTGTCAGTTGGTATTACAGCACAAACCAAGCACAAGAGTATGGGTATGTAAAATGAGTTGTAAAACCACATACAGAGCTAATCCTGAGCATTTCAGCAACTGCATTTTTTTAAAGCCATGGGTCTGTGAAAACAGGTATCTCCTTGACTGTATCTGTGGCAGTGGCCCAGAGGTTAAATGGAAACACAAAAAGCCTATTCAGAATGGGTCTGTATAAAAATACTGCATATGGTAATTTTATGGAGTTCAGAGATGGTCACCCAGGCATACTGGAGAATGGCCCAATGGGTGGTGGAATAATAACTAGTGTTAACACATATTCTTACCATTTCAAGAACATTAATAGACACATACATGGCGCCAAAAATGTCTGAGTGCTTTCTAAGTGGTTCTTAACTTGTCTAGACAGGTAATGCATATTTAGTGATAACTGTACGTAAATGCTAACTGCTTCCATTTGGAAATTTATTTTTATACTAAAATAACAGTTTTTCATTTTTCCCTCATCCAGTTAATTTGTCTAATGCTCTATAATTCCAAAAGTCTCATTTAAGACCAAATTACCTAATGGCAGTTGGAACATGGAATGAATGATGGAAGATCATTTTGGCAGCAAGGTAAATAATGTGGGCAACAGGTATCATTAGTCAGCTCCATTATGATATGACATTAAGTAGCAGTGTTAACCCTGGTATTGCAGGGCAATATTATATTTGCTTTATTCATCAAACAAAGCCAACTGCACTGCTGTCCTGACCTTAGAGGACTCTGAATTGACAATAATAACGTGTTAATTACCTATGGCTACAGGTCTACTTATTGGACTATCCCGGCCCAACCAGTAAACTGAAGTTTCTTATATTAAAATGATAAAGAAAATAATAATGCATATTTAAATGTTTTGAAGTTCTGCTCTATAGTAGCAGAATTATCACAAGTGGTTTTTACTATAGATCGTCTTTTATTTAAAGCTGGCCAAACATTAAAAGATCCTCTTCATTTGGTTAGATTTCCAAATGAGCAGATCTTTCCCTGATTTGACCACCCACAGGTCAGTGATATTGTGCTGATCTGATCATTTGACTGTGTCTTTAGGGGACCGAATTGGCAGGATAAATCTGCCCGTGTACGGCCACCTTAAGATTGCCATAGACGAACAGACCTGATTATTCATCGTGAGGCCCCATGCACAGGTCAATGAGCTGTGAACTCTGTCTGAAAGAAACAGAGGTTTTAACGGCCGTTTATGACAATAATTACCTTTCATTTTCTCTAAGGCTAGCAAGCAGAAACTCAACAACATTTTTTAAATGGGTAGATAGGGTGTGGAGCATATACCATCTTCCCAAATCCAAGGTGTGACCATATAAACAATAAGCACAAATGTAATCCGCAAACTCAATTTAAACAGATACACAATGGTGGTGTGTTTTTGCAATGAAAACTGCAGCTTTACTGGATATTCACAGCATTAAATAAAGTGGCATAAACAAACCTTTTCAAACATTGGGTTAAGTCTCATTTGTCGAAGTTTTCTTTCCAATTGCTGGATGGTATGCAAGTATTGTTATAAAGGCTTGTTTTGTGCCACAATGCTCCTGGTTTGATTACAAAAACATCTTTTTGTGTAGCTGCAGAATAACTTAAATATTATGCACTTAATGGGACCAGAAACACTAAATGTATTGAGTCAGAAGAATGATGCAAAGGCTGCAGCATTAGGTTTGGGAACAGTGTTGTAGCAGCAGGCTGATATACCAGGTTGGGATTCCCAGTCAAGTTAGGATTGGGAAGTTTAGAAAGTTGATGTACAGCGATGCAGTGGCTGATAAACTTTGTAGGGATGGGGGATGCAGAAACCCACATAACCTTTGGGGAAGTGTAATGCTGGACTATAGGTGAGGGAAGTGTGCTGCAAAGGCTGATGAACTGGTGGAGAAAGTAAAGCAGAGCTTGACCTTTGCAAGCAGTAGAAAAAGCAAAAAGGTAATGGCTGAAGAACTAGGGTGAATGTTGTCCTACACAAAATGGCAGCATTAGATGTATTTATGGACAACACCCTGATGTTTCTCCTTTATGAATTTGGACTTCGGGTAATATTGTGTATTTTTTATACCTCTTTGAGAGAGAGAGGGGAGAAAATGCTGCATCTGGCCCTGTTCAAAGTGAATGCCTTGCAAGCATTAGGTGCCGTCAAGGGATAGTCGCTCATTGCTTGAAAATCCAGCACTGCATGTTTCCAAACAATAAGCTCTAGTCATGACAGCACCTGCAGGCGATTCCCATTCACTTTGAATGACAGATTAGTATGAGCAGTTTGGTAAGCATCCCACAAAACTACAAAAAAGCTAGGTATGTGTATAAATGTGTATACACACAGTACAGAGCTGTGGAATATGTTGCAGCTTTAAAAGAGAAGGAAACCCCCTGGGCGCAAAACCCCTCCACCCTCCCCTGTGTTGCCCCCCCCCTCCCTCCTGGCCTACCTGTCCCCCTGGGCAAATGCCCCTAACTTGTTACTCACCCCTCTGCGCAGGTCCTGTCCACGGAGTTCACAGTCGCCATCTTGGCCCATGCGTGTCTTCTTCCTGCTTTGACCAGCATCTTCTGGCGCATGCGCAGTAGGAACAGCTACCGGTACGGATCTACTGCGCATGCGCCAAATGTCACAAAGTTTTCCTTCGTGACATTCGGCGCATGTGCAGTAGATTGGTACTGGTAACTGTTCCTACTGTGCATGCGCCAGAAGACGCGCGTGGGAGAAGATGGCGATTGTGAACTCCGTGGACAGGACCTGCGCAGAGGGGTGAGTAACAAGTTAGGGGCATTTGCCCAGGGTGACAGGTAGGCCAGGAGGGAGGGGGGGGCAACACGGGGGGAGGGGTTTCACAGATGCCGACTGAACTCCGTGGACAGGACCTGCGCAGAGGGGTGAGTAACAAGTTAGGGGCATTTGCCCAGGGGGACAGGTAGGTCAGGGGGGAGGAGGGAGGGGGGGTTGGGGTTTTGCGCCCAGGGGGTTTCCTTCTCCTTTATACATTTGTGTGCATAATAATTATTCTAAAGTTCTGGCTTCAACTTGCATACTGAAATGGAGCCGACATATTGTAAAGTGAACACAGATGCATAGGACACAAAACCCCCTTATGTAATAATAGGGGCTAATTTTGCCCAGGAGCAGTAACCTATAGCAACCAATATGAGGTTTGCTTTTATACAGGTACAATAAACAAATAAATGCTATGGGTTATTGCTCCTGGACAAACATAGTGCATTATAGCTGGTAAAAGGTATTGAAAATCTTGGCTATGAGGAAAGACTGGCCAAATTGGGGATGTTCACGCTGGAGAAGAGGCGCTTAAGGGGTGATATGATAACTATGTATAAATATATAAAGGGATCATATAATAATCTCTCTAATGCTTTATTTACCAGTAGGTCTTTCCAGCTGACACGAGTTCATCCATTCCGATTAGAAGAAAAGAGGTTCCACCTAAATATTCGGAAGGGGTTTTTTTTACAGTGAGAGCTGTGAAGATGTGGAATTCTCTCCCTGAACCAGTTGTACTGGCGGATACATTAGATAGCTTTAAGAAGGGGTTGGGTTGCTTTTTAGAAAGTGAGGGAATACAGAGTTATGAGAGATAGCTCATAGTACAAGTTGATCCAGGGACTAGTCCGATTGCCATTTTGGAGTCAGGAAGGAATTTTCCCCCTTGGAGAGGCTTCAGATGGGTTTTTTTTTGCCTTCCTCTGGATCAACTGGCAGATAGGTAGTTAATAAAAAAAAAAAGTTGAACTCGATGGACATGTGTCTTTTTTCAACCTTACTTACTACCGTATGTTACTATGTTACATTGGTCCCAAAGTATCCAATGACACCTGTAGCTCCATTTATAATATCTGTGCTGTAATTTAATGTGTTTTCAGGGCTGTGACTATGATAATAGCATGAAATCATCAGTGTGTGAGGCCTTGCTATTGAAAAAAAAAAAAAAAAAAGCTTGCATTAGATGCTGTCACACTGATGACTACTCAAATGCAATTAAATGGCAAGGAACATGAAGTATGACTCAAAGTAGAGCACTTGCTTGCCACTGTAATGAACAGAGAGGTACTATGGATCTAAAAAGGCAGGGGCAGGATAACAACACTGACTTCCCTGAACAGCAAATTTGCAAATAGGAATGCATCAAGTCCATATTTGCGGATTCAGCCAAATCAAATTCTATATTGTACCTTCAAAAAATTGGCATATACTAAAAAGAAAAAAAACCTCATGTTCACTTATCCATTCCTCATGACGTCAAGGGTGTGGATGCAGATCAGTTGAGGGATAAAGATATGGGCAAATACTGCACAAACGGACGAGGCAAATCTTGTATTTGGCGCATCCCTTATTGTAGTAAAGCTATGTAAAAACAGGGCACTAGCCAACATAGAAAGGTTTAGCTGCAGTGTACGTGTGTGCTCTGCTGGACAGCACAGAAAAAAAAGATTAATTCCAAAAGTTCTTTCATGTAGTCTAAATGGATCTCATTTTGTCACATGTATCTTAATACTGACCTTACAGTTCACATTCTGGATAACAGATCCTATACCTGTTCTATTTAGCAGCCTGGTTGAGATCTGACCCCCTCCCCCCTCCAGAAGTAGTTGGTGTTATCACAATAAATTAACAATAGACCTGGGTAACATTGCAACAGCTGGCAGTGTATGTAGCCTGAAACTGGCAAGGACAAATGATGTCTTCTGTTGTGCGTCTCTGTGTAAATATATGTCAGTGTGGGCTTTCATGTATACAAGTGTAAATGTGTTTTAAGTAGATAGCAGATGTCACTGTGCGTTAGACTTAAATCTGATAATTGAGTATGTGTCAGCATATGTTTGTGTGTTTCACATTGTGTGTGTTAGACAGTGTTTATATTTGTCAAAGCAGTGAGTATGTCAGGCATTGTGCATTATAACCCCACTTTCTTTGACTAATACACTAATACACTGTCAGTATATCTAGTTTCTAGCTATGGAGCCTTGAGCAAAAAATTCTATTTTGCAACAAATTGTGAATATGCCACTAAGAACTGACAGGCCCCAGCGATCCATTGTGGCTGCCCTGATCAGTACAAAGTAGAGTAAAACCCACACTTTTACTATATTGTGCAAGCACACTGCCCAGGTCAGTCACAAAGGATCCATGGACAAGAGACACTCTTGCAAAGTGGGATTCAATAGAGGAGTACTCTGGGGAGGTACATTTTTCAGCATAGACAATGGTAAACTACAATATTTCTATTAAAAAATGTTTTCATGAACTATCTGCCCCTTCAACAAAGCAACACGATTCATTACCTGTTGTAACTCATCAGTTGGGGCCGGCTCCTTTTCCTCCTATAATTTACAGAAACATTTTGCTATACAAAGAATCTGGTTTGTAGCGGTGTGCTGCTCAACACCTAACTCAAGGTGTGAGATCAACATGCTAAATTATTTAAAATAAAAATATTTGTCAGAATCCTTGCTTTTTTCCAGCAATCCCTGTTTCCCAAGTGTGGCACAGACAGCTAAATTTGCCTCATGGAAGTGAGTACCGTTATCTGGAAACACATTATCCAGTAAGTGCCGAATTAGGGGAAGGTCGTCTCCCATGGACTCCATTTTAATCAAATAATTAAAATTTTAAAAAAGCATTTCCTTTTTCTTTGTATTCAATGAAACTGTAGCTTGTACTTGATCCTAGCTAGGATATTATTCATCCTTATTGGAAGCAAAACAGCCTATTGGGTTTAATGTTTAAATGATGTTCTAGTAGATGTTAGGTATTAAGATCCAAATTATGGAAATACAACTTATCGAGAAAACTCAGATACCGAGCATTCTGGATAACAGGTCCCATACCTGTAATTTCTAAAATGTTGGCTACGATAGGCCCACACTCAGAAAATGAACTGGCCCAATCCCAGTCCAACCATCAAAGTGAAGACTAGTACATACATCACTGTCAATGTTAGCCAGCCCAGCTTCTCAAAGGCTACAGAAGCATAAAAGGAGCAAAACCTGGAGGTTGAGGGAACATGATCAACAACCTGGAGCTTATAGGGGCTCCATGGTATCTGGTGGAATATCATGATTGGCTGTCCAGACCTTGCCAGTTACAGGTTAAAGCCTGGAGAAAGCATGGGGCAGATCCTTTACATAACAACACATGCATCACAATACTACAGGCTCTGGGGCAGCACGGTAAGGAAAGGTCTTATGGGCCAGAGCAGAACTACAACTCACAATGCACAGGGTTTGCCTGAATGAAGAGCCTCAGACTAAAGGTACACACGTGACCCTCTGCATGCAACTATAAGCCGGTTGCTATGGAGCCCAGCTGCCTCCCACTTACCAAAAAGCAAAGCTGCGGCCAGTTGTGAATAAAATATCTATAGGTATAAATGGAGTAAGGTTCGGACAGATCCCTGGTGATGAGTCTCATGATATCGGGCATTTGTAACTCGGACTCATATCGCACATATCGTATCGTGTCATCATCCCCCTGGCTGACATGATTGCTGTGCGCTCCCCCTCCTCCTCCTCGCAGGGTGCAGGCGGTCAGACAGGCGCTAAGGCTCTCGTCCTCCTCCTCACCCTGAACCCGCTCCAGTCCGTTGGGAGCAGCTGCGTCAGTCCGTTCCTCGTGCTGGGCAAGGCCGGCGTCCTTCCTGACCTGCTCGAGGAGCTTGTTCTTCAGGGAGGACACGGCCTTGAGGTGCCGCAGGTCGGGGCTGATGAGCCCGTTCAGCTGGTGGTGATGGTGGCCCTTAAATCCCTCCGGTACTTCCTTCCCGTGCCGACCTTCATCCTCCTCCTCTTCGTCCCCCTCCTGCTCTTCTCCTGGATCGCAAGCGAGTCCAGCTCCGGGGTACTGGGAGAGCACGCTCGGCCCTGACGGTGCATCAGCCATCCTGGTGGGGGAGAGACAAACCGAAATAGCAGCGGCCGTTAGACACCTACAGCCCGGGATATGCGGCCCCTCATCCCCCTTCTTCCCAGTCGGGACCCCACACAATCACTAACCCGGTCTGTCTTTCGATCTCCGCTCACCCGCGGCCGTAAAGTGAAGCCGCCGGCAAACGACAGTCGACGTTTCCGCCTTGCTTTTACGACACTTCCGGCAGGGATGTTTAGATTGCGGCCCTCTAGGTGTAAAGCTTTTACATTTAACGCAGTGGTTTAACGGGTGACCGTTCAACTACAGCCCGAGGGCGAGGTCGCAGTTGCGATTTTATTCGGCTGATTGTGCTGTGCGGACAATAACGTAGCGACAGAGTTGGCTCAACGCCATGACACGTGCTTGTCACTGTGAGGCGAGGTGACACATGCTAGGATCACTATGGGTTCCGCAGTTTCCTGAGTCCCAGCCAGCCGCACATAATGCTGTGAAACTACAATCCCCAGTGTGCACTGCACTAGCACGACGTCACCACATACACCGCCTATCAGCGAACCGGGAAGTGCTTGATGTACTTGCAGTCTCATGTGGGGTAGATTTTTACTGTAGAAATAAGGTTGACGAGGGAAATAAGAGGTTTGGCTTTGTGACTGAGCCAGACACCATGGGGGGGGGGGGGATATCGGCGGGGTTTTTCTCTTTAAAAAGATAAGATTTGTAAGAAGAGGCATTAATCAGTGTTTTATAGTCCGAGTCGATGGAATGGCAGGTGGGCGGAGCCATAGACGTAGCCATGACTACTAATACCAAAGACAGTCACTAGTTACTGGGGTCTGTTTGGCCCTCTGTGTACTTCAAATGACACAGCCTTTCTCAGTCTGGGCTAGCACTTAGCAAGGCCAAGCTAAAAATTATTTTTTATAATTCATCCTGCCTCCCTCCGCTGAATAAAAGGCTGACTTGTTGGTGCTCAGTGTCGGACTGGGATGCCAGGGGCCCACAAGAAAACTTTAGACAGTGGGCCCATTTTCCAAACTATTATTCCTCCTCAGTCAGCCTTTTTATTCTCCTTGTCTTTTATATCTACTTACTACTGTATACTTTATTAATCTTCCATTATTAAACCCTTTTTACCATAAAGAAATAGGGAATGACCATGAAATAGACCAAATGGTTAGAAGCAAAATGGCCTACTGACATCTGGGCCCACCGGGAGTTTTCCTAGTATCCTGCTGGGCCAGTCCGACACTGTTAGTGTTGTATTAATAAATTAAAGTACACAAATTGCTGTGGTTTATGATGATTCTGTTGCAGGCTGGCATATCTACCACAATAGATACCAGTCATACCCTTTGACCTTTATTTGATAAGGAGGAGCAAGATGTCAAGGTCACACCTTTCAGCCAACTGAACCTGGATTCTAACCTGCAAATAGGGTTGCCACCTGACCGATATTTTAACGGCCTGGCCTGTAAAAATTAAGCTTGATCCCAATGTAATTAATAGGCAAAATGCCTTAAAATATAGGAAGGCCAGTATTTTTTCAAGAAAAGGTGGCAGCCCTACCTGCTTAACGTTAACCTGCGCCTGATCCTAACCCGCAAAATGTTGCCAATGTAACACCAGCATCCGACCCATACCATCTCTTTCTGTATGCTACTTCTTTGCCCACTTTTGTTTCTAAGACATGGAATGTCAAGCAATGGTTGGCCAAATTTCAACCCGAACACGCATTACTAGTGGTCAACCCACACATCACTAATGCTTTGTTCACATTGTATTGCTTTATAAAACAAAAGTAAGCAGTCCAGTCGGGATTTCCTAGTAATTTAGCCACTATAGGGCAATTGCTTCACCAGAGCAAACATGGCTGATAAAAATAAACACAGAGCACTTGCTGCTTCAATGTACATTCCCAAGGCAAAGCAATGTAACAATAGGGGAAGCTGACCCCTTGGCCGTGGGGGGAGGTGGGGACAAACACAAACAGAAGGAATCCAACAAGTGTGTTTGGTTCCCTTGGGGCAAATGGTTGATCGCTATTGAAGCAACCTGATAAGAGTACCTTGTAACAGGCTGGAGGTAGTTCCAGGGATCCCTAGCATCTGTGCATGTACTTGTTCATCAGATTAAGGTGCCCATACACTGAGAGATCCACTCGTTTGGCGATGTCGTCAAACGAGCGAATCTCTCCCCGATATGCCCACCTTGAGGTGGGCAATATTAGGCTGATCCGATCGTGGGCCCTAGGGCCCAAAGATCGGATCCTAACGAATAGCAATGGGCTGTCGGATCGCGGGACCGCATCAACGAATAGATGCGGCTGCGATCCGACGGGATTTTTTGTCCCATCTGATCGAGATCTGGCCAAATCTCTTTCGGCCAGATCTCGATCGGTGAAGCTCGTCGGGGGGCCCCATATACGGGCCAATAAGCTGCCGACACGGTCTGTTGGCAGCTTTTATCGGCCCGTGTATGGCCACCTTTAGACTGGACATTAGCTCTCATTGTTAGGAGAATGTATGGATGCAAGTACCTTAGGTGGATATCCCCAATGCACACTCAGTTTTGCATCCAAGCCAGCTCCTTGCACTTGTTTTCATAGATGAGCCCTGGTAGCTTCCAACTGATGTGAATTATGCAAGCTGATAGCAGAAACAATTCTATACATTTTTAAATGTTTTCAGTAGTTAAATGGTATAAGGCTTCAAATGAGAGATCTTTTATCCATAAAATCGCAGATCTCATTACTGCATTATAAAACTATTCTCAAAGGAGAACTAAAGTTTAACGGAACAGTAACACCAAAAGTGTTTGAAAGGAATGAAAATATAATGTACTTTTGTGCTGTGCTGGTATAACTGGTGTGTTTGATTCAGAAACTCTACTATAGTTTATAAACAAGCTGTTATGTATATGTTATCTGTATCCTGTGCTTGAATGGGTGCCCCAGTGGCTACACAGCAACTTGTTTTTGTAAACTATAGTTGTGTTTCTGAAGCAAACACACTAGTTTTACCAGTGCAGGGCCACCACACATACTATTGTCTTTCCTTTCAAACACTTTCATTTTTTGGAGTTACTGTTCCTTTAACTAAAGAAGTAGGCTAGAAATGATGTACATTATGTTTTGGCTTCTGTACCAGCCCAAGTCAACCACAACCCTTTAACAGTAAAGATCGGTGCCCCCAAAGATGCCCCAGTAGCTCCCCATCTTCTTTTCTGTTAATTCACTGCACATTGTCTGTGCTGCTGTCACTTACTGAACATAGGGACCCACTCAAAATATGCATTACACATAGAATATAAATGTCACAATATAAGGCTGATTAGTAATTAATTCAGATAATTACTAAATGGCAGCACAAAAACCAGTACAACCAGCATCATAATTTAATAATTAGCCCTGTAATATCCCCTTATATTACGGGCCAACCTAATTTTCTTCGTGATGTTTTGCGACGACCCCTAAGCTTAGCTTCTGAACAGCTGCTCAGAGCCCACTGAGTATGTGAGCGTCGCAGACACTTTCCAAGATGGTGACCCGCTGTGACAAGTTTGAAGTCCTGGATCATTGCTGCTATTGAGAAGCTGAAACTTTAGGCTGGTACAAGAAGTTCATTATATAAAATATGGCATTTTTAGCCATATCCATTTTTATGGTTTAGTTATTCTTTAAAGCAGGAAAGTCATTCCCTAAAGTTTATGGATTCTAGTAGAATCACTTCAAAGGGACAATTTTGCTATGTTAGCTTTTTTAAATATTTCAATAGATATAACCCTTTGTTTCCTTTTGCCACCTCCAACAGTGGAAGTTGGTATCATCACACTCTACTTTTTCAAGTGAGAGCCAGTTGGACACACAGATGCTAATTTGCGAATATATTGGCTCATCAAAAGCAAGTTGCAATTATGCTGCATTTCCGTGAAAAAACAGTGCATTGTGTCTAAAAATGATGAGGATATGCATCCAAAACTCTCACTTAGCACTAGCCAACTGAAAAGTTGTATGTTCATCTTCAGACAAATGTACAAATTTGAACAGCTGTGCCATTAAAAACATTTTTCTATCATTGCTGCTGCTGCTCTTTGCCAGTCCTGAAGAGGAACTATAGGGGGAATTAGAGAAGATTCAGGACTGGCAAGGAACGATTAGAAAATAGTTTTCAATGGCATGGGCTGTTCAAATGGACAAATTGAACAGAAGCCAAACATGATCTTTAAGCCATGCAAAGAAACACCAAGGGTGACTTCCAGCAGCCAATACATCACTTCCTGCCTGGCATAAGAAGAGAAATATGGAAGAACATTGATCACAAAAGTGCACAGTTTCCCCCTTGCTGCTTTATCATCCATCTTAGAGCAGATAATGCTTGCATTCCCTACCTCCCCAAAGTGTGAACAAAATTACAAGTCCCTCCCGACTTTTTGATGAACCCTAGTCTCCTGTTTTGCATATGCACATAACTGAGCAAAATCGAGCACTAATGCTTACGGTTTTGACACGGACACCTTTTTTTTGCATTTTTTGGCAAAATAGCATTGTTTCTCCAGTCATGGTGCAGTACCTATTAGGCTAAGGCCACACTAGGCGATAGCGCCGCGATTTGACTCGCGGCGACTTTTCGCAGCGACTTTTAAGCCGCAATCGCTGGGGAAACTTTTGCGCTAGCGTCTATGGGGAATCGCGAAAAATCGCCAGCGTAAAAACACACGCGGCGATCTTTTTTCTATTGTCGCTCGAAATCGCCTCGCTAGGCGATTTCGAGCGACAATAGAAAAAAGATCGCCGCGTGTGTTTTTACGCTGGCGATTCCCCATAGACGCCAGCGCAAAAGTTTCCCCAGCGATTGCGGCTTAAAAGTCGCGGCGAAAAGTCGCCGCGAGTCAAATCGCGGCGCTATCGCCTAGTGTGGCCTTAGCCTTAGCCTGCATCTTAGGTGGAGGAAACAATTGTCCAATGATAGGTGCCCTTTAAATAAGATGTTATACAGCCCCTGTTACAAGATAAAAGCATAATAGAAGTCACTGAAGACATAAGGATAAGGGCACAGACACATTAAAGATCAAGGAAAGCTGTATTTGCTGGGGGGGGGGGGTGCCCATTTGTTACACTAAATACAATTGCTTACTTGTTATGCCAGCCTTTCGTCCTTTTCTGTAAAGACAATGCACATAACCAGTATACTAAAATTTCTGATTTTATTAGAATGAGCAGATTACAAATAATTCTTGTGTTATATATTGCGATGATAATATCTTGCTGCAAGAGAAAATATTATAGCAATATTAGTGTACAGTATCCCCAAAACATTAAATAAAACCCAGTTATTCTAATCAGAGACTTTGTCACAACTAGTGACCAACTTTGTCTGTTCTGCTTTTTTTCTACACACCGTACTTCTATTCTTCTATTAGAAGTTGGGCTAGAAAGACAAGCAATTAAAAAAATAATAATACAATTAAACGTGTATAGTTAATCTTTTTATGTGTGCTGGGGTCAGTAACACTGACAACTAGATGGATTTTCAGTCGCAGGCTGAAAGTAGGAATACCAATATTTAATCAAATAAATAATTAAGAACAATTGCAATGCTGCTTAGAATAGATCCATCTATAATATAAAAGTTAATAGAAAAATGAATATCTCCATTAAGGTTGTGGTGGTGTTTTTGTATGGATTGATACAGGGATTAGTAGGCCACACACTGGCTATTTTTGTTCAGAGTTGTTCCCCTTCTTTGAGAAGCATTACACTTTGGATGATGATATTAATTTTCTGTCTCTTAACCTCTCTGATAATCCATTACAGTTTGCTGATGGACAAGGCCCTAGAGGTGATACAATAATATATCTTCTAATAGAAAACATTTCATGCACACAATGAGGCAGTTGTCTTGCTAAAATGTGACAAAACAATGTATTTCCATTAAGGAGCACATGAGGGCAGTCTTGCTTAGGCTTTTATTAACTATCCTGGGAGAAATACAGCAAACAGCCTTTGGTTAATCTTTAAAACCTTTTGTGTGCAGCAGAAGACCAAAGAAAAACCAAAGAAAGTGAAGTGTGTATTTGAATTGGGTTAAATATATTGTTTTGAAAGGTTTGATAGATTTAGAGATATCACTTTTTTTTTTAATTTCCCCACATGGTCTATTATTGTACTCAGGTTGGTGTAAATAATGCTATCCCAGCTATCACTATGGAAGGTTGAAATTTGATTACAATACTTTTGCCCAAAGGGGTATATATCATTGAGATCATGTTTTTGGTCATAATAGCTTAACGTGGTCTGTCCAAATCTGAAGAGTATTTGTGGAGAGGATTTTTTAATTAGGCAGGCAGCATAGTGGAGGAAGTTGTACATCTTCATGGTAGAGCTGAAATTTTAAAGTGAGGACCGTGAACATGATGATGGTGGAAAGCCACAAAGAATTGTACTGTACTGAAGTAATTTACAGTTCTGTAGTTCAGCTTATATCACGTTTGTGTGTACCTGTTGTATGCATGTATTTAGAGGCTCTTGGCATCATATAATTGACCTATATATATAGGATATTGTGCTTTTGTTGCTTACTCCTTAGAATGCATAGCAAAAATCACAGCCATCTTCCACCAGAAATATGGCCTGGCTCCCTTGATAGGAAATGATGCTTTTCCCTAAAAACTGACACCAATTTCTGCATGATTGAATATCTGCACTGAGTGAGCTTGAATTATGCAACAGTGGTTGTGATAGAGGCTGCGCATCTATCTTTGGCCACATCTTTATTTTTATATTATACATTATATCTCAATATATATGACTAATCATTTGCGTAGGATGCCCAATTGTTTTTAACTCATTGATTGTGTCTTTGCATAAAAAGAGGTATATCAAGACAGCAGCTGGTAAAAATGAAACTTCTACAATAAGGTTGTTAATTACTAAAACTCGACCAAACTCACATCCACGATTTTATCTTATTTATCATTAAAATAACCTGAAAAAGTTGGTTAGGGAAAAAACTTGCTAAAAAAAGAGTGAAAATTTTTTGGATTTGATGCTCGAATCACTCAATTTTTTTTGGGTTATTGTACGAAAACCCAGAATTTTTTGAATTATAGGACAAAACCCAGCACAGATTACGATATCTTCAAATTGTAAAAAAAAAACTGCCATTGAATTCTACACAACCTCGATTGGTTTGAGATGGTGGCTTTTTGGATTCTGACTTTGCAGATTTGGGGTATAATAAATCTTGAAAAAATTTTGCCCAAAAAAACTACCAAAAAAAAGTGAGGTTCAGCAAATAACCCCCCAAATGTTACTATTGTTAGTGATTCTGATGACCAGGCTTATGGGTCTACTAGGACTACATGGTTATTTTCAGCATGAAGAACATCTCAGTTGTTGCAGAAAGTCTCAATGGGGTTAAATAAATAAAATACATTCATTGTGTATGTGAAATTGTCCAATTCTCTATAAATGTAGGGAACCTACTGAGATACCAAATTGTCTTCATTAACTATTATGGTGATATTGCCATATACAAAGACCGAAGAATTATCATTATCTTCCTGTTGCAGCTGCCAGGGGCTTAGGGGCTGAAAGGGAAGGGATGGAACTTCCAGGTATTGTTTAACAAAGGTCTCTCGTTGGAGTAGCAAATTGTCATGATGCAGATCAGAAGATCTCGAGGAGACCTGCGGCTTCCATATATTTGGAGTCAACATTCCAGAAAACTGTACAGGGATGTAAACATGTTCTTGCACTGTGTCTGCAAAAGAAGCAATACTGAATATAGATATGGATGGAAGGTGTAGCTTGTTTTCAGACTGGTTTATGTGTGGTGGAGACTTTAACAAATGTATCTTTGTAATTTTTGGCTTTGTGCTTCCTGTGTTTCCCAGCATGGATAAGTCTTGCAAAAGATAATCCATTTTTATGACCATCTTTTGTTTTAAATTGAAAAGTGCTTTCCTAAACCTCTTGCTTAGCAGTGCATATAATAGTGGGTTGATGGCTGAATTCAATAGGGCCAACCAAGCAGATGCTGTAAGTAGCTCAGGTGGAAGCAGCCATTGATTGCTCTTCATGGTTATGGACTGTAACATACTCACAATAATATATGGAACCCAGCAAAAAAAGAAAATTAAAATAACCAGGAATAACCTGAAAGTACCATTATGTTCTCGCCCTGGGCTATTGTATTGTGCAAAAATGTCATGCTTTTTGCTAGCAGATGAGCCTGACATGGGTGCATGGGAAGTATAAACAGAGCTTTGAGAGTCATCAGTGGTTCTGTCAGGTGGAATCTTCTTGGACTTGTTTGAAGACCTTAAGTTTTTTTCTTTCAGAAATATTGTGTTTGCCTTCAAATTTTTTTGCAGTTGACATTGAATGTTATGTATGCGTCTGGCATGATCTCTTATGACCTGTACAATGTTTATGTAGCAAAATACCATGGTACATGTTGGCAGCAAAAACGAGCAGACTATAATGAATCCAGTATAACTAGGGCTAAATGCCCAGTTTACAGAACAGCTAAAAATAGCAGGGAAGTATTCAAAATGTCCCCATCCTAGAAATGGTGGCAATCCAGAAAATGCTGCCTGAACCCATATCCATGTGACAGTGCTAACAGCTCGCTTCATTGTAGTCTGGGAGTTATATTTAAAGCAGTCAATGATGGCTCGATATCTGTCCACTGCAATAGCAGCCAAAGTCAACACCGAAGACGTGCAGTACACAACAAATGCATATCCCATGTACAAACACAAATGCTGCAATACACAGAACGATATGTTAGTATGCATGAAATTGTTTCTTATATATATATATATATATATTCATATTCTTCGAAGAACCAGCACTCCCATATGTAAAAAATCGTTTTTTATTTCTGTTGCATTCCAACGTTTCGGTCCCTATTGGGACCTTTCTCAAGGACCTTGGGAAAGGTCCCAATAGGGACCGAAACGTTGGAATGCAACAGAAATAAAAAACGATTTTTTACATATGGGAGTGCTGGTTCTTTGCAGAATATGAATATATATATATTTTAACCGCGCACCCCAGCTGAAGAAACTATATTAGAGTGCATTGGAGTGCGGATACTCATCGGAACGTTATATATATATATATACAGTTATTCCCACAATGACAAAGACAATGTTTCACCTAATATCAATGGGGCACTAAAGTAAAAATAAAAAGGTTGTACGTGGTTTATTGAATGGGTGACATTTTTTAAAAAAATATCTGATTTACTTTATAAATAAAACCAAGAAACAACAAGCCTGTAGAAACTTTCAGATGAATAATTTAGCAATATATTCAACAAACAATCAGCAGCATGTACTGGTCATTTGTATAAACAAATATATTATTGGTTGCTATGGGTTACTGCTTCTGGGCAAACTTAGTGCTTTTTATTGCATATGGGGGCTAATGTTCTGCGGATAGACCTCTCTGTGGGGAATCAGCATGAGAAACATATTCCTTTGTTACAAAAAATGTAAATCATTTAATAACACACATTTTATTAACTAAACATTACACTTTGGGGAAAATTCACTAACCTCCAAAAATTCGCTAGCGACGGCTTCGCGTGCAACACTTCGCCAGGCATAGATTCGCCAGGACAATGGTAATTCACTAAAATCTGAAGTTGCGTCCAGGGCGCCGAACGATGGTGAAGTTGCGATAGCGTCACTGCGCCAAGCGAAGAGAAGTTGCGCTAGCGTTGACTATTTTGCATAAGGCGGAAGTTAAAAGTTCAATGGATGTATATGTTGCAGCAAATTACATTACACTACACAAGCCCAGGAACCTTAATGAAATAGAGTTGTTATATTGCCCTACACATGAGCCCAGTGTATAGTTTATGTGCCATATGTAGGGGGTTACTCTAAAAAAAACGAACGCTCTTTTTGAGCTTATCATCCTAAAAAAAGGAAAAGATGCCAGCGTTTTTTGGGACTTAGAAAATTTTTCAACTACATTTTGAGGAAGTCCTATCTACTCTATTGCACTTCGCCTGGTCTGAGTTGGTGAAGGCAAGTCTGGCGCAAGAGGTAACGTTCAGTAAAATCCGCATCTTAATGAATCTGTGCAGTTACGTCCCTTCGCCAGAGTGCAAGTTCGCCTGGCGTTAGGGAGCGAAGTACTGCTAGAATCTATCTCCTTCGCTAGCGAAGTTACGCCAGCGAACGTTACTAAATCAGCGAAGTTCCGAAATGACATCATGCTGGCGAATTTTCGCCAGCGTTAGTCACTTCACCCTTTAGTAAATTTGCCCCTTTATTTTCAGGTGTAAGTAAAACATTTTTTAGCTGATGGTGTCTCTATAAGAGTTAGTAATGAGTGCAAAGTCAGGTCAGTTATCCAGGAGATCCACCCTTTTATTCCACATATTTTTACATGAGCATTTCAAATTTCATTTTGAACAGAAGTAATACTTATTTTTACAAAAAAAGCCTGAACTAAGTTAAAGGGGAAGAAGATACTTTTACTTGCATCCAAATTAGATTTTATGTAGCTAAACTTGTTCCCTGGTTAAACTACAATAGATACCCCCAGGTAGTTAATTAGACCTGAACCAGAAGGCAAATGACCTGGGTCCATGTATCTTAGGCCAATGAACACCCCTGGATAATCTTTGTGATTTTATATATTCACATGAAGTGATTGTGTTAAAAAAGGCTTTAGTTCCTCACATTTTTATGAAATCTTTTTGTTCAACCCACTGAATTAAAGCTGAAACTCTGCAGTTCAACTGCATCTGAGTTGTTTCATTTAAAATTCATTGTGGTGATGTACAGAACCAAAATTAGAAAAAAAAAGTTGTCTCTGTTCAAATATTTATGGATCTAACTGTATATTTCTGCAGAAAAACAGTCTCTGAAAGATGTGAAAGACAATGGAATATTCTTAATGAACTTTCTTCTTACCTGGTGATTAATCCACCCATTATATATAACAGATGTTGCCACAAGGGGCATCACTCCAATGCCCATCAGAAAGTCACTCACTGCCAAGTTGATGAGAAATATGGATGTTACCGTATGGAAATGTTTAGTCGCTGCAATTATTATAATGACCAGAAGATTTCCTAGAAAAAATATATGTAAATATATATTTATAATATATACCTGCATTTGACACTGTTTTTTTTTTGTGTTCCACCAATTTATAATGCATTTCAATGGGTGCTTTTCCCTGATTTTACACCAAAATGTTGTCCTAATATTTCCAAAAATGGCTGTTTGCCCTCTGTGAATGTTATTATTAGTGAAATTAAGAGCTTTAAAATACTAACTAGATGCATATTTTGCCATGGCTCTGTCTGGAAATAGTAAATTCCAATTAGTCTCATACAATCATGCACCAACCACCTATTACTTTAGGTTGTGTATGTGATTGGCAGAGTGATCTAACACATGCCCCATCATAGTGTAACATCAATTCTGCAATGTTTAACCCTTGGCATTAACACAGTAAATATTGTATTTCAAAGTTAAACTGACTCCTTTGCTTGTATCTTTTGAGTATAAGTTGCTTTAAAACATTTGCCGGTTTTTACATTTTCTGGAATTTTACACTATTTTTTTTTTTTTTTGCTGGATCCCTGAAAAATTAAAATGGGGGTTCTACTATATGCATTACCAATTACAGTTATTTTTGTAGTTACTTCTGAAAGTAATATTTCTTTATGCCTTTCCACAATCTGCACCGAACTACATTAACAAAACTCAGGAAATATACATATACATTGTATAATATTATAATGTATATTAAAGGTATGGAACCTGTTTTCCAGACTGCTCGGGACCTGGGGTTTTCCGGAAAATTGGTAATTTGGATCTTCATACCTTAAGTCTACTAGAAAATAATTGAAACATTAAATAAACCCAATAGACTGGTTTGTTTCCAATAAGGATTAGTTGTAGCTTAGTTTGGATCAAGTACAAGCTACTGTTTTATTATTACATAGAAAAAGGAAATCATTTTTAAAAATTTGGACTATTTGAATAAAATGGAGTCTATTCGAGATGGCCTTTCTGGATAATAGGTTTCCAGATAATGGATCCCATACCTGTATTAAGTCTACTGACAAGTGAGCAGATCATACTAACACTAAGCAAACCTGCAGGAAAGCAAAGGCAATAACAACAATGCTCAATAACAATACAAAATAATTTGTCATTATGATTTCAGATCAGATGCAAATCTAGTGAAATAGCCCTCTTACCTGCTATGGCCGTAATGCACATAGCTATCATTACAAAGCTGAGAAGCCATTGTGATAGAGACCCCAGGTTATAGATCATAGCTGCTGTGCTGTCATTCAGAGTGCTTGAGACTAGCTCGGTGTATTGAGACAAACGAGATGCATTTTCCCAATATGATGGCTTTGAAGACATTCTGAAGTATTTTTTCTCCAAAAGCTTAATAAATCCACAGTTGATCTATTGAGTCCATAGCTGTATTCTTAACAATATCATTGCTGAAAAGACACAGTTGCTTGACATAAAGGTTTTTTCCATGTTGTGCATTTTAGACGACTATTACAAGAGAGTTCTTCATGAGTGCCATCGGTTTAAATAGGAGTGAAATAATTGATTGAAGCTACAAATAGTGCCATTTTCAGCAGGAATACAAACGTTGCTCTCATTACAGGTGCTATGTTTGATGGCCCGAGTGAAGCAAGCAGTTGTTTGAAAGGAACACAGCCCTGTGAGCGCCTTCATAGAATAATCAGGAGAGCCAAAGGAAAGCAAATGGATAGTCATGGAAACCATTGTTGTACTGACGACACTATGAACTGAAGCACAGACAATGTCATAGACAAATTGCAGCATGCTAATGAGTTATATCATTGACTGCACACCTGGTTTTCCTATATGCGGTATTTAGGAATATCCATCTTATGGGCCTGCAGCAGTTATTAAATTATTCCTGGCTGTTGAGATTTTCTTGGAGTTGAATTCCAACTGGGAGACCACAGCTTGGACCTCCATGGCCTTGAGGAATCTCCTTCAGTACCAGGGTAGCCAATCACCCAATGTCGGACTGGGACACCCAGGTCCCACCCAAAAACCTTAGACAAGGGGCCCATCAAAAAATCTTAGACCAAGGGCCCACTCTCAGTGCTATTATTCTTCCTTTTCTCGCTCAACCTCTTTTTTCCTAATCTCTTTTCTTTACATACTATAATCTATTATTCCATCTATTTAGCCTCTTTGTTTTCATAGAAATTGGGAATCCCAATGAAATAAGACAAATATATAGCAGCATGAGGGCCCACTGACACCTGGGCCCACCGGGAGTTTTCCTGGTATCCCAGTGGGCCAGTCCGACACTGCAATCACCATTTATCAGAGCCATGGTTGGCTACTCATTATCTCATTATTTTCTGAAATATACTCCGACTAAATATACTCTGACTAAATCCGCTTAGGTTATTTTCGCTTATTTAGCAATACATTTTCCCTAAAAGTTCCAGTGCGGGAAAAAACTGGAAAAAAAAACATGAAAATCGTACGAAAATTTGAATTGTACACGTTTTTCAGATTTTTGCCCAAAAACCAGGAAATCTTCCGATTATTGCATGAAACCCATCATCAGGATATCTTTGGGAATTTTCCCATTGAATTATATACAACTTCGGCAGTTCTGAGATGCCTGATTTTCAGATTCAGACTTTTTCCATCCTCGGGGTATAATAAATCCCAAAGAAGTTTTTTTTACAAAAAATTTGGATTTCATAGAAAAAAAACCTAAAATTTTTCCAGTTTTTGGCATTTGGACTTTAATAAATAACCCTCTACAATAAAGGTGTCTTATTTAAAGGGAAACCAAGAACCATATATTATTTTTTTTACTTCAATAAATGTTTATTGTTTTTATCAACTGTGTGCAGATCATTATTTCCATAAAATTGCAAGTGATTCCATATGAATGTTACTTTTACAGCAGTAATAATGAAAACAAGGGGCACAATCTGTAACATATAGTATCTAAACATTATTAACAATCTGTAGTACAATTGTCTACAAATATGTGTCTACATTTGAACTACTATGACTACTTCTAAGTAATTCTTTCATTGGGAAACAAAAAATAAACAATACAAGTGTTACTTCTATACTGTTCAATCATTAAACACTAGGGGGTTATTTATAGAGAGAAAAGGGAAATGGCTACATTAGGTTCATATCGATATTCAATCCAGGGGCCCCAGGTCAACAGGAATTTATTGTGAGAGTCCAGTAAGATGCTTGTCATTTTATCCTGAATCATAATCCAATCTACTCCGGATTTACTGGGTCTATTGGGATATGTTTTTGTTTACAGGGACCAGCCAAGGTCATCTTAGCTGCTGTCATAATAGTGGTGAATAAGTGAAACTGAGTGTTGTTTAATTCTTTAACTATTTCAGGGTCCCTAGGAATCAAGTTTTCCAAAAATGAGTAAAACCTCCGGGCATTAGTGCATTCATGGCAACCCCTAAAGCATCTGGCATCAGCAGATGGAAAAAAAATTGCAATGCGAGCAGGCACCAGGTACCATCTGAAGAGGACTTTATAATTAGTTTCTTGTAAGGAAACATTATTTGAGGATTTTTTAGCAGTAAGCCAGATCTGCTCCCAGACCTCAGGATCTAACTATTTAAGTCGTTGTTCCATGCTGACATGTATGGTAATTCCTGGGGTAGGGGATGGTCAAAAAACTTACTATATAGAAAGGATACTGATTTCTGAAGGTTAGGAGAGCGGAGGCACCATCTCTCAAAAAAATGTGGAATAGGGTAATTCTCTATAAATTGTAGGGAATATGGCTTAGAAATCAAACAAAATTGGTATAGGACCATAAATCATTTATCAGTGGCTAAGTGATGGGGCTATTTAAAAATATGACCCCTTTTTAATTAAACCTGTGGGTGATATTTATACCTAAAAGCTATTTGCAGACAGAATAAATAGGGGAAGTTCTGCATATTGAAGGACCAGGCTGTACATTAGATATCAGCTGCTAATAAAACAAACAAAAACTGAATATTTAGGGGGTTATTTATCAAAGTCCTAATTTATCTCAATATTTTCTGAAAAAACTCCGACCAAATCCGCACAGGTTTTTGGGGATTATTTATTAATACACTTTCGTGAAAAATTTGTTTGCGTGAATATAATCTGAAAAAAAATAGATTTTCGTAATTTTTTCAGACTTTTCATCATATTTTCACGATCATTTCGGATTTTTCACCCAAAAACTCAGAATTTTGCCTGAAAACTTTGGGGTATTGCCAAAAACCCAGCACACATCAAAAGTATTCATTTTGGGGTGATAGTTTTCCTGTAATGTATAATAAAGGACAAGGTATTAGAATGTGTTTCTAATTAGATATGGAATACAATAATTGTACCTCCTCTCTCTCCCATAATGTTTTTAGTATTTTAATATAAACCCCAGCGGGAGAATATACTGTATTGATTGTTGGGTTTGCCCAAAGCATTGCCTTTCTGTTTGGAGTTAGAACTTATCTCTATCTTGTAGCGTTATATATACATAGGTGCTTCCTCCTTTTTTTCTTTATTTGTTCTTATGCTTGCATGCATTTCCATGGTTCCCAAGCTGCAATTTAATCAATACAGCAGGCCTCATTTATAAACACTGGACAAATTTGCACCTGGGCAGTAACTCATGGGAACCAATCAAATATTTGCATTCATCGTTCAACCTGCTGCTGGCAGGAAAAAAGTCATTCACTGATTGGCTGCTATGTGTTACTGCCCATAGCCAAATTTGCCCAGTGTTTATAAAAGGGCCCCACTGTCTTTTCCATTAATGAATCATGTACACTCAGAATTCTTGGATTTTCTACCTCAGACTTTTAGGAAATGCAATGATCTTTACTTTTTCTTCTGCCTGATAAGATCTTATGTCAGTGACATCATATCATGTATGCCGAAAAGTCATACACCGTTTCTTTTAAAGCGGGATTGTCTTTAAAAGTTGTAACTATTAAAAAATGTTATGTTAACATTTTTAACTATTTGAGGGGCATGCCATTTGTTTTAGGGTGGGCTCATGTCTAGGGCATAAAATTTGTAGGCGAAAATTCGCCCTCTATTGAATTTGCCTCATTGTGTTTGTGTTTTGATTAATATCCAGAATTAAAATTATTGATTTAGGAAAACTTTTTTTCATCACTGGATGAAATTTTACTATTTGTACTAAAGCATAAAAACATATTTGGAGAGACTTTTTTCCAACTCAAAGGGGCAGATTTATCAAGGGTCGAATAGTAAATTCGAATTTTCGAGTTTCAAAATTCACACATTCAAATTTGAATCCCTCTATTCGAATGTAAATTCGAATGTGAGATCTATCACATCTCGCCCAATGGAAACAGTACTAATTCTATATTCACCACCTAAAATCTGCCAAGTTCATGTACAAGTCAAGGCAGAGGTCCATTGAGCCATTCGATATTAATAGCCTTCCTGACATTTGAGTTTCTTTTGGGAGAAAAACTTGATTCATACGAATTGAATATGAATCAAATGCAATTCAAATTTTCAGGTCAAAACCATTCGATTGAATATTAGACATTCTAATTTTTTCTTAAATGTCGTCCCAATCGAATTGTGAATATATTCAAATTAAAAAGAATTCACATGAATTAGAAATTCGACCTTTGATAAAGGTGCCTCAAATTGTTTGCTTGCACAGCCGTGCTTTAGTTATATTATAGTCAATTAAACTATTTCTAAACTTTGAATTTGGTATTTTTAACATTTTTGATATGGGGTTCTTTTTATCAAACCTCAGTATTTTTTACTGAGTTGGAATAATACAAGGTTTTTATATTTAACAATTTCTTTTTCACGTCAGAACAAGTCCTTTCTCCCTGCATATGATTTACATCAGGAAGTGTTTCAGCAGATGATAGTTCTCAGCACTACAATGGAGTTCTATTACTACAGAGGTCAGAATTACATTCAGCTGCTCAGAGTTGATGAATTGACACATGTATGAGCTTTAACAAATCTATCAGTTCATTAACAATATTCCTGATGGTATTTTGTTAAATAAAATCATATTTCTGAATTCTCCAGTTTGAAGTACAGTATAATACTGTTGCTTATTTTCAAACCAGTTTTCATGTTTATTTAAATTGTTGAATAGTGCTGAATAGTGTCCTTTTTTTTTGCAAAATAGTATTATTTCCCCCAAAATAGTATTATTTCCCCCATCTGGAGTGTTGGCTCTATAATGTTTTACATTCCTAGAAAAACAACTTTTCTCTGATAGGTGCCCTTTTATTCACCAAGAGCGAGACTTGACTGTTGCTGTCCTATCACTTGAATGCTATGCCACACTGCATATCCACAAAGAAATTGCAAACTAAAGTACAAGGAAAGGCTAATCCAAGTCATGGCCAGTGATGCCTCGGAAAGGTAAGCAATGTGACACACTCAGGAGCAATGGCTGGGGGGTTTAATTCATTGGGTAGTGCCTAACATATTATGTAATAGAACCCCCACGTGAATCCACCTTTCCTTGTCCTTTAAGCATTAACAATTTGATTTCTAATTTGATTTTTAATTTAAGTCAGTCCAGCTGTGAAAGAAAATGTTCTGTCCTTCCATGCACATAACAGGTTGCAAGCTCATATTGTGTCTAACGTGTAAATACATGTTCTGAATATATGTCAACTTGCTGGGACAAGTTCACCAAATTCTTGACACTTTGCCTCGTCTAAGCTGAGCTGTTTTTTTTGCAAATTGCTGTAAAAGTTTTAGACCATTTCAATTCATTTATACAATGTGTCAAGTTCACATAAAAGTATAGATTCTAAAGAAAAACGTAAAAAAAATGTAATTACTTAATTCATGGCATATAGTCTTATAGAAGCATATGGTTTACAGTGAGCAGAGTGTTTATAGGGCTTTGCCTGTTAAACTCATTGCAACCCAGTGTTTCAGCTATGTACAATCTGGCTTCTAAATTTCCATGAGCCTTATGCCACATAATAGAGGTCCTTTATATTCCCAGGGGACAAAAGTGCAAGAGCATTAAGGGGTGCAAGACTGCTAAAAAGGAGTGTAGAGGCCTGTGGCCATTCTTCACTTGGCCCATGCATTTTGCAAATTGCAAAAAAAATGGCTGATTGTGGCCTGTTTATGTACTTTGCACACTGCATGGGGCAGTGTAAATGAGACCCTCCAAATGGAATGGATAGTAGTTTTATTTATAAGGATGGTAGTTTTATTTATAAGGAGAATGCCACCAAGTTTTGGTATACAGCAAATACATCTATATTAAAATAGTGTTTTACATTTTCTCTGCTGCAGATAAATAACTCCTGTTGAGTTTTTCTAGCAATGGAACATTAATATGTTTAAAGTATATTTTTTTTAGTCAGTGATTTCCTAAATGCTTATTTATAATTAATATGGGGTAAGGTGCTATGTCATTACTCTTATAGAGTTGCTGAATTCCTCTGTTGCTATGGTAAGTTCAGTAAATAAAATATAGCATTTCCAGGCTGTTTCTCTCCTTTAAGGAAATCTTTTCCATGGTGGAACTTGAAACCTTTCTGAATGGGCAATTCCCTGTTGACTTGCATTGCATTAGATTGAATGCAATGATTACCGGTATTTATTTTCAGGGATTATCATTTATTATTATCAGTGTGTTGTAATGGTTCTAACACCATAAAGCAAAATGGCATTGAACAGCCCAATGCAACCACACAATTTCCGAAGAATTTACATAGTCATCTGCTTTGATAAAGATAAATGTATCAGTTCATTAAATGCTTTCCTGGCTGCCAGGAAAGTGCAGACTTGCAATAGTTTTTAGGCAAATTAGATTACCCTAAAAACCATAAGCAACAGAATGTAGGTAAGGGCAAGGTTTCATTGTGGTCTACATCCTTGTTAATTTGTAGGAATTAGAGGTCATTATAAACTCTAGATATTACAAAGGTTGTCAGTTCTACAAATATGAGATGGTAAAATTGGGACATGAATATGATCCATTCCAGGTTGACAGAACCCTTCAGAAGATTATATGATATGTCCCAAGATCTACATACAGATCAGCAGCGAGACTCTGGAACATACCCTGGTTCCATCACTTTCCAAACCATGCAGGTTGTACCTTTCTTCCAGATTACTCAATTTTCACAAATTACACAATGATATTGTAATTGCCAAATGGCCATGTGTTCATTACACCATCATAGCTCAGTGAGGCTGTTATGAAAAACCACCAGGACACTGGTGATATATCTCCCTAGAATCCCAATACTCAACCTGTTGAACAAAATAATATATACTACACATAAACCAGATTAGAAAAATATCTCTAATAGTAGGCAGAGACAATGAGATTAGATGCACACCTACTACTCTAATTCTTGTAAGAGCAACAATTACAAGGTTGTACTCCTACAGTCCCCCCTGCCAGGAAAATGAGAGGAAAATGTTCCATTAGCTTAATGAAGAGAGTGTGAGAGGACTGGAGAAACATTTTATCAGTATTAGCCCCTACAGAGTATAGTAAGCATGTAAAAAACAGACAAAATGAAAGGGTAACAATTAAACTTGCTTGCAATTAACCCCTATGAAGTTTAAACCATTTACCTGATGAGAAAATTAGCTGTGTTTACAGTTTCACTTCAATATTCACTTTCAGCATTCATTAAGAAAGAAAGAATTACAGAGGAAGTTGCCTTGGGGAAGGTATCTTCAGTTTGAATAAGAAACAGAATAAAAAAGAGATGTTCTTTTTCCCCTCCTGGTCCCTATTCCCAAGTACTGACCTATGTCATCCTCACAACCACTATTCTTTTTATTTATATGAGTTAAGTCAAACATATTCAATGTATACAATCAGGCCCAGGCTGGCAATTAGTATATTCTGGTTCAAATGCAGAAAGGATGTTTTAAAATACCATGGCATAGACAGTCACTATTTATTGAGGCTGTAGGGGGCTGTTTGGGCCTCTGTGTGCTTGAAATACCAGGCCTATTTTGAAACTCAGCCTGGACCTATATGCAATACATGAATAACACCTCCTGAAAAATATTACACATACTAATGCTTAGCTTAGATCCTTCCCATGTCTTTGTACAGAATTATTCCTTGTTGCACACATTTTGTGCTTGGGGTAACACTACTATAGCAACTTTCATTTAATTTTTAATTATTAAAGAAGATATGAATGTGGTTTTGTCTAACATATTATATCTTCCATTCTCTATTTTCCCTTACCTAGTGCAAAAAATCCCTACCAGCCCTATAAAATAATGAGAGGCTGGTCCAGTGTCCCTTAGTCCCAAAGCATTCCACAGCACTGTGCAATACAAGGGAGCACACAACTACAAGCATGAGTTGCTGTAATATCAAACATAGAGATTACAAACAAATATCAACATAGAAATTCTTCAAGGGAGGAAGGGTCCCTGCTATCTTTCTTTTAGCTAGAACTTCCAAAAGAAAAACCTGGGTTTTTTTTTTCACCCAACAGGGCTGATTCTGACTGGACTGAATGGAATTTGAATAGAACTGCCACTTAATTATTTATGAAATGCAGTCAATACCTGGATTTTACATTTGTGCATTTTAACGGCATATTTCACCATTTTTTCCAGTCCCACTAATGTCAGAGGTTGCTTTTCCTAGATCTGACACCTAGGGGGTTATTTACTAAACTCCGACTTTTAAAAAATCACGAATTCTTCGGAATTTAGTAAACCCTGAGGATGGAAAAGTCTGAATCTGAAAATGTCGGCATCTCAAACCAGTTGAGGTTGCATATAAAGTCAATGGGAGAAGTCCCAATGATTTTTTGATGTGCGCTGGGTTTTGTGCAATACCCCGAAGTTTTCGGGTGAAAATTCCCAAAAAATTTTGAAATTCGTGAAAATCGGATGAAAAAATCCGAAATATTTTTAAAAATCTGATTTTTTCCAGCAGAGCAAATTTCGGGAAAATGTAATAATAGATAGGCGTAAAAAACCAGAGTGGATTTGATCGGAGTTTGTAGCAGAACATATTGAGATAAAATCAAACTTTGATAAATAGCCCCCCGAGTTTTTTTCCACATTTATGCCAAAACCTTGTTCTGGTTTTAACTAAAAATGCATGAATGTCATAATGTGTTTTTAAGCTGTTTTTAAGTTGTTTACAATACTAACAACACGTACAGTATATTTTGCGCTAGGTCCTTCGGTAAATAGAGAATTCAGACTAGTTTTTGCCTCCCTTCTGCCATTTACAAATCAGTTGTTGCTTAGATTGTACATCTGACTTACAGAGAGAACTTGGAACAGTTATACAGTGAAGTATTGTGATATTGTACGCAAGTGTTTATACAGTATAGAAACATTTGTAATCAGTCCATAGTGCACTTACCTGTGATCACAATGACAGAATTGACCCACCAACTTGCTTTGGGTGTGCTTAGCATATTTGCTAATTAGCTTGTTCATGCAGTTCATTTCATATAACCTGACTTTATTATAAACATACTGCAAGCCATAATTATCTAAGGGGCAGTTTATCAACATTTTATCAAATTTAAAAAAACAAGTCTTCCAAACTCAAATATTCAATATTTATTAAGCACAAAAAACTCAAAAGCTGGTGAGTGTTTCAAGAAGTCAACAGGAAATGTATTTTTTCAAAATAAAAGCTTTTTACATTTTGAGTATAATTTTAAAATACATTTTAAATTTTGTTGACATAGAAAATGAAGAGTAGAATGTGTTTTTAATGTTATAAAGTTTTTAAAAAAAATTTAAATTTAAAGTATTTGAGCTTTGTGCATTTGAGGTTTTCCATCAATAAGCTAGATATTGGTTTTTATTTATTTATTTTAATTCAGAAAGAACTCCCCCATGACAACTTTTTAAAGAATACGCCTACACTTTCCAGCATCTTTTGCAGCTCGCAAATGCTCGCGACCTGAGGTTTTCCAGATCTTTCCATAATTTAGATCTTCATAACTTAAGTCTTCTAGAAAATCATGTTAACATTATGTGGCAGATGCATCAAGGGTCGAATATCAAGGGTTAATTAACCCTCGATATTCGACTGGGAATGAAAAATTTTGCTCAAAAACTGCGATCAAAGGAATAATCCTTCAATCGAACGATTAAATCCTTCGAATCGAACGATTCAAAGGATTTTAATCCAACGATCGAAGGATTATCCTTCGACCAAAAAAATTTAGCCAAGCCTATGGGGACCGGTAGCATTTAGGTCACGAACTAGGGGGTCGAAGTTTTTTCTTAAAGAGACAGTACTTCGACTATCGAATGGTCGAATAGTCGAACGATTTTTCGTTCGAATCATTCGATTCGAAGTCGTAGTCGAAGGTTAAAGTAGCCCATTCGATGGTCAAAGTAGCCCAAAAAAATCTTCGAAATTCGAAGGTTTTTAACTTCGAATCCTTCACTCGAAGTTAATGAATTGGCCCCTAAATAAACCCAATCGGATTGTTTTACATAAATAAGGATTTATTATATTTTAGTTTGGATCAAGTACAATATACTGTTTTATTATTACAAAGAAAAAGGAAATCATTTTTTAAAATTTGGATAAAAATAAAAGTGTGTGGGAGGTAGCCTTCCTCTAATTCAGAGCTTTCTGCATAACGTGTTTCCAGATAATGGATCCCATACCTGCACTGTATATTTGGGCTTGTTAGTGTCAGGGAGCCGGGAGCCCCCTCCAGGGAGGTAGTCAGGATCAAGAGGAAGCCCTCTTGAGGGAACGAGGTCGCGGTGTCCAAAGGGTTAAACGAAGAACAGTCAGGATCCAGGCAAGAGTTCACAGGCAGGCAGAATACAGAGTCCAAAGTCCAGGCAAGGGGTCAGGATACAAAGCAGGAACAGGATAAGGCAATAAGGCACACAGGAAACCCAGGATACTCTTTAGGGAAGTATTCCTATTCTTGGGCGCCATTCTGGCGTCTAGATCGGCTTTTTATTTTGAATTTGGCGCCATTGACGTCCTTGCGCCGACGTCGGCGCACTGATGTCATCGCGCCGGTGCCGCTTACCCACGTGGCGGCCATGGGCGCCGCCATTTTGGGAGCGACGCCGGCAGGAGAGGACGCGCCGCCCGGAGCTCCTGGACCTGCTCCGGGCGGCGATCTCGACAGTACCCCCCCCTCACGGGGGGCCTCCGGACCACCAGGACTTGGCTTCTGGGGAAATTTGGAGTGGAACTCCCTCACCAGACGAGGAGCATGGACATCAGAGCGTCCTTCCCAGGAACATTCTTCAGGGCCAAAGCCTTTCCACTTGATGAGGTACTGAAGAGATCCCCTGGAATTCTGGAGTCAAGGATCTTCTCCACTTCATATTCTTGTTGACCATCCACAGAGATAGTAGGAGGAGGAGGCTGGACAACAGAAAAGCGGTTGGAGGTAGCAGGTTTCACCAAGGAGACATAAAACACGTTGGGAATTCCCATCTCAGGGGGAAGCTGAAGTCTGACAGCCACAGGATTGATCACCTCCAGGATGGAAAAAGGACCTACGAACCTCGGACCCAACTTAGGAGATGGTACCTTCAACTGAATGTTCCTGGAAGACAACCAGACTTTATCACGACCTTGTAGGGAGGAGAGGGTCTACGTCTATGATCTGCAAATGTCTTATGAACCAGAGCACTCTTCTCCAGGTTGGACTTGGTTGCAGCCCAAATAGCAGACATGTGGGCTGCATGGTCATCAGCGGCCGGAACATCGGACAACACAAAGTCTTGTGGGAAGGCTTGAGGATGTTGACCATACACCGACATAAATGGGGACCTTCCAGTGGAAGTGTGGCAGGCATTGTTATGAGTAAATTCCGCCCACGGGAGGAGATCAGACCAATCATCTTGACAAAGGGAAACGTGGTTTCTCCAGAACTGTTCCAAGGCTTGGTTCACTCGCTCAGCCGCTCCATTCGTCTGGGGATGATAAGCTGAGGAGAACTGAAGATTAATACCCAGATCTTTGCACAGGGAATGCCAGAACTTTGCAGTGAATTGGGACCCTCTGTCAGAAACGATCTCGGCCGGGAAGCCATGCAGGCGAAAAATGAACTGGATGAACAACTGTGACAAATCCACTGCAGATGGAAGCTTCCGTAGAGGGATGAAGTGGGCCATCTTGCTGAAGCGATCAATGACAACCCAGATCACGGTGTTCCCACTGGAGGGAGGAAGTTCAACAATGAAGTCCATTGCCAAATGCGTCCAAGTACGAGAGGGAACAGGCAATGGCTGTAGTAACCCGCTAGGGCGAGAATGGCTAGACTTGGAAGTGGCACAAACGGTACAAGCAGCAACAAAGTCTTTGACATCTTTACAAATAGTCGGCCACCAGACTAGACATCGTAAAAGTTCAAGAGTCCTAGCATGTCCTGCCTGCTTGGAGCTATGAGTCTGTTGCAGGATAGGCAGACGAAGTTCAGGAGGTACGAATGCCATACCAATGGGAGTTTCAGGAGGGGCAGAAGATTGACTAGCCAGGATTTGATCAGCAAATTGAGGGTACAAAGAGGCGATGATCTTGACAGGAGGAATAATAGGCTCTTGCCTTTCAGGAGTACGATCCACCGGAGAGAAACTTCGAGACAGAGCATCGGCCTTCCGATTCTTGGAGCCAGGGCAAAAAGTAAAGACAAAGTTAAATCGAGAGAAGAAGAGAGACCACCTTGCTTGTCTGGGATTCAGCCTCTTGAGAGATTGGATAAACTCAAGATTTTTATGATCCGTGTAGATCGTGACTGGGATCAAAGCACCTTCAAGGAGGTGACGCCACTCTTCTAAGGCAAGCTTAACAGCCAGGAGTTCTCGATTTCCTACATCGTAATTTTGTTCAGCAGGAGAGAACTTTTTAGAGAAATATGCACTTGGGTGCAGTTTCCCATCAGAGGGATGTCTTTGGGACAGGATAGCTCCAGCTCCAACTTCAGAAGCATCCACCTCGATGAAGAAAGGTAGCTCCGGATCAGGATGGCGGAGAACCGAAGCAGAAGTGAAGGCATCCTTCAAGGATTGAAAGGCTTCTATAGCAGGCGGAGGCCAAGAGCTGGGTTTACCCCCTTTTCGGATGAGGGCCAGGATAGGAGCAATACGAGAAGAGAATCCCTTAATGAATTGCCGGTAGTAATTGGCAAAACCAATGAATCTCTGGATTGCCTTAGTGCTCAGCCGTAAGGGCCACTCTTGGATTGCAGACACTTTCACAGGATCCACCTCGAAACCCTCTGGGGAGATGATATAACCCAAAAAAGGGATCTTGGACACTTCAAACACACATTTCTCCAGTTTGGTAAAGAGAGAGTTCTTCCTCAAACGAGAGAGTACTTCCTTCACCTGGGAACGATGGCTTGAAAGGTCCTTGGAGAAAATCAGGATGTCGTCAAGGTACACGACCACAAACTTTCCCAAGAGATCCCGGAAAATGTCGTTCACGAATTCTTGAAAGACAGCGGGGGCATTGCAGAGACCAAAGGGCATTACGAGGTACTCATAGTGCCCATCCCGAGTGTTGAATGCTGTCTTCCATTCGTCACCTTCCCGGATGCGGATAAGGTTATACGCCCCACGGAGATCCAACTTAGTGAAGATTTTAGCCCCCTTCAGTTGGTCAAAGAGTTCGGCAATCAAGGGCAAGGGATACTGGTTCTTAACCGTAATTTCATTAAGACCCCGGTAGTCGATGCAAGGACGTAGGCCTCCATCCTTCTTTTCCACGAAGAAGAATCCAGCCCCGGCAGGAGAAGTAGAAGGGGGAATAAACCCCCGCTGGAGATTTTCTTGGATATACTGCTTCATGGCAGTGGTCTCCGCTGGAGAGAGAGGATAAGTACGACCTCTAGGGGGCATGGTTCCAGGCAGGAGATCGACAGGACAATCGTATTGTCGATGTGGAGGAAGGAATTCCGCAGACTTCTTACAGAATACATCAGCGAATTCCTTGTAAAAGGGGGGTAGAGTCTTCAGATCTGACAAAGAGATATTCACCCTCTGGAGGGGTACAGCAGGAAGACAGTGCTGCTGGCAAAATGGGCTCCAACGGGAAATCTGTCCTGCGGACCAATCAATGGAAGGATTATGCAGGCGCAGCCAAGGGAGACCCAACACAACTGGAATAGATGGGCAGGAAATAATTAGGAACGAAAGTCTTTCTTTATGCAGCGTCCCAACCTGCACAGACAATTCCCCAGTCGTCATGGAGATAAATTCAGCCTCCAGGGGTCTGTCGTCAATAGCAGTGACACGGAGAGGAGAAGACAATGGGAATAAGGGAACTTCCATGTGTTTGGCGAATTGAGCGTCCATGAAGTTCCCAGCAGCTCCAGAGTCAATGAAAGCTGAGCCAACGATGGTCTTAGTGGCCAGACGGATCTGTAAAGGAAGGAGAAACCTGTGTGTTCTCTGGAGACTTCGGAGTAGTGCCCTCTACGTGAGTTACCCTGGATATACCTCGGGGAACAGAACTCGTAGGCTTCACCGGACAAAAGTTCGCAAAATGAGATTGTCCACCACAATACAGACATAGGCCAGCCATCCGTCTTTCTTGTTCAGAGAGACGAGCTCTTCCACATTGCATAGGTTCCTCCGGGGGAGAAGTAGAAGCCTGAGTAGCTGGAGTATGCAAGAGAGGTCTTTGGAAGCGAGGTGCCAGCAAAGGTTGAAATTTTTTACTGCGCTCTTTCTCCACTAGATGCTCTCTGAGACGAGTGTCCACCTTAATGGATAGCGCAATCAGATCTTCCAGCAGGTCAGGGAACTCCCTGGAGACAAGATCATCTTTAATACGAATAGACAGACCTTGATAGAATACGGCCTTATAGGCATCGTCGTTCCAGGAAGTCTCAGCCATCAAAGTTCTAAAGTCAATAGCATATTCATTGACACTGCGGCTTCCCTGCCGGAGTTGCAGAAGACGAGAAGGAGCATTAGTGACCCGACCCGGGGCATCAAACACAGTACGAAAATGCTTGAAGAAAGGCCTTGGCATCAAAAGTCAGCGGAGAATTCTTCTCCCAAAGAGATGTTGCCCACTCAAGCGGTTTGCCCACCAAACGAGACATCACATACCCCACCTTGGAACGTTCATTGGGGAAGTGCGAGGGTTGGAACTCGAACTGGATCTGGCACTGTGTAGCGAAACCTCTGCAGGCTTGTGGGTCCCCACTGAAGCGAGGGGGAGGCGGAATGCGAGGCTCACTTGACGAGGAACCTGCGGTGGACGAAGCGGCCGCCAAGGAAGGATTTACCAAAGCTTGGGGAGCAGGGGGCACTGGCGGCATCCGAGAGAGGAGGGTATCAAGTGCCTGCCCAATGCGGTACTGCTGGGCTTCGTAATCCTCCATGCGGGATGCCAGTCCGCGGAGCGCTCGTCCGACATCAGGCGTAGCTTCCTCAGTAGGATCCATGGCCCAAGAATAATGTCAGGGAGCCGGGAGCTCCCTCCAGGGAGGTAGTCAGGATCAAGGAGGAAGCCCTCTTGAGGGAACGAGGTCGCGGTGTCCAAAGGGTTAAACGAAGAATAGTCAGGATCCAGGCAAGAGTTCACAGGCAGGCAGAATACAACAGAGTCCAAAGTCCAGGCAAGGGGGTCAGGATACAAAGCAGGAACAGGATAAGGCAATAAGGCACACAGGAAACCCAGGATACTCTTTAGGGAAGTATTCCTATTCTTGGGCGCCATTCTGGCGTCTAGATCGGCTTTTTATTTTGAATTTGGCGCCATTGACGTCCTTGCGCCGACGTCGGCGCACTGACGTCATCGCGCCGGCGCCGCTTACCCACGTGGCGGCCATGGGCGCCGCCATTTTGGGAGCGACGCCGGCAGTAGAGGACGCGCCGCCCGGAGCTCCTGGACCTGCTCGGGGCGGCGATCGCGACTGTTAGATGATCAAATTCTCCTTTATTATATGAAATAGGTGGCAAATGGAATTGATGTTTACAACTGAATCTTTTATTTAGAGAGCTGAGCAATGATTGGATGGGGAACTATGTCAGAACATACTTCCATAATATTTGGAGAATTTGGCTTAAATATATCACAAATTGCATTCTCAGTAGCATAGTTTCAGGATTGAAAAAGGTGCTAAATATATTTGGTACCTCAGAAAGACAAGAATCAAATGACTTGCTTTAATAAATTCAGTTTCTACTCATTATAAACATGTATTTGAATTTCAACCCTATAGAGAAAAGGGTTAACCCCTCTCAGTTTGTGGCAGACATGCCATTTATGCAGCCGACCGGCACAATGGATGCCTAATGGAGGGGAAGGTTCTCAGGAAATGGTTGACCATCATGGAACTCTACATTAAACCAAAGCGCCTGTGATTGTAAAAGTAGAGAGGCTAATGGTCTCACGTCTGGAATTTGCATTATCTCAGTGCTGCTGTCCTGCAGCATTGTCTAGCTCGACTTTTCCAACCAGTAATTTTTTTAAAACCAATGAATTCTGAATGGTATATTTCAGTCTTACAGCCAAGCCTTATACAAGTTTGGGGATGATTATTATTATCAACATCACTGTGCCTTTTTAGTTACTGGTTAAATTAACATTCATTTGTTGGGGTTGCTGAGCAATATACATTATTTGACCTGCTGTGCTTTCAAAGTGGTCTTGTCATAGCAACAGCAGGCCAGCCTCAAAAAGCTTTTTCACAAATAGGCAAATTCATGTCTTTTGTGAATTAAAAGGTGTAATTATATCAGCTTCAATACATTTGACCGTAAAGGGCTAAAAATAAGTGAACTGAAAATGTTAGAAAATATTGAAAATTGAATAGAGTAAAGTAACATATGATTTTATATAGGAATACGAACAAAAAAATTATATGAAATGTTTCTGGCATACTATTTTCTAATATGACATTTTTGCAGGTTTAATAATTAGCTAGACAACTAAAATATTCCTTGCTCGTTTTGGAAAAGTAAAGGAAAAAGCAATAGCGTTTGTGCCTTTGCTTCACAAACACAACTCTTTATTTGTGAGCAATAATCCTGCAACTGTTTTTTTCTTCTGAAAGGCAAAGGATCATTAGAAATGACAGTGGTTATGATATTACAATAATTTGTAGCATTTCAAACTCATGGTTTATTCTACAGCATAGAACAAATTGACAGTTTTGGACAAAAATGGCATTTTTCGAGAATAATTTTGATTTCTAAATGACTCCATTTTTTCATAATTGTCGCACACAAGGTTATTTTCTCCACTGTGTAATAAATCAGTGCTGGGTATGCAGAAAATTGAATTCATCTTTGTTTCCCAACAAGCAAGTTAGAAATAACCAAATTATACAGTAATGTATATGCTCTGTTCATGGCTGCATAGTTTTCCTCTTGGTTTCTTTTCACCCTCCAAAGACATACAGGCAGATGTGTGTGATAGGGAACTTAGATTGTAAGTTCCATTGGGTCAGGTTAAGTATAAGCTCTGTCAAGAGCTGTGGAATATGTTGGACCTATAAAAAAAAACATACAAGTGAAGTTATAAAGATAAACTATAATGCATATAAAAAACTAGGAAAAATGAATTGGGAAGATCATCACGAAACATGGCGAATGTATAATTGTCATTGCATGTAGGGGTGTATTTCACAGCAGGGTCATGTATAAATATCATTCAATAGTTTTCCATAATCTTTATCAAAAAACAAAAAAGGACACACTAACTTATACAACATTACTAGACTAAAGGCCAGTACATTAGAAGAAAGCCAATTTGCTCTTCTAGATGGAAGACCAGTTTAAATGTCAATCTGGGCGAGATTTGTGGTAAAGAGACTTTTTCACATCAGAAAACGTGCTGAAATTCACCTGAGATCAAAATAATTTGCTGTTGGTGTAACTTAGGTTTAGGTCTGCTGCTGGCTCTGCTGCTAGGAATCCATTTCAAGTGTAGCTGTGCCAAAAAAGCACAATGGATATTCAATTTAAGGAAAGCTGCTCCATTATAGCGCTAGCAAGTATGAATAAAACAGTGCAGAATTAAAGAATCACCTCTTAACTAAGCTGTCAGCCTTAAGTTCATACACAGACCCATCCTGAACAATATCATTGTTTTGCAGGGTAAACTGACATTTCATATATGAAATGTTCCATTTGTTTAGGCCAACCCCCCAAAAATTGGGAAACAGCAGGAAGGTGGCTCATCTTCATTTCCTTTCTGCCAACCAATGAAAACTTTACAGAAGAATCACAGGATTATCCAGCCCCATATCTGGCCAGTTGCCCAGTTGGGTATTAGGATTAAAATTGGCCAAACTATGGGCCTGACCAACTATGAGTTTTCTTGATGCCATTATAAGCACACATTATTATGCTTTTGATTTTACAAGGTAAAATAGAGTAGGGAGTAAAAGAAAATATTAAAAGGTCATTTGAGTCCCCCTATTTCTCCCTGAGCATGGGTATGGGACACAGTGTTGGAGCATCCATGCTAGGCCACTAGATTAAGTTGTTTGGGTATAACAATAAAGATAAATGACCAGATCCATACATAGTAACACATACATAGTAATTTAGGTTGAAAAAAGACACACATCCATCCAGTTCAACCATATAAGTCTATAAATAACCTGCCTAACTGCTAGTTGATCCAGAGGAAGGCAATAACCCCATTTGAAGCCTCTCCAAATTGCCTCAGAGGGGGAAAAATTCTTTCCTGACTCCAAGATGAATATCAGACTAGTCCCTGGATCAGCTTGTACTATGAGCTATCTTCCTTAACCCTGTATTCCCTCACTTGCTAAAAGACATCCAACCCCTTATTAAAGCTATCTAATGTATCAGCCTGTACAACTGATTCAGGGAGAGAATTCCACATCTTCACAGCTCTCACTGTAAAAAAACCCCTTCTGAATATTTAGATGGTACCGCCTTTCTTCTAATCAAAATAGGTTCCCTCTTAACCTACTAGTAAATATATAGAGATTATTGTACAATCCCCTTGTATATTTACACTATACAGTTATCATATCCCCTCTTAAGTGCCTTTTCTCCAGTGCGAACAACCTCAACTTGGCCAGTCTTTCCTCATAGCTGAGATTTTCCATACCCTTTACCAGCTAAGTTATACTTATGACTAGAGGGAAAGCTGATTACAATACATTTGCCTTACCCTATTGCTGTTGGGTGGATGACCTGTGATAAAATGAATATGTGTTCCTCATGTCCTATGGCCTCTCACCTTCTACATGCCAATTGGTGGTGTAAGACAATGAACTCTAGGTCCTGTGATCAGGGTTATAGTGTTTAGTTGTTTTACCTGTTAGGTTCACTGTACATTACACAAATGGTGCCCTTGTTGCCATATTGTATACAGTCTGAATGCATCTGAACCACAATGTAGGATCTGTTCAAACACATTTTAGATTGATGGTTAAAAGAAAGGGAGAATCCTGGGTTAGGTATAGTCAGTGTTGGACTGGGATGCCAGGGGCCCACCAGAAAACCTAAGGCTGAGGGCCCACTTACCAAACTATTATACTTCTTCTCCTCACCCCATGTCTTTATTCTCCTAGTCTTTTTTCTGTACATACTATACTCTATTCTTCTATTATTAAACCTCTTTGTTCCCATATCAAAATAGGAAATGACCATGAAATAGGCCAAATAGTTAGAAGCAAGATGCCCACTGACTCCTTGACCCACCGGGAGTTTTCCTAGTATCCCAGTGGGCCAGTCCAACACTTGGTATAGTAGATATTTACACACACATGGACTTGCTTTGATACAGTCGTATGGAATCGACACTGACCTTGCCCTTCTTTGATCTTTCTTCTGATAGAATATCAATACATTTTGCCAATAACTCATGGTAAATAGGAATATACATCATGATAACGCAGTTATATAGTGTCTCAATTTATTGTAGAGGTAAAGATGTACAACCAATACCCCATGTAATTTGAACTCTTTTATGAGTTCCTGAGATCACTTTAAAAGAGTTTTTTCACTGGCCGCTTTAATCAGAGAGTTCAAGATCACTTATTCTCTGAAGCAGTGAGACATATAAGGATTAGTGTCATGTTTTAATCTACTGGACAAAGTGAAGTTGAAAGTATCTGTAATGAGAATTCTTTGAGATAACTCTGTGATTGTTGTATAGTGTGTTGAAGCGAACAAAATGTTATTATATGCGGCACATCTCCAAGGATAATTTCATATGAGTCGATTTTTTGCATTTTGTGTTCATGCAGAGCTAATCATCTTTGAGTATAAATATGGAAACCAGATCAATGTAACCTACTGTTCATTAAGCATTTATTGGGTTGAAGTAACCTGGAGCTTGTGATGAGTGTAACCTGCCATGTTTTAGCTATTCTGCAGCGAAGTCTTCTCTTCAAAGCTATAAGTCTGCCCATGAACAGCCACATTTACCACTAAATCTGCCAACAACATCTATCATCACAGTATCCCAGTATCAATGCTCATAATCGCTTGCTCGAAAGGTTTTGTAAGTGGTTATGCTCTGTTTTTAATGGTCACACATAGGTTTGAGCTCTTTATTTTTGATTTTTTTGAATCAGTGAAGAAATAAAAATCTTAATCTCATTTGTGTTTTCTTGCATAAATATCTTTTTGTGGTTTATATTTCACACCTGATTTTCCCAAAAAATAAAAAGCTTGAGAAGACCTGATTGTAGAAAAAAATATTTTTTTTTTAAATGATTCACCCAAACACAGTCTTCAATCATTAATAAATCAGCCCTTTTTTTAATTGAAAATCGACTAGGGAATAATTAAAATTCGATCTGATTAAAAAAATTTTAATCCGATTTTCAAATTTATCATGTACTGGCCCTTTAAGAATTCAAATTCAACTATTTGCCACCTTGTCAAATTGCTGTTTTAGCCTATGGGGGACATCCTGGGATCAATTTGGAGTTGTTTGCAGCCTACCTGAAAATCAAGTTTTTTTCAGAGAAAAAGCTCAGATCGAATTTGATTTGAATTCAATTTAGAATTCAATTTGAGTTTGCAGGTCAATCCCATTCACCCGAGTTTGAAAAATTCTATTTTTTTAAAAAAAACTTTACAGGAATGTTGTTCCATTTCTCCAGTAAAGCAGCTTCACTTCTTTGAGTAATGTTGGAGGACACAACCTTAAGTTCACTCTTTTCTTCCAAAATTGGTTTCAGTGACTCTGTTATATTTAAATATACCATTTGTGATGGCCATAGAAAATTATGAATATCTTAATGTGTCTGTTCTTATTAGGGGCATATTTATTAAGGGTCGAAGTGAAAATTCGAATCCTCGAAAAAAAATGTTGGTCAAAACTCTCAAATTCGAATTGTGGATTAAATTATCCAATTTAATTTGAATTTCAATATTTACCATACTGTGGCCCTTTAACAACTCAAATTCGACTATTCGCCACCTAAAACATGCAAAATTACTATATAAGTCAATGGGAGTGGTCCAGGGATCAATTTGGTGATGTTTGCAGCCTTCCTGACATTCAAGTTTTTTTCTGAGAAAAAAACTTGAATTGAGTTTTTATAATTCAAATCGAATTTGAGTCAAGTTTTTGGGTCATTTAAATTAGATTGAGTTTACAAAATCTGATTTTATCAACACATTTTGACTAGTCGATTTTCGAATTTATGGGGGTTGAGGGGAGTTTAATAAAACTCACTTGAATTCAAAATTCAACCCTTGATAAATGTGCCTCCCAGTGTTGCTCTGCACTCTTGCAATAGCTGATTTTTTTTGGTTACACATCTGGTGCAAGATGCATTACTCTGGAGCTACAAGGGATCCCTGCTGCAGGTAGTAAATATACACCTCACTTTGCACCTTGAGCCCACAGGCTCTGTCTCTCGAAACTGTCGAATGGCATGTTAGTAAAGGTCATACATGTGAAGTCACACAATCCCTATATTATTGATCAGGGTCGGACTGAAGCCTTTGGGGCCCAACAGGGCTGTACAAAGAAGGGCTCTCCTGGCAGTCCCTGGGGTCCACCTCCTACCGCTAAACTCCTGATGTGCGAAAAAAAATGCACCGACGTGCATGCACAAAAAAACGCAGTGACATGCATGTGCAAAAAATGCCGAAATGCACCTATGCAAGTAAAAGCGCAATAGCAAGCCAGCAACGGGGGGCCAGGTCTGGGCCAGTGGGGGCCCATGAGGGTCGGGCCCACTGGGTTTTTTTCTGGTGTACCGCGAAGCCCAGTCCGACCCTGTCATTGATATATTATTATATGATATATTATTGTATGTAATCGGCAAATATGGTAAGTAAAAAGCTCACATAAGACTAAGAAAGACTAAGAAAGAAATACCTAAACAGGTTCTTTGTTTAGCAATAAAAATCATGCATTTAACTAATTACTCTAAACTACAAAATATTGATATTTAGCAAGTGTAAAAACCACAAAAAAAAAAGGCTAATACAAAATTTCTTCATCTAAAAGCTTTCACAGTCATGTAGATGTCAATGGAAGCTGTCCTTTGGAAATTGTAAAATCTTTCTTTGCTTTGAACTTTTATAGGTTTTCGGGAGGTTTTCATTTCTACTCCCACAAAAATATCAAGGTTTTCTTATTCGGATTTATTACGTGTTTTTATTCGTTTGTGCTTTCTTTTATTTCAAACTTTTTCATCAAAAAGTAGTCGTGCTTTTTTTTTTTAAATGTGAGTATAGTCGAAAAACTCTGAAACTACACAAATTTAAATTTTGACAAATAGGCCTTCCCCATGGGTGAACTGAAAGTTATATTTTGGCCACTTTACTGAATTGACTCTCCAATTTAATAAGGCTCCCTTTGTTAAGAAAAAATCCCTGTAGGTTCATCAACCTTTGACTTTGAGCGGTGAATGGCAGAGCACGCGCACCCTCGTGCTGAAAGAATTCTTCATCAGCAATTTGCTTTCCAAGCTTTGTGATCAATCCTGTTACAGATCTGTGTAAAAGGAGCTATTTCTTTTAATTAGGCTGAGTAACTCACCTTGTTCTGGTCAGCTTTAGTTTCCTCTGCAGTAAAGTTAATTGAATCCGGAACGCTATCAGAGGAACACTGAATTCGTCTACGGTTTCACATCTAACGGCCGCCCTGATCCAGTACAGAAACAGATACAGCGCACCTGCTGAACAAGTAGCATAATGATGGAATGGTCTAAACCTGAAACAAGCATTGCTTAGAAATTAAACTGGGTCAATAAAATTCTGTAAAGTATATGTAGAAAAAGCAGGGCCGACTGGCACTCAAACGGATCCACAGGAACAGGAAAGATTAGTTAAAAATAATTTCATTTAGACAAAGTTAAAAATATATATCTGCATCTCCATCCACCCTACGCTTTTCGCACCCACCCAGGGCACTTAATCATGAATAAAATTCTGTGCATGGTGAACGTGTATTCCAACATTATATATATATATATATATATATATATATATATATATATATATATATATATATATATATATATATATATATATATATATATATATATAGTCAAATACAAGAGTCCTCTGCACTCAACCCATTATCAATATATTTAAGACAAAGACATTTTGTGCATACTGCTACTGAAAAATGCCTTACCCTTTAAACAAAACAGGGATTGTTTGTCCATATATTGCAATATATTTAAGCTGGCCAACTACGTCAAAGTCATCCCATATCTGGCCAGTCCTATGCTCAATTTTATCTGATTCATTAAGAATGCTATTGCTTCATTATACATTTTACAAAGGGACTAGGTTTTACCTGCAACTTACTTGCTGCTTTCAAAGTAAACCCCCATACTTGGCTGCCCTTTTATTAGACACCAGTGGGATCACCTGACTATAGCTGGGAAGGGTGGGAGCTACAACATGGAGCTGGTCAGCTTAAATATATTGCAATATATGGACAAACAATCCCTGTTTTGTTTAAAGGGTAAGGCATTTTTCAGTAGCAGTATGCACAAAATGTCTTTGTCTTAAATATATTGATAATGGGTTGAGTGCAGAGGACTCTTGTATTTGACTATATGTATTTTGTGGTCACACCCTCATTGCACCCCCGCCTAATGGTTTTAAAAAATAGTGGTGAGCACAACTTTCCCTTGTTTGTTATATATATATATATATATATATATATATATATATATATATATATCTCTATATATATATATATATATATATATATAATACCAAAGAATGCAGGGTGCACACTGGGTACTTTTAAAAAATAAAATCACAAACTTTTATTTAACACATATTTAAAAAGTCAACATTTTGGTTCTTTCCTAAGACCTTTATCAAGACCATGTCCTGGGAAAGGACTGAAAAGTTTACCGTTTTAATATGTGCAAATAAAAGTTTGTGGCTAATTCTTAAAAGTATCCAGTGTGCACCCTGCTTTATTTGGTGTTTTTATATGCAGCTATGCTTTGTAGCACCTGGGTCATATATATATTTTCATAGGAGTGCTGAAACTTCCTTGATTGATATATATGTATATAATACACAAAAGCCACGAGTATCTTGTAAACTATATACTTATAAACGGTGAGTTCTGATGTCATCAGTTATAAACGGTGAGTTCTGATGTCATCAGTTATAAACGGTGAGTTCTGATGTTATTTCTGTCACATGACTCATTGAAATTTGTGTATTATAATAAATAAAGTACCCCCAGTTGCAAATTATGAGGATATTTGAAGTTACCTTCGGCCTCATGTTTTTATATGGTCATGAAACTCCTCTGTAACTTATAATATCCTTATAATTTACAAGAGGGGGTACTTTATTCACTATATAATACACAAAAGCCATGAATATCTTGTAAATTATATCCTTATAAACGGTGTGTAGTGATGTCATCAGTTATAAACGGTGAGTAGTGATGTAATTTCTGTTACATGACTCACTAAAATTTATGTATTATAATTAATAAAGTACCCCCAGTTGTAAAATATGAGGATATTATGTTACCTCGGAGTTCCATGACCTGTATAAAAACACTCGGCCTTTGGCCTCGTGTTTTTATATGGTATGAAACTCCTCGGTAACTTATAATATCCTTATATTTTACAAGAAGGGGTACTTTATTCACTATATATACACACATGTGCCCTCACTTTGATGTCTCATAGGATGTACCTTTTTCACTTTTCCCCTCCAATGTGTGCCTGTATGTTAGCTACTATAAGCTCTACTGGGCAGGGACCTCCTTCCTACTGTGTCTCATAACAGATAGCACTTAAGTTAAATGTCCTCAATGTATGCTAGGGTTGCCACCAGTCCGGATTTGACCCGGACAGCCCAGTATTTTGAAGGGCTCCGAAGAAATGTAGAGCAAATGGAATAAACAGCTTGAAGGCAGTAATTTGTAACTGCAAAGTTTTCTTTTTATTTTGGTGTGTGTTTTACACTGCTAAAATAAAAAGAAAACTTTGCAGTTACAAATTACTGCCTTCAAGCTGTTTATTCCATTTGCTCTACATTTCTTCGGATTACCTTAGGGGTTGCACAGACTCCTGGAATACTAACAGCTATATGAATGGTTTGCAAGCTATGTTGTAGCCAGAACCCTGTTTTCTTCATATTTTGAAGGGCTGCCTGGGTCAAAACTTCCTGCCCGATTTTCCAAATAAGGAAAACCGGGCAGGATTCCCATGACTGACACAGCGATCGGCTAATCACCGATCGCTGCATCATAACACCGCCCTGGACATCACAGACCATCCCTCCGCATCATGGCCAAGCACAGCCCCGCCCCCTGCCCGGTCTTTATTGGGGGAAAAGTGGCAACCCTAATACGGACCATTATCCAGAAATCCGTCATACAGAAAGCTCCCAATTATGGGAAGGTTATCTCCTGTAGACTCCATTTTAATCCAAAAATTTAAATTTGAAAAAAGGATTTTCTTGTTCTCTGTAATAATAAAACAGTACCTTGTACTTGATCCTAACTAAGATATAATTAATAATTACTGGTGGCAAACAATCCTATTAGGTTTTACCAATGTTTAAATGATTTTTAGTAGACTTAAGGTATAGAGGTCCAAATTACAGAAAAATCCCTTATCTGAAAAACCACAGGTACAGAACATTCTCGATATAAATCCAATAATTAAATATCTATATGTATTTTTGTGATTGGATGTTTAATTACAAAAGGTGGGGATAGATATCTGAGTGCCTGCGTCTCTCTTATGTCTATGGTTAGGTCCTTTATACGTTGAGCATCTTTTGGGGCTTTAACACTTTTTTGTTCAATAAAGTATTAGTTGACTTTTTTTTACTTGTTCTATTTCATCTTTTTGCTGCGGGCTCCACCATTCCGGGTTACTCTTATACAGCTATTAATTCATTTTTGAACTATGTGGTTATAATACATTTTAATGTAAAGTTTTGAGGCAGTAAAACTTAGACATGCCCTTTCAACAAAATTGTAACAGCTATAATCCTTATGACCCATATGCATGCAGAATTCCAGAGGAATTTTCTCATGTTCATGTGCCATGATGACTGATTTGTTTCTTGATGCAGCTCAGGTCATGTGAGGACATCCCAAGAACTCACTCTGTTGGGGGTCTTCAAGCAATATGTCTGGGAAAACTTTTTACACAAACGTACTCATGCACTATTAATATTTAATATTTTGAATTATCGGCAGCAGGCTTGTAAGAAATTACAATAACCATGGGTTCTTAAAGGAGAATTTAACCGTTTTATGAAAAAAAACCCTACCCCCCACCCCAAGTAAACACCCCTCCCTCCTCCCCCCCAGCCTCGCTGCCCCCCCGGGAAATGCCCCTAACTTTATACTTACCCCTCGGTGCAAATTCAGACATCAGAGTTCACCGCAGTCTTCTGCCGTCGCTTCGGCAAATTCCATCCATTTCGGCAGATGTGGAGTAGTTTCACCGGTCTCCCACGCAACTTACCAAGACCCGACAGATGCCTGCGGTGAACTCCGATGCCTGAATCTGCACAGAGGGGTAAGTATAAAGCTAGGGGCATTTCCCCGGGGGCAGCTAGCCTGGCGGAAGGAGGGAGGGGGGGTCTATGTGGGTGGGGGGTAGGTTTTTTTTTTTTAAAACTGTTGAATTCTCCTTTAAACTCATCAAAAATATTGGAAAGTGATCGCAGTCCGACTATTAATTCAGAATAAATGGACAGAACTATTTCTGATTTACTAAAATTTACTAAATTAATCTCAGTTTTTTATGAAAACAAAATCGACCAAACTCCCTTCCACGAATTGAACTAATTTATCAATAATTTTTCTCATAAAAATTGGAGCGATAAATCGAGCGCCAATTTGTATCAATCTGTTTTTCAGATTATGGGACGAAAACCTAAATTTTTTCGGATTATCCAGCACAGATAACGATGTCAAGAATCAACTTCAGGGACTCAACTCTGCCATTGACTACTACATGACCTCAACAGGTTTGAGATGAAGTATTTTTGGATTTGGGTTTTTTGCAGCTTTGAGGTATGATACATCTCTAAAAATTTTGAGTTTCCCCCTAAAAACCTTGACCAGAAAAAAAATCGAGGTTTAATAAATGGGCCCCAACAACTGTAGGTAATTACATAAGAACATGGTGGATTTGAAGGTTAACCCATTTCCTATTTGTATTCAGATACTGGTTAATGGATAATGGATAATGGTTTCATACTCTTTATTTATTCCTACCTAGCTTTGCGTTCTTAATGTTATATATAATTGCTACCAAATTCAAGCACTGCCACCCACATACAGACCTATTTGCTCAGAGTCAGTCATTTCTCAGTAGAAAAATCCAATTTCTTTTTCTAAAAGACAATACATAACTGAACAGTGCAGACATTTGAAATTGTAAAGGATGGTGGCTCTTTATAGTGTCATAAACAAACCTCATTTCATATTCCTTTGACTTCCTAACTCAGCAAAAAAAAGACTTGGGTGCTTTGAATGTGGAAAATAGATTACATTCTTGGCCCTTGGGAAAAAAAGGTTATGGAGAATAAACGCTCGCCCTAGTAGTGTTCCAGTGATCTCCCTAATCTTAGTTGCACTTTGTCAGAACGAGGTAACTGGTAGTTAAGTGAAAAACCCTAGATCAAAGAAGGGATTAATCGCCAACTGAATCACTGCTGAATAAACCTGTCATTCAAGAAAATTATTTCCACTGAACCCAGCAAAGGATTGGAAGCATTTGCATAACAGGGACCAACGTGCTTCAGCCAGGTTAAAAGGTTCCGAATTCATCTCGTGTTTAGCTTTTTGCCTTCTTTAGCTTTCAACAGTCATGTACAATGGCTCCTAATCTGATAATACAGCTAACGATCTAAATGATGTCAGTACAGGAAAGTATTGCAAAAGTTTGCATGAAGGATGGATCAATTTCACTTTCAGCAGCTCCTAAATCTGATTTGACGGAATTTAAAATGTAATCCTCTGCAAAAAAAAAAAGTTGCTTGCTTACACCCATGGATTGTTTATTAACACCCTTTTATTGACCTTTCAAATATTTTTTTTTAACTCACAGTTTTTCAAATGACAAAGCTTGAAGGCCTCTAATCTTGACCCCTTGAGCAATATCGTACCTTTGAGACTCACTATAGGAGGCTCATCCTTTTAATTGCAGCATTTCCTTTATGCTTTAACAGTGTAATCCATGCTAAAGCAATCCTAATAAAACAAAATACACCATTTTAACATTTAACATCTAATCCCTACTTCAGGAAGCCACGTGATTACAATTGAATACACACACACCCAAGCAAATGGCCCGTGTACTATGTTTATTTTCTGTGTAAATCTATGCAAAAGACTTAGCTTTAATTTGGGATTCAGAGTATTACTAATAGAAGCTAACCCTGTAGGTTATAATTACGTAAGCGGCATAAAAATAAAACATGGGATTACAACATGTTTCTTGTGTATAGTATAAATATAGAAATACATATGGTATGTATTCAGGGCCACCAGCAGTAATCATGGGGACCCATACTGCTAAATTAGTAGGACCCTCCTCCAAGAAGCCTTGGCCCCTGGGTGGAGAGCCATGCTAATAAATAAAATAGGGCCACAATGAAAGAAAAAGTCCCTTACAAGAATAGCCACGCACCTAATCTGCCCCAGCCACTCCCCAATAATGCTCAAACCCTACCCAAGTTGTGCCACCTGTGAATCACTCTTTTCCATCTTGGGGCCTCCTGATTGTTGCACCCCCTGAACCCCTCGATGGTGGCCCTATATATGTCATTAACATCTTTCCAAAAGGTGCAACTAAAAGCAAGGGGATTTCTTGCAGGAAAAGTATTAAACAGATAAGTAAGTGGATAGAGATTTATTTTTAAGAAAAAATTAAAAACAATTAAAAAACTGAATGAAAAGCTTCATGGTAAGTCCCTTTGAGCTCATTTGCCAAGTTACTGTATGTGTCTTGTACTGTGGAGCAGTCTCCTTACAGTACTACTGTATATGCTCATTATAAAGTTAAAATAAGCAGTTGCTATAACAGAAATACAGTGGTCCTAGACAAATGCATTGCACCAAGAATATGTATAGTCCAGAAACCATTCCAAATATCATATGTCACATATGTCACATGTATTCTCTGCGTGTGCCAAAGCCTTTGAAATCACTGGGGCTTCTTCCAGTCTTAGGACTGGAAGGTGGATACTTTTAACAAGCATGTGGATCCAGTAGCCTTCCTAATGTTGGTGAACCACCACTCCCAATATCCCCAGAGTTTACATCAACAACACAATAACCACACAATGGACAGCCAATGGTGTGTAGGAGTAAAATATTGTATATGTACCTTTACCTGGTACCATAACTCAATGTAATACCCCAAATAAATGAGATCACTAATGCCTGGAAGCAGATATTCTATACACAGTACAGTATGTTGAGTAAAAGGTTGAACTTTATGGACATGTGTCTTTTTTCAACCTAACTTAATTAGCAATGGAGTACATTTTCTTACTTACTATGAGTACATTTTCCATTGCTAATTTTCTTGTGTATGTTTTTGTCTGTTGTAGGTGCATGAGAAATTGTATTTCTAAATCTGAAAAAAGACAATAGGGGTCTTTTTGAAACGTCACAGGTGGGCGCCTACAGGTGCAGGACTTTCGAGCTCCTGTACCTTCCCAGTGAATACAGGGCTGCTTTTGTTCGGCATCTCTGTATTTATGAGGGGCAGGCTAAGGGAAGTGTGTTGGAGACCCGTATCTTGCCTTCTACCTCCCCAAACTAGCACGACTGACTGTCAGAAGGGGCTTGGCACAATAAACCCCTGTCCAATGGATTGAGTGCAAGGTGCAAAGAGCAGTGAGGGGTGAAATGAGCAGTAAAGGGTGAGATTTTGCGACCCTTAGTACATTAGTACTATTTGATAAATTACTACTATCAATTGTCATGGTATATATATATATATATATATATTTATTATTATAGGCCATTACCTCACAACGGATTGATGCCTACAGCTTTTCTGGTTGGTTGAACATGATGATGACGACATCCTCAACAACGTCCCCTCACACGCCCCTCACTAGCGTAATTTTTGTATTTGGCGCCTTTTCAGGCACTTTCTTGTATATAAACCTGTATGTTTATTGTGAACCCTCACTTCCTGAAGACGGCTCATGTAGCTGAGCCGAAACGTTGAATAAACTACACCATTTTTATTTCATGTAAGACCTATGTGTTTGCTATTATTGATATTTTATTGTAGTTCCAGCACCTAGGCATCCATTTTGTGCTCTGGGTGCACCGACCTAGTGTTGTTTGTTATATATAAAAAACAAAAAATACAAAATAAAAAATATGCTCCTTTTCCGTTTATATATATTTATTTATATATCCAAAACAATATTCCAAGAGAGATAGGGAATTTGGTTTGCTTACATTTTGCAAAGTAATCCAGTATAATTAAAAAGTTATTTCATCATAAATGTACTATGGACACTGTAAAGTCAGATTATTTTACAAATGCTTTCTGCGTGTTTAATGGGTATCTCCATGTTTCTTTCTCCATATAGGGAACTGTAAGCATTCTCTTCCTGAAATGCAGCAATACAGGTTTCGTTGTACCAACAATAACTCCTCATGCAAATGAAACGTTAAACACTATTCAGTCCTTCAAAGGAGCTCTTAGACACACTGAAGACTCAAAGCATCTTTCAAGTTAAATATATGCAAAGAATAGTTATTAAAGAAAATTAATAAAGCCCATATTGAGATAATTTTTGAAAAAATGATTGAAGTTTTAACCCAAGAAAGGACTCTCTTATTTTCGGATAGCTTAGTATAAGAACTTGTCAATCACGATTAAGCGTCTAGAATTGGAATCCCTTTGAAATGCAGCTGTTTCTTCTTTAATTGTGGCAGTGGAGTCCAAAGAAAAGAAAGGTCTAGCCTTAAGGATGGGTAAGGAATACAAACTAGGTCAGGATTAGCCAGCGAGTTCAAAGGTCGCTAATTACACTAAGGAGTTCCCAGACGTAGAGAGAACATTAAACAGGTCATCTACTAAACTGGGGAAACAGACTTTGCCTTCAAAAATGTATCTCAAAGTGACAGATCTCAGGACAAAATCAAAAGCACTACAGCAGGATGAGAACAACAACAATGGGTGAAAAAAGTGTTGTTTTTAGCACCACACAGTAGAGGAGGGGAGCCTGAAGATGGTATCAGCCTGTTGGGCTGTCAGGTAAATGAAGAGGACCCCATACTGAATAGGGATTGTGTTTTTTTGTTTCATGGCATTTCGGCTACTCGTTGCATTTTGATTAAAAATGTGTGGAACCTGTTGGATCTGTTAGTAGTGGCGCCAACTAGCTGTGTTTTAAATTAATTCTGTCACTGAGGAAAATCCATAAGAGTGCAGAATCACAGCTGGGAAACTTGTCACAAGAGGTGCCATTCCATAATTGCCATCAGAAATCTAACAGGCTTCTAAAGTCTGCACAACTTTGAAAGGCACCACAGACAGAGAGAGTATATTGATATTAATCCTAAATAGGATTGCACACTACAAGTAATAGCATATTTTGGTACATGCTTTTACATACGTACATTGCTATAGGCGCTCTATTAATGATCTTCACCCACAGGCTCGCAAAATCTTTTTGAACTACTGCCCACCATAATTTGCTGACAGTTGAAAGCTGACCAATTAATAATCTTTAACCCTTTGTCTGTTTGTTATTGCATTCTTTGTCATGTATCAGTTGTTTTTAGGAATGCACCGAATCCACTATTTTGGATTCGGCCGAACCCCCGAATCCTTCACAAAGATTTGGTGAAATACAGAACCGAATCCTAACTTGCATATGCATATTAGGATTCAGTTTGGCTGTTTGCATATGCAAATTAGGATTCAGTTCGGCAGGGCAGAAGGATTCGGCCGAATCTGAATCCTGCTGAAAAAGGCCAAATCCCAAAGCGAATCCTGGATTTGAGTTTTTTTTAACCTGAAAAATCAATTTTTGACTAAAAAGTAACCTTGAAAACTCAAAACTTTATTTAGTGGAATAATAATAATCATTAATAAATCTGCCACTAAAAGTACACATGCTGTGGGATATGTACTGTGTTTGATTTCTACCACAGAATTTGAAAATATTTAATTTCTGAATACAGGTATAGGATCCGTTATCTGGAAAGCCATTATCCAGAAAGCTCCAAATTACAGAAAGGCCATCTCCCATAGGGGCAAATTCACTAAGCGCCGAAGCACGGAACGCTAGCGTTAATTCGCTAGTGTTTGGCATTTTCGTTACTGCGCAAATTCACTAACGAACACTGGCTAGTGTTACTTCGCACCCTTACGCCTGGCGTAGTTTCGCTAGCAACGTAACTACGCAAATTCACTAACGCGCGCAGTGTACTGAACGCTACCTTTTACGCTAGACTTCCTTCGCCACCTCAGACCAGGCGAAGCGCAATAGAGTAGATAGGGATTGCTTCAAAAAAAAGTCAAAATTTTTTCTAAGTCCCAAAAAACGCTACCCCTGTGCGGAACTTCGGATTTAAGTGAATTTGCGGAGCGCTGGCGAAACTACGCCTGGCGAAATGCGGCGAAGTTGCACCTGGCGAAACTACGAATGTTAGTGAATTTGCCCCATAGACTCTAAAAAGGATTTCCTTTTGCTCTGTAATAATAAATTACACATACTCCCAAATACACATACACTTTCCCTTACCACCATCATACACACCTTCACATTTCACTTAGACATGTATACACACTATTGTGCAACTGCACATATCACTTTACTTTGATTTTAATTACAACACCTGACTTCTACTTTTCTAAAATGGGCGTTGGTTAAGGCAGTCTCTCCCTCTTAAAAGCCGCTCAGCAGTTGGCGGGGGAGGATCTAGCACAGATTTGAAACCAAGGCACAAGAGATGTTTACACAAAGAATTGTTACTACAGAGAGGTAATGTATCTTTTTTTACTATGACTAAAGATAAATAAGTTAGGGACCACCATGTGGGGTTTTACCTTGACGTGGTATGGTGGCTTATCAATATTATGATCATAACTTTGTAACAAAAAAACCCTGTTTTAAAATTACATGCACTGGCATATTTACTTGAATTATTTAGACAGGGCTTTATACTTTTTGAAATTGGCCTCAGGTGTGCATCCACAAACCCCCCTATATTTAATAATAAATTAGTACCTTGGTCTTGATCCTAACTAAGATATTTTTGTTAGAGGCAAAACATTTTTGGCTTGAATTAATATTTAAATGATTATTTAGTAGACTTAAGGTATGGAGATCCAAATTTGATCCAGAAACCTCCAGTTCCTGAGCATTCTGGATGACTGGCCCCATACCTGTACAGAACAGCAGCAGTGAGAGTAAAACACTTCTTGGAACTGAAAATCGCACATAACCAGTAGCATAACTAACGCCAGGTCTCTCCACAATAAAATCTTCTGAGGGGCCCGATGCATACAGCGTTCCCTTTGTGGCCACTTGTGTCCCCCACTCCATGTCCACTGGTGTCGTCTGCAGGTAAGAGAGCCACTGGGGGGGAACGCTTTCCAAGAGAAACAAACCCCACGCCCCCCCCCCAGATCAATGCACGACTATGGTCTGCTTCCTCTATAGTTACATCAGTACACATAAACTTTAATAACCACCTGCATTTTTTTTAAAAGGCCACCAAAAACATATGATTGAATTTAGATTCTGAGCTTTTTCATGTTGCTGCTAAAGCTGTTCTCAGTTAGTATCCGATAATGTAGACCTTTATATCCCCTACAATTGGCTCAGGTTGATCTTAGATTGTAAGCTCTTTTGGGCAAGGTCCTCCTCACCTTTTTTTATCTGTTACTAGCAGCTATGTATGTAGTTCAACCCATTTATTATACGGCACTGCTGAATATGTTGGCACTCTAAAATACATGTTCCTAATAATAATAATAATTACACTCCACTAAGTGCTTCCTCTGAATCTTTATTCCTTATTTTTGGGCACTGTAGTATTATTAGCCATAGGGATCTTGGAGAAAACAGAATTGTTAGTATTCACACCCACATACATATGCCCTACCCCAACATTTTCTGTGAACGTAAAAAACACTATTATAATTCATGTAAAACGGGTTTACTGTCTTGGAGCATCACATTTGATTGTGTAATTCATTCTGTACATCAAAATCCCTTGGAAAATCTTGCTGACTACATCTTAAAAATATTGCAAGAATAAACTCCTTTTCTCAGTCACATGTCAAGAACAAAAACGGGTCCACTCAATTATTTCCTGCCCTGACTATTACAGCCTCCATTGGTCTACCACTCAAATGTAATAATAATGACAATGCTGGACCCTGGTAGCACCCAATACTGGTGGGCTCACACAGAAAGATAAGTGGCTTCTATAGCACTCTATAACACTACCTATGGTAGAGAGACATTTAGTAACTTGATGTAAAGAATATGATATCTTCAATCTAATAAATAAAATGAAAATACATTTTAAACAAAATGAATGCTTTATTGTATGTTACCTTTAGCACATGAAATAATGATCTTGATCAAAAAGAAATAGAGATAAACTGTAAGGGTCAGGGCACACGCTCAGATTTGGGGAGTTTAGTCACCCGACGACAGATCTCTTCTTCTTCTTCAGAGCGACTAATCTCCCCGAACTGCCTCCCGTCAACTTGAATGTAAATTGACGGCGGGATGGCACTTGGAGCGCTTTGTTTTCCGAAGCCATGAGGAAACTTCGGACAACGAAGAGCTCAGAGTGCCATCTCGCCGGCGATTTACATTCTAGTCGACGGGAGGCAGTTCGTTGTCCCGAAGAAGAGGAGCTTTGTCGCCGGGCGACTAATCTCCCCGAATCTGAGCGTGCGACCTGACCCTTAAGCATGAAGTTATTATGAGAACTGGAGCAGCAAATACAGATTTGATTAGTGGGAGCAAAGCATGGAGAAAATGGCACAAGTTGGAGTTTGTTTATCTGCCAGCGTCTATGATCTGTTGCAGTTTCTGATTTACCTGTGTAGGTATATACTTGTGCAATACACAATAAGGCAGCAAGCCAAATGCATTGACCACAATGTCACACAAAGATAAAGGCAAAAAAAAGTTTTGTGAACAGAATAGAATTACTTCTTGAAATAATGCAGAACTTTTTAGAAGTACTGTACAGACATAATGTTAAAATGACATGTAATGCCAATGTCACTAAATGATGGCCACATAATTGAATCATAGTGATGACCTATGTCTACACTCAATGGTGTGGTGGTATTTCTTTAAGGTTTTTGTGTAACATTTCATCCAGGCAATTCTGCCCTTATTATATTTAGCTCATCGACAGCGGTTTTGAATTTATCAAGAAACTGCAGGATTGGCCACTGTAACAACATTGAACAGGTACCTTTAAAGGGGTGGCTCACTTTCTTTAAGTTAACTTTTAGTATGTTATAGAATAGCTAATTATATGCAACTTTTCAATTGGCCTTAATTTTTTTTTTTTTAGTTTTAGTTTTTAGTTTCTCAATTTGCCTTCTTCCTCTGACTCTTTCCAGCTTGCAATGGGGGTCACTATCCCATCTAAAAATAAATGCTCTTTAAGGATACACATTATTTTATTGCGACTTTGTATTACTCATCTTTCTTTTGAGGCCATCTCTTATTCATATTCCAGTCTCATTCAAATGGTTGCTAGGGTAATTTGGGCCCTAGTACCTAGAGTACTGACAGTGGACACTGGAGAACTGTTGAATAATAAGCTAAATAACTAAAAAAAAACACAAATAATCGTGAATAAAATGAAAACCAATTGTAAATTGACTGAGAATAGAACCCTCTACATCATCATCACCCTTTAAAGTGTGCTTAGCATTAAAAAACTAGGAAGTGGGCAGAAGGATTATGCATAAAAAGATCTGCTTGTCACTGGTGCTGGTGATTTGGAGTTCCAAATATAATAGTCTGAAGAAATGAGTTCTCTGGCTAGAAAGGAAAAAGAGAATACAACATTTCATTACATGGAACTTTATGGGTCTTTATCATTTGGTGCTTATCTATGGAAGTAAATAGAAAGAATATATTGTATATTTTTGCTTAAATTACCAACTGTTAGTGATTATTTACATAAGGGTAAAAATGCACAATTCATGGAAACAATCAGCAATTAACTCAAAAACAAATTTAGCCAATAAAATAAAATGAAATGTCTGGCTGATTTGGGTTCTAATAACATAACAAAAGAGGAAATCTGTTGCCAAGACTTAGTTTGTAGGTGCTGGATGAACAGGTGCAAACTTTAGTTATGCTACATGATAAATAGCTAGACTATTCAGAATGTTAACAAGCTTAAAGGGGTTGTTCACCTTCCAAACACGTTTTCATTTTAGTTGTTTTTGGATTTTTCACCAGAAATAAAGACTTTTTTCAATTGATTCCCATTTTTTTATTTTATCATTTTTCCAAAATCTAATTTTAAAGTGTATTGTACCTGTCACTGGTGTTTGAGTCTGGCAGCTCAGTAATTCAGGAGTAGGGATGGGCGAATTTTTCCGCCTTCTTTCGCCGCGGAAATGACGCCCATAGACTTGTATGGCGGTGTGCATCAAAAAAATTTCGCTGCGCGACAAGATTTTTTTGACGCCCATAGACTTTAATGGGCGACGGCGTCAATTCGCCGCCGGCGAATTTTTGGCGAAACAAAACGGCTCAGATTCGCCCATCCCTATTCAGGAGCAGATTCTGAACTGTTTTTGCAACAATTAGTTGATACATTTCTCAGCAGTATCTCTGGAGTATTAGCAAATATTGTATCAATTTTTACAGCTGCCTGTAATGAAACTCATTGATTCTGCTCAGCAGGGACAAAGATAAGAAATGTATCAACTAAATGTATCAATTTAGAAGTTTACAGTAGAGTCCTGTGCGAAACCAATTTCTAAGACCTGGACCCAACCCGAACTGCAACCCGCATATTTACCCACTTTGATCTGCTACCCGACCGGGACCCGCAACTGCCTTATCCACAACCCGACCAGCAACCGGCCGACCACCATCAAACAGGAAGTGATGGTGCTGCAAACCGGAAGAGATGTCATCAAAAGTGGGCGGGACAGAAACACGTTTTGTAAAACTTTAAAAGGAGTAAAATATAGACAATATTACATAAGATAAGAAATTTAGATGAGACCAGCAACCCGACACCCGCAGCTATACCCACACCTGAAAATCCTCCCCTCTTTCCGCAGGGTGCCCGCTTTTTTTTCAGGTAACGCAGGTACTTGACCCGCTGCAGGACTGTAGTTTACAGGATCACTGACCCCCCTCCCAGAGTAGCTTTAGAAAGATATAGGATGGATAAAAATGAAACTTTACACTTCAATACCAGAAAAACAGTCACACGTAGAAAATGGAAAGTAACTGTAAAAAGTCTTAATATCTGAAACCAAATGAACTGAAAACATTTTGGAAGGTGAACAACCCCTTTAAGGAAGGCCAAAGACACAAAAACCTTGCCTGCCTTCCACTTTCAGTATATCGGAGCTTTCTAGATAAAATGATTAAATTTTTTCCAGTTTGCAATAAAACGAGGAAACTTAAAGCAGTAAGTGGCCTTTTTTTTTTATTTTTTTTTTAATTAAAACAACGGGGAAAAGTATGTTCAGCACAAGCCCTATTCATTGCACTCATGCTGAACAAGTAAGTTTACTGCCCATTAACTGATAACATTCACAGTGTACCTTAGACAGGTAACTTTTATAAATAAAATGCAAATTAATTCAGGAAGGAGAGCAGTGAACTACAGGACTTTGGTGCCATTGCCATTATGTAATTCTTTCATTGCCTCACCAATATAGGCTGGTCTTTTTTGACAGAAGACTATGTTAAAAACATTTTATAAATCCAAGACAAGTATTAAATGTCACAATGCACTGTAAAATAAGGTGTCCTTACATGTAACAATTTTTGGCTTTGCTGATGAAAACACTTGCATAGTCTGTTGGTCCGCATAACAGCCAGTTAGACTATAGTCCGGAATCCTAAAAAAAAGCTGGAAAACACAAAAGAACATCTGTAACCACAGTTTGTTTAAAGGGGAACTATCGCGATAATGAAAATTTAATATAAGCTTCATCATACTGAAATAAGATGTTTTCTAAATATAACCAATTAAACATTCTGAACTGTTTCTGAAATATTCAAATTACTCTTCACTGCGCCCTCATTATCTGCCTCTCTTCATTCTGACTTCATGCAGGAGTTGGAAATCTGATTTTGAATGACAGTTAGATCCAATATATCTTTTAGGGGTCTCCTTTTGCCTAGAAGATGTATTAGAGCTCACTCTATTAAAATCAACAGAAACCATGTCTCTTCTACATGCAGAATTTGTGCCAAAGGCAGTTATTTTGTTAGACTTTGTTTGTACTGGAATCCGTTATTCGTGTTGATTACGATTGGAAAGGAAGTCCTCCAAAAGATGAAAATTTTACACCCAACTCCTGCATGAAGATAGATTGAAGAGAAACAGATGCTGAGAGAGGGATAGTGAAGAGTAACTTGAATATTTTAGAAACAGTATAGCATTTTTAAATGACTGTATTTATAAAGTTTTTATTTCAGTATGATGAAGTGTATATTAAATTTTCATTTTCACGGTAGTTCCCCTTTAAATACTCTTGATAAAAATGGAAATTCATATCCTAGGTACAATTACTTCAAAGCACCTCAACCAAGTTGTATAGGATTGCGTGGAAAGGGCAAGTAAGGTATTAAAAGGGTGGTTCACGTTTAAGTGAACTTTCATGTATGTCATAAAATGGCCAGTTCCTAACCACTTTTCAATTGGTCTTCATTTTTTATATAGGTTTTCATTATTTGCCTTCATCTTTTGACTCTTTCCCGTTTTCAAATGACCCCAACTAAAAACAAATGCTCTGTAAGGCTATAAATGTATTGTTATTGCTACTTTTTATTACATATCTTTTTATTCTGGAGTCTCCTATTCATATTCTATTAGTCTCTTATTCAAATCAATAAGTGGTTGCTAGGGTTATTTGAATTCTGGCAACCAGATTGCTGAATTTGCAAAATAGAGAGCTGTTGAATAACTCAAAACTAAATTACTCAAAAATTTCACATAATGAAAAACTGAAAAAAATTGCAAATTGCCTCAGAATATTTCTGTTTACATCATACTAAATGTTAACTGGCTGGGTGCATTCTTTATCTAATAATTAAGCTCCAAAATCAAGAATGGCAGAACCAATTTGCCCTCCTGTAAAACTAAAACCCAGCATCCTCCGCTTAGAAATGTTGGGGGTGCAGTTGCTTAGCAGTTAGCTTACTTTGACGTATGCTGTGGTCCCAACACATATAGGGTCTGCAGGATCATTTGGATGGGACTCTGAACTGAAGTTCACTGTTCCAGTCAAAGAAATTTCAAGGGATTTGGGAAATTTTTGACCTGAAAAGAGATTGAATGGGTTAGTACAAACAAAATTACTTGACATATTTGTGAAAAGAATTCCGAGATACTTACCAATTACCCATACCAAAAGGCTCTTTTCCCTTGATAGTTCAAGTTGCCCATGGCTAACTTTATACTCTAAGTGCTTTATTTGGCCCCTAAAAGTACAAATAGCAGTGACTAAAGGTCAGTATTACTTGCAACAACATGGACACATTATTATATTATTTCTAAAACCCAGAGACACCACATTGAATCACAGCAGTAGGTGAAGCCGAACGAAATCATGGACATAATGACAGTTAAACAGATAGCTACTGTACTATAATGCATCATTTCTCATTTATGAATATTATCATAATAAATGTGTTTTTTACCGGTTGAAGAAAGGTATTTTAGCATCACAGTATTCAAATCCATTCTTTACACTTTCATGAAGTTTCAGTTTAATAGATAAGTGAACGTGTGAGCCTTCTTCTGTCATCTGATAAAAGCCCAGAATTGGTGGCACAGGTACCTAAAACATTTAAGGTTACAACTTCACTGAATGTAGGGTACCTTAAAAATAATAAATGAGATTAAATCAAGTAAATGAGTCATACATTTGTCTATGACAGTGAAACAGAAAAATGTGAAGATACTAGGGATGCACCGAATCCACTTTTTTGGATTCGGCCGAACCCCCGAATCCTTCACGAAAGATTCGGCCGAATACCGAACCGAATCCGAACCCTAATTTGCATATGCAAATTAGGGGTGGGAAGGGGAAAACATTTTTTACTTCCTTGTTCTCTGACAAAAACTCACGCAATTTCCCTCCCGCCCCTAATTTGCATATGCAAATTAGGATTCGGATTCGGTTCGGCCATGCAGAAGGATTCGGCCGAATCCGAATCCTGCTGAAAAAGGCCGAATCCTGGCCGAATCCCGAACCGAATCCTGGATTCGGTGCATCCCTAGAAGATACTGTGAAGTTTGTTGGAGCATCACTGTCATGTTCCAAATGAGTTTAGTTACAGAAGGTTTAAAATGTGATGACATCGCCTCTGACTACACACAAAGACTCCCTCTTTTAGCATTTAACTTATTTTCTCTTAATCATATAATGGTCCTGGCATGATTAAACCAATAATTTGTACAAGGCACTTTTTTGAGTCTGCAGCTTTGTTTAGCAGTACAGCTAGACTTTCAGGATCAACAGATCGATTTACTTGTATCAGAAACTGAAACGGCATTTGAAATATCTACCTACGATATCCTTTTATTTAACAATAAACCAAAAGAACACATACAGAAGGGAAAAAAATTACAAGACAAAACAAATGAAATTATCCACACAAGAAATATTGGGAAAGGGAACGAGGAGATGGAGCCATCGACACTCAATATTATTAAGTGGTAATCAAGAAACAGAGTCTTAAGTAGTCTTAAGAGTATTTCCCCCATGGCATCTCCTATTCACGAAGTTACCAAAATAGACAATATTGTGTATGATTCAACCACCTTATTTATCCTTGTAGATTGGGTGTAAAGCAGTCTGGAGACCCTTACCATGGGTTTGCATAGACATACAGGAAAAAAATACCACTGCAGCACCTCTTTGTTGCAAAAAATTAAAACTTTAATTTATTAGGTCAACAACCAGGCTGGTAATAAATTCACGTTTTCACTTCTTGCAACAAAGAGGCGCTGCAACTGTATTTTTTTCCTATTCACTAAGTTACAGCATACCTTAATTTTATAAAAATTACTTAGTCTAAAGTCTAAATTTATTTCAATATTATCTGAAAAAAAATCAGACCAAATCCGTATGGGGTTTTTCTCTGTATTTATCAATACACTTTCAGAATTTTGTTTTGGGGAAAAAAAACCTGAATTTTACTGAAAAATTTGTGTTTTTTTAAAATTCCGGTTTTATACTAAAAAAAAAATTTTTCAGATTTTCTTATTCAGAGTTTTTTTTGGTATAAAATCGGAATTTTAAAAAAAAAAAAAAAAATTTTCGGATGGAAAAAGTTGATGGAAATATTGCTTCTCTGCATGTAGGGTGTGTATGAGCTTTTGTTTGGGCTGGAATCAATTGTTGAGTTAGCTTTAAAACATCTGCTAGGAAAGGGAGCATCCCCTAAGAGACATATTAGACCTGCCTATCTGTCAAAATATGACCCAGACTTTTGCATGAAGAGTAACAGTTTGCTGAGAGGGAGACAGTAAAGTGGACGTGCAGATTTTATCCTTATGTCTGACGAACAATCATGCAATTCAGATGATGTTCTGGCCATTAATGGACATGGTATGAAAAATGTCAGGACAATTCACACATGGTCCGAAAATTGTATGAACCTTTTGTTTCATAAAACTTAATCTTTATGTCTATGGCCAGCTTTAAGAGCTTGGTTATGTCAGAAATCATAATAAATTAGTAAGTTTCTTATTTCAGTGAAATGAAGCTTATATTCAATCTAAACCTTTTTCCATAGTTCCCCTTTAAACTGTCAGACAAGACAGGAAATATTTTACTCTAACCCATAATGTATCCGAGTCTCTATAAGCTTCTGCATTTTAAAGTTATCATCCTGTGCTAATAAATACAAGGCAAGTTCACAACTGAATTTTTGAGAATCAGACATAATTTTCTGTCTATGTTACGTTTAAGAAGTATTTCAGTAAACCTACCTAGACAAATAGGATATGGTAAAATAACTTCTGAAGAAGGCATATCATATAGTCCTTACAATATTCCAGGGAGAATAAAGGATAAAAAGGGCGTAGACAACTGTATATGGTTTATTGTGATTTTTAGTCACCAGTGGCCTCTGATTAATTCTTTACTCTGGCACATACCCCGTATCACATGTTGTCCAAATATGCAGGAGAGGTTCCCAGAAATTGTTGTTACAGAGCTCCTAATTTACACGATGAATCATTATTAGAAAGTGGATAACTCCCAGAGGGACACACACTCTCATGGGGCACAATTACCTTCCTCAAAGTCTCTGGATTGTGTAAATATCATTAGGATATCATTAGGAACATGAGAGATCTTAAAACTGCCTTATTAATAAATGAATTTAAACAGAGATTTCTTAATTCACTAGCATGGTGTGGGTTAAATAATGCCCCCCAATCGGATTTCCCTGCATCACATTGCTTACATATGGTTTTATGGATAAGAAAGGTCTACATTGACCTGCACATTGCCTTTGAAAAAGCTCAGTATTAATGAGCGAAACACATGTCAAATGCTTTAAGTGATGGGTCTCAGCATCTTCCTGAACAAAAGGGAGTGGGTTTACCAACTGTGACAGCAGACAAATAGAGATTGTGTTGAATTTTTTTACTTATTTTAGCTATTCATGTGAGGAAGCACTGCGGTACTAGTGGTGTATTAAGTTCCATATTACCCTACTAATTAGGGATAGTGGTACACACTGGGGCTCATTTATAAACACTGGGCAAATTTGCACCTGGGCAGTAACCCATGGCAACCAGAGGCCTGCTTACCTTGCTCAACCTGCAGCTGGCTAAAAAAAAGCCACTCACTGATTGGTTGCCATGGGTTACTGCCCAGGTGGAAATTTGCCCAGTGTTTATAAATGAGCCCCACTGACTCAGTATTCACAGACTGGCAGTGACCTGATACACACCCATAGGTTAAAGCTTAAATATGTAATTCTAGCATGCACAGAGGCTTCTTCGTACCTTGTCCCTCCACTACTACTGTGTACTGACAACACAGAGAAGTAAGGCAATTAGTAGAGGAGTAAATATCAATAATGCAGAGAAACTACAAAAGTATTCTTAACTTAAAAGGGATGTATACCCCCAATTTTTAACATCAGTGATGAATAGTTATTTGGATGACTTCTTGGACAAGCATCATATCCAAGGCTATTGTGATACTAAAATGTACAGTTAGTATAATATTAGCATATATATATATAGTTATATATGTGAGTGCATATATAAGTTGGTATAAGTATGTGAATATATGTGCACAGGGGTTGAACTTGATGGACTTTTTTCAACCCAACTTAACTACGTAACTAAAAATACTGGGGCTCATTTATTAACGCAGCGCAGCGCATAAGTGGACGCAAAAGATTGTCTGCGACATCACGAGTGTGATCGCTAATATATTTGCGTGATATTGCGCATAACACAGAGCTTTTGCGATGGTTTTGTTTATGCGCATTGCGCAAAAGATTGGGCATTTATGTCGCAAACGATGCCGTGGTTGTTAGGGGCGTGGCTGTGGGCGTGGCTACAATGCGCTTGCACTGCGGCCGTCGCAGATTTGTGTCTGTATATGTGCAAAACTGCACCCAGGCAACAGCACCACAATTTTTACGACTGCCTCTTCGTGGCGTAATAGTAACGCTCTTCAAAATGCACATTCCTGCCCAGCTGCGCTAGCAGAGCCACACTGCTAAACTGGGTTCTGGCAAATACAATGGTGCTGCTGTTGGTGGGGATGTTTGTTAACTCAAAGTTTACTCAAAGATGAACAACCCCTGTAAAGTGCATATTAACCACGCCTTCCACCCAACATGTTTATATTGACCAAGGTTCCTTTAAGGGTATCAGGTAGGCTAAACACCTTTGCAACCAAACATATATTAGCACAGAAACAAATGCAGATGCGTCTAAGTGAACGCAATATGCGCAATATGTGACGCAACTAATTAAAGCAGCGCATTCATACATGAGCACAACTAATCCTTACCTTTGCAGTATCTTCCTGTGCGCACAATTTATTATAAGCACTGCGACAGCTGATACGCAGTTTCACACAGTTTCACAAGTCGCACCTACATTAGCGCACAAAATCGCACTGTTAAGGTATCGTGCGCTACATTATTAAATACTCGCATGCGCTGGGCAAATGTCAGGCCACTGCGCTCTTTTTAGCACTTCGCTGCATTAATAAATGAGCCCCACTGTGTGCTAAACATACTTTTGTCCTTATTTTTAAATAATAAAAATGTATTCTTGTTGTTTATTGAATTAGACAAGAAATGTATCTGCAACGCAAACAAAAAACAAATGACAAAAGAAAAAAATTAAACCACTTTCTGTTTCACTTCCTGGTACTGCAGAAGAGTGTGCAATAAAATAAATAACCAGACTACATATAATCCCTCTGTATAATGAGCTGATACTTATCTCAAAGCCCAACAAAGGCTGTAGCTTACAGAAGGGAGATAATTTTATTAGGGATGCACCAAGTCCAGGATTCGGTTCGGGATTCGGCCTTTTTCAGCAGGATTCGGCAAAATCGAATCCTTTAAAGCATGTGACTTTTCGTCACACAAACAAGGGAGTAAACATTTTTTGCTGCACACTGTGCGCGCAGTTCTCCTTGGCTCTTCCTGACCCTAGTTTGAATATTCAAATTAAGGTTTGGATTTGGTTCAGTATTCGGCCTAATCCCAATATAGTGTATTCAGTGCATCTGTAGTTTGTATAGAGCTGATTATCTATATTTGAACAAATGATCCTGTTTACAGGGGAAGAGAGAGGGAGGGGAGTTACAGGAAGAACCAAAAACATCTGTGGTACTTTATTAAAGCGTAACATTAGGAAAATATGGATTTTGCTTTATAATTATAAGACAAGGTAAAATAAATTTAAACACAAGTGCTATTTAGAGGGTTATTTATTAAGGATCGAGTTGTGTTTTCCATGGAAATACAAGTTTTCTAGTTGATTTTTTGGTCAAAACTCACATTTTCGGGTAAAAAAAAACGAGCATTTTTGTTTTGTTTTTTTCAATATACTTGAATTTTTCAAGATTTATTATACCCTGACCCATCTGAAAATACACCATCTACAACCTGTCGAAGTCATGTAGGAGTCAATGGCAGAGGTCCCTTGAACCATAAGGTTAATAGCTTATATGATGTTTGAATTTTTATCTGGGGCTTCTGCCCAAAAACTGGAATTGATTGAGTTGCTTACCCCGAATTCACGGATTCAAATTTTCAAACCATTTGAGTTGTGAGTTCATTCAAGGTATACAACTCTAAAATTTGACCATTGATAAATAACCTCCTTAATGTTCTCATTTTGAGCAGTGGTATGTAAAGGTACATACTTTTCATTTAAACCCGACAGTGCTGAGATCATACTTGTTAGATAAAAAGGTTTTCAACTAAATCATATTTAGATGCCGTTGTGTCTTCTAAAATGAACAATACTCCCTCGTATACATGCAGTTAACATTGCAAACAATTTGCTTTTATGTATTAAATATTTGCCATTCTAGTCCATATCATTCTAATATGGAATGTAAATGATTTGGTTGATAGGCTCAAGGGCCCAAGCAGTGGAAAACTAGACTCAAAGGCTACACCTTGGGTTCTTTAAGTGCCATGTTTTTTAGTAGTGCAAAAAGGCAGAGCGCTAAAAGCCATAGACCTACATGGAAACCTTTATGTCAGACCTTTCAGGACACAGTATCTAGGATAAAAGTCTACTATTCCTGTCCTGATTTGAGTTCTTGGCAGGTGATTTCCACTGTAGTCTGTGGAGTGCTGTGATTGTTGCATTACCCTTAGATTAGTATTGTCTAATATTGCAGATTAGAGACCCCCTAAATGGGACACTGCTTTCGGGTCACTTTATTTTGGATAAATGCATTTTAAGTCTACTACAGGTATGGTATCAGTTAACCAGAAACCTGTTATCCAGAAAGCTCTGAATTACGTCTCTCGTAGACTTCATTTTATCCAAATAATCCAACTTATGAAAAATGATTTCCCTTTTTCTCTGTAATAATAACAGTACCTATACTTGGCAAAACCAGCCTATTTAATGTTTTATTTAAAGCTTTATTTAATGTTTATGATTTTCTAGTAGACTTAAGGTATGAAGATGCAAATTACGGAAAGATCCGTTATCTGTATAACCCCAGGTGCCAAGCATTCTGGATAACAGGCCCCATACACGTATTGCCTGACAAATGCTGATGTGACAAGTGAAGTTTGTGGGATGATGCGAGTGTGGCATTACCCTTATATTTGCATTGTTTAATGTTGAAGCTTAAAGACCCCCCTAAATCGGGGTCAAGTCATGATTGTGTAACAATATTTCTCACCTCCTCAATGTTAAAATCTGACGAAATGCAATGAAAACAAGTATGAAAATTGGCTGTGTAAAAACACTTTTTCCTTTTGATTACAGTATCATTTCAAGGTGAACTTTCCCCTTAATAGCATATGTTCAATACGTACAGAACCTATATCTGTGAGCATCATTTACCTGAGATGTGTAATAGCACAACTGGAACACATCTGAAGGAGGAATGAATGGAAATTTGTAGGGTCCATTGAATGCAGAATCATCAGTTATAGCAACACTGCTCGATATTAGCATGGAAGAGTCAACAGAAGTCACACAGGGATGGACCAGGATATCTTGAAGTGGGGAGCCATTGGCAGGAAGATTCAAACCGACTGTTACATTGGGAGTGATTGCTTCCAAATTGCACTTGAGGGGGGGAAAATGAAGTTAATTAGATCTGTTTAAATGCTTAAAAGGCTTTTTATCCACATGTCCACTTACCCAGCACAAGCTTCAAATGACCCCCTGTGGAATCCGCACATTAAATCAATCAAATGTACTTTTTGCATAATAGTAATAATAATTTACATAGGTCCGTACAAGCTAATAAGTCCTTGAAGCACTTTAGGTTGACTGCAATCAAAGAGTCATTATTTTATGTACTGCTGAATAAGGTGGGCCCTGGGAGCTAATATAGCTTGCACAAAGTTAAACAAAGGAGGAACCGGCAGGATGAGAGATGAAATGATTTGGGCTCCCACCATGTTCATTGACCACCACCTGCATAAACATCTGCCTGCCCTTCACTTTTTGCTAAATTTCCTGCCCACCACACCATTTCTGAATACAGTTAATAGAATGCAACTATAAGCAAACTGTGTAAAAATGTTACAGTCTCTGAAAATGCTTCCTGGCATACAGACAAACAGCACTCAAAAAATCATGCACAGAAAAGACTTCATTTCTTCTGCGTTAATCCTTGCTGTTATTTTGTATCAACTGTGAGTTGACTTTTGTTGGAAATCAAATTATACTTTGTGACCATCAAAAAAGCCTAATTTGTGGTCTTAGTCTTTGTGAACAGAGAGCAAAAAAGGAATGTAAGAATTTTTGGACACAATATGAGACAAGCTGTTTTTACATTTCCCTCTGGCTAAAACCAAATAAGCATTATAAAGTAGCTGGGGAGGGAGGCAAAAACTGCAAACACCTAATGGAAAAAGATCCTTAAAGACCCAGTTTAATACTTATTTACAGCATAAATGTATAGGGCTTTTATACCATTTGCTATGGAAAGTAGCCCAGTGCAACTATTATTATTATTTTCTGAGGCACTGAATCTATGGTCAGTTCTGGATCTAGGCAAACTACAGCACTCTTTGCAATATTTCACAAAATCTTTGGTATTCAGCAAACCAAAGCTTAGCCCTTAAAGTGAAGTCTTTTTAAACAGCACTGTACAACCATAGGAGGCAATTTTGTGTTTAAAGAGAATTCACTTTTGTCAGTTGTGCTCATATTGTAATACGCCAATAAAGGTTTGTATTCAGTTCTGTATCCATGAAAACCCAAATGATTTATTTGCTGCATCTCTGTATACTACCCCCTTACTTTTAAGTGCTAGCTTGATTGGCCCTTTAAATGTTGTTTTACTGTATTAGAATAATTGTAGGAGTATTATAATTATACACTGGTATTCGCCAAGCATTGCTTTGTAGTATATTCAGATCGGGAAGGTTTCTAAACTAAAGATATGCCAGTAAAGCTGGCCATAGATGCAAAGATACTATCATACGAAAAGAAGGACCATGTGTGGAGTGCATACCTCCCAACATTTTGGAAGTAAAAAGAGGGACAAAAAAAATTTTTCCGCACGTAGCGCAGCAATTTTTTGACCACACCCCTTTCTGTTGCCACACCCCCTGATTACCATATTTGTTTTACAAAATTTGGCAGGTTATGAAAGTTTGAAAATATTTCTCCTTATCTAAACTGTGTTTTTGTGTCTCAAAGTTGTTACAAAGTGTCTTATTTGCACCTGTTAGCTGTTCTGGGCTCTCTGCTAAAAGTGAGAAACTTTGTTTCTTTTCCTGGCTGTTCAGTGCAGAGAAAAGAGGGACTTTCCATTACAAATGAGGGACTGCGGGTTGAGCTGTCAAAAGAGGGACTGTCCCTCCGAAAAAGGGACAGTTGGGAGGTATGGGAGTGTCCCAACATTTTTTCATACAATGGCGATTGGTCGTTTGTCGATTGGATAGGTTAAATGATTTATATCGGCTAATGATAATATCTCTGCATGTATTGCCTATCTGACAATATCAATGGGAGACTGTCACTATTTGTCGGATATAACTTTCGTACGATTGTGGTCTGTCAATTAATGGCCCAAGCATTGTGAGATTTGTTCTCTTTACTACTTAACTACTAACCTCTGAATGGTTAGTTGCAGGTTGGAAGTTTGACAGGGATGATTGTTTGTCCATCATAGGTTAATAATCTGCATGTCTACGGCCAGCTTTAGGAATTTCCCAGTACCTTCTTTGGTATCACTTTCTGCTACAGTACACCATGGTTAAGGGTACATACAGAATATGGATTCTGCTACAGTTATTTAATGGCCACTTCTACAGTAAAGAGTGATGCTATTAGCATCATGTTCTGCAAGTGCTTTTCATGATCAAGTACTGAACATCTTAATCAAATAAATTTAGAATTATTAAAGGAAAACTATACCCCCCAAACAATGTAGGTCTCTATTAAAAGATACTGAGTAAAACAGCTCATGTGTAAAACCCTGCTTCATGTAAATGAACCATTATCATAATAATATACTTTTTTAGTAGTATGTGCCATTGGGTAATCATAAATAGAAAATTGCCATTTTAAAAAATAAGGGCCGCCCCCAGAGATCATAGGATTCACTGTGCACACATACAAACCACATGTAAGGTCACATGAGCCAATTAACAGACAGAGTTCTGCCTTTTGCTTCCTCACTTCTTCATGTTACAGTTAGTGTTGTAGTATTTCTGGTCAGGTGATCTCTGAGGCAGCACAGATAGAGTCACGAAATGGTGGTTCAAGGCAAGAGAGGTAAAAGGGCAATATTTATGTAAATATATATTCCAGTTTGGTAAGATTCTTTAATATGTCATTCAATTTGATATAAACTATCTGTTGCTTAAGTGTTCATTTTGGGGGTATAGTTTTCCTTTAAAAACACAGGGAAATGTTTCATTCGGCTGACACTTGGGGGCTAAGTGGCTAATGCTAGCGAAAATTCGCCAGCGTGACGTGATTTTGCCACTTCGCCGATTTACTAACGGGTGCTGGTGTGACGTAGACATACTCTAGTGAAGTAGACATACTCTAGCGCTACTTCGCACCCCAACGCCAGGCAAAGTTGCGCTCTGACGAAGGGACTTAACTCCGCTAATTCACTAACTTGCGGATTTTACTGAATGTTACCTTTTGCACCAGACTTGACTTCGCCAGCTCAGACCAGGCGAAGTGCAATAGAGTAGATAGGAGTTTCTACAAAAATAGTTGAAAATTTTTCTAAGTCCCAAAAAACGCTGGCGTTTTCTACTTTTTACTGGGTGATAGGCTGAAAAAGATCGAAAATTTTCGATCCTCCTTACATTTGGCACCTAAACTATACAGTGGGCACATGTGTAGGGCAATATAAGACCTCTATTTAATTGTATTAAGTTTCCCTGGCCTTGTGTAATGTAATGTAGTTGCTGCAGCATACACGTCCATTGTCCTTTAACGGCACACTGTATGCTAATTAGGCGTCGCTAGCGTAACTTCGGACTGCTTATCGTATTAATCACAAGCGCAACTTTGCAACCGTTCAGTAACCTGTGCGCAACTTCGGATCTTCGTGAATTTGCGCAGCCGTGGCGAAACTATGCCAGGCGAAGTGTGGGTCGAAGCCGTCGCTAGCGCATTTTTGGCGCTTAGTGAATTTGCCCCTTGGTCATTCATCTTTCAGCAGAACAAATATGCCAAACACAATGCAAAATAAAACTGGAGTGGCTCAAGAACAAAAAGGTAACCACCGTACATAGGCCCAGTCAAAACCCTGATTTTTAATTCATAGTAAGATTCTGTAGGACTATTTGAAAGCTGATCTGCAGAAGTGTCTTACAACTAAGCTGAACAGCATAGGAAGAATGCTGGTTTAAATGTCATATACCAATCTCAGCATATTTCATTTTTTCTTACATAAAAATGTCAGTTTAATGATGAATGCTGAGTTTCAGTTCTTAGGGTAACCTGCTTTTTTTCTATAGCATAACCTTTGGCTGTCACTTTTCCTGCCAGGGAAGAGGGTTATATATAAAACGGCCCAAACTGTGGAGTGGAGTATTTGTTTTTAAGTAAAATTAGAGTATGTCAAGGTTCTGAATAATTTTGCAATGCAGTACATTTAAAGAAAAAAAAAACTTTAATTTCACTGTTTTAAACCATACAAAGGACCTTTTTGCTGCACAAATAATGCAGTTGTAAGGTAATACTGTACTATATTAATTTACATCTCTCACAGCTAATTAAACAGACAAATGATATAGATCAAGGATATATGAGATGCATATATTTCTTTTATTCAGGTCTAAAAAGCTTCATATAGTGTATAGCACTTGTTTAAAGTCAAATTTAAATAGATACACTCTGATGAAGGTACACAACATGGCGATTGTGGACTTATCCAACATAGACTTATTCAATCTTCATATCAATATTGATAAAAGTAAATTTTTCCTTATGTTTTTTAATGAATTACTCACTTTTTTATTCAATTACATTGTCTTTAGCTGTATATACTGTGAATGAAGATCAAATATTGATAGCCCATATATGTTAAAAAAGAAAAAAAAAATGGTGTCATTTTCCTTTATATTATGTCAAAGAAATTACCAGAACAGTTGAATGTGCTGTAACCTACAGTAACGCACTATATAATTCTGTTTTTAAGAACACACAACCAGTATGTAAATACATATACATTTAAACAAATATATATCTGGGTAAATGTACTATTTAACTATATGGACCAACAAATATAACTACTGGTATAGGTACATTAGAAATAATGTTTGATTCATACAGTGCTTCTCTTTTATGAATTGCAAAGTTCCCAAGGTTCATACCAGGGTGCTGAGAGCAATAAGAGCATTTAAAGGGATACTATCAAACCTTTTTAATATCATATGATATTTAGCCTAGTAAAGTGATGTAGAGAATATGATAGTGATATCAATGACTTACATCAAATGAGCATGGTGGCAAGCATTAGCAGGATTGATATATTTAAGTGCTGTTCCTGCAACAGTTTTTTAACTTAAAATGTGCAGTTAGAACTGGTTTAAATATAGGATAATAAATCTATAAATGTATTAATTTGCATATACTTACCTTGCATGATACTGTTCCAAACACTCGCCATGTGTCACTATCATCACCCTTGTCATATTGTGTAGATTCTACATTTTCAGTAATGGAAACGTCAATTTGAGCTTTGCCCTTCTGTTTACTGGTTTTCCATGCTGGGGTTTTGCATGTCTGGTTGGCAGAGGTTGTTGAATTATCATGCAAAGCAAACAAGTTGGTATCAATGGGTGAACCTAGTGGACAAGCCTGTGTTACCAAAATAGGGAGCTGGGCAAGCTTACATGAGACTTCGGCTTCATTGTTCTGTCCAGCATTAATAAACAAAATCACTCCAGATATTAGAGCAAAAGCTTCAGAGATGCTGTTAATTGTTATAAGAGGTGGTGGTGGTGTCAGGGACTGTTCAACCAAAGGAAGACAGACATATATATAATCTGCTTTTTGGACGGCCAAAACAGGCCAGAGTTTTCTTTCGGACACAGACAATGAATAGACATTTGTCTTGTTGATTCGGGAACAATTGTCTCTATATTCCACAAAGTTTATATTCTCATCTGTGAGCCCCAGCTCCAGAAGCAATGCTTTAAGCAGATCATTGTCCTTGGGGATGTCCACATAACTTGCTTTGTTAAATATCTTTGCTCGTTTTTCTACAGTAGGATATCGCCTATAAATGATAAAAACAATAACAAATGTTACTGCCAATGACTATGCATTTCATATATTTTCAGTAGCCCAAATAAAAAAACATTTGTTTTGGTATATTATGCCCTTTTAATAGTACTTTTACTATACTTACCGTATATACTCGTGTATAAGCCGACCCGTGTATAAGCCGAGGTACCTAATTTTACCTACAAAAACTGGGAAAACTTATTGACTCGCGTATAAGCCTAGACACAACTACAGCCCTGTCTCCCAGCAGCGCACATTCTGCCAAAGCGACCCCCCCCAGCGCTCAACCGGACTTCTTTGCAAAGCTGATGGTGACAGAGAATTGCCAAACGGATTACTGTGTGCATTGTCCCACTGTCCCACTACCATGTGCAGAGGATGCTGTTTGATATTGCCATCACTGTTAATCTTTTGTATAACCTACAGAGGGCGCTGGGTGATATTGCAGTCACTGTTATTCTTTCATATAACCAACAGAGGGCACTGTGTGATATTGCAGTCACTGTTATTCTTTCATACAACCAACAGATGGCGCTGTGTGATATTGCAGTCACTGTTAATCTTTCATATAACCAACAGAGGGTGCTGTGTGATATTGCAGTCACTGTTATTCTTTCATACAACCAACAGATGGCTATGTGTGATATTGCAGTCACTGTTAATCTTTCATATAACCAACAGAGGGCGCTGTGTGATATTGCAGTCCCGGTTATTCTTTTATACAACCAACAGATGGCACTGTGTGATATTGCAGTCCCTATTATTCTTTCATACAACCAACAGATGGTGCTGTGTGATATTGCAGTCTCTGTTATTCTTTCATACAACCAACAGATGGCACTGTGTGATATTGCAGTCCCTGTTATTCTTTCATACAACCAACAGATGGCGCTGTGTGATATTGCAGTCCCTGTTATTCTTTCATACAACCAACAGATGGCGCTGTGTGATATTGCAGTCACTGTTAATCTTTCATATAACCAACAGAGGGCATTGTGGGATATTGCAGTCTTTCCCCAAGTGAACTGTTGGTATAGGAATGATTAAAAGTGACTGCAATCTCGGCTACTCGGGTCGGGTACCGCTGACCCGCGTATAAGCCGAGGTAGACTTTTTCAGCACATTTTGGATGCTGAAAAACTCGGCTTATACGTGGGTATATACGGTATGATGGAAATTAAATGAACACAGATAATAGCTACAAATCATTACTTGTACTGTTCGGCGCTACCATTTGTGTCACAACAATTTAGTGCATACATAAGAAAATACAGCATGGGCTAGATGAGTGCCATTTACATTTTAAGTAATGTCAGAATAACCTTCTAACTAAGCTGTGCATACCTTTAACTGTGCCATTCCCTACTCCCACCTATTCCTCTTTCTCTGTCCTCTTTCCCACTTATATACTTGTACAAATCGAGATATTTTGCTAAAGCTCAATTGAAAGAAAAATCTGTATTTATTATGTATTTTCCTTTATGTCTTCAGCTGTTCCATTTCCATGTTTAGTCATCATTGGTCCAATGTAAATGGCAGACAGCCATAGTAATAGGTAAAGTAGACACATTGTTGTATACAAAAGAATGCCCTTAATGACAAACCCAGCACAAAACACTTGTGCTTTAATGAAACATTATTATTCTGAAATGAAATGTTTCAACAAGTAAAATTAACAGAGCATTACACTTAAAGTGCATGTTAATTCAATGTGAAAATGCACTTTATAGCATTACTTTATTGTTCTAGCTCATGTACTATAAAGGTTCTCTCTATAGGCACACTTGCCTTCTGTGATACAACTAATGTATAATATGCTGCAATAATATTTTGCAATACAGTATATTAGCCAAAATAAAGCAGAACTGCTTGCAACAGTTCTAAATAGTTCAACTGTGGATTTAAGCTGCAATACACCAGTAGCAAGTTTTTCACCCATATTTTAAGGCCTTTCAAAAAAAAAAAAAAAAACCCTCAAAAGGAATATTTTTACCTTGAAAACCTCATCACTGCAGGCTGTCCTTGTCTGTGACTTAAGATCCACAATCCACGGATAGGCATTTTGACTGGCGGCAATTAAAATGACCCCTTAGCAATGATTAACAGAAATTCCAAAAGCGTGAATTGTAAGGTTTACTGACCTACTGAAAAAAATGAAGGAGAGACAGATGCATCTCATGTTTTTACAGGACAAACAAATTCTGTACCAGAAATAAAACTGTAACAACCCAAAGCTCTCCTGCATTCTTATCGTAATATACAGTTCTTTAAAGGAGCACCACTCACTAACAGGCACTTGCCTGTTAAAAAAAAAACAATAATTTTAATCGCCTTTCCATATGCATTAACAGGGTCGGACTGGGCCAGCGGGACACTGGGGAAAAAATGGTGGGCCCACGGCTCTGTTGGTCCCCGCCGGCCTACATCCACACCCTGGTTTTCTTTGTGACAAAAAAAGCAGTGTGAATGCTGATGCTGACACGCATGCAAAAAAAGCAGTGCGAATGCTGATACGCAGCGTGGGGTTTGCTGGACGGAAGGCCCTGAGACAGCAGCCCCCAGGGTCCGGAGGTGGGCCCTGAGCCCCCCAGCTGACCCTGTGCATCTATTTGTAAATGTAATTGCTATTAAAAGCAAATTTATCAGATTTATCTATTTAATGTGCTGTACACCTGGCTCTGACTCCTGAAACAATATTACAAACCAGCATTGTTAAAAGTCAGACCCAGAGAACAAAAAAGGATAAACAAACACTGCTTTCAATTGCAAAGACATTTATAAACAAGTTCAACTTTTTTTATGAACGTCTATTGGAAAGTTGCTTGGCATTATATTTTCTTTCATTAGGCAAAAATAACGTTTTTGGATGGATAACCCCTTTAAATTCCACATATTACTGCCCGTTTCAATATGTATTTTAATTCTCACAGAGAACTATAATTCATTTATTCTATAATGGCTTGATGCAAGACTACATTTACACACATCACTGTGTGTCCTTCAGTAGATTTGTAACTGGATAAGCAATTACTACATTAGAAACACTTTCCAACGACCCCCCTGTTCATCCCTTTTCCCAATAATAACCATGTTTGTCCCAGGCTTTTTTTAAATAAAGCTTTGTGTTTGCATGGCTACAACGCTGCCCCTAGTGTCTGCTCTCTCTCTGTAGAGTAGATAATTACATACCTACACTCATCAAACACATTTTTATATGAAAAATGGAGCATTTAATTTCCACTTATAACAAAGATTGGAAAAAACCCAGCCCATGTATCAGAGTCTTTAAGGCTCATTTACTGACAGCACCCTTGCAGTTGCCCATAACAACCAAGCAGCAATTGGTTTTGTACAATCTACTTCGTTAACACTTGAAAACACTGATTGTAAATTAGCCATTTAACCATTTAATCAGTAAATGCAAAGCGATAAAGTTCCTTAGCTCGGGATTAATGTTATATATTAAGCATTTAGCCACCCTCCCTTTAAATAAGCAGCACTGACCAACAGACACTCGAGGATTCTCATAACAACTACAAATTATACGTCTCTCGTTGAACCGTTAGTTTAGGGGAATTACTACAATCACATTTTGCATTATTCTCCCCTCCCCAGTCTGCTGCTTCCGCCATGAACTCCAGGAAGTTGCCAGCGACAGAAGGCTTCAGCAGCTGGAAGCACGTCACTTCCGGAATCTGTCATTGTGTATATCTACTTCCGGTACTGCCCTTACTAGCAATGGCCGCTACCTGATTCCAACCCAAAGGCCGGAGTTATACATGGCTTCGCCTCTCGTTCAAGTGGGGAGTAGGTGTTCTGTAACGGAGCGCGAGTAAACTATGAGCCGCCCTTGTCTGTAGAATCAGTGCTCGTCTTGCTCAGTATGGCGGCCACAGCGGAACTCTTTGAGGTGGGTCCCTTTATTTTTGCCCCAGGATATGCTGCTGAACAGAATAGGCTGAGATACGCCCATGAACATATGCTTTAGCAGCAGCCTGTGTGCCACTCCCTCCAATACGTTGTGCAGAGTTTCTACCTTTAAGCTTTAATTGTAAAATCCGTAATTTTAGCATTTTCTTGCCCTGTAAGTCTTCACCTTTCCAAACATAGCTGTGAAGCCCTAGAGAATGATCATGGCAAACCAACACATGCGCCCACAGATCTTGTTCTTCATCTAATGATATGCATGCACGTTTGAAACTTGAGTCCGTTTTCCAAACATTCCATTATGCTTCTGTTTACATTCTGCTGACTCTAGAACAAAGGGGAAGTAAATCCAAAAATAACAATTGTGCATTGAAAGAAACTGTAATTCTGAGCGACTTTACATCTTTTAAAAATAAAGCTTTTTTTCTAGCTGGAAAAAGAATTGTGTATGGGTAATAATACCAAGAAGCACAGAAAAACTGCTGCTCAAGTGTCCTTTAATCACCCCACGACATGTTTCGAGCTTCAAGGCTCTTTTTTTCTAGCTCTCATTGCAACAGTGTCTGTCTGTCTTTCTTCTGTTCCTGCTGTTTGGCTTTTGAGACAGTGTAGCATAAGTCAGCCTTGCCATGCCTTACCTTTCACAATCAACCACAGCTGTAGAGTCCTGCACCATTTTCTGGAACCCGGACCTAAATTCTTACCCGCTACCCGACACGCAAGTACCTTATCCGCAACTAGGGTTGCCACCTTTTTCTGAAAAAAATACCGGCCTTCCTCTATATTTAATCTCTTTTTCCCTATTAATAACATTGGGATCAACCATAATTTTTACTGGCCAGGCCGGTAAAATACCAGCCAGATGGTAACCCGCTGACCATCAAGAATCAGGCAGTGCTGTCATTGTAAACCTGAAGTGACCTCATCGGAGGTAGGCGTGATCAGAAAAAAAAAAGGAGTGAAACAGGAAGTGCTGTCATTGTAAACTGTAAGTGATATCAGAAGTAGGCGTGATCAGAAAAAAGGAGAAAATCGATACTGAGAAGACTCGCGGCCTGACCGACAGAACTGCTGACCCGCGTCTATACCCACACCCGGACCTTCTACCCGCAGGTTTTTGCGTGTACCCAACCCGCTGCAGGACTCTACTGTGGAGTAGTAGTCTGGAGAAGTTTGGGGTATCTGGAGTTGCCAAAAATGTACTGACTCCTAATAATTTTAGGAGGTTACTTTTATTATGTTGTAGAACAGCCAATTCTAAGAAACTTTTCAATTGGTTTTCATTTTTTTTTTTTACTTTTTGCAGCTTTCAATTGGGCGTTGCTGACTCCCTTCTAAACACAAATGCTCTGTAAGCCTACAAATGTATTGTTATTGTTACTTTTTGTTACTGATCCTTCTATTCAGGCCCTCTACTATTCATATTCCAGTCTCTTATTTAAATTAATGCATGGTTGCTAGGGCAATTTGGACCCTAGTTACCAGATTGCTTAAGATGCAAATTGAAGAGCTGCTGAATAAAAAGCTAAATAACTAGGGATGCACCGAAACCACTTTTTTGGATTCGGCCAAATTCCGAACCGAATCCGAACCATAATTTGCATATGCATATGCAAATTAGGGGTGGGAAGGAGAAAATATTTTTTACTTCCTTGTTTTCTGATAAAAAGTCATGCAATTTTCCTCCCCACCCCTAATTTCCATATGCAAATTAGGATTTGGATTCGGTTTGGCCGGGCAGAAGGATTCGGCTGAATCCGAATCCTGCTGAAAAAGCCCGAATCCCGAACCGAATCCTGGATTCGGTGCATCCCTATAAATAACTCAAAAACCTTCAATAATAAAAAATGAAAACCGATTGCAAATTGTCTCAGAATATCACTCTCTACATCATACTAAAAGTTCTCAAAGGTGAAAAACCCCTTTAAAATACAAACACTGAAAATAATCAAATCAGATTTAAAGGGATTGTGTACTTTTAAATTAACTTTTAGTATGATGTTGAGTGATATTCTGAGACAATTTGCAATTGGTTTTCATTTTTTTTTATTATTTGTGGTTTTTGAGTTATTCAGCAGCTCTCCAGTTTCAGCAATTTCAGCAATCTGGTTGCTAGGGTTCAAATTACCCTAGCAACCATGCATTGATTTGAATGCGAGACAGGGTTAGTAACAGGAGAGGGCCACAATAGAAAGTTGAGTGATAAAAAGAAGCAATAACAATACATTTATAGCCTTACAGAGCATTTTGCGTTTGTTTAGATGGGGCCAGTGATCCCCATTTGAAAGTCATAACTGTAACTAAAAAAAAAACGAATGAAGACCAATTGAAAAGTTGCTTAGAATAGGCCATTCTATAACATACTAAAAGTTAACTTAAACGTAAAACTTCTATGAAGGAGCATATGACTGAAGCAATTCTGTTTCTAAGAGCAATACTTTAGTTAATGTGAGATTGTATTTAACAGTTATTCTACAGCTATATGTCGGGTTCAATTAACCTGTAAGTTGTTTTCCAATTGTTTTTGGTTTATGCAGTTTAACTTTTGATTTTGTTTTAGAAATACCAAAGGCACTGATCAAATGCCCTGTATGTTGTGTTTCTTTCAATCAACATGGAAAATACATTAGTATATTAAATGAACAGTAACACCAAAAAATGAAAATGTTTAAAAGTAATTAAAATATTTATATATTCTCCTATTCATATTCCAGTCTCTCTTATTCAAATAAGTGCATGGTTGCTAGAGTTATTTGCACTCTAGCAACCAGTTTGCTGAAATTGCAAACTGCAGCTGCTGAATAAAAGGCTAAATAAGTAAAAAAAAACACAAATACCGTATATACTCGAGTATAAGCCGAGTTTTGCAGCCCCCAAAATATGCTGAAAAATTCTACCTCGGCTTATACTCGGGTCAAGCGCAAAAACGGTCTCCGGCGCCTAAGAATATTCGCCGGCGCTTAGAATAGTAGCCGGCGCCTAAGAATAGTCATCCAAAAACGAGATTGAAACTTACCAGAAGCTGCTGCATTTCTCACCCTCGGCTTATACTCGAGTCAATAAGTTTTCCCAGTTTTTGGAGGTAAAATTAGGTACCTCGGCTTATACTCGGGACAGCTTATACTCGAGTATATACGGTAATAAAAAAGGAAAACCAATTGCAAATTATCTCTCTACATCATACTAACCATTTAACTCCAAGGAGAGCAACCCCTTTAAATGGCTCCCTGCTGTATTATTGCTTTCTTTTTTAACATTCTTATGTTGAGCATTTGTTTGGGGTTTTAGGAGCCGTTTGTTGCAGATGAATATATTGAGCGTCTGGCATGGAGAACACCAGGGGGAGGATCAAGAGGAGGAGTGGAATCATTTGATCCTAAAAGGTAAATTTGGCAAGCAAGCCTGCGTAAGTTACTAATCATTATTTAGAATATAAACATTTATTATGATGGTTAAAAGTTCCAGAGCACCTGAGTATTTTGCAGAGCAGTGGAGCACAGTAGAACAAAACACAGAATGCATATAACCATAAGTCTTAACAGCTTTTTGTGGGGTGTGAGACAATAGATCTCCCATGGGTAGATCTGCATCAAATGCCTAAAAAACCTTTTGTTGTGTCAGAGATCAGATATACACATCTGATAACGTGGGGGGTGGATTTTAGCATGTTTTATCACTGTTATGAATAGAGAGCTAAAATAGTCCGACCAGGGTAGAAACTACAAGCTGAGTGCATGGCAGAAGAGTAATTATCTATTAAAGGCAGATGTACTCATAGCTGAATACTAGTGCAGACATGAAGTAGCTTTTTCCTTATTCCTCTAGTCAGTGTCTGTGAATGTTCTGTGAGGTCTATCTAAAGCAACGGTTTCACTAGCTGCTTAACCGTTTTCATTGCCATATTTTCTTGTGTTTGCTTTACTAGCATCAATCTCATCCCCAGTCACTCTTGTATGACTTTCACTGCTTTAAAGGAAAAGTAACCCCAAAAAAGCAAAGCATTTCAAAGTAATTAAAATATCATGTACTGTTGTCCCATATTGGGAAAAGTTATCTGTTTTCTTTAGAAACACTACAATCGTTTTTATAAACAAGCTGCTATGTAGCCATGGGGGCAGCCATTTAAGCTGAAAAAGGAGAAAAGGCACAGGTTACTAAGCAGATAACAGGTATGCTCTGTAGTAGAGTACAATAGTATTCTGCAGAGTGCATCTATCATCTGCTATGCAACCTGAGCCTTGAATTGCTGTCCCCATTTGTTCCCCCAAAGTTTATATAAACTAAAGTTGTGTTTCTGAAGCAGACATACTAGTTTTACCAGTGTAGGGCAACAGTAAATTCTATTTTAATTACTTTAAAACGTTTTCAGTGTTTGGTGTTACTGTTCCTTTAAGCTTTTCCTTCTTTATTTTTTTTTTTTTTCTAATTTCTTTTTCCTCGCTGGGATTACTGTGTTTATATAAATATTTTTGGGGCCTCTATGTCATTAAATACTTGGGTATTTAATTTATTTTTGGGTACTAACAACACAAATAACCACAATGTAAAATGACCGTGCATAAACCTGGAATACACATCTCCTTGGGCACTATAGTGGGACTGATTGTCAAAATAGTCCCAAAGAAGTAAAATTTTGTGGATATTTACTTTTTCTTCTCCTTGTATGTTGTCTGAAACTAATTTTTACTATTATCAGTGTGTGACTTGTTCTAACAAGACCTCTTGGTACAGTTAGTGAAATTTAATTTTAGTGAAATTGGTGGGAAACTGTATAGTGCAGGAAGGATCTGTAGAAGAAACCAATTTTACTTGTTGTAATGCTGCATATTCATTGTGCATTGTTACATCGTTCTGCTTTTCCCAGTTTTGCATCTGTGATGGAACATTTTATGCATCGAATTGTCTTTTTCCTTGATAAGGTGCCAAATAAGCCTTTGATGTGGATGGGTCTTATTGTTTTAAATATGCGTAGTTAATTTATGTATGGAGCTATACCGTTTTGTTGTCAGTCCTTGTAATCAGCGGGAAATACATTTTATTATGCTGAAATATTTACAGAATTACCATATAGTACTAAATACTCTGTGGCTTGAACATTTTGTTTGCAAAATAAGGAGTGTGTTTTTTCCTATATTGGCTTTTTTATCAGGCCATTTCAATGTGCAATGTTAAATGTGCAGTACAATGTGTAAATGCATGCATGTTGATTTCTGCAGTTTGGCTATTCACATGTGGTTGGTAGCATATTAGAGCTCTAAATATGCTAACCTTACTGAGATTCAGGTTTCCTTCTAATGATTTGTTTATTTCCTCCTAGTCAGGCAGCTGTTGGAGCATGGCCCCCAGTCCCACTGATATCTGTGGATAATTTAAGTGCAGTAAAATATTGTGATGGAGGAGGATCCACTTATTAATGTATTTAAAAAATTAGGCATGCACCCCAGGGATATGCCCTCTACTTGGCTGCATTTTTGGAACTTAAAGGGATTGTTCACCTTCCAAACACTTTTTTTTTTCAGTTCCTTTCCGTTTTTTTTCTCCATAATTGAAGTCTAAAGTCTAACATTAGAGTCCTGCATTAGGGTCCAATCAGAAGAGGGAAGAAAGGGAGAGTGGGAGAGGCAAGTCAGGCGGGTTACCCGCAGACTGCCCGCAAGGTTAGGGAATCAGAGATTTTCTGACCAAACCCGACCACTGAGCGGGTATTCTGTGGGTACCCAACCCGGTGCCTAACGTTTCTGTTCAGTCTGACAGCTCAATGATCCAGATGAGAAATGTATCAATTTAGAACTTTTACAGAGCTGCTCCAGAAAGAAATAAGAGGGTGAAAAATTAAACTTTAAACTTCTATATTAGAGAAACCGTTACAGATCGAAAGTAGTTAAAAAAAAAAAAATATATTTATTTTTGGTCAGCTATCTGAAACCAACTGAACTGAAAAAAGTGTTGGAAGGCGAACAACTTCTTTAGGGTAGGCGCAGATTCCAGTTTATTTAGTCGCCTGGCGACTAATCGCCTCTTCTGCGGGGCGACAATCTCCCCGAACTCGTGGCGCTTCGCTTTCTGAAGCCCGCGAGTGCATTACGCTGGCGTTTTCTCATTCAAGCAGGAAGAAGGCAGTTCGTGGAGATTGTCGCCCCGCAGAAGAGGTGATTAGTCGCCAGGCGTCTAAATCTCCCCGAATCTGCCTGTGTGCTTTTAAAAGGTATGTGGTAGCCAGAGGCCCAGACCTAATGTTCATAGTACTTCTCTTTGTGGGAAGTGGTTTAGCAGACCTTACTTTAGTGCAAACCAAATGGATTGTGCTTGTTCTTTCACTGGGGGAAGTACGTACAGTATGTGATATTTAGATTAGATTCCACTTAGTGAGACAAGCACCATAGAGTTTACAATCTAACATTTGCTCTTAATTTTTTAATGTAACTGTTTTTTATTTATTGTTCTGCTGTACTGCATACGGAAGTAGCGCTATATAAATAAAAATATGCATGCATATACATTTAAATGTATATTACTTTTTTGTCGTCGACATGTAATAAAATGAACATTGCAACTGTTACAGCGTTTTTTTGCAGTACAATATTGCATTTGTGGCATTGTTGCAGAGAGTTTTAGATAATGATTTGGGGGTGTTTTTAGTAAGATCTCCTTTGTTTAGAAAATCAGGGTTTGTTTGTTTTGCTTTACCTACACAGACCTTGAAGTAATGTGCTAATTGATATTAAAATGTTAATAAAACCATTCGGTCTATTTTTCCATAACAACTTTGTTTTGTATTGATCTTTATAGATTACTAGAACAGTTTGTTAATCATATTGAAGAACTTAAGTTAATGGATGAACGAATTCAAAGGAAAGTGGAGAAATTAGAGCATCAGTGCCAGAAAGAAGCAAAGGAATTCGCCAGGAAAGTGCAAGAGCTTCAGAAGAGTAACCAGGTAACTGGGGAAGGCAGTTGCACAGTACATTTAAAATATTACAGGTATGGAATCCATTATTAAGAGTGCTTGGAACCTGGGGCATTCTGAATAATGGATCTTTCTGTAATTTGGATCACCATGCCTTTGTTAATAATGTTCACATACTTTCCAATTTCTTTTGTTTACCATTCAATTAAATCCACAATTTGAAAGTTGGGCTATGTTGACTGGACCCCACTCCCCCTTTATTTATAAAGAGGGCAATTTGTTCAGAGCTCTCTATCCACCTTGTACCTTTAAACAAACTAACCTCTCCCTTATCTAAGCAGCAGACTTTGAGCAGTTAACTAAAGCTGGGCATAGATGTAAAGATATTTAAAAGATCCGAACGTCATCGTGAGACCACGATTATCTCGAAACGATCATACGAATTGTCCATCAACTAAAAAGACCAATTTGCCAGGAAAACCAAAGGGTAGCTGTCTGCTTGGCCCTGAAAACATAGATAGATTGCACTGGGGCCGATAAAGATTTTTTAACCTGGCCGATCAATTTCCTGACAGATGTTTACAATTACAATTTCCTGACGATAATTACAAAGGATTGGTCGGACTTCGCTAAAATCGGTCGTTCGGCAAGAGAAATCTTTGCATCCATGGGGACCTTAAGGCTAGTGCCAGAGAAACACAGACCGATGCTGCTCGATTTGCCTGCACCTGTATACATTGCCTCGGCTTGGGTGCAGGCAGACACCAGGCCCGGACTGGCAATCTGTGGGTTCTGGCAAATGCCAGAGGGGCTGCTGTAAGATGCCATAGAAAGTGACTATTAAGTGGGCTGGTGGGGGCTGTTTGGTCCTCTCTGTACTAGAAATTCCAGGGCCTATTTTGAATCCCGGTCCAGTCCCGGCAGACACAATGGATTTTGGCTCGAAATGCATCCCATGCTTCGGTCTGTCTGCACCCACCCAAGTGCAGGCACTCAGAGCAGCTGAAGACCGGATTCTCGTTCTGCTTTTCTCCATAGTGGAGTGGACTCATAATTTGTTTTATCAGCTCCTTTAACGTTCTTTGCGACCAGAAGTGACAGAAATGACTAGTAGTAAAACTTGCTTCATATTCTTGTTTAGTGACAAAAATAACAAACCATAGATATTTCTTAATTAAAACAATAGGCCAAATGTTCAGCACAAGCCCTATTTATTCAGCTCATATTGCAAGGTGGTGTATACTGTCCCTTTAAATGAAGCCAATAAGGCTGTTTTGCCACTAGCATGGATTCAGCTTAGTTACAATCAGTGCAAGGTACTGTTTTATTATTACATAGAAAAAGGAAATCATTCATAAAGTAGAATTATTTGCTTAAAATGGACTAATTCAAAGCTTTGTGGATAACAGTTCCCATACAAGTACTGTAAAAATATTTAGAGTAAAAACAAATTGTTGCTGTGTCTGGGCCGAATGGAAACTCATTACAGCACAGTACTTGTTACAACTTGTCCAAAGTCCTGTTTCCAATGTAAGTGTTAATTATGAGTTGAGCAATTCAAGAATTTCAAGTCTTCTCGGAATCCACTGTATATGAAAACGATGTACTAGATCCTGTTAAATCTAACCCAATAGTTCTGGGCGGTGATGTAAACAAATATGATGCCCACGTAGAAGTGGCTTGGAGCATGAACTAAGCATTGGGCAGAAACTAGTATTTATAGACATAATGTAGGTCATTGCAAACCATTGCATTCCCACATGGCACATATGTCTAGGAAATGGGATAGTCTTATTTTGAATATGTCCTTCTCTGGACTCCAACTCCTTGTTACTGTTCATTCTTTATTGGTTTCTATTTAGTGTTCACTGCAAGCCAGGCTGCTGCTGAGACTTGATTTGCTAAAGCTTGGGAATCTTTATATATTTCAATGAGCAGTTTGCCCAGTAGAAAAGTAAGTAGTGGCTGGCAAACTAATTGAGATAGTAGCTTCCTTACGACCAGTAACTGTCACTTGGCAGCCTCTAACGCAGGAGGGAGAGTGTTTAGTGCAGGGATTGTCTTTCTGGTGTGTTCTCCCAATGTGTCATGTTTTTTTAGATGTGCTCCTTCTATCTAGTACACCATCTTTTTAGTGTTCTGCCAAATAGAGTCCCATTCTTCATCTGTGATGGGCTGTCTGTACAGTATTCCATTAAGACATATATCAGTGGCAGGGCAATTGGTCAGGGTTTGGGTTGATGAGAAGTTATAAATCCTGGAGATCAGGCCTTTTTGGGCAAGGCCATGTCTGGCCAATGTTTCAAATGCAGTGCCATCAATGGTGTTTCCTTTTTCGAACATAAGACCCAAGAAAATCCCTTTGTTATATGTATTTGTTGAATTGAAGGTTGGCTTGGGGAACCTTTTGCTGTAGTTCAGGGAAAATCCAGACTGTTCCAGTAGGAGTGTTAGTGAAGTCTTCCACAGAGAGGACCTCTGTTTAGGACCATATGCTATGCTAGTCCCTGGAGCAAAATTGGGATTACAGAGGTAAATTTTTGTGGTAGGCTGATTCTAGAGCATTATTACATTTAGCTTTGTTCCAAGAGTGGAGATTATGTTGGGTGGCACTCAAGATTTAAAGGAGAAGAGGTATATGCTTAGCTGTAGAGCATATGGCATTCATTCCAGCATTTGAAATCTATCTGGGGACCTGACCATTTTCACAACTCTAAGTCAGGATTGCGTTTGAGCATAAGCTTTGGCTCAGATCTAAAATAAGTGATCTAAAGGATGATGGTCATATTTGGGGGTCCTTCAAACTGTTGTTATTGTAGAGTGCTGTAGTACACAATGTGGAGGTTTTGAGTTTGCCCCCTCTGATCAAGAGAATGTAACATTTATTGCTGAGTACTTTTAGTGACTATTTAGTGACCATGCACAGTAATATTTTATAAGAAAATCCGTGACTAGTTTGTTTGTCTGTTGTGTAGCCAATTACTTTTCATGGTGGATATCTGAATTTCTTAAGGGAACAAAATAAGGTTTCCTTGTATTTAAAATTAAGTGAATACTCAACTTTTCAATCATGACTAATCACATTGTACATGTACATTTTTGTGGCATAGACAGCATATAACATGCTTTATTAATTTCTGCCATACGTGCTTGATGATTAGGCTGCTGTGGTCATACTAATGGCTGTATAACCTTATTACAATTGAATGGCTTTCCAGGAAACTCAGTGACTATTGTTTTTTTTTTGTTTTTTTTTTGGTGCTAATTCTCAGCGTTTGCAAATTCTAAATATATATGTATATCTTTTTTTTTTTTTTTTTATATTTTCCAGGTAGCTTTCCAGCATTTCCAAGAACTTGATGAACACATCAGTTATGTGGCAACTAAGGTGTGTCACCTTGGTGACCAGCTTGAGGGGGTAAACACTCCCAGGCAACGTGCTGTGGAGGCCGAGAAACTGATGACGTATTTTAATGAGTTTCTAGATGGTGAACTGCGGTCTGATGTTTTTAACAACCCTGAAAAGGTAAGAGCTGTCAGCAGGGCATCAAGTGATTCCAAGCTTTAAGCAGCATTGCCCTAATTACAGGCTGTTGCCATGACTTATTGTGATCACACTTGCAGCAGTTGAAAGGCGGACTCATTAACGTTTAATTGCTCACAGATGTAATTTAACAATATTACCCTGCCGAGTGCTGATAAAGCATTTATTTTATTTCTCATTCTGTTTTTGTGGTTGTGTGTAGTTTATATAAAGCACATTTAATTATTTCTATTGTTTGCCTTGGTGTTGAGCTGGTATTAAGCTTCCTTCAACATGTTCATAAGGCCCCCTTGAATGGCTTTGCTTGATTAGTACTTCTAGAATGCATATGCATGTGCACCTATTTATACCGATAATAAAAAATGCTGTTGGCTATTTTATTTCTTGTGTACTGTAACTCCAGTTGCCATTGTGGCATAATGTTCCTGGTTTGTGTTTTCATATTTCCCATATGTTGGATACTATTAAGTCTGTAGCTTTATCTGTAGCAGGCCCCTCTTAAGTGTAAGCAGTGGATGGGGAAAGGGGCCTAAAGGAAAGTAATGGAAAAATTGGAGTAAAGCCTTGTGTCCACAGTAATTTAATATATCTGTAATCATGTTAGGAGAAAAGTGTGGCCATAAATGGGCTTGCTTCCAGATCTAAGAACCCCTGATCTAAATTAACAGTACAGTTTAACCCAAGAATCCTAATCAAGCACCCATATGGCTCGTTTCCTAAACCTTTCCTATAAATCTGCCAAGCAGTGTTCTTGTGAATGGAACATATACAAGTAATGTATAACTATAAGATACTTATTTACATTAGGACTAAGTCATGCAGCATATGAGGCGATTTTTCTGCAACCGAGTCACTGAATTTGCCACCCATTCACTCAGGACAAACTTTGGTTGCTTTTCTGCTGGCTGAATACATGCTCCATGTACCTAAACCGCATTCTGTGGGATAGTTTAATTTTAGTTCTTTGTTTATTTTGCCAGATAAAAGAGGCAGCTGATATCATTCAGAAACTCCATTTAATTGCCCAAGAGCTTCCCTTTGACAGGTCAGTGTTCTTTTTTTTCCTTCTACTGTCTTAGGTTTATTTCTTTAAAGGAACAGTAACACCAAAAGTAAGTCAAATCTAATATACTGTTGCTGTATTGGTAAAAGTTATGTGTTTGCTTTTAAAAACACTATTATAGTTTATAATCAGTGCTGTCCAACTTCTGCGGTACAGTGGGCTGGAATTTTTCTGGCCTACATGGTGGAGGGCTTATCATGTTCTTTATTAAAAGGAAGTTGCTACTTTGAAAGCTTAGCCAATGATAAACAAAAGAATTAAGGGGGGTTCCCAAACGTTTTCATATGACTTTTAATGACTTTAAAACCCTTTAATTTGTGGTGTTACTGTTTTTAAAATGGACTTTTTTTTCTAAATTTTATAATGCCTACCGTTAATTGTCTTTTTTGCAGATTTGCAGAAGTAAAATCAAAGATTGCAAGTGAGTAATCCTTTAACTTAACGTTGATTACACTTTTCTCCAATTACAATTGAGTTAAAGCCACCTTTTGTATTTGGGTTGGTTTAGGTAAATATCATGACTTGGAGCACCAGCTGATTCAAGAATTCACAAGTGCACAGAGAAGAGGTGAAATATCCCGCATGAGAGAAGTCGCTGCAGTTTTACTTCATTTCAAGGTACAGTATATCCGCCTTGTATGGTGCAAGATTAGGTCTCGGTCACTGACCAAAGATGAAAGGCAATCAAATGCTTTTGAATTTGAATGTTTGAATTCTGAGTGTAAAAAAAAAAAAAAAAAATATATATATATATATATATATATATATATATATATATATATATATATATATATATATATATTTGAGCTAGTGTTGTTTAACCATGTTTATATTTATTTTCATAGGGCTATTCCCATTGTGTCGATGTGTATATAAACCAGTGTCAAGAGGTAACATCTTTATCCATCTCTTTAAACAAGTCATTGTATTGCTTCTTAAAAACAAAACAAGAACGAAAATTGTAAGCTTTTTTTTTTTTTTTTTGTTTGTTTTTTAGGGGGCATATTTAAAATATGACATATTTGAAAACTCTGCTGTGTTGTGTCAACGTGTGAATAGAGAAGTTGGAGATGTATTCAGTAATCCAGAAATTGTTTTGGCAAAGCTTATCCAAAACATTTTTGAAGTCAAGATTCAGGTATGCATTATGATCAAGAATTTTAAATGTAATTTTATGATGGAGATATATGTAACAAAAAATAGAAAATGCTTCTAATAAATACACTTTCTGGAGCAGTTGCTGCACAACTTCACTATTGTGTCTTAAAGGGATGGTTCTCCTTTAAGTTAACTTTTAGTATGTTATAGAATGGCCAATTCTATTCAACTTTACAATTGGTTGTCATTTATTTTTTATAGTTTTTTTTAAGTATTTGTTTATTTTCTTCTGATACTTTCCAATTTTCAAATGGAGGTCACTGACCCCCATCTAAAAAAACAAATATTCTTTAAGGCTACAAATGTATTGTTATTGCTACTTTTTATTACTCGTCTTTCTATTCAGGCCCCTCCTATTCATATTCCAGTCTCTCATTTACGTCAATGCATGGTTTCTAGGGTATTTTAATCCCTAGAAACCAGATTGCTCAATGCTACTGTATAAAAAGCTAAATAACTCAAAAACCACAAATAAAAACCAACTGCAAATTGTTACCTTTATTATAGTAAAAGTTAACTCCAAGGTAAACAACCCCTTCAAATGTATATCCCATTAAGTCTAGGTTCAGGTCACCCATGGCTCTCCAGATGTTGATCTACAGCTGCTGAATCCTGTTGGGGTGGTGATAGTAGTTTTACATAATCTAGGGACACCCCAATCCTTATTGCGTCTCCTTGGCATCCAAGAATTAAAAATCTGCTGTTCTCTCTAATTTAGAGTAATGGCACACACAAAAGTTTTAGGCACGCAAATGCACGTTTTTTAAAATGTAGCACATTAAACCAACCCATTCCATAAGAGGACTTTGAAAGTGCCTCAAAATAACAGCACAATCAATTATTGGTTTTACATTCTGATTTTAATGCTCCAGGTACCCAAAACCACCCTTTATTGGTTTTAGGAATGTTTCCTGAAAGAGGTCTGTCTCTTGTATGCTGCGGAGTTTCTTCATCTTCTCAGGGATGAAAGGAATGTAGCTGTTATTTACTGTTTGTACACAAAGAGCGTCCAATTGCTACTGATGATGGTAATTTGTTTTAAGAAGTGTGCTAAGATTTTTATTCCTTTGTCTCAGAGCTGTGTTAAAGAGCAGCTGGATGAATGCAGAAAATCTGACGCTGAACAATACCTTAAGAGTCTTTATGATATGTATACAAGGTAATTCCAATACCAGTTAAATCATTTAGGTTATAAATGTATACAAGTTTGAATGCTCCTCCTGTTTTTTAGAAGATAGTGTACAGTCATGCACAGAAAAAAGTTTTGTCCATAAATTCTTTCACTTCCTTTTATACGGAAGGCACATGTTAACCCTGACAAATATAGACCGTAACATATATTTATTTTGGTTTTATATCATGCGTTTGAGTTCTCATATTACTTCTATGCTTTGCCTTATTGCATTATATCTGGCCACATGGTACCACAAAGAGATGCACACACAAGCGCCCAGCATTAATAGACGACCCAATTCACTCAGGTGCTCCGTCACTGGCAACCAAAGTTTAGCTTCAATTTCGAGTAGGTTAGTGAATTGAGGCAACAGCAGTCAGCAGAATACCTGCTATATCTTTATTGTGCATCACACGATTGCTTATACCATGCTGCTGAATATAAAAGTATGAAAAGCATAAAACCATGTATATAGTGAATAAAGTACCCCCTATTGTAAAATATAAGGATATTTCGGCCTAGTGCTTTTATATGGTCCTGTAACTCCGAGGTTACTTCTAATATCCTCATATTTTCCAACAAGGGTTACTACTGAGGAGTTCTATGACTATATTAAAGCACAAGGCGGAGGCCCGAGTGGTTTTTATACAGGTCATGGAACTCTGAGGTGACTTCTAATTTCAGTTTTAGTGAGTCATTTGACAAAAATGACATCACTAGTCACCGTTTATAACTGATGACATCACTAGTCACCGTTTAGAAGGATATAATTTACAGGATATTCATGGCTCTTGTGTATTATATAGTGAATAAAGTACCCCCTCTTGTACAATATAAGGATATTATAAGTTACCGAGGAGTTTCATGACCATATAAAAACACGAGGCCGAAGGCCGATTGCTTTTATACAGGTCATGGAACTCCGAAGTAACTTCTAATATCCTCATATTTTGCAGCAGGGGGTACTTTATTTATTATAATACACAAGTTTCAGTGAGTTGTGGCAGAAATGAGATCAGAACTCACCGCTTATAACTGATGACATCAGAACTCACCGTTTATAAGGATATAATTTACAAGATATTCATGGCTTTTGTGTATTATATATTTATGTAGCATTACTTGTATATGCAGTTATGTAAATATGGTTTATATATTTCATTGTTTGCTACCTTTACCTATAGAACTTATATTTCAGTATCTTTAAAAATAGCAATATATTTTACTATAACAGTCTCTGCAAGGAAGACACTCCAGCTGTTGAATTATCTCATAAAATGCTGGGATTTGCATCTATACAACATTGGGATTAATACAGGTTGTATATCCTTGCTTCAAAGGGGATTTCCACCTAAAAACTTTTTTTCTCAGTGAAAGAAAATTCGAAGTAACTTTCCAATGCCTGTATATGTTGTTTCAATATCTCAGTGGTATTAAGTTATTTATAAATGTGATAACTGTTTAAAGCAGCAGCTGTCTATTCATATTGTCTAAACTGATATTTCGGATTTTTGATACAATGTATTAAAAATCAGCTTTTGCTACTTTGTTTCAAGGGTAAGAACCAGAGAACAGAAAGGGACAAACATTTACAAATAACTTTAAAACTGCTGAAAATGTTTAGTTAAAGGGGAACTATCATGAAGATGAAAACTGAATATAGGTTTCATCTCATAGAAATGAGAAACTTTCTAAATATAATCAATTCATTTTCTTTACTATTTCTGAAACAATGTCTTCAGTATACCCCTCGCCGCAATCTGTCTGTATGCAACCTTTGAGTTGACTTATTTTGACGTTAACTAATCCATTGTCTAAGCACAGAGACACCAATGTATTGTAATGTAACTGTCCATCAAACTATGACTTTGTCACCAACTGCATGTAGAGACACTGTTTGCTGAGAGGGGGATATTGAAGAGTAACATGATTATTTCAGAAATGATACAGGATGTTTAACTTATTATATTTGGAAAGTTTCTTCATTCCATGAATTGAATCTCAAATTACATTTTTATTTTTGCGATAGTTTTCCTTTTTTATATTGGAAAGCTGCTTAGAATGATTTTTTTTTTTTGGGTGATCCGTCCTTTCCAGACGGTTGTTTCTGGTCCTGTTATTCATAAGTTTGTCTAGTGACAAACATGGAATGTTTTTTTAATATCATAGATGGCTGGGTAATGGTATGCTAGCTCTTATTACGCTGCTGTTGTGCCCAATTTTTACCTGCATCTTGTTAACTCTTCTTAAAGGGGAAGGAAACCTAGTCGGCGCAGCCCTCCCTCCTCCCCGTCCCACTGGGCAAATGCCCCTAACTTGTTACTTACCCTTCTGCGCAGGTCCAGTCCAGGGAGTTCACAGACACGATCTTCTTCCTGCTGTGAACGGCGTTTGGGCACATGCGCAGTAGGATCACTTCACCGGTACGGATCTACTGCGCATGCGCCATTCAAAGCAGGAAGAAGATCGCGTGGAAGAAGATGTCGTCTGTGAACTCCCTGGACTGGACTTGCGCAGAAGAGTAAGTAACAAGTTAGGGGCATTTGCCCAGCGGGACGGGGAGGAGGGGGGGTTGGCAACAAACGGATGGAGGGTTTGCGCCGACTAGGTTTCCTTCCCCTTTAATGGAATGAAAAAAAACTAAGCCGGCAACGGACCACTTTATGGGCACCTGCTGTTTATATTAACACTGGGAACATGGCAAGTGACTAGTGCAGCCCAGTACCCAATAGACTTTTCTGTGAAGCTTTCCATGGAAATATGCTTAGCCTGCTTACTTGTTTTCAGCTATGCATGTATAACATATTATGTTTTGAATGCATCAAATTTCCTTATTGTACAGTAGATCAAGGGTCATTTATAACTTTTTTCCCCCTAAAACAGAACTACAGGGCTCTCCAGTAGACTGATGGAGTTCAATCTAGGAACGGACAAGCAGACATTTTTGTCAAAGCTGATCAAGTCCATTTTCATCAGCTACTTGGAGAACTATATTGATGTTGAAACTGCCTACTTGCGAAGTCGAAGTTCTGTGATTTTACAGCGTTATTATGACTCAAAAAATCACCAGAAGAGACCTATTGGAGGTGGGGGGTAAGTTTATTTAGCCTCGTACCAAAACATTAAATAACGTTAGCTGCAAGTTTTGAACACTTTGAGCATGTTGCACTTAAGGAACCAACTTCCCTTATAATTTTCAGAGCATAGCCTGAGCAATCATTTATTGCCTTCCAGGGCATTTAAAGGAGAAGTGAAGCCTAACTAAAGAAGTAGGCTAGAAATGTTGTACATTATGTTTTGGACTTCAGTAAAGTAAAGATCTGTGCCTCTGAATATGCCCTAGTAGCTCCCGTCTTCTTTTCTGCTGATTCACTACACATGCTCTGAACTGATGTCACTTACTGAGCTTAGGGATCCACTCACAATATATTGCATATACAGAATACAAAAGTCACGATATAAGGCTGATTAGTACTTAATACAGATAATTACTACGTCAGCTCAGAAACAAGTGCGATTAGCACCAGAATTTAATAAGCCTTGTAGCATCAGCTTATATTACAGACAAACCTCATTTTCTGCTTGTAAATTTGCAACACCCCCTAAAAGCTTAGCTTCTCAACAGCTGCACAGAGTTGAAGACACTTTACATGATGGTGACCCCCCCTGAGACAAGTTTGAAGTCCTGAATCATTGCTGCTATTGAGAAGCTAAAACTTATACTATTAAGTGCAGTATTTACAATATGGCATGTTTAACCATATTCATTTCTAGGGTTTGGTTCTCCTTTAACCCTATTCATTGAATTGCCCATGGTTTGTACCCTATAACCCTGAGCATGAACTGAGGCATTGCTTTTCCTCTAACACTAACTATAAAAAATAAGAACAAGCATATGGAATTTCATTAAAGTGCTGTATAACATTATTTGCTTTTAAAAGGGAACGTAATGTGTAATTTGAACTTTTTACAAGCCCATATTGACTATTTAATGAACCATTGTGAATGGGAGAGAAGTATACTGCCATGTGCAATTGTAGGGATCTTTATAACTGTGTGTGCACTCACACTCTGAAATGCTGCTCAATTAGCTTCTGTACTTTGTGGATCATAAAAATACAATTAACACATTTTTCATTTCATGTTTTTAAATCACACTGTAGAATTCAAGATCTAAAGGAAAGGATAAGGCAGCGTACGAACCTCCCTTTGGGACCTAGTATTGATACACATGGAGAGACATTTTTATCACAAGAAGTGGTGGTTAACCTGTTGCAAGAAACCAAGCATGCCTTTGAGAGATGTCATAAAGTGAGTTTTAGTAAAGATTATTATTATTTTATTAATAACATCTATTTTTAGAGTGCCAACATATTGCGCAGTGCTGTAAAGTAAATGTGGTTATACAAAGAAATCATATTAATTACATGCATAGAACATACAGGGTTATAAACATAACAACCAGTACCTGTACAAAAGGTGAGAATAAGGAATAAGCAGGTGAGAGATGTAGCATATAGTATTGCATTTCATAGCTAAATAGAGTAGGGATGCACGAATCCAGGATTTGGTTCAGGATTCAGCCTTTTCAGCAAGATTCGTAGTGGGAAATCGCTTGACTTTTTGTTACAAAACAAGGAAGTAAAGAATATTTCCCCCTTCCCACCCCTAATTTGCATATGCAAATTAGGATTCAGTTCGGTATTCGGCCAAAACTTTCGCAAAGGATTCTGGGTTTTCGCAGAATCCAAAATAGTGGAATCGGTGCTTCCCTAAAACAGAGTGAGGGCAGGCTTCTCTAAATAAGTTTGTTTTAAGAAATCTTTAGAAGGTACCAGAAAAGTTGGGAGAAAGTCTGACAGACTGTGGGAGAGAAATCCAGAGGAGCGGTGCAGCCCTTACAAAGTTTTGGATGTGCGCATGTGAGGAGGTAATGAGAGAAGAGTTGAGGAGCAGGTTAGTAAAGGAGCATAGTAAGCGGTTGGGTAAGTAACTAGAGATGAGTTCACAGATTTAGGGCGGGGCAGAGTTATGAAGTGCTGTGAATGTCAGGGTCATTAGTTTAAATTTTATTCTGAAAGGTAGCAGAAGCCAGTGCAGGGATTGGCAGAGTGGCATGGCAAGAGGAGGAGCAGTTGCTGAGGTGTATGAGCCTCACAGCAGTGTTCATTATGGACTGGAGAGGTGACAGTCTCTGGCAGTGATGGCCAATTAATAGAGAGTAACATCTATTTATTTATCATGACTAATAATTGTATAGATCATTTGGGATTATTATGTTTTTAGGCTGATCGAACACAGAGCTGAGAAGCGCCCTGTTGGCTCCCTTTGACTTTAATTTGAAATGATTTACAGCCTAAAAACACTATCTAGATGAAAGGTGACATTGGTGTGACTTTGGGTTCTGAAAGCTACCTACGTGTCATCAGCACAAGAAGTCATAGGAGAAGGAGTTATAAAATTAGAAAATCCTTTTCAGAAGGCACTCAGCAGAAGGCAGTTCAATGTTTTTCAGCCCAAAAAGCACTTGCTAAATGATAGATCGCATGAGGTAATTTTGAGCACCCTGTGTGTCAAAGGCTTTAGTAGTCTAAGGAATCATTAAGTTTAAAGCCTTAAAATTCCTTGGCAGGGGGGCCTTTTTAATCTCTTTATTTCTTTCAACTATGTCATCCTATGCTGCAAGAGAGGAATGTCTATGCAAAAGCCTGAAATTGCATTTTTTTCTTATTTAGGCACTTGTGTTTGTTGTTCCTCAAAATTATTTTAAATCATGCAAACCGAAAGTTTTTTTGTGATAATGATCTTCATCAAATTGTTTTCATAAATGTCATAAATAAAGCTATTTCATAAAGCTAAGTTACCAAGTGTTTTACTGAGGAGCAGATCTTGAAGCGAGTCAGCCATTTTAGCTCCAATGCGAGTAAATGGTTCCACAGTTAAGGCAGCATTTACCCCCCTAATCCAGATGGTATATGGACACACAGTAAAGATGAGAGCTTGAAAGATAGAAAGGAAGGACAGTGGCAGATGTAAAACTGCCTGGTTGACTAGAAACGAGATACCAGTGTATAGAAAAATAACTTCAAGAATACAGATTTGGTTCAACCGAAAATTAAGGATTTGTCTGAATCTTAAATTAGCCTCTTTAACGGAAAACTATACCCCCCAACAATATATAGCATAAAACAGCTCATATGTAAATCTCTACTTCATCTTAATAACCCATCATTTTAAATACCCTGGTATCCTACGATTCACTATGCACACAAACAAACTAAGGGCACAAATACATGATAGGTCACATGAGACAAAGTCTTGTCTTTTGCTCCTACACTTCTTCCTGTTATAGTTTTAGCTACATTATATCTGACCAGGTGATCTGAGCATGAAATGGTGACTCCAGGTAACAGATGTAAAAGGGCAATATTTACTGAGATATATAGTGAATAAAGTACCCCCTCTTGTAAAATATAAGGATATTATAAGTTACCGAGGAGTTTCATGACCATATAAACGAGTGGTTTTTGTACAGGTCATGGAACTCTGAGGTAACTTCTTATATCCTTATATTTTGCAACTGGGGTACATTATTTATTATAATACACAAGTTTGTGAGTCATGTGACAGAAATGACCTCAGAACTCACCGTTTATAGGATATCATTTACGAGAGATTCATGGCTTTTGTGTATTAAATATTTATGTATTCCATTTGGGTAAGACGCTATAATAGGCCACTTTAGGCGTCTGTAGGTTAAGTATTCTGGGGGTATAGTTTTCCTTTAATGTGTAACAGAAAGTTTAATCTGTCACATGTGGGCGCTTGTCTACACTTTTCCACTACCTTCAGCATGATTAGAAATAGGCTGCTTTGCACCAGTAATATGCCCAAAAAATGTATTTTTTTTGTTTGTTTTTGGAGATGTAATGTAATTTTTCAAGCCCAGATTTACTGTTCCTCTACACCACAATTATATTGTTGTTTTTTGTTTTTAGCTTTCAGATCCATCAGATCTCCCAAAGAATGCTTTTAGAATATTTTCCATTCTTGTGGATTATTTATGCATGGAGCATATCGATTATGCTTTGGAAATAGGTTTAGTAGGTAAGGGTTCATTTATTTGTTTATTTTTGTGAGTGATTACTAAATATCTAAAGAAATTACAGAAGGTCACTACAGCTAGCTATACATGCCACTTGTGATGATAGTTTTAACTTGCACATTGCTATCATAGTATTCTTTATTTAAATTGGGGAACTGACCAGCTGCATCAAGACCAAACTGTTGCCAAACTCAAGGATGAGTGTTGATATCTGCATTGTTGTTCATATGCCCTGCAAGTTCTAAAGTACCACCTTGGAAGCAAGGCTTCAGTTGATTCAAAAATACTGTGTACATGGATATAATTTTTTTTATATACGCCATTCAACTGAAATCATTGACTAGATCAAAAACTTTTGACAGGATTTTAAGATCTTTCAAGATTTATGCCAAATTCAAACAAAAATGCTCACCATGAGCAACAGAATCTGTTCATAAAAAAATGTAAAAGACCCCTATATGCATTTATATCAAATGTATACTTAACTGTAAAAAAAAAGCCTTTGTCATTTCTAAAAATCATGATTTTTATTTCTGTGGCCATAATTGTGAATTATCTAAAACGCATTTGGAAGCATTAGGTTTGTGGCTGAATAATCAGAGCTTGGATAAAGATGCCTACAGTCTGATGACCTATAAGCAAACAATTTGCAAAGAATCAGGAGTTTGTCTCCAAAAAAAGTATAATTCACGTGTACTGGGTGCTGTATTGATGTTTTGCTCCAATAAAAGGGCTCTTTTGATATTTGTCCTGCATATGATGCCTGAGAAAACAACTGATGTCCACAGGAAGGAGCATAGGTTAAATTGTGTAATTCCTCTCTTTCAGCAATACCATCTCCAGATTCTAAGAATGCCAATTTATATTTTTTTGATGTTGTGCATCAGGCCAATACAATTTTCCATTTATTTGATAAACAATTCAATGATCATCTCATGCCATTAATTAGGTAAGATTTGATTTTGTATCTACTATGTTTTGATTTTTGCATTTACTTCCCGTTTTTTTTACTGAAGAGTGGGAGGTAATGGAAGAAATAAACATATTTCATGATCTATTGCAGTAAGGCTTCTATTATTTCAAAAGAGACAGTGGGTATGGTTTAGTAAAGCATAATCAATATAGCATTATCAGCCTGGCTGAGGCAAGCCTCTAGTTTTCCACCATATACAAGACATTGTATGAAACCTTTTGGTGTTGATTCATTTATTACCCAAATTAAGGAAAATTTAGTTAGTTCCACATTGTAGACCATCCTGACACCATTTGGTCTGATACATTCATTCAGGCAGCACTAAAGATTTTGACACCAAAGGGCACTCCTATTAGTATTTGTAGCCATTTTCTTAACTGTGCAGATAAGGGGTTAAACCTCCCTGGTTAGTGTGGAGGAAAGGATCGAGGTATCCACTGACCAGGGTTGTCTGACCATAGATGCAAAGATCCGATCGTATGAATCCTCAAACGATCGGACCTCCCCAACTCCCAAACTGCCATTATCCATTCAGATCAAATAAAGTAGTAAAAGAACATATCAGCGGTTGTTCTGACCGCAATCGTATGAAAGTTATGTCCAACAAAGCTGGTGACAGTCTCCCACTAAAAACCGTCCGATCGGCAATACATGCAGAGATATTATCAGCAGCCGACAAATCTTTTAACCTGGCCAGTCGACCAAACTACCGATCTCCGTGGGACGAAAAATGTCGGGACTCTCCACACACGGTCCAAAAATTGTACGAATCGATCAGATCTTTGCATTTATTGCCAGCTTTACCCTTTTATCCATGGCTTCTTTGATCTTTGAATTGTTACCATTTAACATGCGACACAACGTGGACCATGGAATAAACCTGGAAATCTGCACTGTAGCATTTGCAGTCTATGGCAGGTAAGAGAGATGGACCCAGTGGATCTAGTCATTACCTATGCCACATCTGTGGAGTATATTTCAAAATTAGAACAATTTGGAAAAATTAAATAGTTAACAACGTTAACTGAAGCTGCATTACAAGTATCTGTAGTTATTCATGGTTGATTTGTGGGTTTGTAAATGCCAGTGAAATTCTTTTGTTTTGTGTACTTCAACACTGATAGTTTTATAATAGTCTTTTCCCCTTTTCTGTTTCTCCTATACCCAGTTCCTCCCCAAAACTTACTGAGTGTCTTCAGAAGAAAAAGGAAATCATAGAACAAATGGAGGTGAAACTAGATACTGGAATTGACAGGTAAAATATTTATTCAGCTAAAGTCAATATTTTATAAATACTTCTTATCAATATGACACTGCTTCTCTAAAGAGAATGTTGTAACTGTTCTTTTATTGGTGCTTTAATCATGTAACGTTTGTGTTCCGAGGCTCTGCACAAAAATATATCCCCTCCTTCAGCATGCTTACCTGTAACTGACCCCGTCAATCTGAAAACAATTTCATTTATGGCTAGAAAGTAAATGTTTATTTCAATGTGGACCCCTCTTATTCAGCTCATTAAAAAACTCTGACCAGAGCAGACTTAACCTTTCATTATTAAATGTTCGGGTTATGTTTAAACTGCTATGGTTCAACCTTGCCTTAAAATCTTGTTTCCATCAATTCTCTGGTTATAGTTTTATTTCTGACCCATGCTGCAAGCAGTTGTATTATAGGTGATTCTGTTATTTGTTTTCAGAACAGTAAACTGCATGGTTGGCCAAATGAAACAAATACTGGCAGCAGAGCAAAAGAAAACCGATTTCAAACCCGAAGATGAGAACAATGTATTAATCCAATACACTACAGTAAGTGAATTTAAGGTTCAGAAAGATATTGGTCTACTGACATTGGTTATAAAATACTAGTACAGTGGCTTCTAATAACACATTTTTTCTCTTTAGGCATGTGTGAAAGTCTGCCTTTATGTCCAAAAGCAAGTGGAGAAGATAAGGAACTCAATGGATGGAAAGAATGTGGACACTGTGCTTATGGAGCTGGGTGTGCGCTTCCATCGTCTCATTTATGAGCATCTCCAGCAATTTTCATACAGCTCAATGGGAGGCATGCTTGCAATTTGTGATGTCGCAGAATATAGGAGATGTGCCAAGGACTTCAAGGTTTGCCAGATAGGCAGTGGTCTCCACACTGTCTGCTTATTTACTCCTCTAGGAAGTGTTTTTGAAAGAATATTTAATTATTATTATTTTATTATTAACATGTATTTATATAGTGCCAACATATTGCGTAGCACTGTAAAGTAAATGTGATTATACAACTACATCACACGAATTACATATATAGAATATATGGAGTAACAAACATCACAATCAATACAGGTACAAAAGGTGAGGAAGGCCCTATGCATAGGCATACAGTCTAAAGTGAAGGGAGTAATACACAAGGTGTGGGAGTGGGCAAGATCGAAGTAAGTGGGTGAGAAATGTGGTTCTGTATGTGGTGTTGCGTTTGGTAGTTAAGCAGAGTGAGGGTAGGCTTCTCGAAAGAAGCGTTTTCAGAGATTTTTTGAAAGCAGAAAGGTTGGGAGAAAGTCGGACAGACCGTGGGAGAGCGTTCCAGAGGAGGGGTGTAGCCCTTGCAAAGTCTTGAATGCGAGCATGTGAGGAGGTAATAAGAGAAGAGTTGAGTAGCAGGTCAGTAGAGGAGCGTAGTAAGCGAGTGGGTGAGTATATAGAGATGAGTTCAGAGATGTAGGGTGGAGCAGAGTTGTGAAGTGCTTTGAAAGTCAGTGTCATTAATTTGAATTTGATTCTGAAAGGTAACGGAAGCCAGTGCAGGGATTGACAGAATGGCGAGGCAGAGGAGGAGCGGTTGCTGAGGTGTATGAGCCTCGCAGCAGTGTTCATTATGGACTGGAGAGGTGACAGTCTCTGGAGGGGGAGGCCAATTAAAAGAGAATTACAGTAGTCTAGACGCGATATGATGAGAGAGTGAATAAGAATTCACTATAATGCACATTATACAGAATTTCTGAGAATTCACTCTTAAATTTTATTTGTAATGTCCTTCAGACTTGGCCCTCTTCCAGTCCTTTGGCTCTCATTGGGTGGGCCAGCCCTAGTTTGGGTACTGCTGCTCTACTACTCTATTTGTACACTAGTGAAATAAGAGAGGCTAAATTAAAAGAAAAATCAGTTTGACTAGTGTATAATTGGTCAAATTTGGGGCTTTGAAATTCTGTGCAGTTGTGCTGGGGTTTAATGCAGATCTAATCCTGGGCTGTGAAATATTTGCTTTTAAGTGACATTTCTAAATAATTTATGCCAAGTAATGGCAAGGTTAAAAGGAAATCACAAATTATTTTGCCATTTCAGGAACTAATTAAGAAAACCATAATCCATTCTACTATTAATCATTTTGAAACCATTTTAATATTAATCATGCAGTTCCTTTATTTTGTTGCTGAATTGCTAATAAAGGGATGAGTTTCGCATGTAAAATACGGTTTAAAATATTTAAGTGGAAATGTTCAAAAAAAACAACCAGAACAACAAACTTCAGTAATGTTTTAATAATCCGTTTACATTTATAGACACTTTTCATAACTTTAGGGCCCCAGATGCTGAACCGCAAATATATCTAATAATATTTTGACCGTGCTATTAGGTGTAGTCCAAAGACATCTGGGGACCCAAAATTAAGAACATTTTAATCTATATTTTTTAAGTATGGAATCCGATATCTGTAAAGGGTTATCCTGAAAGCGCCGAAATCATTTTTACTGATTTTCTTCTGTGACACTAAAGTTATTGGATATTTTGTATATAATGCTTGGTCCTGGGGTTTTCCAGATAAGGGATCTTTCCATTATTTGGATTACCATACCTTAAATCTGCTAAAAAAACCATTTAAACAATAATTAAACCCAATAGAATAATTTTGCAATCAATACAGACGCATGCAGCTTAGATACCATCAAGTACAAGGTAATGTTCTTTTATTACAGATAAAAAGTAAATAATTTTTTAGAATTAGTATCCTTCCTGTAATATGGAGCTTTCTGTTTAACATGTTTAAATGTAATGGAAAAATCCCTTATCTTGAAAATCCAGGTCCTAAGAGCTTTATTTCTATAATGCTCCATCAACCTAACTTTTTCTAAAATGCAAACAATTTACTTATGCTACTTATACTTATGCTTGTATACTGATGGCTGAAGGAATTTGTTCTGCCAGGTAAAATTTGTTTGCTTGAGTTTGAATGCACAATGGGAGGCCTATTTTTTTTTTTTTTTTTATTGAGTTTGAATGGTAAAAGCTGTTTCTGCGACCATTGCACATGAAAAACAAATTGCACGTTATTGCTCAATATGTCTTAGTATTAAGGACAAGAAAAGCCCAATTTATTGGGTGGTGCCATTACAAAAGGGAATTCCTCAGTGAATTAATTTACAGTGCTTTTCCCCAGGCTGAAGCACCTTATAGGAAAAAAAATGCCCCTGTCTGGGGTAAAAGTGTTGTACTGGCATCTTGCTTACCTTAGTGTAACTGTCCTTAGTGCAGAAGACTCTATATAGTCCATATTCCATATTGTGTGTATTGAGATAGGAAGTGTTATTCTCCTAAGAAGTCTGCACTTTGATCCAGCTCCAGAATGTAGATCTGTGGGTCTAGTATATTGTTTGAATATGCCAAATGCTAAATATTCCCAAGATGTGATGCTTATTGTATTCTAACTTTTCTTTCAGATTCCACTAGTATTGCAACTGTTTGACACTCTTCACTCGCTTTGCAACCTCCTGGTGGTGGCCCCTGACAACTTAAAGCAAGTTTGCTCAGGGGAACAGCTTGCTAACCTAGACAAGAATATCCTACATTCCTTTGTGCAGCTGCGAGCAGACTACAGACCTGCCCGCCTTGCTCGACACTTCAGCTGAATACTTTACCGGCAGATCATCTGTATATCACTGCCAGTCCATGGCTATGAGAATGCATATGGAGTTTCTCCTTTGTACATAGAACTTGCTTAACTCTCTACTTGGCAGTGACAGGTGGGCAGAACAATGACAGCCATATTCATAGTATCTATTATGCTTCCCATTTTTACTGTCCGGAAAGTGGGGCAAAGCGTTCTATATTTTCTTTTTAACACGCAAAATCCTTTGCCTCCTTTTTTTTTGAAAGAGCATTTCTTTTTGTACTGGAAAGCATACTTCAGTGTAGACACTCCATATATGCCGTGTGATTATGTGTTCAAACAATACTGTGCCAGTGCTGCTTTTATAAAATAGGCAAGTAAAGATTATTTTTAATGTTGTTAAGCTGCCGTTGCCTGGGTTTAGAGATGCAGTAATGTAACTTAGAGGCTAACTATCCTTACATTTTTCTTTTTGTGGTCTTGTGAGGGAGGGGGAGACACATAAGCTGCTTCTTTTATATAATAATTACTACAGTATCCCCCTTTTTGAAATATATGAATGTTATTGTTTTTATTTGGACTTTATTTGTGAGCTGTGCTTAGCTTTTCAACACACTTTCAGGCTGCCACAATATTTTGCCAGAATTGTTTTCTTCATGCAGTATCATCTAAAATCTCTAATTTATTTGTACATAACCAGAATTAGCGCCATTCTTTTCATTGAAATCCTTGCATTGCACATAATATGCCGGTGGAGACCCAAAAGTCTTGTCTAAGTGTGACTCTGTAAGTATTGTCCAGATTAAACATGTATACAGACATCCCTGTGTCTCTTGCACATTGTCCAACGCAACTGATTTTGTATTTTAAAATGTATATAAAATAAACATGTTTTAGGAATAGTGCATTTGTGGATATTCTATGAGGTTTTCCCTGTTAAACCAGGCAATGTGATCTTCTTTATGGTAGATGTTTAAAACATACCACACCTTAACTTTGGTTAACACACACGTAGGGGGTTATTTATCAAAGTCAGAATTTATCTCAATATTTTCTGCTACAAACTTCTTATTTATTATTACATCTTCCCTGAAAATTAGCTTTGCGGTAAAAAATCTGATTTTTTTCTGATTTTTCATCCGATTTTTTTTTTAAAAAAATCGGATTTTTCACCCGAAAACTCAGATTTTTGCCCAAAAAATTCTGGTATTGCACAAAACCCAGTGCACATCAAAAAATCATTGGGACTTCTCCCATTGACTTATATGCAACCTCGACAGGTCTAAGATGCCAGATTTTCTGATTCGAACTTTGCCATTATCGGGGTTTAATAAATTCTGAAAAATTCGTGATTATTTAAAAGTCAGATTCTATATAAAAAAAATCATGATTTTTTTTTTTTTTTTTTTCATTCGGAGTTTAGTAAATAACCCTCATAATGTATGAAATGTTGCTATTGGCTTTAGAAATTATTTGAACTTGTGAATTATTATTATTATTATGTATTTATATAGCGCCAACATATTGAGTAGCACTGTATTGTAAGTATTAAGAAATAATGATTATTAAATACAAACTACTTAATGTTTAATTATATTTGGCATAATGTGCCCCCTTGTTTGAATTCTCCAGGATTACAACAGCTATAGAAAAGCACAAGGTGTGTAACTCGTATGTGTTTCATAATAACTACGGATCTTATTTCAGCTCTCAGTAGCAGGATCTGTGTCATCACTAATATTTTTTAACGGTTTATGAATGGTGAATCTGCAAAATCCTCCTAGCCAAATTTGCTTTACATTTGCACACTATATTAATAACGAAACTTAACTTTTTGCAGTATTTTACAGTTGAATGTGCAGAAAGGTATAAACATCCATTGATGTGTGTTTGCCTTTATTAAAATGCTGAAAGGTTGAATCAAAGCTGAATCTCATTTGACAAGTGCAGGAGTGTATGGTTTTGCTTCTTCTATTTGGTAGTGAGCATAAGGGTAGGAAGAAAACTGTGGGCGTTATTTGGCCCCAGTAGAACTCCAACCGTATGGCATTGCCCTTAAAATGTGGTTCACCTTTAAGTTAACTTTTAGTATATTATAGAATGGCTAATTCTAAGCAAATAGTACACTCTCCTTCATTTTCTCATTTTTATATTTTTTGAATTATTTGCCTTCTGCTTCTGACCTTTTTTTCCAGCTTACTGATCTGATTTAAAAAAGCAAATGCTCTGTAAGGCTACATATTACTTGTTATTGCTACTTTGTATTACTCCTCTTTCTATTCAGGTCATCTCCTATTCATATTTCAGTCTCCTATTCAAATCAGTGAGTGGTTGCTAGGTTGATTTGGACCCTAGCAACTGGATTGCTGAAATTGCAAACTTAAGAGCTGCTAAATAACTCAAAAGCCACAAATAATAAAAATGAAAACCAATTGCAGATTGTCTCAGAATATCACTCTCTACATCATACTAATAGTTAACTCAAAGATGAACAACCCCCTAAATTATAAACAGAATGTAAGTCATGTACTATCAATTTGTGAAGCTAATTGACACTAGCTTTGTCTTGCAACAATTATACTTTGGGGGGGGGGTTATTTATCAATGTAAATTTGTTGCCACTATTGAATTTTTGAAGGTAAAATTTATGGATGTGAATAATAAAACAAAAATTTTCAATATCTATTAGGGATGCACCGAATCCACTATTTTGGATTCGGCCGAACCCAGAATCCTTCGTAAAAGATTCTGCTGAAAAGCGAACCGAATCAGAATCCTAATTTACATATGCAAATTAGGGGTGGAAAGGGGAAACATTTTTTATTTCCTTGTTTTGTGACAAAAATTCAAAAGATTTCCCTCCCAGCTCCTAATTTGCATATGCAAATTTGTTTTGGATGGGCAGAAGGATTCAGTCATATCAGAATCCTGCTGAAAAAGTCCGAACCATGGATTCGGTGCATCCCTAATATTTATCAAGTCAAATTCAAGGTATTTCCTATTTTTTTTTTTTTTTTTGTCATGATTTTATTTCAGTTTTTAGATTTGGATACATAAGGTAACATTCATGGTTTTTTTTTTCTTCTAAATTGTGAGTTTATTCGAATGTTATTATTTCTGAAATAATCCTTTATTTACTATTTCTCTCAATTCTTATATGTCATGGGCATACCTTAAGCATCAGCTGAAACGGGAAGCTTTTGTTATCGAATTATGGTATGTACACATCTATTCTAGAGCATAAATTAATCTTTATATAGGCTTGTAAAGCAATTTTTCTAATATGTTGATATTAAAAAGCAGATTAGAACAAGTCTGTGTTCTCAGTGTAGTAAACACTGTTTCTTTATAATTTAAATTTTTATGAATGTAGACTATAATGGAAAGATCTGTTTGTAAGATGTAGTGACTTGAAAGCTGTGCTGAAACAGCAGCTTTTAAGTATGGAAACCACTATGTTTGGTTCAGGAATATAGTGGAATGTGAAATGGCAGGAATGCACAGCTTTAGCCAATGAGACCGAAAGACTGAATGGGGACTGGCACCACTTGAATTACATACCTCTTAAATGGTTCAAGAAATGACTTGCTTGACTACTTCAATATGGAGTATGTAAGACAGTCTGCAGGAATGGATGTAACTCTGTAGCCAGCCTTCTATCCTTGAGTGTAGTATAAAACACTCCCTTTAGGCTGTTTTGCTTTTAGAAGCAGTGCATGTTCAGAAGCCGTCTGTTGCTCATTTATCATTTGAACTTTGCACATTAGAAAGGGAAATATTCAATCTTGTGATACTGGAGAAGACTACTGGTAAACCAGTTGGTTATTTTTCTTGAAAGGGAAACGGTCATGGGAAAACATGGGGTTTTTTTTTTCCAAAATGCATCAGTTAATAGTACTGCTTCAGCAGAATTCTGCATTGACATACATTTCTCAAAAAAGCAAACAGATTAATTTATATTTAATTTTGAAATCTGACATGGGGATACACATATCCGTTTCCCAGCTGCCCCCAGTCATGTGACTTGTGCTCTGATAAACTTCAGTCACTCGTTACTGCTGTACTGCATGTTGGAATGATCACCCCCACCAGCCTAACAACAGTAAAATGGGAAGGTAACCAGATAGCAGTTCCCTGACATAAGATAACAGCTGCCTGGTGCCTTGCACTCAATTGTAAAATCCAGGTCTCACTTCGACACATTCAGTTACATTGAGTAGGAGCAACAACAGCCTGCCAGAAAGCAGTTCCATCCTAAAGTGCTGGCTTTTTCTGAAAGCACATGACCAGGCAAAATGACCTGAGATGGCTGCCTACACACCAATTTTATAAATTAAAAAAAAGTACACTTGCTGTTTCAGGAATGAAATTTAACATTGTAGAATGAATTCTTTGCAGTGTAAACAGTGTAATTCAGAAATAAAAATGACACCATAAAAATCATGACAATCCCTTTCATGATCGAGGGCTTTTATAACCTCCAGCAAGAGTATTGTTAGTACAGATATGGGAACTGTTATCCAGAATACTCGAGACCTGGGGTTTTCCGGATAATAGATCTTTAGTAATTTGGATCTTCATACCTTAAGTCTACTAGAAAATCATGTAAACATTAAATAAAACTTGTTCTGCTTCCAATAAGGATTAATTATATTTTAGTTGGGATCAAGTACAAGGTACTGTTTTATTATTACAGAGAAAAAGGAAATATTTTTTTTAAAATTTGGATTATTTGGATAAAATGGAGTCTATGGGAAGAGCCTTCCTGTAATTCGGAGCTTTCTGGATAACGGGTTTCTGGATTACGGATACCATACCTGTACAGAGAAATACTGATGTTGTCCCTGGTATGAAGAATAGCACTTACTGTTTGACTGGCCAGACTCTTGCCAGTATCATATCCTAGCCCTTCTAGCTTCTTAGAATGGGATTATAAAACCATTGGCAGTGTGGAGGTGATAATGAGCTTGTGGCTAGCCTGCGGTTTGACATTGGTGCTTAGGCAAATCAAGGGTTATGTTATTAACACAGCCGAACAGGGGAATATCCATGTCAGGCAATCATGGGAGAATGCTTCCTTCCACACGATTACAAGATACAACTGGTTTTGGAAATGCCAATTCTGCAGTTCAGCAAAGTGAAGGTATTTTTCAAAATCACGGTTAAATACATCCTATGTTTTAGAAATATTTTTTATGTAAAACACAAATGAAAACAGAGGTATGGAGGATATGGCATACTCACCAAAGGAAATTACTGGCAAGTGCCAAAGGGGCTACTATCAGGTGCCATAGAAAGTCACTATTTAGTGGGCTTCTGGGGCCTGTTTGGGCCTCTTTATACTTGGAATGTCAGGGCCTATTTTGACTCCCAGTCCAGACCTGCTTTCCAAGATTATTTTGTGAACCATTATAATCTGCCAATCTATGAAATTCTCATTGGTACATCTTGCTGTATTGTATAAGGCAACAACAGATGAGGAAACAAAAGTCACAGACCAATCTTTTCCCCCAACAAAGTTTCAGGACACAGGTTGACCTTCCCTACCTATACTATACAAATTTTCAAAATTAACTGACTGACATTTAGGGGCCCATTTACTTAGCTCGAGTGAAGGAATGAATAGAAAAAACTTTGAATTTGGAATTTTTATTTTTGGCTACTTCGACCATCGAATGGGCTACTTCGACTTTGAATCGAACGATTCGAACTAAAAATCGTTCGACTATTCGACCATTCGATAGTCGAAGTACTGTCTCTTTAAAAAAAACTTTGACCCCTAGTTCGCCACCTAAAAGCGACCAAAGTCAATGTTAGCCTATGGGGAAGGTCCCCATAGGCTTAGCAATCTTTTTTTTGGTCGAACAAAAAACGATTTTTCGTTTCATAGCGCTAAATCCTTCGACTTCTATATTCGAAGTCGAAGGATTTAACTTCGACAGTCGATAGTCGACCATAAGTAAATTTGCCCCTAAGTCCAACTTTTTCATACCTTCTTATGGGTTATGGCAGTACCTGACTGGTACAGACAGTGGCGTAACTACTGGGGGTGCAATTGGGCCAGGGCCCGCACCCCCACAGGACCCCCCGGCAGTCACGCGCCCACTGGAGTCGGCTGCAGCCGCACGGACAAGGGTGGGGGCGGTGCCCGGCTGCACGGCCCGCCCCCACCTAGTTCCGTCACTGGGTACAGACCAGTGGTCCCCAAGCCTTTTTACCTGTAGGCCACGCTCACAGAGTTTGGGAGCAACACAAGCGTGAAAAAAGTCCCTGGGGTGCAGAATAAAGGCTGTGATTGGCTATATGGTAACTCCTATGTGGACTGGCAGCCTACAGGAGGCTCTGTTTTGCAGTTTATCTGGTTTTATGTAACCAAAACTTGCTTCCAAGCCAGGAATTAAAAAATAAGCACCTGCTTTGAGGCCAGTGGGAACAGCATCCAAGGGGTTTGTGAAAAACATGTTGCTTATGAGCCAATGGTTGTGAAAAACTGCTCTATTCCAGTAATTGTGAGAGCTATAGACCAATTGCTCTGTAAATTAAAGAATCAACTTCTATACTTCATTTGATTTCTGTACTATAATCCTCACAAAGAGGTTGGAGAAAATAAAGTTCAAGCTTATAAATTCAGAACAAGTTGGTTTTTCTCAATGGCAGCCATTCAGGTAATTAGATCAGGTCATTGATTTCACTGAGGCTATGAACAAGAAATGACCCTTGCCCAAAAAATTACATTTGATCACCTATAATTATGATTAACAGGCTTTATAAGATCTTAATTTATAGCCATTAAAATACTGCACTCCAATCCCATAGCCATGTTGAAATTACCTGAAGCACAAAAGTGCTATGTCCCAATCCACAATGGCACCAGGCAAGGCTTTTATATGTATTGAGTGTTGAACCCTGATCCTCTGCAATAAAAACCTGCAGAGATACTGCAAATCCTAAAATCCGATCTACTGCTCTTTTCAGGTGATGTGTTTATTACCTAGGATACCTCTGACATTTGCAGAATATAGTGAACATCTAAGATAGTAACATACACACACACCAGCTTTGGACCTATCCAATACATATAAACACCTAGCTCTTGCACAATAGAGTCCAAGTAAATCAATCTGTAACAGATGTAGCAACAAATATCACTTGGCCAATCCAGGCATGAGCAGTTTCTTACTCTATGGAAGAGTAAGTGCAAAATAAACATCTTACCCAAATAAAAATGTCTACCATTATAAAAACATTATAACTGTAAACGTTGCTTATTTAAAATATATATAGATAGATAGATAACACAATCACATCATTTCAGGGACTATATACAAAAATCTTGGTGATCTTGCCATATTAGTTCACCTGTGTCGTGTCCCACAACTGACTCAAGGTTTTGAAACTTCTCTTTATTATAAACCCTAATAAATTTAGAGGATTAGGGTTATCTTAATTTTCTGTTAAAAATCAATTCTTACTTTCTGGGTTCTGATGACTGCACAAAATGAATTTTAAAAATGGCAAAGTCTTAGTCAAGTGACTTGTGAAGGTTGCTTGTTTTACATTCTGATCCTCCAAGTCTATTGCCGCATGAATACGTAACATATCACTTATAGGGGCAAACAAATCCTCAGGAGAGACATTCATGGGCTTCAAGGTAGATGGCAATGATGCATTACAAATATTATATAATTATTTGCACTAATATTTGAGCAGGTGGAATGGATTAGTGCACAGTCAACATCACATTGCTGATAACATGCATTTTTCTGAATTAATATGTGCTGTGCAACATGTGCAAATATTGTCAATAATTCGTTTTCCCCAAAGATAGTAGTGTTTATATTTCTCTGCTTTGCAGAAGGCACGTTAAATACAAACTTGAATGCGCTATCTTGGCTCTTCTGGTTTAAAATTATAAGAAATAATTAATTTCACAAGTGAATGGAGTAAACAGCCTAATAGTTTATTTGGTAGTATTTAAAATTGTATTCTGTATCCTACAAACCATGTTTTTTTCTCGAATACTCATACTTCCCATTAGTGGTTACAAACTGGGTTTTTAAAATGCAAAGGTTATATTATAGGTACTATAGCTATGATTGACATTGTATAATAAATCAATTGTTTCTGTAACTGTTCTGTATTATTATAATGCACAAGAATGAATATCATGTAAGTTAAATCCTTAGACATGACGCTGATTATGATGACAGAAAGTGTTGTGTCACATGACTAACCGAAACTTGTGTATTATGAAGAATAATGTACCAACTCTAGTAATATATGAGGATATTAAAAGTCACCTTGGAGTTCCCTAATCTGTATTAAAGCACCGCCTTGTGCCTTTATATGGTTACCCAGAAAGCTCTGGATTACAGAAAGGCCATCTCCCATAGAGCCCATTTTAAGCAAATAATAAAAAATGTTTTTAAATAATTTCCTTTTTCTCTGTAATAATAAAACAGTAACTTGTTCTTGATCTAAACTAACAGATTATTAATCCTCATTGGAGGCAAAACAATGCTGTTAGGTTTATCTAATGTTGAAATTATTTTTTTGCAGACAAAGTCTGGTGATCCAAATTACAGAAAGATCCCTTATCCAGGAAAATCCCAGGTCCCAATCATTCAGGATAACAAGTCCAATACTTGTATAATGTACAGTATTCCCAATGTTATTATGCTAGACTAAACGAGAATTCAACCTTTAACTACAAAAACCCTACCCTCCTATGTAGACCCCCCTCCCTCCTCCCCCCAGCCTAGCTGCCCCCCAGGGAAATGCCAATAACTTTTTACTTATCCCTTGGTGCAGATTCAGGGATCGCAGTTCAAGGCAGCCATCTTCTGGGTCTTCGTGTCTTCTTCCGGCACTATGGCAATTTCCGTCTATTTCAGTAAGGGGGTAGGGTTTTTTTAGTTAAGGGTTGAATTCTCCTTTAAGGGGCCTATTTATCAACAGTCTGATTTTTTGTGGTTTTTGAAACCATGACTAAACTCACAAACTCTAAGGGACATATTTATTATGCTGTGTAAAAAAAACGATGGGATATTTTACACAGCTTTTACACCATTTTTTCAGCAAATTTAGTTTTACACGGCATAATAAATTTGTCCCTGAAACTATAAATGTCACGAGATATATTTAAAGTATGAAGTATAATAAATAAAGTACAAAATATGAGGATATTAGAAGTCACATCGAAGTTCCATGAACTGTATAAAAACAGTTGGCACTTGGCCTCGTGCTTATATGGTCATGGAACTCCTATGTAACTTATAATATCCTTATATTTTACAATAGGGGTTACTCTATTCATGATATATATCCTAGGTATTGGTCAGGAATGTAGGTACAACAAAAATGGGTTCTTCACATGGATGCAGTAACATGGAAACGTTCTTCCTGTCACTGAAAACAAAACTGGCGCAATCTGGCAGTCTATTATAATGAACAGATTTCTTACCGCATACACACTTCTCTCTGTCCTCTTAACTACTTACGTTTCTTTTATACATTCCCAAAAGAAATGATTAGACCTGTAATAGAAAACAGGGGCAGACTATTCCTGTGGTTCTGCTTTAGTAAGCCAGAAACAGATTCTTCATAATAATATTTCTATAATATCTTGTGCATTAATCCCATAATTACAACTGGTCACCGCCATAATTCAGCACCGGGACTGCAAATAATATAAAGGGCAAGGCTAGACAACATGCACTATAAAAGAGCACTACAATTGAATAGCATGATGTATAGTGCAGAACCAAAAAGAATCATGCCGGTGTCACTTGTTGAAATTCCCTGTATAATAAAGGGACGTGTATGATGGTTAAGTGTTCTTAAATTGGCTGGAATAGAATATGATTTAACTGACTTTTTGTGTGGTTTCAATGAAGAATCTAAGAGAGCTTGTGTTCCCTCTTGTCACCTGAAGTGCGTTATACCAAAGTCACAGCACCAGCCTCTTACACTTCTATAGCTCCTTCATTTACTTTGTTTGGTACTAAAAAACAGAAAATAGTCCTGTAACCCTTTCCTGGCAATATCTTCCAAGGCAGGGTTTCACTTAAGCATACACTGGGCACCTACTTTCGGCTAATCAGGCTAACCTTGGTATCTGTGGGAGAGACTAAAAAACCTGGTACATAAAGGAACAGTAACATCAAAAAAGAAACCATTTAAAGTAATTCAAATATAATGTACTGTTGCCCTGCACTGGTAACACGGGTGTGTTTTATTCAGTAACACTTCTATAGTGTATATAAATAAGCCACTGTTTAGCCATGGGGACAGCCATTCAAGAGAAAAGGCTCTGGTTATATACCAAATAAACTCTGTAGAATATAATGGTGTTCAACAGAGTTTATCTGTTATTTAACCTATTCCATATTGCCCTATTGTTACGAGGGTGGGAAAACAGTACATTACATCTTAATTAGTTTAAAACACGTTGATTTTTTTTGTTACTGTTCCTTTAAAGGAGAACTAAGTCTAAAATGGCTAGAAGTGCTCTATTTTATATACTGAACGTTCTGTTCCATTCTAGAAGATCAGCAGCCCTATAAAAGTAATGACACTAGTGATGAGCGAATTTATTCACCAGCCATGAAATTCCGAATTATGCCATGTGCAAATTTAATTGCAAAACTGCAGCGAAAAATTTGCTGCAGGAAAATTTGCAGAGAAAAAAACACCCATCAGAAAAAACGCACATTGACTTTAATGCATTAGGACAAAAAAAATCGCCATAAGAAAAAACGCCCATTGACTTGAATGCTGTCACGTGCTGCACCCTAAATTCAGAACCAATGCTAAGCACCCTGTTCTCGGCTCTTGCTTCCGCCTTTAACAACCGCCTTTCGCCTCGGGAGGAGCCCTCGGCTAATTGGATGCCGCCAGGTCTTATTAAGAGAGGTGCAAAGCAAAGGGTTCTGAACGAGCAAAGGGGCACAACAGTAAGGCAAAGTCTTTTGGGCAGAAGGTCACAGTACAAGGCGTATACAGAAAGCGTAGTCAAATCGGGCCGGGTTGGGTCAGGCAGAGTACAAGCGGAGTCAGGCAGGCAAGTGTCAAACCAGGAGATCAATCAAAAGGGATACGGATACAGCAGAGTCTGTTACCAGCCAGGGGCCAGGATACAGAAGTCAGAATCGTCAAAAACAGGCAGGGGTCAAAGGAATCAGATATCAGACAGGATAACCGCACAGAAGCACCTGGAACTCTCAAAGTTTGAACCTATAACGGGCAAGGAGAAATACACTCTGTGGCTTTAAATACTTTTAAACTTTGCGCCACTGCACACTGGCGTCATACACCAGCGCACATGCGCCAATAAATAAGGAAGTTGTGGGCCGTGCACGCTCTAAGAAACTAAGGCTTAGAGGAGCGGCAGCGTGGCAGGCGTCCCAGCCGAGGAGGCTGCAGGCATCCCTGCAGACCCCCTCCCACTAGACCACCGGGGTAAGCTGTTACAAATGCATTAGGACAAAAGAAAGTCACCATAAGAAAAAATGCCCATTGACATTGTTGCACGCATAAAATTTGTCACGTGTAAAAACACACATTGACTTCAATATGTTTCATGAAATTTCATACATATTCAGTCATCACTAAATGACACAAGACTTCAAAGTTGTCCCCTGGAGCTCACCATTATGGTTTGTTAGTCCATCTTATGAACATCAGGGACACGGCACATGCTCAGTGAGCCCGGAGCATCAGCAGATAAGAAAATGGGAAGCTACTACGGGCATCTTCAGGGGGAAAGGTCTTCACTGCTAAAGGGCCACGGTCCTGTCAGGCTGGAGCAGAAGCTAAAAACATAATGTGTAGTATTTTATTTTTAATTTATTAAGCTTCAATTCTCCTAACTGCATGATGCCTCCACCTAATGGTTTCTGTAACAAACGGGATCCCAAAACCCAGAGCAAACCCCAAGGTCACAGTCTTAGCTCACACTTTTGCCTATAGCAGCTGCCTTTGGTTTTGGGAGGAGCCATCCACTACCCAGATGCCGCCAGGACTTAAGTGAGAGGACCAAGGGTAAAGCTCTGGGCAGGCAAAGGAACCGTAATGTATACAGGAAAGATGGGGAATAAGGAGCATTGTTAAGGGACAGGTCAATACCAAACAGACAATGTGGTGCCAAATCAGGAAGCTGAAGCATAGTCAAGGTCACAGGCCAAGGTCAAACACAATTCAGAAGCGCAGCGCCAAATCAGGATCCAAAGAATAGTCAAACACAGGCAGAGGTCAGTTCAGGCAGCAGGAATGCAAAGTTATGAACAGGCAAGGATCAAAACCAAATACTGGAACTTAGACGCAAACCCAGAAACGAAAGAACATAGATCTATACTGGGCAATGAGTAAGCGCAGAGTAGGGGTTTTATAGCCAGTCAAATGGCTTACACAAATCATTTGTGGCCAGATTGGCAACAGGTGAAGCAAGCCATTCTTCCAAACAATAACAAGCATAGTCATAGGAGTTTGCTCGCATAGAGCAGTGGTAACACCAGGTCCCTGGTTCAACTCCAGGCAGGTTATCACTGTCTTGAAGGCACACACCTGTGGGAGTCCAACTAGGAAGTAAACTACAAATACACAGGTATAATAAAAATGATGTATTTTATGTAAGAAAAAGAGAACTACAATGGGCATCTAATACATTCAGAATAATATCCGCTCATGGTGACATGGGGTTTGACTGCCTAAATAGCAAATCCCAGGTTATCTTACTGACACAGGCTCTTTGCAGTGACAGTCCCCACAGTGGACTCTGAATAATGCGGATGTCACCAGTGGTTTTGGAGATGAGGACAGCCTGTTAAGGTGGCCATACACGGACAAATAAAGCTGCCGATATAGGTCCTTTAGACCAATTCGGCAATTTATCTGCCTGTGTATGGGGGCTTTTGACGGGTCTTCCCGATCGATATCTGGCCACAATATCGATAGGGAAGGTTTAATTTTTCTGCCAACCGACCCATTAGAGCCCATTGCTCCTCGTGTTAATCCAATTGTTCAGCCCTAGATCCGAATGTTCGGATTACCCAGACATAGCCCTGCCGTTGGTGGGCATATCAGTGAAAGAGCCTCTCGTTTGGCGAGGTTGACAATAACGGTACATTCCCTCGTTCTCTTTAACGTCTCATGTTTTTTTATGTTGTCTTATGGGCAGTTGTCCTTTCTTTTTCTGCTTTGTGTTTTATTTAATGATTCTGCTTTTTGTTCTGAAGTAATTTTGTAATTGGTTACATTTTGTATGGTTTCTGGTTTCTAACATTTAACTTGCCCTATCAACAAGGCAACAAGCCCCCCTGTTTCTGTAATAGAGGTTTATAGCATGTTCCTGCTAGCTATCTCTGCAGTTTCACAAAAGACTGATTGGGAAGCCATTGTTGTTATTCTTAGGGGCAGATTCATCAAAATGTGAGTTTAGAGCTTAATAAATAAAAACTCACCCACAGGAATGAACAGACCGTGGGTGAGTTTTTATTTACTAAGCCCTAAATGTGCCCCTCATACTTTCTATTCATTCCTAAGGGTTTTTTTTATAAATGAGTTATCAATGGAGTTCACCGTTTGATAAATGCACTTCTAAAAAAAAAAAGAATGAATAGAAAATACATTTTTCTGTGGTGAGCTGTAATTTCACACTTTAATAAATCTGCCTTTTAATCTTGGGTATTGCCCCCATTCTTCAACCACAAGGAGGTAAGCCATAGCCTGAAGGGTTAGTTTATGTAGCATGGACTAGATAGGGTAAAATCAAATGTGTGACATGAAAATACCTTGATGGGGTTGTTTCCACCTCCATGCATAAAACGTAAAGGCATTTATAATGGTTTATGCGGTTGATGTGAAGGATTCATTATGAGATAGTTCTAGTTTCTCCATAAGATACATGTAGTTTGGAGGTAAATAGAAATGCAAGGATGGGCATATGTACTTAATGCAGTGATCACGCTAGCAGACAAATGACCTCAAATCTTCACTTTAGTAGTAACACCCTGAACACGTGTGCTGCACCTTGGGGGGAAAGGGAGCCACATCATTGTATTCAAAAAAATGCAGCAAAATTTAGAACATTTTAACTTTGTAAAACAAAGTTTTATATAGTGATTCACCATGCTGTGGTTCTGAGAAAACTCAGGAGCACTTACTGGCATGCTGATACTTATGTCATATATCAAAAGCAGAGGAGCCACTTATTGTTCCTTTAAGATGGGTGCAAGAGGTTCTTTAAAAAAAATACCTGTCCCAGCGTGATACTGTAAGTGTGCTACGGGGTCCAGGAAATATTTTGAGTCTAAACCTTTGTGCATTCTTGTCCTTATTTGCCTGAGTTATGTGGCAGTTTAACATGCTGAGAGCAATTTGAAAGAAGTTAGTGAAGTTAAAGCCATTGCCTGTGCAATAAATGTGCCGAACAATGCACGGTCACTGGTGGGATTCAGCATAAAGTGTAAAATAAAAGGGGAAACAATTATTCCGGGACAAATAAATACCAACTCAGCTGCATATTTTATGGACAAAAAAGGAGAAAGGCTACTTGAGGTATGCAGAATGCATTTCTCTTTTTCTCCATATTGCCAGCCCGAAGGGGGTTTATTGCTAAGAATATGAGTAAAGTTACTGCCAGTTTTCTAGTACTCGTGTTTAAAAAGAAACTATGGAAACCAGAAGTAGGATTATTAATTAAGTTTAAATTTGGAATGCTTCTGCTAGGGGCGCCTGTATGAATTCAATAATGCTGCCTGTTGGGTTGTAATTTACTGGGCTGTTTGTAACTTATTAGAATGCCAAACAGTTCTGAAATTAACACATTGTTTCTAATAATCGTCTTAAAATTTCTTGCTTGCCTTGAGATTGGATTTGGCATGCTAAATAGAGAGGCACATGGAACCAGGGCAGGCTCCTTTGGCCGTTTGGCTCTTGTGAGGAAACATGAGAACTTGAGAAGGTATGAATGTCTGACGGCCTGCAGCAGGGGCAATTGTATGCACTGCACTGCTCTCGCTTGTTGCTGAATGGTATGGTATCTCCTATGGTAATAAAGTGAGGGAAACACCGTGCGGACGTGCAACGTTTCGGGGCGAGCCCCTTTATCTCTTATGGTAATGCAAGCGTTGATTCATTTCAGACTACACTGTAGGTATTAACTCACAAGGGCCAACATTAACTCTGAACATATATTTATTCAGCTCGCTTAATAACACCGGGAAAACCTGTGCCTAGGCAGTAACCCATGACAACCAATCAGTGATTATACCCCTTCACCACCACCCCTTGCTAAAGGAGAAGGAAAGCTACAGAGGCATTTTATTGCCAATAGATTAGCTGTAATAATGCAAGCTAGAATTCTATATTTATTCTGTAGAATGGTTTACCATACCTGAGTAAAAAGCTCTAGAAGCTCTCTGTTTGTTTAGGATAGCAGCTGCAGTATTAGCTTGGTGTGACATCACTTCCTGCCTGAGTCTCTTCCTGCTCAGTTATAGCTCTGGGTTTAGATTACAGCAGAGAAGGGGGGGGGGAGAGGAGCAAACTGAGCATGCTCATGCCTGGGGCAAGGAGGTTTAAGTTGAAGACAGGAAGTCTGATACAGCAGCCCATGTGTCACAATAGAAGGAAAGAAATGCTGTGTTTCTTTAGATATAGGACTCAGAGCAGCACTACTTTAAGGGTTTACTGGTATATTTAGGTGGACCTTTCTGATAAGGCTTACTTAGTTTTCACCTTTCCTTCTCCTTTAAAATGCCAAAAACCCCAGGGGTGAGGGTGTTAAAAGTACAAGTGAATCAGTTCAAGCTAAACATATTAAACCTCTGCACCCACAATATAGTGATCACTGGCACACCCACCCAGTGGCGTAACTACCGGGGGAGCAGGGGGTGCGAATGGGACAGGGCCCGCACCCCCTCAGGGCCTCCCGGCAGCTCGCATGCCACTCTCTTCTAAGGGAAATGTGGCAGTAAATGCGTCCGTTTCCGGCCATACGGAGGGGGGCGGGGCCCGGCTGCATGTCCCGCGCCAGGGCCCGCCCCCCTCTAGTTACATCTGTGCACCCACCTCTATAATACTGACCATACACTGTATCTACAGCCTGCATCGTTAATTCATATGCCAATAATTTTTGTTACTTGAGGGGGGGCACGGCACCATCCCTAGCAATGCTGTGCACCATCAGGAGATACTGCTTGCTCAAACTGAGCTTTTTTTTGTTTTTTTATAAATGTAACATAATTATTAACCAATATGGTTGCATAATTGTGTGCAGCCATGCAGTTTATATCTAGGACCTCCCTGTACAAGAGAATTTTGAATAGGTGTTCAGAATACACGAAAAAGGGCAATCTTTTTTGTAAGTCCTAATACCTTGCTATTTGTCCAAAGGAGTGACCCAGTTTCTGTGTGCATGCTAAAATGAAGCTTCAGCATAAATACCTTAATTAATGGAGCCAGTTTGGGTGGGGTGCAAAAATGACCAGCCATCCAAACTAATATTAAATATTGGGTGTATGTATATATAGATAGATAGATAGATAGATAGATAGATTTATTTGAATATACATATGTACATATGACCAAAATGTACTACATCTATTAAATGGAAAACATATTTTTTAAAAGCAGAGCCATTTTCACACGAGCCCTTTTGCTGAAAGTCAAGGCTGGTAACTTTAGATCTTAATGTATCCTTTCACCCCTTTGGTATTGCTGTGTGTTTCAATGCTGGTTTCTAACGCAAGTGCATTTGTCTGCAACCTGCACCATGTCCTGAAAAGAGCAAAGCTGAATCACTGGTTCATTTTGTAGGGTTGGTTCTTAAAGCAAAAACATTGCGTGCAAGCCTGCTGGAAGTTCTTGGGTTAACTATTACATCTGCCAGTCCGTATATCAATTCAATACTGTATATTGTCCCCTCACCATTTCTCTTTTTCTCAAAACCTAAGGTTTTCACGGCAAAGTGTGCCATTTGCATTGGGAAGCAGATGGCACAGATGCATTACTCTGTGATGGTAGAAGGGAGGCAGTCTTGTTCCAAATAAATCTCTTTCTGGGCATTAATCCAAAATGCCCAGTAGGCAGGAGCTAAAAGGAAGTGCTTGCTTTTAGGTTTTTAAACTATATCCCTTAATCCTGGGTGATGACTGACAATCGTGATTTAAAGTACAAGTTACCCCTCTGTAATCCAGCAAGTTTGATGTTATTTGTGTGTTTAGCAGGGGCTGCATTTAACCAAGAGTAAATGGGAGCCAGTGTGATTGATGCTACATTTCATAGCCGGGCAGCCTATTTACAGATTAGTCACTGCTCTGTATCCATCTTCCTTTTCCTTGTAATTTTAAGATCCACTTCCAGCAGCCAAATGTACAATTAAAATGCTTTTTGTCGTTAACAAGGGAAGTAGAGCGCATTCAATGCAATTTAAATCGTGGTGCATTCAAGAGCTATTCAATATTATGTTAATCCCGAATTTATAAACCTTTACAGCCCTCTCCATTTACATTTGCTCCTGCTTAAAACATTAAAAGGCAGAAGTATGTTCACTAATGTAACAAGAGGCCGGTACAATATATTTGATCAAAACAACGGATATTTATTGTAAAGTAGAAAAATGTTAATCTTCGGAATGACTAATGGAGAGCAACAATTATCCTGCTGGGTGGTGCAGAGGTTGTGGCACTCTATGTGTGTGTGCATGTGTGTGTGGGGGGTCCTCAATGGCACTTACAGGGTTATTTATGTATCATTCGTAACACTAAAATAACAAACCATGGCATTAAGACTGATTTTTTTTTTATTAAAGGGGTTGTTCACCTTTGAGATGTTTGTTCACCTTTGAGAAACTTTTAGTTTGATGTAGAGAGTGATATTCTGAGACAATTTGCAATTGGTTTTTATTTTTTATGATTGAAGGTTTTTGAGTTATTTAGCTTTTTATTCAGTTTGCATCTTAACCAATCTTGTAACTAGGGTCCAAATTACCCTAGCAACCATGCATTGATTTGAATAAGAGACTGGAATATGAATAGGAGAGGACCAGAATAGAAGGATCAGTAATAAAAAGTAGCAATAACAATACATTTGTAGCCTTACAGAGCATTTGTTATTTAGAAGGGAGTCAGGGATGTCCATTTGAAAGCTGCAAAGAGTCAGGAGAAAAAGGCAAACTACATAAATAATGAAAACCAATTGAAAAGTTGTTAAGAATTGGCCATTCTCTAACATAATAAAAGTTACCTTAAAGGTGAACCACCCCTTTAACTTTGTTATCATGATGACAATAACTGAATGATACATTTCTTTAATATGTGTTATATTGGTAAAATGGATAGTATTTCCATAGGCTCCCACTGGAGCAGCTGCTGCAAAAATAAGCAAATTTGTTTCTATTTAATTTGCATTGATTTGAATCACACATTTTGCACTTGAATCACGCTGAATGATGAACCAATTTGATCATATATATATATATATATAATGCATAGACATTATAACCAAAATTGTTTTTTTTTTCTTGTGTAGAAGATCATGTTACAAGGTTAAGGGCTATTTCCCATATCTTTTTAGCTCAGGTATTCAGTGCGATGAGCAATATCTCTTTGTACTTGTGACTTCCTTGTTGGACAATAATTTTAATTTAATGAGTTCATGTCATAAACGTAACACATACTATATTCATTTCCATATCTTTAGGCTAATGTCAGACTGGCAGAACTGAGCATTCATTTATATACCACTTAAATCTATATTTTCAGTTCACAGTTACCTTTTTTTAGCTCATTATAGATTTAGGGACAGATTTACTAAGGTGCAAATGGTAAATTCGAATTTGAATTTTTTGCTCAAAACTTACAAATTGGAATTTAAAACCACCTACTCAAATTTGAATATGAATGTGAGATTCATGACACCTCGACCCTGGAAACAGTTCTAATTCAACTATTCTACAAAACCTGCCGAGTTCATGTAGAAGTCAATGGCAGAGATCCCTTGAATGATTTGAATATGTCAATAGTAAAGATGTAAAAATTACGCCCCATAGATTCCAATGGGAGAAAAAAAAATTCATGCGTCAAAAAAAATTTGCGCGTCAAAAAAAATTTGGAACAAAACTCAATTTGAATTCGAGGCCTAATCGATCAAATTTTTCATAAATAACATACCATTCGAATCGTGTATAAACTGAATTTATTAGAGTTTTAAAAATTCAGATTACTCTGAAATTCAACCTTTGATAAATAACTCCCTTAATGTAGCCACAAATACAGTATAACACCTAGGAGTGTATCAGAGTATACACACTTTTTTCATTTTCATTAGATCTGCCTCTAAACATGAGGCCATAGGGGCATTTTAAAATAAATTTAGGGGTACTTGTTATTAGTTGTGGAAAGTGATTTGAGACAATTCTATACAAATAACAGATCTCGCAGTGATTCATTATTCAAAATTCAAAAATTTGTATCCATTTTGGGGTGTATCATTTGTCAATTTGAACAAGGTTCCCAAGGTAAAGCGACTTGAGAATTCTACAGCAAGGGGAGTAATAGAAGGATTTCCATTCAAATGATGATATGCCCATTGGTTTGAAGGGATCTAAGCAGGTTTGAGCTTCTGGGTTGGTGGAGCACAGACAGAGCTGTGTGTAAACGATTAAGATTTAATTGCTGTGAATAATCAGGGCTATAAACATTTCACTTTCTTTTATACTTTATTTGTTTATACCGCTTTTAACTGAGTGTCTTCAAAACGTCATCATATTTTTATCAATTATATTATATATTATATTAGTCCCTGCCCAAGAGGAGCTAGAAACAGTGGCATAACAATGGTGCACTGGGCCTCCTGCAAAAAATCTTTGGCCCATTACGTACTTACCCATCTTTCCTTCCACTTGCCAGCCCACCCTTCCACCCGACTGTATCTCCCTGCTCCCCACCATGTGCGCAAGTTAGGTAAGAGAGTGGCCGGGAAGGATTTCTTAAAGCTTTCGAGAAAGCAGACCGCCAGTCAATATGCACCCCAGGGTCAGTTTCATCAGGGGCCACATCATCTGCTTTTATGCTTATAAAAGTTATTTCCTTTTCCCCGTGATAAGAAGATAAGCAGAAGAAGCTAAACAATCCTGTTGGATTTAATTGTTATAATGATTTTTCAGTAGACCTAAGCTATAGAGCAGGGGTGTCCAAAAATTAGATCGGGATCTACCAGTGACCTTTAGCTGGTGATCAATAGATCTAAAGACACTGTCAACAAACAGATTGTCTAGATCTCCCTCCTGTTTCATGATTTTCATTTAGATATTTATTACTTTAAGGTCAGAAATAGTTGTTTGTTAAATATAACAATGTACATTTGCTCATAAATCAATATTTAAGTAATATTTTCCATGTAACAGAATATTAGCAATGCTTTTATGGATGTAGATCCTAATGGGACAACATCACTCCTGGTAAAGAGATCCAAATTATGGAAAGGCACCTTCTGTGAAAAGACCCCTGGTCCCAAGCATTCTGGATAACAGGTCCCATAACTGTATGTGTCTTTGGTCTTGCTTGCCTTTTATTTACTTAGCTTATATTTCTACCTTGCTTAAAAACAAACAAAATACAAAACCTGATGGTTTGTACCTTGGAATTCATTGTTGTTCACGAGCAATGAATAGGCTGTACAATGATCACACCTACACCTTGACGGCAAAGAACAAAACCCTTTATTAATGTTACCTTTTCATTCTGGAGTCTCTTGAATTCTTTTTCTTTTTCTATTTGAGGCACAATCTGCTTGGAATTTTGACCTCCTCAATAGATATGCTTGTAAATTTTTCAGAGACTTGGCAAACAAAGGTCTGCAGAGTGTGATCCAGAGGTAACATGTCCTACTTTTATTTGGTCATGAATTTCAGTTGTCCTGCAGCTCTTTGTTGTACAGAATCCCTCTAAATGAAATCTGTTCAGCCAAGCATTCCCACATTATACCCATCATGATAACATTCGCTCGCTGACTTGGACTTATTTGCCAAAGTTGCTTGGCTTAGAGATGTTGTTGTTTCGCAGAGGATAAAGTTCGGCACAAGAAAACATTATTGCTACTTCCAGAGGAAAAAAGAAGCAATTCAAAAATTATAGGGAAAAATAGATCTAGAAATTGTTGTGTATCATGAAATTAATTTATTGCAATTGTACAAAATGACATTATAAAAGTCTTCCTGTACCTCTTCACAATAGATATTATATCATATTTAAATGACACTATTCTAAATGCTCCTGGACTGCTTCCACAACAGCCCAACTTAAAGAGGATTACCACAATAAAGTCTGAAAGAATGAGAAAACCGTGCCATAAAAAGGGATTGTTTCTTGTTATGGGGACTTTTAAAAACACATGGAAATACATTAATCTCTTTTTTAGTTTATTAAAGGGCACTGGGGCACAATTTGCAGTTAAGAACATAGCCCCCAAAGATTTGGCTCCTTGTAAGAACTGTTTACAAACTATAATTGGAATATCAAACGATATTTAATATTGTAAATAAACAGAAGAATTATGTGGTAAATACAGGCATACCGTCTGGGTGTTTTTTTGTGTTTCTCTGAATTTTCTGCAGAGAGCAGTCACCTCAGATTGTTGATATTATGGGGGGTCATTTCATAATTGTATTGATTTATCTCTTACTTGTCATTAAGTTATTTGATACTTTTTGTGCACTATAGTACACCTTAGGCAATACAGTAATGTTTACAGTGCAGGCCATTACCTTTTGCAAAACACAAAACAACTCGTTTTCTCAACGGCTTGTAACCCATTTGTAGCTTCTTTTGCTTTAAAGAACACCAGGGAAACCATAATAACTGCATTTTCTTTGAAGCAGTGATTTACCTTTAAATTAACTTTTAGTATGTTATAGAATGGCCAGTTCTAATAATACTTCAATCGGTTGTCATTATTTATTTATTTTTTATAGATTTTTGATTATTTGCCTTCTTCCTCTGACTCTTTACAGCTTTCAAATAGGGGTCACTGGCCCCATATAAAAACAAATTCTCTGTAAGGCTACACATTTATTGTTATTGCTACTGTGTATTACTCCTCTTTCTATTCAAGGCCTTTCCTATTCCTATTCCAGTCTCTTATTCCAATCAATGAATGGTTGCTTGGGTCATTTGGACCCTAGCAACCAGATTGCTGAAATTGCAAACTTGAGAGCTGCTGAATAAAATGCTACGGTAAATAACTAAAAAAAAAAAAAACACATAAAAAATAAAATCTTGGAAAATTGCTCTCTACATCATACTAAAAGTTAACTCAAATGTGATCAACCCCTTTATGTGAAAATACTAGGACCTACAAACTGATCCAGAGTGAAGTATTCATGTGCTATGTAAATATCCCATAAATAATATGTAAAAATGCTTAGTGATATTATCATCAATTTGGCTAGTGATGTGATTTGTATGACACCACTCACTGGAACTGATTTATAAAAGCAGAATCCCTTTTATAAAATATGAGGGTCACCCTGGAATTCCATCCTAATTTAAATTGTCATGGAACTCTTTGGGGACTCCTTATATTTATAATGTAATTTATGATAATTTTGTGGCCATATCTTTCTCTGCCCTCATTGACTCAGCTGACTGTACTTTGAGTCAAAATACATGCTATTTATAAGAAGGGACAGTTTTATTTCTCTATAATTATTATGTAATTGTGTATTTTGCAGAGAGACTCCTCATCATGTTTACACTTCAGGATATGCAGAGGAGCTGTCATAAAATCCCCACCAGAGGCTAGAAGAGTGGCCCCTAGTGGTCAGAGTGTTTAGCAATGCCCTGGTTTTACTCCATAAGAAATACAAATAATGTGCATTATCTTCAGAACTGATAATAATGATGTTCTGCTGAAAATGACGCTACCGCTACTGCCTTAAATGAGGTACATTAAAAAAACAGAATAGTTCCTTCAAACTGAACTACAATTATTTGTAGAAATTTGCACTGGAAAAAAATGAAAAACTTTCATCTTTTTTCAAGCAGAAATCTTGATTTTATTGTTATGTGTTTGTTATTGGCTCTACTGTGTCCACCTATCATTTATGTGTTTATGCAAATCTCAACCCATCACATTTTGTTGGGATAAGTTAAAAAAGACATATTCATGAACTGGCCGAAAGCCCTTCCACTCACAGTTATCTAACTTTGCATGAAAATACCAGGGGGTCATTTACTGAGTTCCCAGACACAAGTGCAAAGAATAAAAAGCATATTAGTCCGGTCTGGCTGCTCTTTCCACGTGTGCAATTATTTATGATATAGACTCTTTTATGTAACAGAAGTGAATACAGCACTATTTGCAGTTAAAACAAATGCATAAATATTAAACCAGGCAAGGAAAACCACACTATCGCTTTAAGAGAAGCTGGCAAAACCTTAAACATGCCTGGCTTAAAGCTACCCAGGAATTTCGTAGTCTCCACTTGGAATCCAAGAGCTTCACAAGCTGCATGAACTAAAGGCCTTTTCGCTGTAGTATTCAGAAGTTTTCCTGTCATCCCTGTCCTATTAATCTGAGCACAAACTGTAATTTGATGTAAGTGGTGCTGTTCCCACAGAAATGAATGACAGCATCTGGAGAGAGGCGACCGTTCCAAGCACTTTTGGCTACCAACACACCACAAGTTAGCAGTATGGAACAAGGGCGTCCGTCCAGACTTCTGTCGTCCTAATTTTTTATTTTAGGCTGCACGATTCTAAATCCAATATTTCTAAAGCCTTGCTGAGATGGGTGAACAGCAGAGCACATTCCAGACTTTTATGCTGGCGTCTCCTTCTGAGTTGCCCAAATCTTTTATGTCCCTGTGTAGTTTACATGTAACAGTTGAGTCACCTGGGCTCAATATGGATACAAAACAATAATTATCAGCCTTGACAGTATCTGGGCACTTGATTGTATGAATGAACAAGTCGTGGCAGGAAGCATTAGTCCAAGTTAAATTAAAGGCTACTTTATATTCAAGAATGATATTCACGTCACAGATTTTTTTTTCTTTTTTTTTTTTACTGAAGACTTTCAGTTTATTTGTCAGCTCTTATGCAGAAATTAAACATAACATTAAAGGGTAAGATAGGCCAGAGACTCACAACCACAACTCGGTAAAACCCAGACCCTGAAATACTGGACCGGTTGTTCTAAAGTTATAACTGTAGGCAATAAATTAGTATGATTTTGTACAGTGTATTTTTTTCTTGGAAGTTCCTATATATTGATTTATCATGGCTTCATAAGCCTGTGTTCCTCCAGCAAACTATCATCCTATTAAATTCACACAGCACATATAGTTGTACACATTTAAAACTGGGTATCTGATAAAATTTATGTTTTAATAAATAATTAAATAATTAATAAATCAGTTGAGTTATGGTGCCAGGCAATGAATTCTGGGGCAAATTTTCCTAATGACGGCCACATGGCATACATAGTATGTATGGCAGTGCATATCATAACATAACAAGAGTATCCAACCCATAGACTTATTCACTTAAAGCTTATAAGGAGTAATTTACTAAGAGCCCAGGGAAAAAGTGCATACTAAAGGATGCAAGGACACCAGAGTCCCCCTGCACTTGGCAACTAGGGGAGCAGGGGATGCTATTGTACCAGAGCCCACACCCACTGGGTGCCTGCAATTCGCATGCCCTCATCGCCACATAGAAAATTGCTTCTGGAAGGGGGTGTGGGATCCCAACTGCACGTACTGCACCCCGGCCTGACTGTCATCAGAAATCATGGGGTCTTATTATTATGCCCCGCTACCTATTTGTAATCCCTGTGCAGTACAACTGCATAGGGATTGGATGGGGGGGAAGTTGAACTTCCCCTTCAGCCTATCCAATCCCCATTAAGCTTTACAGGACTAAAACATCAGTGACCAATGAGCACTACAGAACGCTGTTTGAGTAAAGAAGATGCAGGAACCTGAGCTCCCACCCACCCTTCTGAAGTTTGCAGCTCCCTGATAGCAGGGGGGGTCCCCCTGTGCCACCCTGATTGTGACTCTGCAGAGGGCAGTATTGGTGGGCAGAGGCTATAGTTAATTACAGGGACCTGTTGATCCCTGTAAATATACTGTATATACAGTATATATATATATATATATATATATATATATATATATATATATATATATATATATATATATATATATATATAAATCGTAGGATGCCTCCTGCACTCACTTATCTGGGTAGTTGCCCTGGTGCTAACAGAATATATGTATAAAAGTAGAATGAAAGCTGTTGCACAACAGGATCTTGCAAAAAAAATTATTATTTATTTATTTCACAAATCGACGTTTCGACCCTCACTGGGGCCTTTGTCAAGATCTTGACCCCAGTGAGGGTCAAAACGTCGATTTGTGAAATAAATAAATAATATATTTTTTTGCAAGACCCTGTTGTGCAACAGCTTTCATTCTACTTTTATATATATACACACATATATTTTTATATATATATATATATATATATATATATATATATATATATATATATATATATATATATATATATATATATAGTCAAATACAAGAGTCCTCTGCACTCAACCCATTATCAATATATTTAAGACAGAGACATTTTGTGCATACTGCTACTAAAAAATGCCTTACCCTTTAAACAAAACAGGGATTGTTTGTCCATATATCGCAATATATTTAAGCTGGCCAACTACATCAAAAACTTTCCCTTGTTTGTTTATATATATATATATATATATATATATACATATATATATATATATATATATATATATATATATATATAGCCTTCAAAATGGACCCGCACTCCAAGAGTTCTTGTGATCAAACGGTTTTATTGAAACATCACTCGTGTACCCAAAGTTTCGGCCCACATTGGGGCCTTTATCAAGGATCGAAATTGGCCAGTCCTTTTGAATACATTGCTTGAGTTTTATGGAAATATGTGAATATTTAGTAATGAAAACCAATTGGTTGGGCATCAGGAGATCGGCCTGAGAGTGTGTCAAGGCCCTCTTAAGTTGCTGTTCAAGTAGGTCATCCTGGTAACCCCTTGCCAGAAAACACGCCGCCTGGGAGAGTATGCCGAGCGGCGCTTCGCCCCAAAGTAGGTAGCGGGGGCCAGAGGGGGACCCTGGACAGCAGTCCCGGTGGGCCCCGGGCCCCCCCAGTCCGACTATATATATATATATATATATATATATATATATATATACATATACACACACACAGAAATATATTTACACTTACATACATAAGTATAGGATCTATTTTTTGGAATTCTTGGGACCTGGGGTTCTCAGTGATTTGGATCTCCATTCCTTAAGGGGTATATTTATCAAACAGTGAAGTTAGAGATCTCCACAGTTGCAGAGTGAAATACCGCCTCTGTTCATTAATTTCTATGGGATTTTCAAAGGCGTATTTTTCAAATGATGAACTTTCACTATCACCCTTTGATAAATACGTCTTTAAAAATCCCATTGAAATGAATAGTGAAAGGTGATATTTCCCTCTGCAGACTGTGGAGATCTCTAACTTCACTTTTTTTTAAATATACCCCTGCTATATAGTCTGCTAAACATCATTTTACATCATCGTTTTTTGCCACCAAAATGGATTCAAGCAGCTTAATTACCATCAAGTACAAGGTACTGTTTTATTATTACAAAGAAAAAGGAAATACTTTTTTTAAAAAAAAGGGCTCTATTAGAGTTCAAGTGCTTCGTGGATATAGGGTTTCCAGATAAGAGAATCCACCAAGATCCAGTTTCATTTAGGAAAACCTAAAATAGATAAACATTAATTTCTTTTCTGTGTTTTCTGTTCAAATAAATAATTACTTTATGAATATTAAACCCATATAAATATTTGTGACAAATCTCACTTGAATTTCTTAAAAAAAGTAAAAATAATGCAGTATCTTGTGTGATAAATTCCGAATTCTGATGTTTTGTTTGCAGTAAATGTTGTTATGCCTTATGTTCTCTGTTGTTTCCCAGCCAGTCAGTGTTCACTGCACGATAACAGAATGCAATGTTCTTTCCAGGTTCTAGAACAGGGCCAGCAGCACAGCTGGTTTTGGTCACAGAAAGGAAAGCAGCAGTAGCAGCCACCATTTGTCTCCTTCAGCCTGTGGCACTGTTGATATTTTGGCAGAATAGAACAGCAGGGCAGGATGCCATACAGGCATGGCAACAACAGCCTTTATATTTACTTCCTTTTGAATATTTAACAAGTGCTGGTTTTTGTATTGCATAGAGAGGAACACTGAAAACAATGAAAGGTTGCAATCAAATATCTTTTCTGCAACTTTCATTTTGATATCAAAGCACAAAGTAGGAAATCAATGGAAACATGATATGACAAACCCTAACCTATACAGGTTTCTATTTATCTGTTTGCCTTACCAGGATACAAAATGGTTTTTTAAAGTTTCTTTTAATTCATACTCCCAACCTTTGAACTCATAATGTGGTTAAAATATAGGGAAACACTGAAGTATCGGTCATTCAGTTGAATAGCCGAAAATATCCAACTAACCATCAAGCTGGGATTTCAGCTGTATCTAGAGCTAGTCGGCATTATGTGCCAATCTCAGCATAAATTACTCAAGATGAACCCCCCTACCATTTCTAGAGCATAAATTAATCACATTATATTTGTTTTCAACAAAAAGGTGTTTAATTTGTATCCCCGTTAAACTTCAGTACCCGTATGGGACCTGTTATCAAGAATACTCAGGACATGGGGTTTCCCAGATAATGGATCTTTCCATAATTTGGGTCTTCATACCTTAAATCTACTAGAAAATCATGTAATCCTAAAATAAACCCAATAGGCTGGTTTTTGCTTCAAATAAGGATTAATTATATCTTAGTTTGGATCAACTACAAGCTACTGTTTTATATTATTATTATAGAGAAAAAGGATATCATTTTGAAAAATCTTGATTATTTGGATAAAATAGAGTCTATGGGAGACAGCCTTTGATTAATTCAGAGTTTTCTGGACCAGGTTCCAGAATAACGGATCGTGAACCTGTATAATTTAGGGCCTTAGTCTATATTGTTGCAATCTTTTCTTTATTATTGTAATACCTTGATTATTATTGTAATACATATTATATGCCCCTGGCATAGAATATGAATCTGTAATAAAAATGCAGCACAATGTCCCAGTCCAAATTCATTATAATTTAGTGGGTTTTGCAGCCCCTGTGTTATTAAAAACCATATTGTATTGTGCATTTTTTCTTTATTGACTGGGGTTCTACTATTTAAACCCTCTCATTAAATGATTTAATTTGAAAAAAAAATTAAAAAATGGCTTAATATGGCTTAATATGTTTTAAGTGAGTCATCCAAGCTTACCTTACTTTGGCAGGTTCCCTGTAACCAGGCCTGGATTTGTGGAGAGGCCACCACAGCTGCCCAACCACACCCACATTGGTTCAAAAACACTGGGGATGCCCAGGAGATATGATTGTTTTATAAATTTCCTGTGTGCCAATCCCCATTGCTCTGGTCCCATGATGAGAAATTGAGCGAGTAAATGGGAGGGAACATGGGCGACAAACGACAGTGGGCCTAGCGGCGCCCGCTATGTAAATCCGGCCCTTCCTGTAACCACTTACTAGATAAGGTTATTTACTTACCAGCATTAGTGATGGGCGAATTTATTCGCCAGGCGCGAATTCGCGGCGAATTTGCGCGATTCGCCGCCAGCGAATAAATTCACGAAACACCCGCGAAAATTCGCGGAAAAAATTCGCCGGCGTCAAAAAATGTTTTTCTGAAAAACGGGCGCCGGCGTAAGAAAACGAGACGCCGGCGCAGTTTCGCGAATTTTCCGGCGAAACGACCTGTTATCCAGAAATCTCCAAATTATGGGAAGGCTGTTTCCAGTGACATCACTTTGGAGCGTCAAGCCCCCACAAAAAATCTACTGAGAGGGCCTGGCGCAAATAGTCCTTCCTCCCGATTACATCGCACTGCACCTCCCAGGTCCCCACCACACCACTATTTCAAAGGTAAAGAAATGGGTTGGGGAGGGGGACTGTGATACAACAGACCCTGTGACCGCTGGGTATGCCGTATACATAGTTACACCACTGGCTGTCTCTCTAGACACTATTTTAATCAAATAATTCAAAATTTTAAAACATATTGCCTTTTTTCCCTCTTTCACTGTAATTAAAAAACAGAATCTTTTACTTGATCCCAAAAAATATAATGAATCCTTATTGGAGAAGTAACCATCCTTTTTGATTTATTTAATGATTAAATACTACTTCGACCACCTACTTCGCCACCTAAAACCTACCGAGCATCAATGTTAGCCTATGGGGAAGGTCCCCATAGGCTTTCTAGGCAATTTCTGATTGAAGGAAAATCGTTCGATCAATGGATTTTCCTACGATCATTCGAACGAATTGCGGTAAATCCTTTGACTTCGATATTCGAAGTTGAAGGATTTTGCTTTGACGCCCGAATATCAAGGGTTAATTAACCCTTGATATTCAACCAATAGTAAATGTGCCCCTTAAAGTATGGAAATCCAATTTACAGAAGGATTCCTTATCTGGTAGGAAGGCACCGAATCCACTATTTGGGATTTGACTGAATCCCAGAATCCTTCATGAAGGATTCGGCCGAATACCAAACCAAATCAGAATCCTAATTTGCATATGCAAATTTGTGGCAGGAAAGGAAGAAGTCGGAATTTTTTTTACTTGATTTCCCTTCCTGCCCCTAATTTACATATGCAAATTAGGATTCAGTTCAGCCAGGCACAAGGATTCGGCTGAATCCAAATCCTGCTGAAAAAGGCCGAATTCTGAACCGAATCCTGGATTCGGTGCATCCCTATTACTCTGGATAACAGGTCCTATACTTGAATAACCAGGCAAGCATAAATAGTTGGGAGGCTTCGGGTCTCAATTTTAAATGTAGAATTCTTTTTCATGTTCTGTGCCCTGGGTCTCTTGGTACCCAACTGTGGCAACAACCCTGTCCACTATCTAATATTTTTTTTGTCTCTTCCTTTCACCCCCTTTACATATTTACAGACCTGTGGATGCCTATAAATGTAAAAACGTCATGGTCAACGCTGGAGTCGCTACTTCAAAACAAACAGAAAATACGATAATGTTCCAGTAAACACAATAGAAATGGTACGTGTTTGTTTGTTCAGTGGGATTTCATTCAATGCCCCATCGGCTGTGACGTTTACAAAAGGAACACCAAGAGACTCTCTCTCTCTCTCTGTAATCCACAATGCTCCAACATCTCTTCTTTTTATCCTTTGGTTACTGTAATTACAAGTAATTTTGTGAAGGATTTTCAATTTTTAAGAAAGCACACTTTTGTACTTGATCCAGCTAAAGGGATTTTCTTACATTACTCCATATAAAGACCATCTTTTAAACTTCTAATGTGTTTCTTATTCATTAGTACGTATGCCTGTAGGGTACATTCGGAAATGGGTTAAAGTTACAAAGTTATTCTTATGAAAGCTCATGGTAATTTGGAGTATCAGGAGGATTTATTAATTTTGAAAATCTTAAAAGAGCAAAAGCTAAAATGAGATTGGATTAAGTATATTCTTGCACACAGTTATTCTAAACACCCTTAAGGAGCACAGACTCACTTACACAAGATATTATGCAAATATGAATATATCTCCAAGTGCCTCATAGGCTTGCTGATGTAATATTTTACATGGTTAGTTAAACACATCAAGAAAAAGGTTTGACCTTGTTACAATATACTGGAAAAGGTATTTATTTTCAAAGCGTGTCGGCTTTTTTTCCCTTCTTTTTTTTTTTTCTAGGGAATAGCGGAATATATCAATGGCGTGGGCAAGTCATTTTGCAAACGAATCTCAATCACAAATGCCTCAGTCAGAAACACAGCTTGCCATAATAGCAAAGCTTCTATGGAGACCAAAGATTCCCTTTATAATTTATCTCTATCAGAGTGTTGCCCTTGCTTGCATGGAAGGATTATCACAATCGCCAGACTTCGCTCATGGAACAGGATGCTTTTCATGAGTTCAGGCAACGAGAGAAGAAAAGAGACCCGGGGCCTCATTCACAAAGCAGAGATAATTGAGTAGTAAGTATGCGAAGGATAAAAATGTTGCTTTCTTGCTTCTGTCTGCTGGGGTTGGGTGGATGACTTCTCCAAGAAAATAGTTGAAGGCATTGTAAGATTAAAAACAGACATTGTCTGCATGATAGAGTATTTTTATCACAAACATTCACAGGCAAATATATATCATTATATCAATATATTATATAAAGATATTTAAAATGCCCTTGCTTTTGTTGCTCTATGTTGTTACTTTAACTGTCTGTAACACTGCAAAACAAACACAAGGAAATGAATTCATATTTTGAAATGGTAAAACAAATACCTTTGACAAGGAAGCATTATGATATTATTTTCATCTAGGATCCTTATAGGGATACTGACACTAAGGGGGTTATTTACTAAACTCCGAATGCAAAAATCACAAAAAAATGCGTGATTTTGTTTTTTAATAAAATCTGATTCCTAAAAAATCTTCGGAATTTATTAAACCACAGAGGATGGCATCTAAGACCTGTCGAGGTTGCATATAAGTCAATGGGAGAAGTCCCAATGATTTTTTGATGTGCTCTGTGTTTCGTGCAATACCCCGAAGTTCTGAGTTTTCGGGTGAAAATTCTGAAAACCGTATGGAAAAATCTGAAAACATAGTGAAAATCAGTTTTTTTTCCCGCAAATCGGGAAAATTTAATAAGATTTGATCAGAGTTTGTAGCAGAAAATATTGAGATAAATTCGGACTTTGATAAATAACCCCTAAAGCCCCCCTAAAACCCCTATTAACTTCAAAGTATTAATGTACGTAAAAGTTAACTTTTAGTAAGTTATTGAGTGGTCAGTTCTAATCAACTTTTCAATTGGTCTTCATTATTTATTCTTTATAGCTTTTGAATTATTTCTTTTTTCTTCTGACTCTTTCCAGCTTTCAAATGGGGGTCACTGACTCCAACTAAAAAAACAAAGGCTTTGTAAGGCTACAAATGTATTGTTATTGCTAGTTTTTATTACGCAACTTTTAATTAGAACCTCTCCTATTAACATCCTGGTCTCTCATTCAAATCAATGCATGGCTGCCAGGGTGAATTGCAACCATATTGCTGACATTGCAAACTGCTGAATAAAATCCACGAATTTTCCGCAAAATTAACGGATGCCCATTGCCTTTAATGGGCGCCCATTTTGACATGAATTGTCGCAGGTGTCAAAATCTGTGTTTCACAATGCGAAACTGGACTAATTCGCCCATCACTGCCTAGATGAACTCTGTCTCAGCTATTGCTGTCAATTGTTGATTGGTAAAGAGTTGCCTTATGTTATTCTTGGTGTTCATAGGTAAGAGGACAATTCCAAATCAGCACTGTAAGGAGCTGAGTTTGAGATCCATCTTCGTAAAATTGGAAACTTGGCAGCTGTTAAAGGGTGCTATCAGATGATATATTTGGTAGGTGAGATTCAAAATCCAAAACACGTAGAGCTATGCATGTCTGATAAATGCTGGCACTTTCAATGCACTATATGGGGTGGTGACAATGGTGCTCTGTTACTCCAGAAAATACACAAAATTAATTGGAGTCAATGGCAATTTTTTCGCTGCATTTTTTCTAGCACTAAATGCATCTGCGTCAATTGGGGTTTTTTTGCCATGTTTTTTCATAGGCTGGGCTAATTGGGTCATATCTTCTTGCACCAAATGCATTGAAGACAATAGACATTTTTTTGCCAAAAGAAACCCAAGCAATTTTGCAAGATTTACAAAAATGTTCTCCACATGCAAATCTGTACAAATATGGGATCCATTATCCAAAAACCTGTTATCCAGAAAGCTCCGAATTATGGGAAGGACATATCCCAAAGACTCTATATTAATGAAATAATTAAAAGTTTTAAAACATAACATTTTCTCTGTTCTCTGTACTAATAAAACAGCACCTTGTAATTGATCCAACTAAGATATAATTAATATTTACTGGAGGCAAAATAATCCCATTGGGTTTATTTCATGTTTAAATGATTTTGTAGTAAACTTAAGTATAGAGATCCAAATTTCAGAAAGATCCCATATCTGGAAGACCCCAGGTCCAGAGCATTCTGGATAACAGGTCTCATTAGGCAAAAAATTAGCTCATCCCTAACAGCAACGCATAGCATTCACTACTAAATTTTTATTTGACTGACCTGGTTCAGCCACTTTTTGTGCCTCTTGGAGGAGATCTACAGTTTGTGAATATATGCCGTAGTAGCGTCCCAGATGTGCATGTAATATGCATTTCAGTTTAACAACAATAAATAAATTGCAGATTTTATTTATCGCATTCATTGTATGTTTATAGGCAAGTAATAATTATTTAGGGGCAGATTTATCAAGGGTTGAATTTCGAAGTACAAAAAACTTCAAAATTCGGCCATCGATTTAAAAAACTTCAAATTCGAATATCGAATATCGAATTCGAAGTTTTTTCACCGGATTTGGTATTCCTAGGATCGAATAAAAATCGTTCGATCGAACGATTAGATCGATTTTTACTTTGAATCGAAGTCGTAGTATCCTATTCGATGCTCGAAGTATCCAAAAAATTACTTAGAAATTCTAACTTGTCGTACTTCGAAAATTCACTTGAACCTTAGTAAATCTGCCGCTTAATGTTCTCTAAATTTTTAAGGAAATTGAATTTAATGCCGTTATCTTGATATGCTCATTTCCCTTGAAATTATCCTAATAGTATTTGCCATGAGTTTACAGCATTAGCGTAATTTTGATTTATAGTGCCAGTTGCGTTTCCTCATCTTACAACCTGGAATTAAATTAACTTTCTTACAAGAGGCATAACCTGTATTATTAAATTAGCCACAGATGTATGATTAAAATTTCTCACTCCACATGACAACTTTGAATGCAGTTTTATAAGATCACAATATGTAAGAAAACTAAGCCAGCCTGTTGTGTAAGCAACATGATTAGTCTTTAGTTTTAAGTACTTCAGTTGTGGTGAAACTTTGAATACTTTGATCTGAAATGTAGTGTAATGCAGGAACAATCATGAGCTTATCTCAGCCTACTGCTGTGCTGGAACATTTATGTTCTATATATGGTGTATAGTGTATGTGTAGTGCTGAGGGATTGTGCGTGTCAGTAAACAAGAGTCATCAGAGGTCGTCGAACCAGCCAGAATATCTGTGTGTCGAGTAATAACACAGTTAGTTTGGAATTGTTCTATAGACTATGATTCCTGCTGGAGAGAGAAGCAGGCCCTTTAGGAAATATTATACATTATGTAGGAAATGGTAATTAGTTATATTTAGTAAATATAATTATATTTCCACCTTACAGGGTAGCAGCTATTGGAGTGACCCCCATTATACCTCATATGAGTTCTACGACTATTAGCCAATCCATATAAGAGTGACACCCTTGAGATCAATAAATAACAAAAGCTGATATGTTTATTGGAATAACAAAATAGCAACATCACACTTTCAGAACAGTACAGTTCCTTTTCAGAAAAATGATGATACATCTGTGCTGGCTTGTGATCTTTATTCATTATTTGGAGATATTTATCTAGTGAAATGTCAAAACAGAACAAATTAAAAATGTTAACTGCAAAAGAAATGTATGGTGAGTTGTGTAGAAGAAAGCCAAATACGCTACATATTGAATGGAGTCAAAGTAAATGAAAACATAGTAGACTTAAAGGACCAGTAACATCAACATTTTTTTTTAAAAAAAAAAAATGTTGTTAGTATATCACGAAAAAACCCCAACAAGACTAATTAAACTTTAAAATCGCCACCCTATTTAACCACCCTATAGATATCTTAAGTTCAGGAGTTGAAGATAACTGAGAAGAGAGTGGTGAAAGTGAGAATGGGACTCTTAAGTACTTAAGTACCAAGTTGAATCTGGCATGCATGTACAGTATGTTGCTTGCCTTAAAGGGATACTGTCATGGCAAAACATGTTTTTTTTTTCAAAATGCATCAGTTAATAGTGCTGCTCTAGCAGAATTATGCACTTAAATCCATTTTTCAAAAGAGCAAACAGATTTTGTTATATTAAATTTTGAAATCTGACATGGGGCTAGACATATTGTCAATTTCCCAGCTGCCCCCAGTCATGTGTCTTGTGCTCTGATAAACATCAATCACTCTTTACTGCTGTACTGCAAGTTGGAGTGATATCATCCCCCCCCAGCAGCCTAAGGACAGAACAATGGGAAGGTAACATAGCAGCTCCCTAACACAAGATAACAGCTCCCTGGAAGATCTAAGAACAGCACTTAATAGTAAAAGCCAAGTCCCACTGAGACTGATTCAGTTACATTAAGTAGGAAAAATAACAGCCTGCCAGAAAGCATTTCTCTCCTAAAGTGCAGGCACAAGTCACAGGACTCGGGCAGCTGGGAAACTGACAAAATGTCTAGCCCCATGTCAGATTTCAAAATTGAATATAAAAAAATCTGTTTGCTCTTTTGAGAAATGGATGTCAGTGTAGAATTCTACTGGAGCAGCACTATTAACTGATGTGTTTTGGAAAAAACATGTTTTTCCATGACAGTATCCCTTTAAAAATCAGTAGTGAAACATTAATGAGTGGCACAGAAGGGGAGTGGCAGACCTGCAGAGGGTAAAATGATGGGCCAAAAACTCAGGATCAACAGGATCATTTCAGTCATTGAGCATTTGTCTGGAAGAGGCAATAGAAACACACATCATTCTTTATTTAGGATAAACAGAATGTAATGGATATGTGAGTAGAAGACTTTTCATGCCTACAAAAAAAGTCTATAATAAGTAAACTAGTTTAGTTAGCTATCTGAGTTTAGAACTGTATCCCATAGCATAGACTGTTAGCTTTAGAATAACTGAGGTCCAGTTAATACCAGACAATGGTACCAGTTCTACCATCTATTGAAATGCTATCCAAAGCCTTACACAATGTATGGCAATCATTTTGGTATGCCTAAAAGTAAAACACTTTGATTTATTTTTCCTAAAGAATTATACATAGTCCATCAAGTTCAACCTCTCCAAATAAAACCCAGATCACATACATAAACACACTCACAGTGACACCTCCATATACTCACTGAAGCTATATATACACCAATATCTATACTAATTGTAGATTTTAGTATCACAACAACCTTGGGTATTTTGCTTGCTCAAGAAATCATCCAAGCCAAATTAATAGAATCTGCCATCACAACATCATTCCAACATTCCACAACCTCACTGCCTAAAATGCTGCTTCAAATGAAAGTTTTCTTCCTCTAGTCTAAAGGGGTGACTCTGGTGTGTTGATCCTTTTTTGGGGAAAAAAATCTGTCTATAATTCCCTCTAATGAACTTGAAACGAGTAATATTGTCCACTCGTGCCTTTTTTTCCAGAGAAAACACCCCCAACCTTGACAGTCTACTCTCAATTTAAATAGCTCTTTAACCAGTTTAATTGCAAGAAGATACTACTTACATAGCAATATCTCCCACTTTGGTCAGTAAAGAGTATGGCTGCAGGCCACTGCAGTTACAGATAACTAGGATTGCAGGATTAAACATATATTTATTTGCCATGTACCATCAGCTAAGGTTTTTCATGCTGACCGTTTCTTGGACAAATATCTCCTCCTAAAAAAAGTAATTTTATTTCTTACCCAACAACTGAAGTAACTCTGGTCCCTTAAAAGGAAAGCGGGGCATTTCTATGTATTATATTGGCTCATGTGGCCTACCCTAAACACCCTAAGCAGCACATACATAACATACATAGATATTAACCACTTGTTCAGTATCAACAGTTATTATTAGATTTACACTGGATTCAAGCTAGCAAATAGGTTGCCAGTGATTATGTACATTCTATGGGGCCCATTTATTAAAAAAAACTACATTTTTTAGAGCTTTATTATACCCTAAAGTGGCTAAAAATCCGAAAATACTCCATCTAAAACTGTTGAGGTCATGTAGAAGTCAATGATGTCCCTAAAGATGTTTTTTGACATCCGGACTGGTTTTTGTCCGAAAATCTGATAAAGTCGTGTTTTCATGGCGACAATTTGATAAAGTCGAGTTTTCAGAGCATCAATCGTATGATTCAAATTGATGCACAAATTTGTTGCAATGTTTTTTCGCAACAACATTTTCTAGTACAATTATTCATGAATGGGTTCAACTTGTGGATGGGAGTTAGGTCAACCTTGTTTTAATAAAAAAACTGAGATAAACGCAAATTTTAGTAAATGCCGCCTCTAGGTTTTTTGGGATTTTTTTTAATATTCTAAGAGGAGAGATATTATGTACATTTAATATTTTGCAGTTTTGCTACCATTTTGCAGAGGAATTGTTCAGAGAATCTTAATATACTCACGATTTCTCATCTTCAAAGAAGTTCTTTCCTCTAAAAGATCTAGAATGAAACAAAGCCCACTGTGTGTCCACACTTCCATAAAATTACACATCAATATGATTTCCAGTGACGAATACTTTCAAGGCAAACAAACCGAACAGAAATTAAAAAATCTCTGTGGGAAACAAATATGTAATTATGTTCACACAGGGAGCATTTTATCAGGTAAACCATCCTACTTTGTTAATTGAAATGCAGTCGCATTTGGCTTTCTATTTTTAAACAAAAGCTTGTGATATACATATCTGCTTTATTCAATATTTATTTTCACGAATGCCAGTCACATGACCTATTGTATTATGATCATATTTATATATTTCTTTTTCTTATTTTAAGCAAATCATTTGCTATGATACTAGCCCAGAAAACGACTTCACCTTCTGATACCTTATGGATGTTTTCTTTTTGCCAGGGGCTCAGTGGAGTGAACCTTGTGAGATACAGATAAGATGGTACCCTACAGCTTAAGTGCACCGAATGGGTTAACTTACTAATTAAAACGCCTTTAATGTCAAAGTTTGACATTAAAAACAGATCCACAGGCAAATAATAGGGAAAAAATTCTTATAATATATGTTTTAGAAACCATTATTGAGCTGCAATACAGATATCAGGAGAACACAACATCGTGTATTAAACATTTATTTATGGATCCAGAATTCTCATTTTCTGCTGATGTTCTTAAAGGATAGTCTATGAAGGTGTATGTATAGAAAACATTTTAGAAATAATAATCTTGGGGCCATTACTGTGTTGCCATGAACTGACTCCTTACACCTAACCACTGGTCATGCAACCTTTTATGGAAGGAGTTCATACAGAGACTTCACATAATAAGGACATTGGTCAAAAAGCTTTGCCCTATATGATAGACAGGCATTGATGTTTGTGTTTTGAAGAGGTGCAGAAATTGTAAATTTACTTTACTTTATTTTGTATTGCATATGTTTTCATTAGGAACAATATTACCTAATGAAAGGGGTGGCCTCTGGTGCAGTGATTCTCTTTTTACCCATAAAGAGGATCCACCAAAGGCCACCCCTTTAGACTAGAAGAAAAGAACTTTCATTTGAAGCAATGTAAGTGGTTCTTCACAGTGAGGACAGTGAGGTTGTGGAATGCACTGCCGGGTGATGTTGTGATGGCTGATTCTGTTAATGCCTATAAGGGTAATGTCACACTGTGAGATTCGGGGAGATTTAGTCGCCCGGTGACTAATCGCCTCTTCTTTGGGGGCAACTAATCTCCTCGAACTGCTTCCTACTGTCTTCCGCCTGCTAGAATGAAAAACCGCTTGGGGCATGGCACTTGCGGAGCTCCGTTTTCCGAAGTCGTCCGAAGTTTCCTCGTGAGGCAACAACTTCAGGCGACTTCGGAAAACGTAGTGACGCGAATGCCATGCCGCAGGCGTTTTTTGATTCTAGCAGTCGGAAGACAGGGGGAAGCAGTTTGGGGAGATTAGTCGCCCCAAAGAAGAGGGGATTAGTCGCCCTAAAGAAGAAGTGATTAGTCTACGGGCGACTAAATCTCCCTGAATCTCCAGGTGTGACCTTACCCTAAAGAGTGGCTTGGATGATTTCTTGGAGGCTATTGTGATACTAAACTCTATAGTTAGTATAGATATGGGTATATATAATGTATGCAAAGGTATGTAAGCAATAGGTTTTTTTCCAGATGGTGCTAAATTGGTAGTCAACATTTTTTACCCAAGGGCCACATTCAAATATAAAAAGAGTTGGGGAGCAACATGTGCTTGAAAAAATGTTTCTGGGGTTGTCAAATATGGGTTGTGATTGGCAATGGAGGCTATGAGAGACAGGCTTGCCGTAATTCTGAGCTTTCTGGATAATGGGTTTCTAGCCCAGCCTAAGGCATAAAAAAACATAAGAGGCAACTTTATCAAAGGGGGGAAACCTGCAGGTTTGCTGCTGCCTCCAATACCATCAATGTTTGTAGTAATTTTGATCAAATTGATTAATCTAATTATCTTAATTTTGTTCAAAGTTGATATTTGGCATACCCTAACCTTCCAGGGAATCCCTCAGACCCTCAAAAGACCAACTGGTCTGAAGAAATTGTTTGCTCTGTTTGTGTGCACTGTGAATAATATATATTTTAAAATGGCTATTTTTTATTTAGGATTACCCAATGGCACATACTACTAAAAAAGTATATTTTCATGGAAATGGTTTATAAATGGTTTTACATAGGAGCTATTTTATGCAATATATTTTTATAGAGACCTACATTGTTCGGGGGGTATAGTTTTCCTTTAAGAGATTAATCTGTTATGGACAATAGTTACATTAATAAATGTCATTGATCGTTATTGATGAATTGCAATAGGTTGTTCAATAATGATCTTAGATGAATCTATCACAAATTATTTTAATTTTGTATCAGTACCTAAGAATAAACCTTTTTATAACCTAAAACTAATGTAATTCCCAATTTGTAAACTACCTTTCAATAACAGTATTACATTAGGAAAAGAGGATAGGCTTTTCCCTCCAAAGAGTAATATAACAGTATATTAAAAGCTGGCTGTCAGCGTTTTAAGACTATTTAAAGGAAATAGGAAGAATTGTGATAAAAAAAAATGATAAAACAGAATTCACCAATCAACCACTGGTTAGTAGCAAGTAAATCTCTTTTTTTTGAGACGGTTGTTACTATATTTGTCTGGTTGTTGCTAAGAAACATATTGAAATGGCTCTCTTAGAAAATCTACCCTAGGAATCGTTATTTAGGTCATACAACTGCCAAGTGCACTGTATCTGTGGCAACACCTGTTGAGTTAGTTGCTGAAGAAAAACTAAGATGAGAAGAGAGTGTTCGAAGCTTGCCAATTACTATGGGAAGCCATATCCTTGTTATTGAGAGATATGTAGAGCTGTCTGGAGCCATTTCAATAAGCTGGGTGTCTATTGTCTGCCAGCCAAGAAATGTATGATAAACGTCTGGTAAAGTACTTTTGCACTGAACAAAACCATTTTCAATATAAAGCAATGCATTTTTTTTAACCATAGCCAACATTTCTGAATTTCATAGTGTGCTATAGAAAATGTGATTACATTTGTAATATGTGTTACCTAATCTCCATTCTCTCCAGGATCAAAATAAAAATATCTGTATTAATTTTTTTGGGCACAAATTCAGAAGCACGTTTCGATGAGGTGGAACAAAGTGATGTTTTAATTAAAGTCTAATGTCTAAGCGATGAAATTCATCCCCAGAAGATTAACAATAAAGCCTAAACTATTGTTGCATTTTAAACATATTTGCAGAAAAACAAAGATCCACCTACCATGTCTTCAACTTTCTGGGAGGGAAAACTGAAGGAGAAATTAGCCTGATAATGTTCACCAGCAGAATGATTGCCCGGTTGCTTTCAGCTTTTTTAACCCATCAGTGGTGAAATGGTTGCTGACAGAGAAATATATTTTTTGGAAGTCCATAGCTGATCTGTGATGACCCAACCAAAACCCCTACTATGCCTTCCTGACCTCCAGAAACTATTGATTGTTCTGTTTTCCTATCATGTCCATGGTACCATTGATTCCAGTATAATATGTATGATAACCATGATAACTATATAATTGTGTCTTTCTTACAGGGCACATACACACCTCTTTTAGTAGAGAATTCCACTAACTCCCTTGTAGAGATGACGAAGAAACACCTTACTTTCAGTTGCGAGTAACGACTAAGCAGAACGTTTATTGTATTGACTCTTCGTATATTTAAACATGGACTGTAATCACATAATACTCTTTGTAAGAAGAAACATCCCAATTTGAACAGCCTACTGTTGTGGTTAAGATCCTCCAAATCTCTAAATAATGTCTTTGCTTGTCTTTGGACTCTGAGGTCTTACTAAGGATTTGTAAAGTGACAAGATTATGGTTTCCTAGTGTGCTACTTTTGCTAGTTTCCAAGTGCAGTTGTGGTCTGCTAAACTAGCTGCAGTTGTGCAAATAATCCCATTCATTAAAGGTACTTGCATCAAAAGCTGCTCTGCACACTGCACTTGTGGGATGTAAGTTACCTGTATAATGATAATATTTCCATATAAATATTCTACTACTGTATTCTTATCTTATTTACTTATTTTAAAACTTATCACCTTAAACTTCAAAATTGTCCAGGGAGGAAAACCAAAGAAATACTCCATCCATAGTCCTTGGCTTGCTGATTTTCTGTAATACCTTTGGTGCTGAAAATTACCATTGCACTAGTGCTGTAAGAGCAGCTTTCTGACACCTTATCCAAAAACCCACACAATCTAGAATGACATCATTTTTACTGTTCCTTATATAAATAGTGACTTTACTATTCTGAACATGTATATTAATCCTGCTGCATTGACACTACTAATTAATTTCCCTACTACAGGCTCACACACAATATGGGCAAATTTATCAGAAGTCACTTTGGAGCAGATTTATCAAGGGTCGAATTTCGAAGTTAAAAATACTTTCAAATTCGACCATCAAACTAAAATACTTCAAATTCGAATATCGAATTCGAAAATGTTTTCATCGAATTTGGCTATTCTGTGGTCGAAGTAAAATCGAACAATCTAACGATTTTAATGATTTTTACTTCGAATCGAAGTCAAAGTAAATACGAAGTCATAGTATCCTATTCGATGGTCTAAGTATCCAAAAAATTACTTTGAATTTCGAATTTTTGTACTTCGAAAATTCCCTCGAATTCACTTCGACCCTTGATAAATCTGCCCCTTAATCTACCATGATACAGCTTTATAAAAACCACACATGCATGAGCGGATATACAAACCTCGCACATAGTCTCCTGTTTGAAATCAAAGTCAGATAACCCTAACACTGTGATGCAGCAATGGTATGGTTAGAACAACAATCCAGAATATTTACCATCATATGATCTTCTTCCTTCCATTACTAGTATATTATACCGAACATGATTTTTCACTGATATAACTGAAGTGGTAGCAAACCTACCAAACATATTAAGCCATTTCATCTATGGTTCCCTGATACCCTACACTACCTTAACTTTTTACTTTATTTATTATTTATTGTTTTATTATTTTCAGTAATGTTTACAGAAAAAGAGAATAAATAAAACTTGCAATAAAGTTTAACATATAAACAACGGCTTTACGTTTCATTGGTGTATTACTATATATATATATATATATATATATATATATATATATATATATATATATATATATATATATATATAGCATTATATCTTAATGTAGTCTTTAAGTACCAAAGGTTTCTTGATATATCTTATATCTGCTTTGATATAATAAAGCCACAAAAAAGGTGATGAAAGCTGAGGGGAGGATGGGAGGAATAAGTAAATAAAGAATAAGAGGAGGTAGATTGAAAGGAAGGGGTTACCAGGTGTTCAAGCTTCTTAGTGCTTCTGTCAGAAACTTCTTTTGCATTTTCATCTTATGTGATGGTGTTAATCCTGGGTTGGCGACTTCCCAAGTACTTGGCCCGTGGATACCACTCCAGCTCCCCCTCGTAGCTCCTATCCAGGAGTTTAACTCTGATGGATTACTTTGCTCTTATATTTGAAAATATATTGTAGCGTGATCTGAGTGGAAGTCTGCAAAGGTGAGCATATTTGCATCTATCCAGGGTTCAAAATATGTCGGGTTACAGCCAGGGGGAAACCTCTTATTGTAGAAAATAGTTCTGTATCTGGTGTTTTGTGTACTTAGTTTCATCTTGATATCTATTGTGTCCCACAATTCTAGGGCTTGTTATGATGTGGGCAAAATGTTCTTAGGGTGGCTCTGAATGCCTTAGGTTGTAGAGGGGCTATAAATTGATTTTAATGTCTTTCTATGGCTCATCTGTTGGGGCGTGTATGTGGACCATAGGCTCTAATCTGCTGACCAAATAATATCTGTAAATATGTAGGTCTCCCAGCCCTCCTATTGATTTAGGCTTAGTCATAATTGACTCTGATTTGGCCTTTTTGTAGTAAGGAGGCTGTTTTTTCTGCAAAATGTATTTGCAATGTCCTAAATAAATATAAAAGTCTTGGTAATAGAGTCATCTTGACGACTGCTATTCTGCCAAACCAGGAGAGGTGATAAGTGTAAGGAAATCTGTATTACCTGGGATTGGGGGTGCTGTAAGTCGGCCGCGGGGACGCCCGCCACGCCGGCCGCGGGGACGCCCGCCTCGTGGTTCCACCATCTTGCCTCCTTAGGACGCGCGCGCCCGCGTCTCGTTTCCTTTATTGACGCGGACGCGCGCGCGTCGATTCTGACGCGTGTGCGCCGATTTTGGCGCGAAAACTTTGGCGCCCAAACAAGGTATAAATAGGCCACTTCCACTCCCAGCAAACTGCCCGTGATAGAACTTGTTTCTGGTGCTCTGTTCTGAAGCCTTGTGCTATTTTGTCTGTTTGAATCTGATTATCCGTGTTTGACCCAGCCTGTACCTTGACCATCCCGAATTCTGAATCCTGACCAGTGCCTGATATCCGACTACTCTTCTGCTTGTACCCTTCCTGCTTGATTCCCGGTTTTGACCCTTGCCTGCCTGACGACCCTTGCTTTCTGCCTGCCACAACCCAGCCTGTCTGACGATCCTTCTGCCATATCCTTGTCTGTTACCGTGATCCTCGATCCAAAAGACTCTAGCTACCAAGATTTCTGATTCTTTTCATGTTTCTTTGCTTAAACCTGCCGCTAATACTCGCCTTACTTCTGTTCCCCCTCCAGTGCAAGTTGACGGTCAGCCTGAATTTGAGATCCAGGAGTTCCTTGATTCCCAAATGGTACGTAACAAACTCCAGTACCTCACTAGGTGGAAGGGATTCGGTCCTGAGGAGAACTCCGGGTCTCAGTTGATGACATCAAGGCTGATCGTCTTAGGAAGCAGTTCCATTTAAAGTTTCCTGGGAAGCCTGGGGGTCCGGTGTCCCCCCCTAGAGAGGGGGGTAATGTAAGGAAATCTGTATTACCTGGGATTGGGGGTGCTGTAAGTCGGCCGCGGGGACGCCCGCCACGCCGGCCGCGGGGACGCCCGCCTCGTGGTTCCACCATCTTGCCTCCTTAGGACGCGCGCGCCCGCGTCTCGTTTCCTTTATTGACGCGGACGCGCGCGCGTCGATTCTGACGCGTGTGCGCCGATTTTGGCGCGAAAACTTTGGCGCCCAAACAAGGTATAAATAGGCCACTTCCACTCCCAGCAAACTGCCCGTGATAGAACTTGTTTCTGGTGCTCTGTTCTGAAGCCTTGTGCTATTTTGTCTGTTTGAATCTGATTATCTGTGTTTGACCCAGCCTGTACCTTGACCATCCCGAATTCTGAATCCTGACCAGTGCCTGATATCCGACTACTCTTCTGCTTGTACCCTTCCTGCTTGATTCCCGGTTTTGACCCTTGCCTGCCTGACGACCCTTGCTTTCTGCCTGCCACGACCCAGCCTGTCTGACGATCCTTCTGCCATATCCTTGTCTGTTACCGTGATCCTCGGTCCAAAAGACTCTAGCTACCAGCCGTGCCCCATTGCCTGCCAGAACACTTGCTTGAACCTCTCGTAAGACCAGGTGGCACCCGATTAGGCTGAGGGCTCCTCCCGAAGCTCAAAGGTGGTCACACCACTGGTGAAGCTTAGCTCAGACCCAGGATTCGAGCACTTGTTCTGGTGTTGGGTGCCGGCCGTGACATTATCACGGGCCATGGAGGACGACGATCACACCGAAGCTGCTGCCGCTGCTCCACTCCCATCTTCTTCCGAGCTGTTGCTAACTACTCTGCTGCAACGTATGGAGGAGCAGGAGCGAAAGCAGAACTATTTGCTCCAGGGGTTCCATAACCTAACACGCCAGCTGGGACCCTCGCAGCAGCCAGCCAGTTCTGTTCCTACTCCTTCTGTGGGTTCCCTGCCTGATAGGGGTGTATTCAGACCCCAGGAACCCAAGATTGCATTTCCTGCCAAGTTTGGTGGGGACAGAACCCAGTTTTTTGTTTTTCAAGAGGCCTGTAAGCTGTACCTCAGCTTTTTTCCACACTCATTTCCCTCTGACGAGGAAAAGGTCAGGTTCGTAATGACCCTATTAGTGGGTGACCCCCAAGTCTGGGCACTTCGATTGCCAGCCACTGACCCTGCCCGTTACTCTTTAGATATTTTCTTCCGCTCTATGGCCATTCTTTACGATGACCCGGATCGCGCCTCTTCGGCCGATTCCGCGATTCGCAAACTACGCCAGGGTAAACGGGAGGTGGAGATTTACTGCACAGAGTTTCGTAGGTGGGCGGTGGAAACTGGTTGGAACGATGCAGCTCTAAGGAGCCAGTTTCGCATCGGTCTAGCCAAATCTGTCAAAGACAGCCTGGTCAATTACCCCCTATCTACCAATCTGGATGACCTAATGTCTCTGGTTATCCAGGTAGATAGGAGACAGAGGGAAAATCGGGAGGAACAGGGTACTTCTTCTTTGTATAAGCATAACCCCTCTGTGTCAACCTCAGGAGGAGCCTATGCAGCTGGGCATCTTTCACCTTACTCCTGAGGAAAAGGCACGGAGGCGGTCTCTTGGGTTGTGTTTGTATTGTGGGGAGAAGGGTCACTTCCTCAATCAGTGTACCAAGAGGCCGGGAAACGCCCTAGCCTAAATGGAGAAGGGGAGCTCCATTTGGGTGCAGGCGTTTCCTCTCCCCAATCTGCCTCCAAGGTCCTATTATCTGTTAAATTAACCTGGCCTACGGGCACTGTTAAATTGTCAGCCTTCATTGATTCTGGGGCGGAGGGTAATTTCTTGGACGCAGCATTCGCTGCTAAAAATAAAATTCCTTTGGTTGCCCTCAATCCTCCCATGAGAATTCTGGCTGTCGAAAAAGACCCTTGGGATCAGGGGTGGTTTCCCAAAAGACCACAAATCTTTCCATGTGTGTAAATAATCTGCACTGTGAAGAGATAGCTCTATACCTCATTGAGGGAGCTTCCTCTCCTCTTATTCTTGGTTTACCATGGCTCCAGAGGCATAACCCTCTGATAGACTGGGTTTCTAAGGGGGTGACTCAATGGGGTACAGGATGTTGTGGGGTTTGTTTTCCCTCAGTAGTAGCCACTACTTCTCTTGAGGGGTTACCCACAGCATATTCTGTTTTCTCTGATGTTTTCTCTAAAAGAGCAGCTGAGACCTTACCTCCGCATCGGCAGTATGACTGCCCTATTGATTTAGTTCCTGGGTCAACTCCTCCACGTGGTAGAACCTACCCCCTTTCATTGCCCGAAGCCCAGGCAATGAAAGAGTATATACAAGAAAATCTTGACAGGGGCTTCATTAGGCCCTCTTGTTCCCCTGCGGGGGCAGGGTTCTTTTTTGTGGGTAAGAAAGACGGTGGTTTACGCCCCTGTATTGATTATAGGGGGCTTAATAAAATCACTGTAAAAAAACGCTACCCCTTACCATTAATCTCCGAACTATTTGACCAGGTCAAGGATGCTAAGATCTACTCCAAGCTTGACTTGAGGGGTGCCTATAACCTCATTCGGATCAGGGAGGGGGATGAGTGGAAAACGGCTTTTAATACTAGGGATGGCCACTACGAGTACCTTGTTATGCCGTTTGGTCTATGTAACGCCCCAGCAGTGTTTCAGGAGTTTGTCAATGACATCTTTCGGGACCTGCTGGGGATATACGTAGTGGTCTACCTAGATGACATCCTCATCTTCTCTGCCAATCTGTCTGATCATCGTCTTCATGTTTGTGAGGTATTGCGTAGGCTTAGAGCTAATAACCTGTATGCGAAATTGGAGAAGTGTACTTTTGAGGTTGCTTCCGTACAGTTCTTGGGATTTAATATTTCTTCCAAGGGTCTCGAAATGGATCCAGACAAGGTGAGAGCTGTCCTGGAGTGGACCCAACCTTATTCTTTACGTGCAACCCAAAGGTTCCTAGGTTTTGCCAACTATTATAGGCAATTCATTAAAATTTTTTCTCTTATTGTGGCTCCTATCACAAATCTTACTAAGAAAGGTGCTGACCCCAGTATGTGGCCTCCGGAAGCTATCCAAGCTTTCGAGTTCCTCAAAAGGGAGTTTAGTTCTGCCCCAATCCTCCGCCATCCTGATACAGCACTACCTTTTATAGTCGAGGTAGATGCTTCTGAGGTGGGAGCAGGGGCAATTCTCTCTCAAAGGCACCCGATAACTAATAAGTTACACCCCTGTGCATTTTTCTCTAGAAAATTTCTTCCTGCAGAGGCAAATTATGACATAGGGAATAGAGAACTGTTAGCTGTCAAGTGGGCCTTTGAGGAATGGCGGCATCTACTAGAAGGGGCTAAACACCAGGTTACGGTCTACACTGACCATAAAAATCTGTTGTATATTGAGTCAGCAAAGCGTCTAAATCCTATACAGGCAAGGTGGGCTTTGTTCTTTTCTAGGTTTAACTTTACCTTGACGTTTAGGCCTGGTACAAAGAACGTCAAGGCAGATGCTCTTTCCAGAAGCTTTGACTCAATATATTCTGAAACTGATGACTGTAGTACAATTATTCCGGGTGAAGTCATTGTGGCTACTTTGGAATCTGACCTCTCTTCTTTGTTATCCCCTGTTCAGACAGACGCTCCCTCTAACACTCCTGTTGGGAGATTATTTGTTCCTGAAGATCTTAGAGAACAGGTTCTAAGAGAGGTTCATGATTCCAAGATGGCAGGACATCCTGGTGTAAGTAAAACTATTTCATTACTTACTCGAAGTGCTTGGTGGCCGACCTGTAAACAAGATGTTAAATCTTTTGTGGATTCTTGTCCTGTCTGCCAACGCTCCAAGACTTCTAGAAATTTGTCCCAAGGGTTACTGATTCCCCTCCCTATTCCTGAAAGACCATGGACCCATCTTTCTATGGATTTTATTGTGGAGTTGCCTGTGTCCCAGGGGAAAACAGTAATTTGGGTGGTGGTGGATAGATTCAGTAAGATATGTCATTTTATTGCTCTTCCTCACCTCCTATCTGCCAAAACTTTGTCCGAACTTTTTATTCAACATATATTTAAGTTGCATGGTTTTCCCAGTAATATTGTTTCAGACAGAGGTGTTCAATTTGTCTCTAAGTTCTGGCGCGCATTTTGCTCGTTAGTGGGGATTGGTCTTTCTTTTTCAACCGCCTATCACCCACAAACCAATGGGCAAACCGAGAGAGTGAACCAGTCTTTAGAGCAATTTTTAAGATGTTATGTGTCCGAAAATCAATCTTCCTGGGCAGAACTGTTACCCTGGGCAGAATTTGCCTACAATAACGCTACTCACTCCTCCACTGGGGAGTCTCCGTTTTTTATTGTTAATGGGTTACACCCAAAAGCTTTTTCCTTCTCTAATTCTGGTTCTTCTGTCCCTTCCGCTAATTCCTCTGTCGAACAATTTTCCATGATTTGGTCCCAGGTACATGATTCTTTGTCTACTGCTACTTCTGCTCAGAAAAGGGCTGCTGATAAAAGACGTAGAGAAGCACCCCAGTATAAAGTGGGAGACTTGGTGTGGCTCTCTACCAAAAACATCAAGTTAAAGGTTCCTTCCCTTAAGCTGGGTCCCCGTTTCATTGGTCCTTACCCCATCACTACTGTTATCAACCCTTCGTCTGTTCGCCTTAAATTGCCTGTTAATTTCAAGATTTCTGATTCTTTTCATGTTTCTTTGCTTAAACCTGCCGCTAATACTCGCCTTACTTCTGTTCCCCCTCCAGTGCAAGTTGACGGTCAGCCTGAATTTGAGATCCAGGAGTTCCTTGATTCCCGAATGGTACGTAACAAACTCCAGTACCTCACTAGGTGGAAGGGATTCGGTCCTGAGGAGAACTCCGGGTCTCAGTTGATGACATCAAGGCTGATCGTCTTAGGAAGCAGTTCCATTTAAAGTTTCCTGGGAAGCCTGGGGGTCCGGTGTCCCCCCTAGAGAGGGGGGTAATGTAAGGAAATCTGTATTACCTGGGATTGGGGGTGCAGTAAGTCGGCCGCGGGGACGCCCGCCACGCCGGCCGCGGGGACGCCCGCCTCGTGGTTCCACCATCTTGCCTCCTTAGGACGCGCGCGCCCGCGTCTCGTTTCCTTTATTGACGCGGACGCGCGCGCGTCGATTCTGACGCGTGTGCGCCGATTTTGGCGCGAAAACTTTGGCACCCAAACAAGGTATAAATAGGCCACTTCCACTCCCAGCAAACTGCCCGTGATAGAACTTGTTTCTGGTGCTCTGTTCTGAAGCCTTGTGCTATTTTGTCTGTTTGAATCTGATTATCCGTGTTTGACCCAGCCTGTACCTTGACCATCCCGAATTCTGAATCCTGACCAGTGCCTGATATCCGACTACTCTTCTGCTTGTACCCTTCCTGCTTGATTCCCGGTTTTGACCCTTGCCTGCCTGACGACCCTTGCTTTCTGCCTGCCACGACCCAGCCTGTCTGACGATCCTTCTGGCATATCCTTGTCTGTTACCGTGATCCTCGGTCCAAAAGACTCTAGCTACCAAGATTTCTGATTCTTTTCATGTTTCTTTGCTTAAACCTGCCGCTAATACTCGCCTTACTTCTGTTCCCCCTCCAGTGCAAGTTGACGGTCAGCCTGAATTTGAGATCCAGGAGTTCCTTGATTCCCAAATGGTACGTAACAAACTCCAGTACCTCACTAGGTGGAAGGGATTCGGTCCTGAGGAGAACTCCTGGGTCTCAGTTGATGACATCAAGGCTGATCGTCTTAGGAAGCAGTTCCATTTAAAGTTTCCTGGGAAGCCTGGGGGTCCGGTGTCCCCCCCTAGAGAGGGGGGTAATGTAAGGAAATCTGTATTACCTGGGATTGGGGGTGCTGTAAGTCGGCCGCGGGGACGCCCGCCACGCCGGCCGCGGGGACGCCCGCCTCGTGGTTCCACCATCTTGCCTCCTTAGGACGCGCGCGCCCGCGTCTCGTTTCCTTTATTGACGCGGACACGCGCGCGTCGATTCTGACGCGTGTGCGCCGATTTTGGCGCGAAAACTTTGGCGCCCAAACAAGGTATAAATAGGCCACTTCCACTCCCAGCAAACTGCCCGTGATAGAACTTGTTTCTGGTGCTCTGTTCTGAAGCCTTGTGCTATTTTGTCTGTTTGAATCTGATTATCCGTGTTTGACCCAGCCTGTACCTTGACCATCCCGAATTCTGAATCCTGACCAGTGCCTGATATCCGACTACGCTTCTGCTTGTACCCTTCCTGCTTGATTCCCGGTTTTGACCCTTGCCTGCCTGACGACCCTTGCTTTCTGCCTGCCACGACCCAGCCTGTCTGACGATCCTTCTGCCATATCCTTGTCTGTTACCGTGATCCTCGGTCCAAAAGACTCTAGCTACCAGCCGTGCCCCATTGCCTGCCAGAACACTTGCTTGAACCTCTCGTAAGACCAGGTGGCACCCGATTAGGCTGAGGGCTCCTCCCGAAGCTCAAAGGTGGTCACACCACTGGTGAAGCTTAGCTCAGACCCAGGATTCGAGCACTTGTTCTGGTGTTGGGTGCCGGCCGTGACAATAAGTATGCCAAATGGATAAATCTTTTTTAAGTTTGTCAATCAGTTTTGGATAGTTTAGGATAGTTAGCTTTGTATAAAGTGTCAAAGGATGGGGTAAGGTAAATTCCGAGATATGCTAAGGATTCTTTTTCCCATCTATAATCAAAGTTAAGTTGGAGTCATTTCAGTTCAGTCTCGGGCATTTTCAGTGGCAATGCGTGTGATTTTGTGGGATTATTTTTATACCCGGATACCCACCTTAGCTTTTTACTTAACCACAGTTCCAGAAAGAAAAATCTTTGAAAATGAGAACAAATAAATAAATATTTGTCACATCATCTGGCCCTGGTGTCTTGTTCACATAAACTGTCTAGACTTCATGATAAACTTTACAAGTTAAGATTACTTACATTTTGCTTTTTAATTTGAATTTGCTGTCTTGTTATGAACCACCATGATCCACATGAATTGCTTTAGTTTTTTTTTTTTATTTCTAATCAAAATGAATTGTTTTAGTTCTTTTTATTTCTAATCAAAATGTATCTTAAATTTAAGGGCATTCTGTAAACTCATAAAACTTTAATTTGAGTCTGACACATGCATGCCTTTTATATAGCAGGATCAGTGGTTACAACAGAAACTTAAACAACAAAGTTGTTAATCAAAAAGAAAAACAAAAAGAAAAATCCAATTCTCCATTCTGTTTAAATCCATGCCATAAAAAGAAGATCCAATTAGAAAGGGAAAACAAACAAAATGATGTAAGAGCGTGGATAATACGCATGCCTAAATGCTAATACAACTAGACCAATGATAACCATGGATATCTGGGAACAAAGTACAATGCATGCTATTCATGTACTACATTTATGTTACCAGAGATTTTAAGAGTGTTGGCTTAAAAGCCAAAGAAGGCAAATATATGTTCTGCTCAATGCATATATGATATGCTTTGTAGTTTGGGGATAATTTTATCTTGCAGGCTTTCTCTTTAGCAATTAGGCTTTTGTGTTTCAGTGGACAAGTCTATTTGTTCCACTTTTAGATTCTTTAGGCTAGGATTAGTATCCAAATGCAACACTTATTTTAAGGTTACCTGCAGCTGCAGGTCAAAGGCCCAACAGTCGTCCTTCAAAAGCCATTTGTAAATCTTCTGTTTAATCTTTCCTTCTTAGGACAATAGAGTTGCTTTACACAAATACTTTCTTCCTCATTCCCATTGTTTTATATAGTAAAGCTGTGCTTCGCCAGTGGAAACTATATTTTTTTTCCCTGAACATTTTCAATAGATAGGCATGAATATAGGCAAAATATAGGCATGATTGTTTCTGATGTTTGAAACATAATTACTGGATTTTAAAATATAGCATACCTTGAAAGCGTTAAACACTACTGAGAACAAAATGTTGGCAATATATCCCACACAGCACGGTCTTGCCTGAATTCTATTATGTGATATAGTTTAGTCACAAAAGCCATGCACTACAAAGTGAGGTTCTTGCAAGGCAAGTAAATGGACATTATAATGACCACAGGATTTGGAAAACAACATGTTTTAGAGCTTTTCAGGTTGAGTAGTTATTCCTATATAAAGTTTATCCTTTGTAATGCACAGCAGCATTCTGTCATTTTTTATGAACGTTGTGCCAGCATGGGACAATGTTTTAGTTTTTATGAGGCTACCTCAGAAGAGCAATCATGGTTCTTAAAACACATAAAGCGTATAAAATTGAACATTTTGCTGTTGGTGAGCCATCTAGTATGGATTTAAAACAGATTTTTGAAGTTTGGTCACATACAGTTCCTTGTTTCACCTATAGTTTCAGCTCCCAGTTCCCACCAAGGGTCCCTCTGCAGTTGCGATTTGCAAGTATATAGCTATATCATGACCAATAATAATTTAACAAATAACAAAACCTTGCCCCCATGCCCAGGTTCCAAAGAGGATCCAAAGTGGAGCAAGATGGCACCTGCCAACCCAGCTGTTCTTCTCTGCATTTTACTAGAAGGTACAAAGATAGGGGCACTTGTACGGTAAAGGGTGGTGTGGAAATAATGCAAGGCCAGTGGAAGGGACCTGGTGTTGGAGGAGATTTATAAATAAATGTCTTAATGTTCTTGATGCTTCATGTCTTGATGTTCCCTGTGCCATACATAACAAATGTGCCATTCTGCTCTATGCTGTTTATTGGATGTTATAAACAAGGCAGTACTTAGAACATAACAAAAGCATTTCATGGGCAAAGTTCTTACCACTCTGTACATGTAACTGGACTTCATAAGGTTATTCCTAAGGTTAAAGTTGGCACCAAGTCAGCAAAATGATATAGGTGCCAAGCTGGAGAGATTTGTTTTACCCCCAATAAGTATTTCTTGGGATCCGATCAATTACAAGGTACTGGTTCCTTATTACAGAGAAAAAAGAAATAAAACGGAGTCTGTGGGAGAAGGCCTTTCTGTAATTTGGATCTTCAGGGATAACAGATAACAGATCCCATACCTGTATGTATAAAATGATATTTGAATACTTCAAATATGCTTAGAAATGTTAGTTACTGTTAAACCATTCCATATATTGATTTAATATGCCTGGATTTAAAGAGATGAGGTAACAATAGTATGTTAAACACAAATATCACTTATCATCATTGGAATTCAATTAGAAGTCAACACTACTTAGCAGTGCATGGATGTAAAACACCCCTTGTTTTCATGCCATTGGCTTTTCAATAATCCAAGACTTTCAATATTTTCTGGTTTTCTTACCACCTGATACATCTCAGCCTATTCTCAGAGGTTCATTAAGATGTTTTTACAATGAATTTGAAATGTAATGGGATCCTTTTAAGTAACTCACAAGCTCTTTGGAAAATAACATCATATCTGTGGAGTTGATTGGGTTCAAGGTGACAACACTTTAAACATGATTGACATTTTTACAGCTCTGGCCAGACTTGAAAAGATTAAATAAATTAGAATGCCAGGAAAAGGTGCCTTCTTATTCCTCAAGGCAACTTGCCCCAGACGGTTAATGGGTTAGACATCTATTAGTAGTGCTTACAGAATAACTGCTGAAATTGGTGCTTACAGCAATGACTTTCTGGTTTGAAATGCAAATCCTGTTTTCAGCTTGGCAAAATTGTAGCTGCAACACACATATCTGAGTTCTAAAATGGTATATAAGTTTAAAGCACCAGAGGCTATGTAGCTGGAGATATTAAAAAAAAGGTTACAAAAATATCAAATAAATAGAAACCTCTGCTCTGCTCTGAGAGTCATGTTTAAAGCTTCTTCTCTCTAACATCAAATACATATTTTAGCTTCCAGTGCTTAATAATGTGTTATTGTGTGTGATCATTTTAGTATTAGATTAAGAGTATTTGAAGTGTAGGCATGCATTAATTCATGTTCACTAACTGAAAACCAATTTATTTGTTTTTTAACAAACATGGGTGTACTGGGGTTATATATTATCAACGCTTGGGTGTCAATACTTTATTGGACTCAGGCTAAAGTTCTATGATCCATTCAGATATGTTTTTGAGGGAATGATCTATAGTTCAGTTTGTTAACTTACCGTATATACTCGAGTATAAGCCGACCCGAGTATAAGCCGAGGTACCTAATTTTACCTACGAAAACTGGGAAAACTTATTGACTCTAGTATAAGCCTAGACACAACTACAATCCTGTCTCCCAGCAGCGCACATTCTGCCAAAGTCAACCGGACTTCTTTGCAAAGTTGATGGTGACAGAGAATTGCCAAACGGATTACTGTGTGCATTGTCCCACTGTCCCACTACCATGTGCAGAGGGTGCTGTGTGATATTGCCATCACTGTTAATCTTTCGTCTAACCAACAGAGGGCGCTGTGTGATATTGCCATCACTGTTAATCCTTCATATAACCAACAGAGGGTGCTGTGTGATATTGCAGTCACTGTTATTCTTTAATATAACCAACAGAGGGCGCTGTGTGATATTGCAGTCACTGTTATTCTTTGATATAACCAACAGAGGGTGCTGTGTGATATTGCAGTCACTGTTATTCTTTCATATAACCAACAGAGGGTGCTGTGTGATATTGCAGTCACTGTTATTCTTTAATATAACCAACAGAGGGCGCTGTGTGATATTGCAGTCACTGTTATTCTTTCATATAACCAACAGATGCACTGTGTGGTATTGCAGTCACTGTTATTCTTTCATATAACCAACAGAGGGTGCTGTGTGATATTGCAGTCACTGTTATTCTTTCATATAACCAACAGAGGCCGCACTGTTATTCTTTCATATAACCAACAGAGGGCATTGTGGGATATTGCAGTCTCTCCCTAAGTGAACTGTTGGTATAGGAATGATTAAAAGTGACTGCAATCTCAGCAACTCAGGTCGGGTACCGCTGACCTGAGTATAAGCCGTGGTAGACTTTTTCAGCACATTTTGGATGCTGAAAAACTCGTCTTATACTCGAGTATATACGGTACTCTCACCTTGTGTCTCTCACTAAATTTGCACCATCCTTGGCACTTTCTACCACACTCCAAAAATATACAGGCAGGTTTCTTGGTTTCTGATAAAACTGACAATAGGAAATGTGAGTGGAACCTCAGGTTGTAAGCTCTACTGGGGCAGAGACTGATGGCAATGATGTATAATCTCTGTTCTGTGGAATATGTATGTGCTATATAAATGAATAATGAATTACTATATTAATAATATATAGGTATGGGATCTGGTATCCAGAATGCTTGGAACCTAGGGTTTTCTGGATAATGGTTCTTCCCTTAATTTGGATCTCCATTCCTTAAGTCTGCTAAAAAAAAATCATTTAAACATTTTTGAACCCCAATTGGATTTTTTTTGCCTCCTAAAAGCTTTAATTATATCTTAGGTAGGATCTATCTTATCTATCTGTATCTATCATTACAAAGATGAATTGCCATGTGCTTAAAGACACAAGCAGATGGAGGTTCCTGTCCTACAGAGCTTGCAGGAAGAGGCCAAGCTGAAGATCAGGGCCAGCAGCATTCAGTTAGGTCAGATTTAGGCCCAAAGGTCAAATTTGAGGAGGAGAAGTTCAACACAAATGGCAAAAAAGACAAAACAAAAACTGAAGTTTGCAAAGGTCAGAGCTTTAGCAGGCAGGACAGAGATCTGATGTCAGGCTGGGTCAGCTTAGGCAGTAGACAGGGTTAAATCGTCAGTGTAGATTAGTTGCAACAAAGAAACACAGTTTATGTATAAATAGTTGTCTAAACAAGCTGTGGGTACTAGTCCTGGAACGTCATCCTTATAAAGCACTCCTATGTGACAAGCTGGCAGGATGCAATGTTATATTAGTGGCTATGTTCAAGCTGGATGAACTGGAAAGCTCAAGAACACATAGATATGCGTGCTAGGAACCTGTACATACAAGTATCCAAGGGAAGGTCCATATATTTACCCGATTGCTATGAGAGACTCTTCCTCTTTGTGCTTTTACTGCATTAATAGTATGACTATGGACTATATCCGTGGGAATTTTACAACCCTAGCACACATACAAACACCATAGTCAGTTTTACATTTTATCAGGACTTAATGAACCTTCCTATATGTTTTTCCTTATAATATTAAAATGAACTGGATGCTTTGCTATATTATACGACCTTGGTTATGCCTCTTAAATTCCGGCATTTCAGAGTTTGTAGAAGGAAGTCATTTTCGGCTTTGTCCTTGGTTTGACTAGAAGAATATTCACATATTTTCTGTTTTTAATGGAAGAGAAATATTGCAAACAATGCTGTGTATGCCTTGACTGACCCTTTTAATGGAGTTCTTAAATATTCTTGCGCTGTGCCAAGGCAACATGTGCAGAGTAAATATTTTAATCCCTAATTAATCACTTTGGTTAAATTGGTAACACAGAGCTCTAACAAAATAATGCAAAATGTATTTCTTGAATAATTGCATTGTTCGGGGAATTGTGGGTAAAAGCCACTAGACTGACCTCCCATTGCTGTTTTGCTTTTGACTCCAGGACTGTTAACTGTTACTATCATAAGAGTACACACTTTCCATGTTATATTGCAGTAAATGTGTGACACGACAACGAACTGGCAAAACAGGACATAAACTAAATTTAACACTTCAACAATATCAGGACTGCGCTGACAATATAAAAGATTCTCAGAATGGTATAAAGTTATATTTTTTAAGTAAATGAGCATTTTCCATTGATATCAATCATCTTACTCTATGTTCTGCCTCTGTAAACAGATGTACAGCAAAATCCAGTCTGGAAGGTAGAAGTAGGGAGGAAGCCACTAGCAGAAAAGTCTAATTCACAGTGTCCAAAGGGATAAGAAAGTTTGTAGTCGATTTCCAGGCAAAAAAGCAGGGCAGGCAGATAGTAGCAAGGTCAGAGTTGAAGCACAAAGTCAAAATCCAGTAGCACAAGTCAAAATAGTAATTTAAAACAACCAGGAACTCTTAGTAATAAGGACCTATATTTGGGCATTGAACCCAGGTCCCTGGCGTCCTTTCACGATGCAGCTTGCTGATGTCATGCCGCTCCCATGGGCGCCACCATCTTGGAGCGTAAATACCTGTGAATGGACTATTTTCACCAATGTAGTAGTCTGCAGGGTTAATTAAAGTAACAATTTTGTTGTATCATAGTTTTTCTCATTCTCCAGTTATTCAGGCAAGGGGTAGTGCATGCACTGTGCACTGGTAAAGGATTTGTTTTGCAGACCAGAAGGGTAATTCCAAACAATAAAACTTAACGGTTTATTTAAGTCTTCACTTGTAGCCAAGATGGTGGGTTTAGTGTGGACCTGTTCTGCAAACATGGATAGTTGGGCATGATGGGGTTTGCTTTATAGACAAATAGGTAGGCCATGTTTTACTGATTAGTCTTCAGACCTCAACGTGTCACTTAAACTACCACACAAGATTACATTTTTGTGATATCTGACCAGGTGGATATTGTGCATTGTGGATAGAAAAAGAATGGCTAGAGTGTTCTGATTTGAATAAGACTAATTATTGTACACATGACGCCCCATCCATTTCTGGTGTGGTTAAAACTTCTGTGCACAGACCAATACAAATGGAGGTTATTGCCCAGTCTGGTTTTCATGTGTCCGTTAATGGACTGGACTGCGGATCACTATTGATAATTAGTGAAGTGAGTAAAATGTTGTTGATTTTAGAAGGTGGTTTTGACTTTCCTTGTGGCACAAACTTACTTTTGAGGGTTAGAAGGACATGAACAATTTTAATTGGACACAGACTTGACTTGACCATTGCCTAAATACATTTTTAATATATTGTGGGAATCCCAACAGGTTACAGACACTGCTCTTAGGGTTGGGAGTTAGTTGTCTGTCTGACCCACTACATTTTTCTTATAACGATATGCAGAATTGCCTGTTACCAGTCCAATCTGAAGATAAACTTATTGTCAGTGTTTTCCCAGTGTTTTGCCGCTATTTTTAACAGTGCCCCATACCAGATGATCAATTATATTGTAAATATTTCTCTAAAAATAAACATAATGTACTGCAGAAATGTTCTTGTTAACTGCACTTCTGAATTCTTTGCACCATCTAAAGTAGGTTTAATGTAGCTAAACTGTCGTCACGTGGTTATGTTAGATCATATTACATAGTTACATAGTTCATTTCGGTTGAAAAAAGACAAAGTCCATCAAGTTCAACCCTTCCAAATGAAAACCCAGCATCCATACACACACCCCTCACATAAATTATATGTACCCATACCTATACTAACTATAGAGTTTAGTATCACAATAGCCTTTGATATTATGTCTGTCCAAAAAATCATCCAAGCCATTCTTAAAGGCATTAACTGAATCAGCCATCACAACATCACCCGGCAGTGCATTCCACAACCTCACTGTCCTGACAAAGGCTGTGTTGTTCTGTTTACTGAAATCAAACTAAGCCGCTTGCTTCAGCTCCAAATCACTTTTTTTTCAATTGCACAATTGTTTTCCTCCGTTTTTCCCCTTTTGTACATTCTAATTGAGTCTGAAAAATTATAATACTTAGAAAACAGAAGGAATCCAAGGACAAAAGAACCCATTATGAAATAAATATGGTTCTCTGTGAAACAGGTTTAAATTAGTACTTGAAGGTTGTCAAACAAATTAAGTAGACTGTAAGCAATATATGTTTTTCTCATAGCTTGCAAAATATATGTAAGGATTTTCAGCCATAATTGACTTTTCTATGCTAGTTTGCATCTTACAGTTTTCATTTACCCCCCGCGTTCCTAATAACTAACATAGTTGCATAGATATAAGGGCATAGAACACATTACATTTATTCCTCTCACCGCATGGTGCTGAGCATTTTGAAATGAAACATTCACTGGACAGTTATGTGCTATGTCTTGTTCCCCCCATTGACTTCCAAAAGCATTGCTACACTGAAAATGTTGCTTTTATTTCCTTACGTTTAACATGTTTCATGAAGCGAGAAAATTTGTCAAAGCCTTGTGCACCTCATGTCAAAATAATGTACTGGTTTTAAGTGGGTTTCTTTTGTTCCTGAGGCCATGCCAGATTCAGCCTTAAAGGAGAAGGAAAGTGATTTGGCACTTGGGGGTTCATTCTCCTTTAAAGCTGAATATGGCATGGCCTCAGGAAGAAAACAAACCCAATTAAAACCAGTACATTATTTCTTCAGGAATAGCACAGAGTATCGGCGCATGCGTAGTTAGACAATCTTTTGTTTCGCGACAACTGCGCATGCACCCGAAAGTCACAGAAATTGCCGAAGTGCCGGAAGAAGACCCAAAGATTACCGAAGAGAAGAAGATGGCGCCCATGAACTCCAGTTCGCTGAATCTGCAACGAGGGGTAAGTAAACAGCTAGGGGCATTTGCCAATGTTAACACCTAGACTGGGGGGAGCAGGGAGGGGGGCCTATGTAGGGTAGAGGGGTATGGGTTTTTATTAGCAAGGGTTTGGTTCTCCTTTAAACATGCAGATACTACAACTAGTATTCCTATTTAATCACATTTAACAACAGAGCAAAGTGAGAGAGAGAGAGTTAATGAGAAGGGCACTGGATAGGAGCAAGTGCCAATCCTGAAATAATAACTAGTCAAAATGCCAGTATAGATGTTTTACCTAGAGTAGCACTACTAATCAGCAGGTCCAATTTGCCTGTAGGAGTTTGAGAAAAGAAACATTATTTGACTATTTTCCCACTCTGACAACTTCCATACATGTCGGTGCATTTGGCTTCCCTTATGAAAGTGTTGCATCTTCAGCCAAAAAGCTTCTCCTTTGGACTCCCCCTTATCAATGTACCACCAAACCTTAAGGGTAGTGGCACACAATGCTATTTTGGGGGCAACAAATCGGCTCTTCTTCGGGCGACTAATCTCCCTGCAATGCCTTCCCACAGGCTAGAATCTAAATCGCCAGCAGGATGGCACTCAAAACTATTTGTTTTCTGAAGTCGCCCAAAGTTTCCTTGTGTGGCAAATTCGGGTGATTTAAAAAACAATTTTAATAAATGAAATTGCCTAACTTAACATCTGTCAAGAGTCCTTGTAACATTTTCATCTCAATAAATTATCTTAAATAGGTTGTTCACCTTTGAGTTAATTTCTGGTATGGTATGACATAGAGAGTCAATTTGCAATTGGTTTTCATGTTTTATTATTTGTAGTTTTTGAGTTCTCCAGTTCGCAATTTCAGCTATCTGTTTGCTAGGGTCCAAATTCTCTAGCAACCATGCATTGATTTGAATGAGAGACGGGAATATGAATATGGGAGTTTCTGAAGATGCAAATTTGTCATGAGTCTATGTCAGGGTGAAAAAATTTGCTCATCCTTGTTCTCAGCTCAACCTAATAAAATGTGTATACAGGGACATTTGTTTAAAAATCTTAGCTACACAGATATATACTATTATAAATATTTATTTAAAAAAATAATTCTTCTGCTTAATTCTTCATCTACCAAATTCTTCATCAGTCCCCCTAGGATATTGAGAATCCAGTTTCCAGATTCAAAATGGAAAGAAAATGTTACCCAGAATTAAGGAGCCTATTTTTGTGTTGTTACTATATCGCAAAAAAACTAGATTTCAGTGTTGCATGTTATTCAGTGCAATGAGAGGATTGGTCAAGGGTATGATTACTTTTGCAAAGCACTGTATATGTAAGTGTATAGTAATTTCGTGATAACTGATTTATGCCTGCAAGCATGTTGTGAAATAAGTCACATAAACCCTTATATTGTGTTTTCAGAAATGGTATAAGATAAAACAATAAATGAGCTGCAAAATATAATCCTTTATTGGTAATGTACAAATATATTCTGCATATATAATTCCATGCATGCTGAGCTATTGTAATTTAAAAAAAAACACTCCACACTATGCCCATCATTATATAAAGCTGTACAGGGTAATGAGAGATGTCATGTTAATTTCCATTTAGATAGCAGAGTAAAAAAAATGAAAAGGGGGTGCCAATGAAATAAAGACTAGTGGCAGCATGATTTTTTTGTTTATGGGAGTTTTAGTGAATTTCTATAAAGTAAAAAAAAATAGGCTTCTAAATGCGCGGCGAAAAACAGAAACCATGTAAGATGAAAGAACCGTGGGATATTAAGAGGTATTGACAGTACAGGTATGGGACCTGTTATCCAAAATGCTCCAGATAATGGATATTTCCGTCATTTGAATCTTCATACCTTAAGTTTACTAGAAAATCATGTAAACATTAAAAAACCAAGTAGGCTGCTTTTGTTTCCAATAAGGATTAATTTAATCGTAGTTAAGATCAAGTACAATGTACTGTTTTATTACTACAGAGAAAAAGGAACTCATTTTTAAACATTTTATTTATGGGAATTGATGTGAATTTCTAAGGGACTTTTATAAATAGTAGACACTTTAATAGGTCCTAAATTTAAACTATAACAGCAACACATTTCAAATTAGAATCAAGTCAGAAACTTTATTGCTGCCATTGTGTACTCACATTTATCAAAAAAAAATTCTCAAGGGAATAAATAAATGTGGAGTAATCCTTCTCCTGTTTAATGCAAGGCAGGTGGTAAATTCTGGGCCCAAGACTGTTGTAGTACAATAGCAACCAAAGGACTCACTGGAACAAGGGAAAGTCAATTCCTTGTCATAGATGGCATAACCTGACTACTGTGTATGGGATTTAGTAACACTCCTTCTAAGAAACTAAGGAGGCAGTTTCTTAGAAGGAGGCAAATGGCTGAAATACTTTGTACTTTTGTCATGGGAAACATTTTTTTTCAAAATGAATCAGTTAATAGTGCTGCTCCAGCAGAATTCTGCACTGAAATCCATTTCTCAAAAGAGCAAACAGATTTTTTTATATTCAATTTTGAAATCTGACATGGGGCTAGACATATTGTCAATTTCCCAGCTGCCCCAAGTCATGTGACTTGTGCTCTGATAAACTTCAATCACTCTTTACTGCTGTACTGCAAGTTAGAGTGATATCACCCCCTCCCTTTTCCCTCCTAGCAGCCAAACAAAAGAACAATGGGAAGGTAACCAGATAGCAGCTCCCTAACACAAGATAACAGCTGCCTGGTAGATCTAAGAACAACACTCAATAGTAAAAACCCATGTCTCACTGAGACACATTCAGTTACATTGAGAAGGAAAAACAGCAGCCTGCCAGAAAGCATTTCTCTCCTAAAGTGCAGGCACAAGTCACATGACCAGGGGCTGCTGGGAAATTGACAAAATGTCTAGCCCCATGTCAGATTTCAAAATTGAATATAAAAAAATCTGTTTGCTCTTTTGAGAAATGGATTTCAGTGCAGAATTCTGCTGGAGTAGCACTATTAACTGATGCGTTTTGGAAAAAAAACATGTTTTCCGATGACAGGATCCCTTTAAGTATTACAGGCAGTTATACAGGTAGTTCAAACTTTGATGTCCGTAACGAGTGGCTTTAATTTGATAGGATTAAAGAATGGTCAGTTCAAATTGCCCCATAGGTGTCCATATGAAATTATGGTTGACACTAGCACCCTTGTTTTCATTTGATGTTTAGTTACCCTTATATGAGCCATGTACAATTGCTAAGTCACATTTTGCTAAGATTAAGCAATATCCTAAAATGTCACTGCCAAAAAAAAGAACAAGCATTATCTTGTAACACTGATTTAAGCCTCTAGTTGATACAAAGTGTACACTTCAATTAAGGCGTCATACTTGCGCACCAACATTATTTCTAGTACCAGCAAGCTCAAAAAAAAAGGGATAAAAAAAGTTGTCTCCTGAACAAAATATATTCTAATTAAGCAATTAATATGTAGAATATTGCTAAAAAAGTTAAAAAATAGTCTATTCTGATGTAATCCCAAAAACAGAATATTCCTCTATTAATTATAGTTCTGTGTTTAAAGCAATCATTGTTTAACATTAGTGAGAGAGTAATTAATGTAATTGTATTCGCTCATTATAAATGGACCATCTGCTTCTGCAACAGCAGAGACACTGCTAGGATTCAGGCAGCACTATATAACGGTTTCTGCCATTGTAAATGTTTATTTGTTAACTATTTTGTTGTAACTGCTGATGATGTCTTTAAAACAATTGTTGAACGATATAATTATGCATTCAGTTATTGGGGGGGGTAAAGGTTACAATCAATCTGACGCAGACCCCCACTGGGCTACCTTTATGGAAAGTTGAACTTAATAACATTTTAAAATGGGCGGTTGTTTTGTGCCACCATGATGTCTCTGATGCATGACTGCACTGAGTTTTAATTAAAAAAATGTCAGGATACGGTACTAGAGAAGCTATAGCCCTGACTGTAAATGTAGCATTGAAATATGTCCGTGTCCTCTGTTGAAAAACAGTAAGTTGCTACTTTTATTGTATCTATGTTCTATATCTTTAAAGGAACAGTAAAAACCAAAAAATTAAAGTGTCTTAAAGGAATATAATATACTGTTGCTCTGTACTGGTAAAATTGGTGTGTTTGTTTCAGAAACACAGTTATTTTATGTAAACAAGTTGCTGTGTAGCCATTCAAGCACAGGATATACAGCAGATAGATACGTTCTGATGAATCCCATTGTATGTTACAGAGCTTATTGTTATCTGCTGTGTATTGTTACACGCCAGTGGTGTTTCTGGAGCAGATGCACCAGTTTTACCAGTGCAGCACAAAAGTACATTATTGTCAGGCCCGAAGGCTCTGATTGAAGTAATGGACCAAGGAGGAAGCAGTCGATTTCCAAGGGGTTACGAAGTAGATTAGTCAAATCCAGGTTAAGGTCAGTTCAGGCAGCAAGGTTCTTAGTCAGTATAACAGGCCAAGTTCAATATCAGGAATCAATGATCAAAAGCAGAATAACGCACCCAGGAACACAATAAAGTTGAACCTATAATCGGGCAATAACTGTAGGCCTCACGCATGACATCACGCATCACGCGCTGAGGTTGCACGTTGATGTTGCACGTTTTAACGCTGTGTCCGAATTGACACGTTGGCTAGCGCTTCTTGCGTCTATGGCCACCTTTGGACACTAATTTTTTGAAGTTGATGTTCCTTTAAGAACATTTAGCAAAAACAGTCAAAAGAATAGTAGAAATGCAGAAGCACTTCCCTTTAACATTGAAAGTTACAACTGGCAGGGTATGATTCGCAACATTATTATTTTGAAACCAGGACAGAATTTGCCTTGCCCCAACACAAATAGATACACAGCCATGACTTGGCTGCTTTGGTAATGCCCTTTCTTATAGGCCACATTACACAGGAATTCTTGATTAGAATTGTTTATTGTCTTAAAAGTAACAGTAACACCAACAAATTTAAGTATTTTTAAACTATTTTAAATATAATGTACCATTGCTATGCATTGGTAAAAGTTATGTGTTTGCTTTAGAAAGACTACTATAGTTTATATAAATAGGCTGCTGTGTAGCCAAGGGGCAGCCATTCTAGTGTTCCACCATTTTTCTTTTTGCAGAATAACTTTCCAGACTAATTAAAGAGTAGCATATTTCTACTGGTCTTGCCTTTTCTAATTAGAATAACGATTATATATTGTAAGTAAAATCTTTAAAAATCCGGATGCATTCTTTTTTTTTACATAATTCTTCTGTTTTTACAGGTTAAATTAAACATTTCATGCCAGCATGACCATTGTACAGGTATAGGATCCCTTATCCGGAAACGCGATATCCAGAAAGCTCCAAATTACGGAATGGCTGTCTCCCATAGACTCCATTTTATCCAAATAATCCAAATTTTTTAAAATGATTTCCTTTTTCTCTGTAATAATAAAACAGTAGCTTGTACTTGATCCCAACTAAGAAATAATTAATTCTTATTGGAAGCAAAACTAGCCTATTGGGTTTATTTAATGTTTAAATGAATTTCTAGTAGATTTAAGGCATGAAGACCCAAATTACAGAAAGATCAGTTATCCGGAAAACCCCAGGTCCAGCATTCTGGATAACAGGTCCCATACCTGTACTTGCAAAAAGAAATATCTGCCTCTGACCGGTGGTTCAGTCCTTGCACCTAGCTGTAGTAAAGATCCACGCTAGCCATTTTTAGGATGCACTAATCAGATACCCATCAAGATCTGCCCAATGGAAATCTGCATTAGCGTCTATAATTACAGAAATACATTTTTCCATATTTGTGCCAGAATCCTGAACAGACACACATAACATAACACACATACAGTACATAACCATACATGTACATAAACACAAACAAGTGGCCTTCTAGAAAAAAAAATCCAATTTATGGGAAAACATGGCATCTAGCCCTAAAAATATTAATATTTGGCCCTTCTGTGTTACAATAAGAATAATTTCTGCACTGTGACAATGAGTTGTATCTGCCTCTCACAGGCAGGAAAGGAAACCCAATGACTTATACCTGCACCTTGGTTTCTGCAGTGCAAAAAAAAAGACACCAACAACTAGAAAGATGGAAAGACACCACCTTCTGGTCAAGCCCATAATTTGGCATCGTTTTCAACGTACCACACAAAGCAAATATAGATCACTGAGCAGCTATCATGATGGTGGTAATTGTTATAGTTTTTAATGTGCATAAATATATTGGGTGGTATACAAAAGCAGAAGGTGCACACATACAGATACATCTAAGCCCCCAAATTTACTGTATCTCAGAGGTTCTCCCAAGTGTCCAGAGAACCCAACCACACCATCTCTCGAGCACAACATGGTAGCAGTGTGGCTAGTCTCAGTCACTCTCTGTGTTTTAAGGGAGTTGATGAAGAGGTTGAAAAAAGTGGAACAGATAACTTTGATGCTTATATAACACTACAGTATAAAAACAGTTTTCTCAAGTGTTTGTGTTTTTTGGATATCATAGAAACATTGTGAAATTTTCTGACTGGAAGATAATTTAGGAGATTTTTTTAATATTAAATCAGTAGAGCAAAATATTCACATGGCAGATTTATGATGCAGCAAGTATACGACTGTGATGGTACCTAACTTACTTTGTAAGATTGCATCCCTCCCCTTACAGATAACTATCAAAGCATCTGTAGAATATCAATATGTGAGGACATCTGCACACATCAGAGAAACATAAACAGAAATGCACAAACAAACCAGTCCATTTTAAACAGGCTTGCAGCTTCTCCATTTATATACAACAAAGCCACTGGGAGCTACATGGTACTTGCATGGAACACAAGACATATGAAGAAGAAAACAAAAGAACTTTGATCTTATCCATCAAAATTATGTAAACATACCAATCCTATCTCCTGTAATTGTTCTGCATCTAAAAAAGGACGCACAAATTACTTTAGATTTTTTTTTTTTCATTTAAAATGCCAACCAACAAAATGTTCTGTGACTCCTACTTTCCATTTTTCCCTACTGAGTGTAAGCTGTGCATTTTAAAATAATAACATAACATTATGAGGCAGAACACTAGAAAGCATGTGTACCCCTGGAAACTTTCCATGCCTAAGACCCTACCTGGATACCTTCAAATAATATAGAGCCCCAATTCATTAATTTAGTCTCCATTCCTAGTGGGGCTCGGGTATTAAATATAAATGCTTGCCCATTCTTATCTATGACCCTTGCCTGTTTTTGGCTATAGGGTGTGCATTCTTGATGTCCAATATTATGCAGTGAAATTGTGTCTGTCTGGTAGTGACAGCTCCATGCCTAAAAGTTATGTTATAAAAGCATTACTCTGTGGTGGTGGCTCTATAGGTATGGGATTTTTTTCTAGAAATCTCCCCTAGAATCCATTTTAAGCAAATAATTCAAATTTTTAAAAATGAGTTCCTTTTTCCTCTGTAGTAATAAATCAGAACCTTGTACTTGATGCTAAATAAGATATAATTAATCCTTAATGGAGGTAAAACAATGTCATTGGGTTTATTTAATATTTAAATGATTTTTAGCAGACTTGAGGTATGGAGATACAAATTATGGAAATATCTGGATAAAATGTTCCATACTTGTACTAGTTCTAATTTATAGACAGTAGTTAAGTGAAAGCAGTTTAGAAGCCCCTCCATTCTTTTCATGGATTCCTTTTCTGTACCTTACCTTTGTCGTGTATTTCACTGCATCTTTCCATTCAATCAATGTAATGTGTCTCACCCAGTGATGGGCGAATTTGTCCCGTTTTGTGAAAAATTTGCGAAAAGGCGAGTTTTGATGCCGTCGTCAACTCGCGGGCGTCAAAAGCAATATTTCTAAATTTTTCTGACCCCATCGGCAATTCCGATTCCGGCGACAATTTGACACACATTAAAGTCAATGGCCGTGCGTTTAATTGTCACCGGCGTCAAAATAATTTTGAATTTTCGCTGCAATTTCGCAAATATATTCGCGTTACGCAGAAATTCGCAGCAAATTTGCACCTGGCAAATAAATTCACCCATCACTAGTCTCACCTAGTGATGAGGGGAAAATTTTGGCATGAACAGATTCACTGAATTTTGCTGCCTGTGTAAAATTTTCATGAAACTGTGTCAAAAATTCTTCACACGGCTCATTTAGCTTTTCACAACAACAAAAAAAACATAGTCATTTAATCCTCCTCTCCTTCCACATCAACCAAAGGGATCTGAGCCATCCCACTGTTTATAAGTACAGACACAAAAATATATGGTTTATTCATTTTAATGTGGGATACAAAGCACCCAGACATTATCTGTTGGTGGTCAGATGTATTATTAGTTGTGCCTGTGTTTGTACGACTTTAATAAAATAGAATCTATACATGGTACTTTTTGCTTAAACAGCAATATAGTGTATAGTAAGTACCATCACCAGTCGAAAACCAAAGACACGTTTTTAAGAAATTGGCAACATGGAAGCCTTTTTTTTAATTGGAAAATCAGATTTAGCACAGAGGATAGGTGCCTTACGTGTTTCGGGAGTAAATCCCTTAATCAACTAAGGGATTTACTCCCGAAACGCGTAAGGCTATTGGTATCCGCAGGACACTGCCATCCTTTTTCTTGATCGCGGACATTAAATAATAATGGCAAATTTTACAAACGGTATAGAGTAGGGTGTATATTCAGAAATGTTTTCATGGGCATATAGGTATAATTATATATTAATTATTATATTAAAAGACACAAAATGGCAATATTCAACATCTCTATGAGCATTGCAGGTGTTGAAATGATCCTATGAACAAAAGGAAAGTACAGCATTAAATGTCCACATTAGGCATGTGTGAGCTAGAGACTTTCCTTATCTTGTATTTTTTTTCTAAATAGGTAGAGTCTCAGGGTTTGGCTCGTCATTCTACTTTGCAATTATATGCAGTAGTGCACCTGGAAAGTGTCCATTTACTCCCAGGGTTAAGAAACAAAGATACACGTAAGTTGTGTTATGCATTTCGGCTTTGCTGCGGTGTGAGAAAATCAAACTAATAATTATCCAATAATTTAACTGACTCAGGCACCGAAATATCCGTGGCACTCCTCCCTCAACACAGAACAGTTTCCTATTTGGTTCATATGGTTTAATTGCTCAGAATGTTTGCTATGGCTAGAATGTATGCATGAGAAAGAAGACAATACAATTGGCTGTCTACAGAGCCTGGTTCTGTAGTGGGTGGTAGGTAGGAATTACTAATCCGATCTGCTTGAGTTAACTCAAAACAAGGATTAGGGTAAGGTTCTAGAATATGTTAATCTTCCTTTACAGAGGTAAACCTTAACACTGCCATCAACCCTATGGTTTATAGTTGGTGGGAACAATGGGCCAATTAAACTTGAGAAAGGAGGGGAAAAAAACAGCATAAGTTTGCTGATTGTTCCCCAACACACAGGATTTCTTTCTTTCCTAATTACTTGGCATCATGTCATAGGCACAGGAAATACAACTTGACCATTCATTAAAGTGTGCCCTAACTAAACTCCTAATTGCAGCCGAAAAAGAATTGCCTTCATTTACGGCTTCACATGGTGCATAATAGTTTTCTTTTTCAATCAGTGAATCAGCAATTCACGACATGCTTACAAATAAGTGTCAAAAGTATCTGCAGATAAAATGCAGATAAAATAGTACTTGCATGCAGTTCTAGTACACCTCTCCTAACTCATCTTGTTTTAAAGTACCCACGGACATTGTGTTGTTGCCTAAACTGAGCAAGTGGTTCAGCATAGGAGTAAATATATTGCCGTGCTTTTCATGGGCCACTTCTTCTCCGGATTAAAAGGTTATCTGATTGGTGAATGGACTGACATCAGAGGAATGCTCCAAGAATTAAAACTTTCCTTTTCAGCCTCCTAACCACCCAAGATGACCGTTATATAATCCTCAAGACATAAAGCCTGCTGTGTGCTATTCCTATTTGAGACAAAAAAGGCTAAATCCTAGCATAGTCTCATTAAAGTTTGTGTGATAGGAAAACCTTTGCACAAGGGAAGGACCCGCTGCAGACTATACATAGGCCCCATACACAGTAATACTGTGGACACCTGTCTGCATTTTAGGAAGGAGGATCAAAATTGTTGCTATATATATATATATATATAGATAGATAGATAGATAGATAGATAGATAGATAGATAGATAGATAGATAGATAGATAGATAGATAGATAGATAGCTATTTAAACACTTCTAGATAAGCTCCAGCATCCGTAGCACTACATAGAACAACTCAGCTGCAAGAAAAAATTGCAAACAGTTATTTTGTTATACTCTCAACCACATCCCTGGCCACAGCTGGCCATAACAATTCTTTACAGCATAGGGCAGGTTATAAAGATCTGAAGTACATAATTTTAACAATATGCTATTGCCTCTAAACCTTGATACTTTCTATACAGCACTATATAGACATACAGGGGAATGTAATAAAAATCGCTAACGGAAAAACTATTCGCAATGCGAAAAGTTATGCCTTTGCGCGAACAAATTTAGCTTTGTGCGAATTTAATATAGCTTTTGCGAGCCCGGAAACTGTTTAGCGACCACTTCAGACAGTGAAAGACCATTTGCGAATTTTATAGTTTGCGCCAATGCGCAGTCAATGTAATAAAACTTCTTACTGAAAAAGTCGTTATGTTTGCTCCAAAAGATTACGATACCTTCAAGCACTTCTTATGAGTGCGCAATTAAAATTCGCAATGCGCAATTAAAAGTCGCAATGCGCAATTAAAAGTCGCAATGCAATAACAGTTTAAGGAACAATATTACATTGCGAGATGTGGATTTTTAGTCTTAATGGTATGAATTGTTTGCTCTTTGCGACTTTTATTATATTCCCCTGATTATGTTTTACTTTAAGCTAATGGGTTAGCATTTAATGTACAGTTAGGGTTGCCACCTTTTCTGGAAAAAAATACCGGCCTTCCTATATTCTTGCTCTTTTTTCCTATTAATAACATTGGCATCAAGCATCATGTTTACCGGCCAGGTGGCAACCCTATGTACAGTATGCTTGTGTAGATCTTGATAGCTGATCTCAATCCACCTGTCTAGTAACTTTCTTCATAGACTACACTAGAGTTCTGTGCGGGTCCAGTTCCTCCACCCTTCACCTGCAATACCCCCTACCAGACATGCTACCCGACCCTTCCCGTAGTGGGTTAACTTACCTTCCGATCTGGGCACCTCTCTAACACTAGTAGAGAAAGTAATATAAGTCTTTTTGGGGAATGTAATAAAAGTTGGTAACAGAAAAACTATTTGCAATGCTAGCATTTATGCTTTCACGTGAACAAAGTTTACTTTGTGAATTTGGAAACTGCTTAGCGACCACTACCAACATTGGAAGAAAGATTGTAACTGTGTGTAATAAAACTTCTTACTGAAAAAGTTGTTGCTTGCTCCAAAAGATTGCAACATCTTCAAGCTTTTCTTAATAGTGCTCAATAAAAATTCGCAATGCATTAACAGTCTAAGGAAGAATTTTACATTGCGAATGCAATTTTTGTTCTTATTTCTCGTCATTCTGTTTGAAACTTTTATTGCATTGCCCCCTTAATGGAAAAAAAAATTCCAATGGAAAAAATTTTGCCTTTGCGCAAATTTATATTATAGATAATACAAGTGCAGAGCTTCTTTTTTTTACCGAAAATTACATTTTCCATTCCTTACACAGGGCACCCATTGCCAATAGTAATCACACTATTATATTGTATTTATCTACAACATGTAAAATTGAGTTTTCACTGTATTTTTTTAAAGAATTATAAGGATACTTAGTACATTACACATGAACATTAAAATAATAATGTCATATACAATATTACAAGTCAGATTCCTTGCATGTTAGAATTGTGCTTAGTATTTTAATACATGTATTATCGTTGTGCCATAAATATCCTTATTTAACCTACACAGCTGGAGATCTCCGTGGATATTATGTAAATGGGGACATACAAAAGAACGTCAATTCTCTGAATTAACTGTGGATATGTTAGAAACCATAGAAGTGATGTTCCTTATTCCTGCTTGCTATTAGTGATAAGCAAAACATTTCACCATTTCACCATGAACAGATTCGCAGCGAATTTCACTGGCAGCATACATTTCCACAAAACTGAATAATAAATTCGGGCCATGACAGGTTTTGCTTTGGCAACAATACAAAAAAAAGAGACGCACAACACAAGCATAGGTCATTTTATCCTTCCCCTCTCTTTCCACATCAACCAAAGGGAGCTGAGCCGTCCCACTCTCTATATAAGGATATACACATAAATATATGTTTTATTCATTTTAATGTGGGGTACAAAATCTATTGATGTCACATTTATTTTTAGTTGTGCATGTGATAGTAAGCAACATAGTGTAGTAGCAGATACCATTACCAGTAGACCCGTGGTAGTGTCAAAAATCACAGACATTTTTTTAAGAAATTAACAACATGGGAGATTTTTTCTCTATTGAAAAAGCAGTTGCAGCCTAGTTGATAGGAGATCCTCTAACCAGTGTCGGACTGGGACACCAGGGCCCACCCATATGCCTTAGATTAGGGGCCCACCAAAAAACCTTAGACCAGGGACCCATTCTCAGTACTATTATTCTTCCTCTCCTCACTCAACCTCTAATCTCCTAGTCTCTTTTCTTTACATAATATAATCTATTATTCCATCTCATCGAAATAGGGATTGACCATGAAATAGGCAAAAATGTTTAGCAGCATGAGGGCCCACTGACACCTGGGCCCACCAGTAGTTTTCCTGGTATCCCGGTGGGCCAGTCCGACACTGCCTCTAACAATGTAGGGCAGGACTGTATTTAAGTCCAAATCTGCCCTAGGCACCAGACCTAAAAAAGCCCCCTGCGTGATGCACGTGACGGACGTCGTGGAAGTTCACGTGGCGTCACTTTCGCCAACCAGCCCGGCCCCATACCCCTCACCCCCCCAGCTATTTCACCGGCTTTCCTATGGAAATCCGTGGAAGAGGCTGGGCGATTTATTTTTATTTAATTTAAAAAATACATTTATAGGCACCCAAGGGTGCTCCGCAAAGCCTGCCGCGCTGGGCACAAGCCCTCAGGTGCCTTAATATAAATAATCCCCTGTGTGTAGCATTATACTGAGTGAAAAATGTATGTGATGTTACCCTCCCAAAGCAGAAATAAGGTGCCTTGAAAAAAACATCCATGCGGACTGGACCCGGTGGGCCCTGGTTCTCTTGGACCCCCTCGGCCCAGACTCACTACCCTGCCCCAATCTCCGTCCCAGTCGCATCAAAAACAGGTATGTGCATGCGCGCACGCTCCGGGGAGGCCGGGCATGATGAAGGTGGCTTCGGCCATTGTACAGAGGAGGATTTGCAAGATTAGTAGTTGAATCAAAACAGCTTCAGGCAGTAATTTTATACTGCAATGTGTTTATTTATTATTAACATGTATTTATATAGCGCCAACATTTTGCGTAGCACTGTAAAGTAAATGTGAGTATACAACTAAATCACATGAATTATATACATAGAACATATGGAGTAACAAACATCACAATCAATACCGGTACAAAAGGTGAGGAAGGCCCTATGCAAAAGAGCTTACACTCTAAAGGGAAGGGCGTAATACCCAAGGTGTGGGAGTGGGCAAGATTGAATTAAGTGGGTGAGAAATGTGGTAGTGTATGTGGTGTTGCATTTGGTAATTAAGCAGAGTGAGGGTAGGCTTCTCGAAAGAAGTGCGTTTTAAGAGATTTCTTGAAAGCAGAAAGGTTGGGAGAAAGTTGGACAGACTGTGGGAGAGAGTTCCAGAGGAGGGGTGCAGCCCATGCAAGTCTTGAATGCGAGCATGTGAGGAGGTAATGAGAGAAGAGTTGAGTAGCAGGTCAGTAGAGGAGCATTGTAAGCGGTTGGGTGAGTATATAGAGATGAGTTCAGAGATGTAGGGTGGGGCAGAGTTATGAAGTGCTTTGAATGTCAGGGTTGTTAATTTGAATTTGATTCTGAAAGGTAGCGGAAGCCAGTGCAGGGATTGACAGAATGGCGAGGCAGAGGAGCAGTGGTTGCTGAGGTGTATGAGCCTTGCAGCAGTGTTCATTATGGACTGGAAAGGTGAAGGCCAAGTAAAATGTATTATTTTAATTTAAATTAATAATTAAAATTAATAATTAATTTAAATTAATTATTTAGCAGTGTAGGCACACTACATGTTTCGGGCATGACCCTTTATCAAGTGTCACTTGATAAAGGGTTATGCCCGAAACATGTAGTGTGCCTACACTGCTAAATAAGCACATTGCAGTTTAAAATTACTGCCTGAAGCTGTTTTGATTCAACTACTATTCTTGGATTATGCACTTGAGGTGTAACACAGACACCTACTGAATCCCACAGCTATAAAGTGAAGAGTTTTGGAAACTGAATCATACTTGCTATAGAGGAGGATTTGCAACAGGATCGGGGCTTGTGGGGGCCCTGAGATATCAGCCCCGGTGGGGCCTGGGTGCTCTAAAGTAGTTTGCTACAAAAATTTTTTTTAAAAAAGTATGCTCAGCAAAAAAGTTTTGCGAATTGTTCGGCAAAGCGAAATGGGACAAATTCGCTCATCACTACTTGCTATTTGAGTATGCAGCTAGGTTCATCAAAGACCTTTCAACATGTAGGCTGCCAGTCCACATAGGGCTACCAAAAACCCATTCACAGCCCCTATTTGGGATCCACAGGGACTTTTTTTCTTGCTCCAAGTACCCCACAGAATGAAATCACATGTTCTCTTCACTGTGCTCTTTTTATTTAATTTTTTTGCAGGAGCCTCTTAAGTCCTCAAACTGCACTTTGTGCATGGATCGCATGGCATACTTTATGGCATCTCTTTGTACCCGTTATAGTAAATTCGAAGCGATTCATACCTTGAAGAAAAGTCTCTGCTGTCTTAGATCTTCACATGGATACACTGGTTTCAAACATTGCTTGTGAATTTAGTTCACTTTCTTTCCTCGGTATGATGGATTTTAAGATACATTTTGTTTAGTGCTTAGACAATCACTTGTAATACATAGATAAAGAAGACTTCAGTGCATGTAAGATACAATATAAAGGTTAAAATGCCACACTTCATGTGTCTTGGAAGAGGTTCAAATAAATGTTATAATGAAATATATTTGAACCCATTCCAAGACCTGCTGAGCACAGTTCTTTTATATGAACATGGCTTTCATCTTTTGACATCTTGATTTGCTAGTACCAGTGGGTTTGTAAACTTATTTTTCGGAATTAGAGATCTGATTTGACTGGAGGATAGCAAAATTATAAATAGTCATTATTATGATCTTTTTCTGTGGGTTCAGAAGGGCGAAGTAAGGTAGCATCTTGTCTCTAATTTGAATGAGTCTGTGGTTCTACCTAGATGTCACAGAACAAGATTTAAATGTAATTAAAAGGCAATTTTTATATCCAGAAGACTGGACTGAGGACCAGCCCAAAGCCCTGTGAGCAAAAGTGTGTCAGGGTCAGTCAGTTTTAGGCTGGTGGGAGAAGGTGGAATCAACGTCTAACATCTCCATGATTGCCCTATAGCCTACTTCATAGCATCCCCAAAATATTGGTATGTGACTTAGAACATTCTCCATCCATTAGATGAAAAACAACTAAAATGGTTTTCAGCACTCAGGTCTGCTTGTATGGACTATAGTGGTTTAACATGTATGACAGTGGCCAATCCAGAGATAAGAAGGGTCCACAAGGATATTTATTTGTGGATCCTCTGGAGGAATCCCCATTTTAGTAAGCAGTCAGCAGGGTTGTCATCCTCCAACCTTTTGCCTGGACCAAAAAAAAACGCCACTGCCATTGGTAAAGTGGGTAGTGCTTGAATACCTATATTTATATAGTGATGGCACATGGTAGCAGAGATTTTTCATCATTCCATGCTCCACTAAATCTTACAATTAATAGGGTCAATTTAGTTTCAATTCAATTGTGTGGCCTTTGGGCCAAGGATGGGGGGTTGTAGGCCCTGCTCAGATATGTATGCAGGTAGCAGGCAAAGGACACATTACATCTTGGTTTAAAAACTTGGTAGCAGCTGTAGCATCTTACTTTGAATACAAATGACTGAATTATATTTTAAAATACATTTTAGCTTGGTAATTCACAGGGCTGGACATCAAAAGATTAGAAAGGACAGTGGTTGATTTCAGCCAGCTTATGAAGCATGAAGGGTATTCAGCACATAGTGCACCTCAAATTTTCCAAACATTGGAGACTTCAGTGATTCAGATACAATGGCATGGTATGGGAACATGTGTTTTTTGGAAATGGCTTATGGTAACAGATAAATAGCACTTCTGATGTGTTGGTAGTCTATGTTGGGCAGGAGACCACAAAAGGAAATTATGTAGATATTGAAAGGTTGCAAGAGTGGTATCTTTAAAGGAATACTGTCATGGGAAAAAAACATTTTTTCAAAATGAATCAGTTAATAGTGCTGCTCCGGCAGAATTATGCACTGAAATCCATTTCTCGAAAGAGCAAACAGATTTTTTGATATTCAATTTTGAAATCTGACATGGGGCTAGACATATTGTCAATTTCCCAGCTGCCCCAAGTCATGTGACTTGTGCTCTGATAAACTTCAATCACTCTTTACCGCTGTACTGCAAGTTGGAGTGATATCACCCCCCTCCCTTTCCCCCCCAGCAGCCAAACAAAAGAACAATGGGAAGGTAACCAGATAGCAGCTCCCTAACACAAGATAACAGCTGCCTGGTAGATCTAAGAACAACACTCAATAGTAAAAACCCATGTCTCACTGAGACACATTCAGTTACATTGAGAAGGAAAAACAGCAGCCTGCCAGAAAGCATTTCTCTCCTAAAGTGCAGGCACAAGTCACATGACCAGGGGCAGCTGGGAAATTGACAAAATGTCTAGCCCCATGTCAGATTTCAAAATTGCTCTTTTGAGAAATGAATTTCAGTGCAGAATTCTGCTGGAGTAGCACTATTAACTGATGCGTTTTGAAAAAAACATGTTTTCCGATGACAGGATCCCTTTAAGTTCAAGTAGTATTTATGGAAGTTGTTGGTTGGCCATGTGGGATATATGTGGACAGTTGGGAAGCCATGGATAGAAGTAAGTAGGCTTTGTTGTCTCATCAGTCGAATGTCCTGGAAATTAGTGTTATGGTGACCAGTTTTCAATTCTCATTTGCCCAACCAAAGAAAATATAGAATATGGCTGGCATAGCCCCCATTGGAGGTTCTTTGTGGCAAGCATTTCTACCTTGCTTGTGCTATTTCTTAATAGCTTATGGTAAATGTTATTGAGTGGTATTTAGGGACAGATTTATTAAAGGTCGAGTTGTATTTAACCCTAAAAACCCCCAATTGATTTGAGTTTTTGGGTTTTGGGTTTTACCCCTAACTTACTGATTCACATTCTTTCTTAAATCAGAAAACATTCGACCTTTGATAAAGGACCCCCTAGTAAAGGTTTGTGTAGTAATCCTTTGATAATTGTTATAATTGAAATAAAAGCTGTAACTTGTTTCAGTTCCAACTTGATGGTACAATAGTCATGCATTGTACATTGATTGTTGCTGATACTTAACAGGCAGCTTAAACTGTTTAAGAATCATGTTATATGTAATGCCAATTAAAGAGCAGAATTTCTGGTAAAGGGTGAAAAATTCCAGGCCCTTAAAACAACTGTTTTGCAAACAAAGCCAGGTCCTTTATTGTTACCATAGTTAAAGTTTTCAAGTGCCAAAAGCAAAACCCATGAACCAAATTATTAAGCGTTCCCTTATTTCTGAGCCAGGGGCTGTTTTTCCTCTCTTGCACCCCAGTTTAGAAATGCAATCTGTTGGAGAAAATCATATTTCTATATTTGAGATGCTGTTAACTGAGATTACATAGATTTAATATAGTGATTTAAATGACGGAAGTCCTGCCTATGGGTTTGTTGTAATTTCCTATCAGCACCTAAACTGATAATCTGCATTAATAGCAGTTACAAGTGGGAGATGAGGAGAGACGAAACAGATGCCAAGCAATCTTGTTTCCAATAAGAGCCTGACTTTTTGTTAAGTAGGTTGTAAATGAGCACCCTTTTATTTGGAAAAAATAAATTCAGATATATATATATATATATATATATATATATATATATATGCTATATAGGTGTATGTGTGTGTGTATATATATATATATATATATATATATATATATATATATATATATATATATATATATATATATATATATATATACAATTTTACGTTTTTCAAGGGACCAGAAAAAAATGGCGTAAAATACAGGGAAAAGTAAAATCAGGGAAATGTATTATTCATAATATATAGATGGGACCACAAAACAACAATGTAAAATGAGGGGAAACTTAAAATCAGGGGATGTAAAATGGGGTTTTATGACTGCACCCAGGCACTTTGATTTTTTTGTAACGTGAGTGCCGGCTAATTTTGATTATATATACTTATTTTTGGTCTACAGAGTTGTTTTTCTAAATAAAAAAAGCTAAATCTGGATTAGGGTTTATTAAAGTGTGTAAATGTAGCTTGTTAGGTTAATGCATATATGCTCAGGAAACCTTTTCTTCAAATTTAATTTCATGCTTGCATGTGTTTCTATGATGTGCTGTGTGTATGATCTCTGAGTGGAAAACTCCAGCAAAAATAAATGGATTACCCTTTTCTGATTCACTGTCTGAAGTCTCTTCAGAAGAGATCACTGCTGCTCTGTGATCTTTAACCCACTGCAATTGACATGACAGGCGTTGAAATGGAAGCCTCTTGGTGGCGCCCTCTGCCTTTGTGGGCCCTGTGTTATAGGAACAGACAACCCTCTTCAGCTTTGCATGATATTTTTCATATCTTGGCAGCAGGGAAATATCTGACCTTTCAAATACTGCAATTATTTTTATTTTTTTGTTTATGTCAGACAAAACAGTCGTATTGTATTTTAAGTTCTTTTCTTTAATAACCGGATTGCTGTGTCCGGTCATTAAAGAAAAGAATTTCTGATTTGGCAGAGGAGAGCCTAAGAATTGCTGGATTTTGGGGATACCTAATTTTCCTGGGACTCAAACTCATATTTGGACCTGTATTTTACATTTTTGAGACAGTTTGTTCTTGTTACTTCACTAATATCGGAAGCCATTGTTCTCTTGTATTGATGATATATTCAAGTTGTAAAAATAGATATTTCTATCCTTGCAAAACACATTTAGGTATTTCAGTTTAACCACAACCAACTTGTGGAGGATGCCAAGAAAGTCTGCAAAGAAGTTTGCGCTCCCACATGTCCGAGGGAGAATGGATGTGCTTCCGAAGAGAAGGGGGCCAGTCGGGGGGCCCAGGGGCACATCATGCACCCTGGCCCACTCAACAGTAGTTATGCCGCTGACTGCCATAGCTATCTCCATTTTGGAGCGGCTGCCTGCATATGTGCGTCATCTCTGCCTGCTCTTTATAATTACAGCACTGCCCAATGCAGGTATCACTGTATTTATGGAGGCAACTCAAGTGGAGTGAGCTATGGCAGTTAGTGGCATAATTACTGCTGAGCGGACCCGGGTACAGGATGTACATGCGTCTAATTTCCTTTGGACATCTCTAGTAATTACACCACTGATGGAAGGGTGCAAGGCAGTTTGTGCCTGATTTTTGCGCCTTTCTCACAGTTTTTCTTTTGGTAACTAAGCCTTTAAACAAAGGAAACACAATTTAAGGGAACTAAAAGAAGGCCCATTTTAACATGTTCGGCATTCAGCCACCACTCTCTTTGGTATGATCACATAAGCAGGTGCAGTTTGTAGCAGTCTTAGATCTGCTGGCTGGCCAAAAACACAACTGAAAATGAGTTCAGCTTTAGTATTCAGTAATGCTCATGTGTATGTAGAGATGAATTAGACAATTCTTCCATCATTGGACAGTTAAGGTAACATGTGGAGTTATATACTGTGTATACTTCACACTGTTTCTATACTCTAGCCTAGACTGTGAGTTAGTAGAATATATAAGGTGTGTGGAAGAAAACCCTATCCACTCTGTCTATTATGGTATTACATGACCAGCAACCACATGTATACAATGGTTAAGGTACTGCTGATACCACTGATGAAGAGGTCTCCCCCCAAAATGTTACAACGATTGATGCAAAATACAATCATGGGTCCCAGCTACACCTGCCTCAGCATGCATGTATTTTGTGTGGATATCTACTGTGGGAGAGGTGTTGACCTCTCTAAGCTAGTACAAGGCTATCTTCATTTGAGAGGCTGGGGGAAAGAGAAATAATTGTCCATAAGCCTACGGAACCATTTGAACTATATTTTTACATGATCTCTTAACTGAATAAATAATTTAATTATAAATCTGACTGGCATCCACCTTATGTGGTCATTTGAATATATGATCCTTACATGGCGAGGACGAGTAAATATTTCAGGACATGATCTTGTAGGGGTAACCTGGGAGGTGGTAAGGCCTATTACTGGAATAATATAACAATTTAATATCATGTTACATAATAATAACAATGGTTCACCCACTTATTTGTTTTTCTGACAAATTTTCGCTAAAAAAACAATTTGCAGCGCCTATTTACTTAAAGGAACAGTAACACCAAAAAATTTAAGTGTTTTAAAGTAATGAAAATATCATGTACTGTTACCCTGCACTGGTAAAACTGATCTGTTTGCTTCAGAAACACTACTATAGTTCATATAAACAAGCTGGTGTCAGGCCCGGATTTGTGGAAAGGCCACCTAGGCACGGGCCTAGGGCGGCAGGATTTTAGGGGGGCAGCATGCTGCCCAACCACACCCACATTGGTTCAAAAACACTAGGGATGTGTTGGAGATACAATCATTTTTTAAATTTCCCCATTGATGATGAAAATTTGCACGAATAAAGGGGAGAGAACAGGGTCGACGAACAGCAGTGGGCCTAGGGGCGCCTTCTATGTAAATCCGGCCCTGGCTGTTGTGAAGCAATGGCGGAAATTGAAAAACGGCTATATGGCACAGGTTAACTAATGGATAACAGATAACACCATTAGACAGACAGAGCTTATCTGCTATCTGCTGTGTAACTTGAGCTTTTTCTCCTTTGAATGGCTGCCCCCATTGCTACACAGCAGCTTATTTATATAAATAATAGAAGTGTTTCTGAAGCAAACACAGCAGTTTTACCAGTTCAGGGCAACACTGCATTATATTTTTATTACTTTAAAACACTTTTATTTTTTGACGTTACTGTTCCTTTAAAGTCAAGCAGCACACTTCCCTAGTGAATTACCTTGTCGCTGGAGAACATTCGCTGCATTTTGCAAAGCAAATTTTCGCTCAGGTGAACGATTGTAAATCCGCTAATTTATCAAAGAGTGAAAGTGTCAATTTGTTACCCTTTTTACCAAAATCTATATCACCAGGTTTTGACTGGAGAATAAATACAATGAAGCTACATCCTCAACATTATTATGTCAGTGACATGATATCCTGTATTCCAAAAAAGTCAGAAGGAAAAGTCAAAACACTGGGGGGCAGATTTACTAAGGGTCGAATTTCAAAGTTAAAAAAACATTGAAATTCGACCCTTAAATTGAAATTTCGACTTCGAATATCGAAGTCGAAGGATTTTTAGCGTCTTCGAACGAACGAATAGAAATCATTCGATCAAACGATTAAATCGTTCGAATCGAACGGTTAAATCGTTTGAATCGAAGGATTTTTAACGAAAAAAAATTAGAAAAGTGCTGTGGAAGGTCCCCATAGGCTAAGAGTATGAAGCCGAAGTTTTTTTTAAAGAGACATTATTTAAATTTTCGAATGGCCCAATGGTCGAATGGTCGAATAGTCGAACGAAGGTCGTAGTAGCCTATTCAAGGGTCAAAGTACCCAAAAAATTACTTTGAAATTCGAACTTTCTTAATTTTGAAAATTCACTCGAGCTTAGCAAATCTGCCCCTGGCGTTATGTCATATTTAAAGCAGGATTATGTTTACAAGTTGTATCTCATTTACACTTTTTATTAATATTTGAAGCTCATGCCACATTTGTTATAAGGTGGGCTCATGGCCTACGACAATAGAGGATCTCTGTCTTCATTTTGCTTTCTTGGACATTTTTAATAAAAAGTGGCCACTTCCAGCAATTTACAACATCACTAATAAATACAAACATATGACCTTTATATACCTGCTCAATTGAAATTGATGTAAGTAAGGTTATGAAGTTTCACTAGGAAGAAAGGAACGCTGATGAAGGCTGATGAAAGTAGGTCAACATATTTCTCGCAAAATAACATCTGACGTAGTGGCGCGAAGTCTGTCGGAGATTTTCTAAGCGAAAATATTCAACATATTCAAGGGCGGATTTCCCCTCAGAGGCGCTCGAGGCCTCATGGTCCTAGCGCCCGACTACCCGCACTTACATTAGGATGCCTGCCTAGACCTGTGCCTTTGTGGCCTCGCCACAAATCTGGGCCTGCATGTAAATGTGCCCCGTAGATGGGTCTAGAAAAATAAAAAAACTCAATAATAGAAAGCAGTCTCAACCAGTCTGGTTCATCGTTTTCCTAATCTGAATTGAAAGTCCTATTATATTATTCTGTGTTTAAAACCTGAGAAGTGCATTTAGAATCTTGCTAAGTTTTTGGTTGTGAAATAGAATCAAGGTTTGAATAAAGTTCTGTGTTTCTCTTCCCAAAGAAGTGCATTGCTGTGAGTGATTGGACACATCAAGCACTGGAGGCACTGAAATATGTGAGTAAAAAAAAAAGAAGGCAATCCATGATCCATTTATTTGCTTCTGTTTTTTTCAGCCCTTCTTGGCCATTGACCAGTATGAAATTGTACAGCAATGCATCCAAATTAGGGATGCACCGAATCCATATTTTGGATTTGGCCGAACTCCCAAATCCTATTCGGCCGAATACCGAACCAAATCCGAACCCTAATTTGCATATGCAAATTAGGGGTGGGAAAACATTTTTTACTTCCTTGTTTTGTGACAAAAAATCACGTGATTTCCCTCCCCACCCCTAATTTGCATATGCAAGTTAGTATTTGGATTTGGTTCGGCCGGGAAGAAGGATTCGGCCGAATCCGAATCCTGCTGAAAAAGGCCAAATCCTGGCCGAATCCCGAACCGAGTTCTGGATTCGGTGCATCCTTAATCCAAATGTAGTTGTTTATTTGCTAAAAATTGCTCATGCTTGGCTACAGATTTGTCCTACATACTATACATACAATTTCTCTGAATATAGGATGGGAACAAAAAATGGTTTAAATTGGCCTGTGGGGTTACAATAATATACAAAATGATGATTATTCCTTATAATTTTGGGAAGCAATAACTTGCCCAGCTCCGACTCCCCACAGGTGGACCAGTGAAAGTATTGTCTGCAGCTGTTTATCAGAGTAGCAGGAAAGAACAGAAAGTACTGAGAGGTTAGAGGGTGGTCATGCATGTTGAGGTAATAAATGCATGTACTTGAAAAACATCAAACATCTTAATTGTATGCTTCACTGTGCAATGAACAGCTTCTGAATAAAATGAGGGCTGGCTGGCTAATGTGTGTGCTTCTGTAATATTGACTGGTTGCTAAATCCTACAATCACACATTAAAGAAAGAAATCAGTAGTTCTTTTATAGGCATTTAATTAAAAAAAAAGTCCTACCAGTCAGCAGTTTTTGTGGGTGAATTCGAAGAAAAGAAAAATCTTCAGCATTCACAATACAAACATTTTAATAGCTAATATTTATATTGCTTTGGTTTACAAGTGCAGGATCATACAGTAGCTTTACTGAAATATGAAATGTGACTGATTATTCTTTACATAAAGCTAGGTCATATATTGCTTAGCACTTATCGAGGCTCGGAAATATACAGGTTTTAGGGGAAAAAAACCCGATGGAATCAGAAATAGTTCTTCATAAAATAATATTCTTTTGCATGCGATGTGGAACCAGGAGAGTAAGTGCCCACCTCCCCCAGAATTTTTACTCTTTGATCTAATTTTTAACATAGACGGGCCAGTAAATGTAGTAAATGTTTTGTTAAAGGTTAAAGGGGAACTCCGGCTTCCAAACCAAAATTTGATAAAGAGGCCCACATACTGTAACACAGAAACCCCTAATATACCCATCACAGTTACCTGTTTCTGGCAGGCTGAGGACAGATGGCTGCTGAGCTGATACAAAGTAATGGTAGTCAGACAGCTCAGCAAAGTAGTCAGAGAGCAGGAGAGCAGGGGGCTAGGCTTAGGGATCTGTTGAAAACCATTAAAAATCATAAAAAGTCTACATATTTCCAAACTGATGTAAATTGCAAAGTTGCTTGAAATTATGTTTACTTTTCAGAAATCACAGGTTATATTTGTGTGTTCCCCTTTCAGTAAACTTTTAGTACATTTTAGAATGATCAATTCTAAGTAACCTTTCCAATGGCCTTAATTTTTTGAAATTGCAAACAGGAGAGCTGCTGTATAAAAAGCTAAATAACTCAAAAACCCAAATAAAAAGAACAATGAAACCCCATTGATTAACTTCTAAAAACCACATAGGAATATAAAGTGGGTGAATTAATGTGTCACATAAGCAGTGCCATCTAGAGGTTGGCTCCAGAAACAACAAATCAAAGTTAATGGTGGAATTACACAGTAACATCAGCAACATTCCTCATACCAGTCAAGTCTATTAGTAAGTCTATATGATTAGATACCTGATCATAGAGCAAAGAAACCATTGCTCAAAATCTCAGACTAAAGCGTTGTATTGCGTTCACATTTTAAATCTCCTTTGCATCTTCCTACAAAATCTGTGTTGTCAAGACCAATAGTTGACCAATCATCTATCTATCTATCTATCTATCTATCTATCTATCTATCTATCTATCTATCTATCTATCTATCTATCTATCTATCTATCATCATCATCATCATCATCATCTATCATATATGTATTTATATACCAAATTAATCTATATAGCTCTGTAATTATTTATATCTCATTCAAGTATCTATCTATCTATCTATCTATCTATCTATCTATCTATCTATCTATCTATCTATCTATCTATCTATCTATCTATCTATCTATATCTACCGCTCTCTCTCTTTATATATAAAGGGTCAGGTTGGACTGTGCCGGTGGGAAACCAGGAAACAAAATGGTGAGCCTTAGCACTTTTGGGCCCGCTGACCCAGACCTTCTCCCAGCCCTGGGCACTGCAGCCTTTCAGCCAACCAAACCCTAATTGTGGGCAGAACAAGATAAAAAAAGTAATGTGAGAAGGGTGGTTGGAGTAGGGCCCCAGAGGCAAATTGGTGTTTGAAGCTGGGGGCCTGGGGGTGTAGGTTCCTGAGGTGGCAGTCCCTGTGGGCCATGGACCCCTCAATCCAATTCTGTATACACTGTGTATATATATATGTGTGTGTGTGTGAATTTGCTGGCATGAATTTCAAATTCTCTTTTAATGGACATTTAACACTAATATGGAAAGTTATTTTCTTCAGTGGAATCAGGTGTTCCAGAGTATCTGTTTCTATTTACTTAAGCCGACATTGCTTACACTATTAAGAAATTCAGCTGTAGATAAACGTGACAATGGCCATATTCAACACTGACGAATGACAAAGTATCGTCGACTCAAAATTTGTCTCTGGCACCCTAATTATCGTCTCCTCCTTGACTTCTGTATCACATGTAACCATGTGTAGAATCATAAAATAATTATGCAGTGTACAAGCTTTCTGGGAGCATGTACCACTGTTTTCCTAATTCTTTATCGCTCTCATTGATCGTGGCGTGTGTGCATTGATCCAAGTCGGCCATCTGGTAAGGCAAGATAAGCGTGCTAGTGTCTTTGCAGTGAACTGTCACTCAGGGAGGGGGTACGTTTTGGCTGTAGGGAATTATGGGGGCAGGATTAACCCTCTTCCTATGAGTAGACTGAATTTTAAATGCAACTTTGCAGCTGCATGGGCCATTTTCCTAACTTCTGTTCTTAGTATATTTTGTCTTGTTACACTAATAGGTATGTTGATTGTGGAATGAGCTATCTGTATTTTGTCTTGATAAAAAAAAAAAAAATAGTTTGGTATTTTATTAATATATTAGTTTTAATGTATAAAGACATTATCTGTAGCTCTGTGCAAAAAAAATAAAAAGTACCAACTAGTTCAATAAAGACAGGAAAACAGCTTAGTGGAGTTTACAATCTTAGTGGTGTCACACATTTCCATGTCTGGCATGATAAAAAGGGTATATTTTCCTCTTACGTAAAGCACATTTTGACTTCCAGAAGCTTAAAATAAGCAAATCTAATTTTCATCTTTATAAAAACAATATCGGTGCAGTTGTCTTGCTCGTCTGACCCTCTGCTGTCATTTTAATAACTACTGAAACAACAGAGGACATATTGCCACTGCCACCAAGCCCCCACCATCTTTTTGTGTGTAATTCTGTCACTTTTCTTTCTTCTGAAAATGTGCCCGCTCTCATTGTTGCCTTATATGTGCTTGAAGAGACTGAGGGGGATTTGAAAAGGCCTTCAACCAAAATTGAACAAATCTGTCAAAAAAGATTAGTTCTATTTTGTCTTCTGGGTACTGACTATTCATGAATGTAAAGAGAGGGTTAGGGTGTCATAGTAAGTTGCTAAGGTGGCTGGATTTCAGCTATTGACACGAAGATACCAAACTGGATCCTACAAAAGAGCAGCCAGAAGGAAAGAAGCAAAATGGTCTGCCATGTGTTTAGCTGTACTTACTCTATCCCCCCTTTTTTATTTCCTTTTGTTGCCACAACTTTTATTGTCATACAGTTGGGGGAAAAAAACTGTTAGTCAGAGGCTCCAGGCAGCACCAAGCAGAAAAGGGGATTAGCATATCACTGGGATCATCTTACACTGAACTAAATTCCTTTCAGGATGTATAATTACTAAATACAGTCTTTTTGGAGCCTAAAAACAAGAAGAATTAGTGCTGATCTCTGTTTCGGAGAGATGAAATAATAAAACAACTCCTCTGCTTATTTTGGGCAATAGAAAGAGTTAACCATTATATGTCATCAACTTCTTCGCCATCACAGCAGTTGGCAAAATAACTATGTGTCATGGTCTAGCGTTGCCCTAAAGCTTACAATCCATTTAATAATCTATTTAATAAAGTTGCAGACTCTGCAAATCAAGACTCAGCACACAATCGATATGTTCCCTGGGTCATAATGATGAAAGCTCTCCCTGCACACATGTTTCCATATCCACCCACTGTAAATTGCTTCTTTTAACTTTGTTTATACATGTTTGTTTTAATTATGCCCTCCAAGGGCTTGAAAATGTGAACATTGTAATTAAGATTGTATTTTAGCAAGATTTTATGGAAACGTGAAGTCAGTCTTATTATGCAAATCATTTTGTGAGTGTTCAGTGAGTTTTCTATTATTTACATTGTTTCCCACGAGCTTACAATCTACATTCCCTGGTACGTAAACAGCCATATGAAGGACAAATATACAATAGCAGGAGATATTTGACTTTCCAGTATGTTGTTGTTGGGTTGTGGGAGGAAACTGGAGCATCAAACAACACTTAAGGATAGGTATGGGTGAATATATTCCCGCGATTCGCCGCCAGCGAATAAATTCGCAAAAACGCTGCAAAAATTCACCAGCGTCAAAAAAATAAACGCCGTCGTCCGTTTTTTTTTTACTCCAAACAGACGCCAGGATTAAAAAAAATGGATGAAAAATGAGACGCTGCCAATGTTTCGCAAATTCGCCCCAATTTGCCTATCACTAATAAGAGATTATTTATGACCACAATCACAGATGCATTCCTGCACTTTTCCCCCAGTGAGTTGCATATTATATCCCATATATGCTCGGCGCAGCTCATTCCTTCTCATCTCCTTTTCTGTATAGAGCACTGTTGCGCTTATTGATGTGGGGGAACCTGTTCAGGAGGAGGTGGTAGCTCTAGAGTTCCTTTTGTCCCCTGCATCAATAGGAAAGTTAATGTTAAAAATTGAGCACAGACATCACTTGCTCACAAAACACCAGATGGACTTCTGTGCAATTGAGTCCAATTTGTGACAAGATTTGTACAACTGCATCAGGTGCTACGCAAGTGTCAGGCTCAACGTCCCCTTTTCAACCGCAATGAGGCCTGAATTCTGGACCCATATTGAGAACATCCAAACTTTATACAGATAGTAACCTGGTTGTAATCAACCCCAGAGCCTTTGTGGTTTAGCTTTATTGCTCCGATAAAAAAGTCACCTAAGTTATACAAATTATATCTGACAGTTGTACTGTGTCACAAAACGAATTCCTGTCCATATGGTCCAAAAATCAGAGTTTACCCCAAATGATACTTTGTTCTAGAGCCTATTTATAAAGCTGTTCAAATAATTTACATTAAAAAAATGGTATGAACAATGGCATAAAATAATTGTGATCCCTGAAATCCTCCATTAAACATACAGTAAGTAGTTGGGATATATTTTAAGATGTATATTTTTAAGCCCCACTAAAACTTTAAGGTGGTCATACACAGAGAGATCTCTCCCCAATATGCCCACCTTGAGGTGGAGATATCAGACTGATCTGATCATGGGCCCTAGGGCCCAACAATCGGATCATAATGCAGGACTAGGGGTGTTCGGATCACGGTACCACATCAACGATGTGGTCGGCGATCCGATGAGATTTTTAACCCTGCACAATCGACATCTGGCTGACTTTCGGCCACATATCGATCGGGAAGGGCCCCATACACGGGCCAATAAGCTCTGACTCTGTCTGTCGGCAGCTTTTATCGGCCTGTGTATGGCCACCTTAAACACATGCCATTATTTTAAACCACTTCAAATCTGGTATAACCTATTCAAGTCAATGTGTATGAAGTGGTGTTAAAAATGGTATTGGCTTATTCACATACTTTTTTTATACAGGCCCCTCAGTGACTCAGCAATTAAATATGGGTAATCAAACCCTTTGTGTAACATAGCCCCAAGGCACTCAGGCAACTGCATTGAAGTTAATTAAAAATACAGCAAATTGTTGCTGAGCTGAAATAATTGCAGTTTCAGCAGGATTTATATTTTTTTATATATATTTTTGTAATAGTTCCCACTAAAGACTGAACAAATAGTAAAAGTATAATTTTCTGTTGTCAACTGAAGGAGGAAAGAATTCTAATAGCGGGCCACTCCTTTGCAGACATTACACAGGTGGGAAATCCTTCTGCTGAAATAAGAAAAGACTGTAGAAGTTTCCCAACAGGTTGTCGAAAGAAAAATATGAAAGAGAAGCCTGCTCATCCAAGCATGCCCTACAGAAGAATGCACGTCTTGGGGCTGCGCTGCAAAGGTTGACACTAAAAGAATGAATTCTATTAAATCCACTTGCAGATGGTTTATGCAGGTGCTGAATACTAGACCTTTGACTATGTGGCCCTATGTGAAAAATATCATGTAAAGGCAACACATGCCATCTGTCACACGCTCCTATGGGTTTTCTGTATCAAAATATTTTTGACCTGTCTCCATTAAAGTTCAGTTTTATAGAACGGGATAGTCTAAATAAAAGACTTCCAAATAGTGTGATCCACAGTTCCCAGCTTCCTCCGGCAACAGGATACTGAAAAGAGATTTTTTTTTTTTTTGAAGTGTTGTCTAGACTGTCTATGATTATAATCAGCTATAAAGTTATTTATAGTATGCTGTAATAGCAATTGCAATTTAATTTAGATTTTCCATAGTTTGAAATCACTGTGATAAGACCCAAACTAATAAAGATGTGACAAATTATAGGATATGAATACTTTAATTAATACAGGTATGGGACCTGTTATCCGGAATGCTCGGGACCTGGGGTTTTCGATAATGGATCTCTCTGTTATTTGGATCTTCATACCTTAAGTCTACTAGAAAATCATGTAAACATTAAATAAACTCAATAGGCTGGTTTTGCTTCCAATAAGGATTATTTATATCTTAGTTGGGATCAAGTACAAGCTACTGTTTTATCATACATTGAAAAAGGAAATCATTTTTTAAAATTTGGATTATTTGATTATAATGGAGTCTATGGGAAATGTTCATTCTGTAATTCGAAACTTTAACGGGTTTCCGGATAACGGATCCCATACCTGTACCAAATCGCAATTAGGAATAAAAACATTAGTAAGCTACGTTCCACTTGTCTGTTGATCCTTGCTAAGCTAAGCTAATATCATTGAAATTATGGCAAGATTAAAACATATTTTGACTTTTATAGCTATGCAAAAACATGGGTCATGCATCACAGGTGATACAGTAGTGTCCAGAAACCCGTTATCCAGAAAGCTCTGAATTACAGACTCAATTTTGATCAAATTCAAATTTGTAAAAAAATTATTTCCTTTTTCTCTGTAATAATAAAACAGTAGCTTGTACTTGATCCAAACTAAGATATAATTAATCCTTATTGGAAGCAGAACCAGCCTATTGGGTGTATTTAATGTTTACATGATTTTATAGTAGACTTAAGATATGAAGATCCAAATTACAGAAAGATCCTTTATCCAAGTCCCTAGCATTCTGTATAACATGCCCCATACCTGTAATACACTAGCCATGCATTCATTCTTAATTGTCCACTGAGCATCCAGAACTGGTGGCAGAAAGGTCTATTGTTTGTCTTGCTTTGTAAACCAGGATTTCTAATGATTAGATAATAGTAAATAGTAAAGACTATAGGATCATAGTCTAAAATGGATTTCACATGTTCACACCCTGGGAGGAATTACATAACAGACCTGTATTTCTGGTTAAAACATTCAGAATTTCTGTGTTCATTGTCATACTATATGTTGATGTAATAAACATTACAGATGCCAGGTTCAGGGGCCTGTTGTGCCCTAGGCCATTATGAAAGATGATGACAGATGCAAGTACCTTGGTAAGTACCGTCAAACTGTGCTAAATTTTGCATACATTCTAGTGCTTTGTTTGTAGATGGACTCTGTTTCCTACAAACCAAAAGAAATGTGCAACACTGTGTATATGAGAAACAATCCTAACTAAGATGAATCATTATTGAAGGCAATATTTATTAAAGGGTTAAATCATTTTTTTTTTCTTTAGACTTGCAGGTATGGGAGCTCTTATCCGGAAACCCATTATCCAGAAAGCTCTGAATTATGGAAAGGCTGTCTCCCATAGTTTTTAAAAATGATTTCCTTTTTCTCTGTAATAATAAAACAGTAGCTTGTACTTGATCCAAACTAAGATATAATTAATCCTCATTGGAAGCAGAACCAGCCTATTGGGTTTATTTAATGTTTAAAGGATTTTCTAGTGGACTAAGGGTAGGACTACACGGGTGTTTTCGGTGCCATCCGACGTGCTGCGACAAAACGTAGGCGTCAAATCAAGAGATAGAAATGTCGGATGAAGTTGTAGCGTTGATCCTGCACGTCACGACTGTCGGATGCAGACGCAGCGTGCAGTGGAGAGATCCATCAGCTGGAAAGCCCCAGGTCCTGAGCCTTCTGGATAATAGTTCACATACCTGTAGTAGCAAAGCATGAAATATGGGGAGATCCATTTGATCCAAATTACGAAGGGATCCCTCAGCTGGAAAGCCCAAGGTCCTGAGCCTTCTGGATAATAGGTCACATACCTGTAGTAGCAAAGCATGGAATATGGGGAGAAAAGGAATGAACTAAAATCTTCAACTTAGCAGCGGGTTTAATTTATTACTGTAACATTTCAGTTTGGGCGACATATTATAATAAGGCTGAGAGATCAGTTATTAGAAGGCGGTGCAGTATATTTGAAGGGGAAATTGTGCAGGCCTTTCAGCAGAATCGGCTGTTAATTGGGTAAACAAATATTTCTCCCTTGTATGGAACTCCAGTATCAGGGAAGAGAAAAAACCAATTTAAGATTCTTTTAAAAGAACGAGAAAACATTAGGGGAAATTAATTGGAGTGCATTCAAACTGCAGCGTCCATAAACAGAAAGTGTTATCTGGGGACGGAAGTGCTCTGTAGCTTAAAGTTCTTTTATCCGTTGTTTATTGTGCTGTTAATGTGGCAATTTAGCAGCATGGAGCAAATATGAACCATATGGAATTGTATATTTTCTCAATTTATATTTCAATATCTCGCTGCATATAAATGATTTACAAATCACAGAAAATGGCCATTCGCTGAAATCATTTTCTTCCACCGAGAAATAATGTTTTTTTTTTCTTTTTATGCATTAAGCTGCCTATTCTGCTCTGCATATTTCATTTGTAAAAATTGACCTTTGCTTTAGCATTAGTAAAGCTTGGAATAATATAAAAGTTATATTTCTATTTCAGGATTTACACTGTACCAAATAGAGAAGCACAGTAAACCCATCTGCTGGGGAGGGGGTACAATGAATGGCTTTCACCATATTTTAATATATAGTGGGAGGAACAGTTTAAAGGTGATGTCTACCCAAAAATAATTTCTCTCTTTCTTGGCCTAATTTAAGAAAACTAAATCCTAAACCACTTTACTTAAATATATTCAACGAGTTTAACTTTATTGTAAGTTAAATTACAATTGAAAGCAGTTTCCTTCTGCTCTTCGCTATTACCTTCTCAGACTGCCAGACTATACAAACAGAAAATGTTGGGAATAGGCCATATAATTCAGTCCATCTTGGTGCAATACGGTTCTTCTAGATATTTATTAAACACAGTTTTTAAAACTCTGTTTAAAGTCCAGTGTTTTGTCTTCAGCCCAGAGATGTGGAAAATATAGGGCCTATTTTAGGGTTGGTCATGTATTACATTTGCAGTGATTCCCTGAGATCACAGTGAGACATTATAGGAAGAAACATGATAAATGATTGGATGATATGCCGACTGGATTGATTGCTATCAGAATTGTTATTTTTTTTTTACATATTTATACAATATCAATAAAATACATCTCAAAACCTGTGTGAAAGATTAGGCTAAATACCGAACCAAATCTGAACCCTAATTTGCATATATAAAGTAGGGAAACTACGGGGAAAGAGAACCGCATGCGTAGCAATTTTTTAAAAATGTTTTGACTTCCTTGTTTGTATGACGAAAAGTCATGTGATTTTTTTAGATTCTGATTCGCTTTGGCCAGGCACTTGGATTCGGCCCAATTGAAATCCTGCTGAAAAAGGCCGAATCCCGAACAGAATCCTGGATTCAGTGCATCCCTGGTCTTTATGGATTGATGGGTATCGATTGTTCCAAAATGATCAATAGTGAATCAGCCCCATGGTGTAATACTTATTAGTTTTAGTATAGGATCCATTATCCAGAAAGTTCTGATTTATGGGAAGGCCATCTTCCATAGATTCCAGTTTACCCAAATAATTCAAATTTTTAAAATTGATTTCTTTTTTCTCTATATAATAATAAAACAGTACTTTGTACTTGATCCCAACCAGGATATACTTAATCCTTATTGGAGTTTTTTGGCTTTATTTAATGCTTAAATAATTTTTTAGATCAGATATGAAGATCCACATTATAAAAAGATCCATTATCCAGAAAACCTCAGGTCCCAAGCATTTTGTATAACAGGTTCCCTGCCTGTATATATGAAGAATGCTGATATAAGCCAGAAAACAAGTCAACTGTTTTTAATTTTTGACAAAATAGGGTCCACATATCGGCCACTAATAATGACAACAATTCATTTTGCAATTTTCTAAAGTTGAATAAATTAGGGTCCAGTGTGTATGTAGTAGAGGGTCTCAAGTTCATTCCCCTGAGAAATTCTGTTATACATCTGTTAAGCATTGTAAAATTATTATTAATTTATTATTAATTATTATTATAAATGTCTGAACAGCAACATAGGGGGTTGTATTAAAATGGCATTCAGATGAATTTGGTGATAAATTGGAGTAACATTGTTTCATGGCAAAAATCATTAAATTAATTGTCTGAATGCCAGTTTTTAAAAAAAAATTCACCCCATACCAAAATATTTTTGATATTTTTAACAGCAAAACTTCAGAAAAATGCACTCTAATGTTGTGTCATGTCATTAAAAATGATGAAAAAAATAACACCAACTATTATTGTCACATGTTATTTGGTACTCCAAAACTCATCAAAGTGGCATCTACAATAAAAATGCCAAAACGCACAATACTGCCATAATTATGAAAAGAAGTAAGGTTTTCTGAACTTTTACATACTTACAACAACAATTTAACTACAATAATATTTCTGATATCGGTATTTCATTTTTGTGAATTCCTGCTTAGGTTTCCTCTGGGTACTCCAGTTTCCGCCTATACTATAAAAGATAAAATAAAAACATGTAGTAAATGTAAGTGGCTCCTGATAAAACAGAATACAATGAGCATATATATACTGTATGATAAGGACTCTAGATTGTAAACTCCACTGGATGCTGGGACTAATGTGAATGGTAGATAATCTTGCTTCGGAATATATTGCTCTTATATGGAATAAACAATAATTATAAAGATGTTTATTGTTGTAAGGGAGTTTATTGTTGTAATAGGGTTATTTTCAGACCCTAAAAGCCAAATGTGTCACTGGGTGGGAAAACACTACTTTCTCAAAATATTTAATCATAAAATATCAAGCACAATAGTAACTGTAGAGGAACCCCATTATTGGTATCGTGACTTCATCTAAATCTATAATCTCATCTCTTGATTGTCTTAATTAACCAATAACGTTTCTACAATAGGCTTTTAATCCTGGAACTTCCCAAATCAAAAAGTAAAAGGATGTCTCTGTATCTTATCTAGACTGGAACTAGGAGCAGGTTTAATAGGACCATCCATTTAGGTTAAATGCTTGTTGGCAAGGAGATTACTTTAGTGCAATTATGTTGGGTGTGGCTGAAGAAAGAATGTGATAATGTGTTTAGCAGTGTGTGTGAAGTGCTAGGTAAGTAGGAAGAATGAGGCTCAGTGCTAATTCAGACTGGTAATTGCAAATAGTTGTACTAATTGCAAATGTTTTTCTTTAATATTGTTGCCTGCATATGTGTATTTCACTCTCTCTCTCTGGCACCATCTGATAAATGGCCATTTGTTTTAATGGGGGTGTTTCTTAATGTTATTAAGTTGTGCAGATCGGGGTATACTTGGAATGGAACTGGTTGGTGCTGTAGGCAGATTGGTACATCCATGTTGTCTTACCATTGTGTTTGTAGTAATTGGAAATTCTGTGGAGGTGGAACTACAAATGAGATGGTCATTGACATGCAAGCTACTGGGACTAGGTGTAATCAGTAAGGCAGGAGGGGTGTCACTGATATTGATAAAGATATCATGCAAAGAAAACAATGGCAGGATTTCCTTATCTGTGATGGGTAAATATATTGATTAAAAACTGTTCTCCGCTAAATTAGGATGACTAGAATTAGCTGCAAATCTTGCAGGGAATATTGAATGCTTGTGCTTTCTTGTTGCAGCTGTATTATCACTGATTTGTATTCCACTGATGCATTACTGATATCAATCTGTATTTACAGGGTAACAGTTATGTTGATAAGTTCTAGGGTAAAAGTTGTCAATCCTTTGTATGGGCATATGACAACAATGAAACGTAAAAACAATTACAGCAAATAAAAGTGTATGCTATAATATAGAATGGTGGGGCAGGACCTGAATAAGAAATAAAGAAAAAGAGTTCAGCAGGTCTTTCATTCAATATGTGGGTAATATGAATAGCAGTGTTCCAGGCCCTTGTTTTAGGTTATATGCACATAATGATTTCTGTTGTTCCTCCTGCTTGCAGGTTTTTGCTATATGTATGTGTGACTTTATTTGTAAAGCACTGTTAGAGGAGAATTCAACCCTAAAGTAAAAAAACCCTACCCCCTACCCTACACAGACCCCCCTCCCTCCTCCCCCCAGCCTAGCTGCTACCCCGGGCAAAAGCCCCTAACTCTTTACTTACCCCTTGGTGCAGATTCTGTCCAGTGGAGTTCACGGCAGCCATCTGCCAGCTCTTTGGTAATCTTTAGAATGAGCAGTGCTTTGGCAATTTCCCTGACTTTCAGCTCATGCGCAATGCATAAAAGTATATAAAAGTACACATAAGGCGGACAAGTCACATTATAAATACAAGAAATATACACAGTACACTGAGCTGTTATGTGGTAAGAGACACAGTAGGAAGATGGCCCCTGCCCCATAGAGCTTACTATCTCTTTCCAACTTTCAAAGGAAGCAGCCAAGAAAACTATTGCTACTTTTTGTAACTTATTTTTCTATTCTTCTTATTCTTTTATCAGTGTCTCATTGAAACCACTCCATGGTAATTTGGACCCTAGCAACCAGAGGGTCCAAAAAACACCAAACTGGAGAACTTCTGATAAAAGTGAAATAATGAAAAAACTACAAATAATACAAAATGAAGACCAATTGCATATAGTCACAGGTAATTACTTTCTAAATCATACCAGAAGTTTACTCAATCCCTTTGAAAAGCAGTTAAAACGTTTTATAAAAAGGAAGCATTAAAGCTAGTTATTAAGCTCTCTTTGAATAAAAATCCTTATATAAAGTTTGGCGATTGGAATAAAACTGTATAAATTTAGTAAACTAGCATAACAAAGTAAAATTGCATAAGAACTCACATAAGTTATGTTGTTTTTTTTGTAGCTATTCCAGCATCTAAGCAAGTTAAAAGACCAGTAACATAAAATTTTTTTTAAAAAAATGTGTTTCTACTTAACAAAAAAAAAACCCCAAGATACTTTTCACTTTAAATTCGAAAAGTCTTTATTAAGAAATTAGAATTAGATTCTCTGCTTGTGCTCCTCTTCAGAAACAGCGACAGGGTGACGATCCATCGTGTGGCGCTCAATTTATAATCCCTGCTTTCTATAGGAGATAGCCAGGGAGGAGAAATCGAGCGCCGCATGTTGGATCGTCGCCCTGTCGCGTTTTTCTGAAGAGGAGTGCTAGTGGAGAATTGGCAAGTAATTTCTTAATAATAATAATAATAATAAATTTGCGAATTTAAAGTTTAAGTAGAAACTAATTTTTTTTAAATTTTTTTATGTTACTGGTCCTTTAACTAGCAAGTTCTAAGCAACTAAACTAGCAGGGTTCTATGCTACTTGTTTATAGATCTTTATACTTACGGCCCTAGATATGGCACAGTGGGTGGAAGGGCACAGCAAATAACAAAATAATGTTATTTTTCTTGTTTATATAAACCCTCAGAGATCTACTGACATGTTTCTGTTAAATTGTATTATAATCAGTTCCAATCATAGGTGATTCCAGCTACTTGCACCCATTGTACATATAACATTGATGGCCTGTTTGTTATTAACACCTGTATAATCAAATAGTTGTGTATCTCTGTAAAAGCAAATAAAAATGTTGTGTTGCAAAACAAGTTGGTGGGGAAGAGGGATGTCCTCCTAACTGAATTAATGTAATTGGGGGAGGAACAGCACTGATGTGCACACATTCACAGCATCTGATTACAGAATGATTTGCAGCTTAAGCCATTGTTTACAGACCATTCCACAAACTACTTGTTTACTGTTAGCAGTTTGGGATGTGGACTTTGTGACTTTAGCTGTTAATGGCCCTAAACACTTGGACTAACAGACTGAGCCTTGCTGAAACAGTAAGAAAATTGGCCCAAACAGAGATAGCTGCGATCTGTATTTCATTTGCGCAAGGGGCATTGTTCCCCAACAATACCTTCCAGGTTCTTTAAAACAGTAGGAGATTGTGTGGAATCCATTCAGATTCTGAGCTGTCTGTTACATTATGCAAGAAAAGGTAAACATCTACATTCAATACATATGTTAATAATATGTATATTGGAAGGTAATTGAATGAAGTAAATGAATGAATTAGACCAGTGATCCCCAACCAGTGGCTCATGAGCAACATATTGCTCACTAACCCCTTGGATGTTGCTCCCAGTGGCCTCAAAGCAGGTGCTTATTTTTGAATTCTTGGTTTAAAGGCACGGTTTAGTTTCATAAAAACATGTGCACTACCAATTAGAGCCTCCTGTTGGCTACAAGGCCACATAGAAGCTACCAATAAAAAATCTCAACCCTTATTTGAAAGCCCCAGGAACTTTTTGCATGGTTCTGTTGCTGACTGAGCTGACTGATTTGGGATACTATGGTGGAAGAGAAAGGAACAGATGAATTGCACAAAGCTAGATTTAACTTATTTTAAGTTGTTATGCACATAAAGACTTTTTATAAACTGCAGTATATGGAACTGGATACTGTAAAATGCAGTGTAAAAGACATTGAGGTGATATAAATGCTGATTTACTGATGCACATTTGCTATTATCATGTGCCCCTGTAGGCCTGATTTACATACATTACAAATCACATGTATAAAAAAAAAAACAACAAATAAGGAGCTCCAACTTGGGCACTATCTGCACGGTCATAATAATCATTATACCAAAAGAGTATAGTTCTAGGTAGTAAAAATATAAACATAAGGACATGGGCACACCAGAAAAGATTGCTCCTTATCAACCGTCCCAAACTAAATGACATAGGCTGATTTTTAAAGTCACATTGCATATTGCTCTCTTCTCTTTGCCAATTGGCCCAGACTTGTGAGCTCCTTTTCAGCGAGCAGAGATCTGCACACTCTCTATTCATTCCTATGGGATTTTTAGAGGTATAGTTATCAGTGGGTGAAAGTTACAGGTCACCATTTGATAAATGCACCTTAAAATTGTGTCTGAATGTGAACGTCTCCTTTAATAAATTACTTCAATTTTTATTGTGACCTCTGATGTATTTATTAGTATTTTATCTAGTAGTTATCCAGAGGTGGGGATTTCCAATTACGGAATGCTTGATATGAATTCATATTCTCTGTTGTGTGAATGATCTGCCCTGAGAGAATGCCGGCCTTAAGTTTGACGGAAAAAAAGACTTTGCAGAACTTTGAGTCAAACTGAAGAATAAGTGGTGATACAGTTGGTAGCTCAGTACTTTAACATCAAAAAGTGTTTTTAAACTTTTCTGCCGCCCATCGTCCCATGTTCAGAGTCTTCCCCCAATCAGAATTGAGGCTTCCGCTCTAATGAGAATATTTTGTGTGAGCAGCAGCTCTGGCATTACAGCCATTTGAAATGTCTTGGATAGATCTCTCACAATATATTTTATTTTGATTACACCTGAGAATATTACATCTGCTACTGCCTTGTACTGAAAACCTCAAAGCATTTCTTCATGAAGCATATGCAGCCGTGACATTCAGGTTAATCGTTTGAGCAGCTGATTATTGAGGCACTTGTTCCAAGCTCTTCTTCTGAATTCTACAGCCTTATTATAGGAATGGATCTTAAAGGGGAATTTATCAGCCGAGTGTATTTCATTCTGATAATATAACTGCTGATTTAATGATTAGTTAAATCTATAAAAATGGGCAACCACTTCAAATAAACAATTCACTTCTAAAATCACTGGTCTTCCAAAAATGCCAAAATGCGATGTCTGATCAGTTTATGGATTATGTTTTCTGGGTATGTTAAGATGCTCTTACTTTCTAGTGTGTTTGTGCACATACAACAGAAAGTATATTAACTTTCTTGTAGTTCCATAATAGAACAAGTTCTGCCATTTACATAAGAAAACAAGTTCTGCAATTTTAATAGACAGGCCAAGATTTGTGGGAAGGCCACAGAGGGCCAGCCCCAAGGCAGCGAAGTTAAAAGGACGGCATGCTCCTTCTTTGCCTATTAGCAGATATAGAAAAAAGAAGGGAGCCACTCTGGGTGGGAAGGAGATTCCTCAACTGTTTGAATCTCCCTTCCACCTAGTTCACAGTGCAGCTCCTTTCTTTCTTTTTGGAAGTGTTAAGGGTGATGTCAGGCAGGTTAGGTAATGGGAGCAGGGACAAGAGTGCGCATGGTTGGTGGAAGGGAAGCGTGCTTCTTCATGGAGGGCAAGTAGGCATAGTCACAGGGATAGGGACAAATGAACATAGACATGGAAGTTTGAGGAGAGCATGGGGGCACATGATTTTGACTTTCTTTCTCCTTTAAACAGTATTTTTTCAATATAAGTTTTTGGCAGATACAGCACCCATAAAGATTTAGCATATTGTCAACCATATGAACATTCTGTGAAAAACGATATATAAAAATAGGAATGTAAATTATTGTAAGACTGCAATAAAATTATTGCATTGTATTCCCTCAAAAATAACTGAGAAGCCTGAATTAACATTAAAGGTGAACACCCTGGGGGTCAGGGTCAGACTGGGGGGACCGGGGCCCACTAGAGCTACAGTGTCAGGGCCCCCTCTTGCAACGTGTGTATGCACATGTGCACATTCACATTAGCCATGACGGGCCCAAGAGAGGTTGCAGCAGGAGGAAGAGAACCAGCGCAGGGTGCGGATCTGGGCCATGGGGCCCACCGGGTTTTTTCCCGATGTCCCGCCGGCCCAGTCCGACCCTGCTGGGGGTTATTTAAAAGCACTGGGCATATTTGTTCCAGGGCAGTAACTCATGGCAACTAATCAGATGTTTGCTTTCATTGTTGCACTATGTGGCAATTTTTCAAGAGCATTGTGGTGAATTGTCTCCTGATGTAAATTCTCTGTGAAAATTCGACCAGTGTAGATCCCCATACAATAGTAGTAGGCAAAATTCTCTAGAGAATTTTCGCCATGAGAAAGTAAGCATGGAAAGAGCGATGTTGATGGATTTAAAAGTGGCTGCTCTTTCTCTATAATGGAAGCTCGCCAGCCTGAACCTGGAGAAATTTCTCTTTGTGAAAATACCCTCTTGTGCTCTTAGTGAACTGAAGAATTTTCACTAGAGAAAGTTCACCAGCTGAATTTTCGCCAATGCAAAGACAATTTTCACCACTGCAAAATTAATTCTCTAAAACTTGGTATATTCTCCTTTTAGTAAATTGGCGATGTTGAGGGAAGTATTCATTTTTTGGCAAAACTACACCAAATTTTCACTTTCACACTTCAGATAATTTTCCCCTGATATTGGGCTGTCTTGTACAATCTGATTATTTACCTTGAAGGCTGAACAACTGTATTAACCGTTATATTGCCCTGTACATGACTTGATTCAGGATATCTGATATATAGTAGTAAACTCAGATTGCTCAATTAATCTGAATGCATTGTCATTATAAATTCTTTGGTGCTGTGATAATAGAAATAAAATATGTGTTCTGTCAGTATAATAAATACATTCTGTGCAACTATATACACAGCTCAATGAATCTTTGCAGAATTATTATTCAAAGAATCTATGCATGCTGAGCCAATGTAAAGAGAAGAAATGTTGCTAATTTGGGTGATGTGGCCTTAATCCTGCACAGTTTTGGATATAATTTCTCCAACAATCCAAAATGCTCATGGGATCTTCTAGTTTGTAGGCTGCTGATATTTTTTAATTTTCACTTCCCATCCCATTTAATCAACTTTAACCATGCAAAAAGATTTGATGTGCAATCAAAGTGGCTTGTTCAAATGCATTAGAAATGGAAATATATCTGGGAAATTAGAATAAAGAATATGTTAGCTGAGGAACAAGGACCTCATGCTGCTGTAAAACAATTGTCTTTTATTTTTCAGAGTTTAGTAGAACCCACTATGTCGAAAAAAAGGAATGCAAGGAACACATACGATGGCGATCATACAAACACAGCTTTTTGCATTCTTTCAACAGATCAAGGGTTTAAAAAAATGGGAATCTTCTATAGACAAACCAACAAAGTGACAGTGTTCTCATTAATTGGCATCACAGTGTGCATGGTAATCACTATCATTGTGTATATTATCCTGTATGCTTTACTATTTGTTGAGAAAGAATGAGATGAATTGTAGCTGTTGCTGAGACCGAACAAGAAATATCTAATACACTTCTGTATGGCACAGGGGCCCCCAAATGTTACACCTGCTTCTTTACTCTGTGCAAAAAGTACCTTTCTGATGGCAACACCTTAGTGTTTATATACATCCTACTTGCAGCAGGGGCAGACTTGCATTCTGTACCTCACGCCAGATAAAAAATCCAGATATGGGTTCTTCTAGATAAGGGATTTTTACTATTTACTAAAACTTAAAATCTATCTTAGATTTTTATCAAACCAAGCTCAACCAAACTCCCATCGACGATTTCATCTTATTTATGAACAAAATAACTCTAAAAAAAAGACCGGTCGGGAAAAATAAATGGTCAAAGCGAGCGAAAACCCAAATTCTGCAAATCTTTCGAATTCGACACCCGAATCTCTCGAAAACCATCCGAGAAACCTTGAATTTTCCATGTTTTTGGATAAAATCCAGCGCAGATCACGATATCTTCAAATTGTAACAGGGTCATCTCCCATTGATTTACACATGACCTCAACAGAGATGGCAGATTTTCTTTTGCAGCTTTAGGAATTATAAATAGTGATGCACCGAATCCACTATTTTGGATTCGGCCGAACCCCCAAATCCTTTGTGAAAGATTCGCCCAAATACTGAACCGAATCCGAACCCTAATTCGCATATGCAAAACAGTGAAAGGGAGGGAAAATAGTTCCTTGTTTTGTGACGAAAAGTCACATGATTTTAAGGATTCGGTTTGGCCAGGCACAAGGATTCAGCCGAATCCAAATCCTGCTGAAAATGCCCGAATCCTTGTCAAATACCGAATCCTGGATTTGGTGCATCCCTAATAATAAATCTCGAAAAATTCAAGTTTTTTTTTTCTACAAATTTGAGTTACTACCCAAAAAAGCTGAACCAGAAAATATCAAGTTTAGTAAATAACCCACCAAATCTACTAGAAAAATCATTGAAACATTAAATAAGCCCAATAGGCTGATGTTGCCTCCAATAAGGATTAATTACAACAGCACAAGGTACTGTTTTATTATTACAGAGAAAAAGGATTTGTTTTTCAATTGTAATTATTTTAATATAATAGAGGCTATTGGAGATGGTCTTTCCATAATTTGGAGCCTTCTGGATGACAGGTTTCAGGAAAATGGATCCCATACCTGTAGTTGATATAAGTAAGGATAAAGCCACAGTAATCGCAGAACAATTTTTTTAATATTAACGGGCAGATTTACATAGGGTCCAATATCGAGGGTTAATTAACCCTCGATATTCCACTGTCGAACTCGAAGGATTTAGCGCTATTTGTTCGATCGAACGATTAAATCCTTTGAATCTTAGAAAGCCTTAGAAAGCCTATGGGGACCTTCCCCATAGGCTAACATTGACTTCGATAGCTTTTAGGTGGCGAACTAGGGGTCAAAGTTTTTTCTTAAAGAGACAGTACTTCAACTATCGAATGGTCGAATAGTCGAATGATTTTTAGTTTGAATCGTTCGATTCGAAGTTGAAGGTCGACGTCGAAGGTCGAAGTAGCCCATTTGAAATTCGAAGGTCGAAGTAGCCCATTCGAAATTCGAAGTTTTTTTCCTCTATTCCTTCACTCGAGCTTAGTAAATGGACCCCTAAATGTTCTTTTATAGCCTTATGGCATGGGGCTCCAAATAACGGAAGGAAAACCACAGGCATTCCAGAATATGGATTCCATACCTGAACATGACTTAGATAGAAGAAGAAATTAAAGAAGAACTGCAGCTACAGTTGCCTAGCTCCAAGGTACTTTCTGCTGGCAATATTTTAGCCAAAACCATTTATTCAGTTGATTTTATACAGTTTTATCTGGCTGCAAACATTTAAATAAGGGGGGAGAAGACCCAGTCTTTTATTTGTTAAAAAGTAAATGAAAATGTTCCAGTTTCTTGCCGGCCTTGGCAGCTCATCTCATTTTAAACGTTTATTTAGTAAAACAGGGTAAACACGGTTTCTAGTGAGAGAAAAGCGCTAGCAGCTATAGAGCAACGTTTGCTGAATCCAGTTGAATTTGCCACATTTTCTAACGTCATTCAGGTCACATTTTTATTGTAACTCATAACCACAATACTTGTGCTGCCGGCTGTTTTATTTTACAGACAAAACAGAGAAGATTATTTTACTGTTAGATATAGGAATTTTGGTGTGTACAGTATATACATTTATTCTTGTATCTATAGACAGTCAGATCAAAGCATTGCAAATAGCAATAAACAATATGTATATTAGATGAACATTAATTCTTATTCCTACTGTTTAACCCCATCCTACTGTTATAAAAAGAATTTTAAAAAAACTATATCAGAAATTAGGGAAAGGAATTTCTTTACAAAAACACTTTGAAAAATGATAATTCAAATATTGGTCAGTGCATTACTTTTTGTCTTCTGTGCTGCCCCAGTTTTTTTGCTGAGAAAGTAATGGGAGAGATTCCTTATCTGACCCTCTCATAGACACTTACAAGTAATTTGACTAATGCATGCCACCTATAATACTAATGTTCAAAGACCAACGTAAAGGTGGCCAAACAAGTACAGACATGTTGTCAGATACAAGCCCTCAGATGATAATCTGTTTTGTTAGTTTTAAGCAAATGGCCGGACATTATTGTTGAGAGATGTTATATCTTTCCCATAATGCTCCATGGTACACAGCAGACGAGGAGGCTGTGTTAAAGTGATACTGACGCTAAAAATGTTTAAAAATAAATATGAAAGCATATTAAAAGTTACCTATAGGTCATGTTGATGTTTTTGTAAGTAATTGTTAGTTGAAGTTCCTAAACCATGCTGTTTTACCAACCTGACTGTCCCTTATCAACCTGTTAGTTAGAGATTCTAATGCTAACGGACTCCTGCTGCACAAATATGGCAGCCTTCTCATACAGGAACATGGGGCATCAGACAGGTAATGTAAAACCATTGGGCAAATACTTTATGGAAAAGTTATAAGTAGTTTTCAAAGGCAATATTATGATAGATGTAAAAAAGAGTTAAATTTCTGGTGTCAGTATCTCTTGCTGGGCTCTTGTTGAGCTGGGGAAGTGTGGTTTGTTTGCTCATTCAGCACTTTTTGAGAGGGCGGAGGAGAAAAGAATGTGAGCTTAATATCTGTAGTTTTCAGCTCTGTCTGGAACGAAGGTGGGTGAACCACTCTCAGAGAGGTCCTATATATGCCGACTGCCAGTCTTAGGGCTGGGAATAGGGGTAGGCAGAAGAGGCACCTCTTCTCTCTACCTACCCATAGTCTGGGATCTCGCCCTCCCTGTGCTGCCCACCCCTCATGACACCATTGTACATGTCTGCTCTTGTCTGCATACACATGGGAGAGGTGGCCAATCAGGTTACCTTTGACTTCTGCAAAAATCTAACAAGGGGTGGGATGATGGCATCAAGGGCTGGGGCAGTGACATGGGGTTGGGTTATGACATTTGGAGCATCTTTGTGTGGGTGGGGTTGTGACATCAGAGTTGGATATTGCCCAGATTATTGTTCAGGGTTTACAAGGCTGAAACCTGAACTGGCAGTTAGGACTTAAACAGCCCTAAAACTGAACTGTTCTGTTCAAAACCGAACAGGTGGCAACCCTAGGTGTCTGACTGGCTTGCCCTGGCTCTGTTTTGGACTGTAATGTCAGTGTATTTCTTTTGGCCTTAAAACCCGTATATTTTTCCTTACTTAAAGAAGAATTACTAATACAAAAACATCATATGAGTTAGTATTTTATATACTAAAGATACTGTACCCACCCAGAGGTTCAACAGCCCATGTCTTCAAAATTACCCAGTTTGACGCCATGGAGGCTTATAATAAATGTGTTAAGTACATTTATGTGATTGTGTGTTTGGATCCTACCTGCATACCATATGTTAGAATGGCATAGACAACTCTGGAGAAGGCAAATAATTTTAGTTCAAAAAATCTTGAGGGACATTCCAAAAATAGTTTAGCAAACAGCATAAAAATTTAAGTTCATAAAAAAAGTATATAATTATCAGGGTCGGATGGGCTGGCTGGAAATCGGGAAAAAAACAGGTGGGCCACAGCTCCCTGCACTCACTCCCTGCACTCCCTCTCCTAACCCCCCTTCCAGACACCGGCAGCGATTGCGTGTCATAAAAAGTTGTGCTAGTGCATAGGGAGGTCTTTGCAGCTGGGGGGAGGGCAAGCCAGTCTGATGCTTATAATTATTATTTTATTCCAAATGTGACTTTTCATAAATTGAAAACTTAGTTTTAGGAAAATAAATTATATATTTAATTGAATTCCCACAGTAAAAATCATGTCAGGTGCTAATAAATCTGCCCATTGTTGTTTGATAGGAACATTCCCTCACCCACATCTTTTTTTTTCTCCTTTTCCTCCTGAAAAGAGGCATTTTCCACATTTTTATGATGTATGAAAAAAGTAATTGGATTATGTTATTGGTCAACACTTGACTGGGTCAAAATAACTCCGGTAACAAAACAGCAATTTTACAGTGTACTTCACATTGATTAGGAAATGTGTGAAAATGAAAACAAAAAGATATGAATGTTAATAATAGTAATTTGCATTGTATAAGCAGCAAGTCCTGGGGAAAATGTACATTAATAACCAGAGTCTGTTTTGGTTGCATCAGTGAGTTAAGTAGCTGCGTGAATGTGTGTCAAGAGTGTCAGACTATTTGTGCGTGATGTGCATTTGTTTCATGTGCAAAAAATGGGCCGCAGCCCACAAGTTCTTCTTCCTGCAAGAAATCAGCATCACTGAATGGAACATGGCTAATGTAGTGCCCAACAGTCCACTACACCATAACTTGTGTACCCTTAAAAGCCAAAACAACAAGGGCAGGTTTTAGAGCAGAGAGAGACCATATGCCTGGGGTCCCTCAGCTTCGCAGGAACCCATTAAGGAAACATTTATAAATGCACAAAGCATTTAAACAGCCTGCATAGCTTTGGAACTGTTTGGGTTTATGCCATTTAAACATGCATAATGCATAATATAAAATATGTTTTTTTTTAAAACACATTCAATTAGATATAATGCCAAATGTTTTATGTAAAATCAGGGCATAATGATAAATCCCCTTGATGATAACTTATGTATGGTTAGCTGCTGGTAGAGTTCAGAGAATTTCTGATTAACATGCCTATGACTTAAGGTGGCCATACACGGAGAGATCCGCTCGTTTGGCGGTGTCGCCAAATGAGCGGATCTCTCCCCGATATACACACCTTGAGGTGGGCAATATCGGGCTGATCCGATCGCGGGCCCTAGGGCCCAACGATCGGATCCTAAAGATGGGTAACGGGCGGTCGGATCGCGTGACCGCATCAACGAACAGATGTGGCCGTGATCCGACGGGATTTTTAGCGCCGTCCTATCTACATCTGGCCGACTTTCGGCCAGATAACGATCGGGGGAAACCCGTCGGAGGGCCCCATACACGGGCCAATAAGCTGCCGACTCGGTCTGTCGGCAGCTTTTATCAGCCCATGTATGGGCACCTTAAGTGTTTGTAACACAAAACGCGTAAGGCTGTGGACACACTAAACTCTTTTACTTTGCTTCAACAACCTGGTGTAAGACTGCCTTCATTTCAAAAGTATTTTCTGTCTTATCTACTCCCCATGCTGAGGGCTCAGGGCGGTGCACCTGGACCTCTTCCCTTTTGTGGTGAGTAACAACCTTACTATTTGGAGACCCTCCATTCACGTTTCATTATATATAAGAAACATGCATAAACTCAGTACACACAGATGGCTGAATATGAAACTGAATATGTTGTTTTCTCAAAATGTAATTAGAAATGTATTACCTACACTCTGTACATGATACAAAGTAGTTTTCCTTTAAAGGAATAATTCTATATTTCTTTACAAGTAGGTGCCAGTTGAACTGTGGGGATTTGTGATCACCATAGCTCAGTAGAATATAAATGTTATAGAGCAGGGGTCCCCAACCTTTTTTACTCGTGAGCCACATTCAAAAATAAAAAAAAGTTGGGGAGCAACACAGGCATGCAAAAGTTTCCTGGGCTGTAATTGGCTATTTGGTGGCCCCTATGTGGACTGGAAGACTACAGGAGGCTCTTTGTCGCAGTACACCTGGTTTTTATGCAACCAAAACTTGCCTCCATGCCTAGAATTCAAAAATAAGCATTTGCTTTGAGGCCACTGGGAGCAACATCCAAGGGGTTGGTGAGCAACATGTTACTCGCAAGCTACTGGTTGGGGATCACTGTTATAGAGGATAATGTGCCCCTACTCAAGCTATCAGTAGCCACCAAAGAATTTCATGACCACAAAAAGACTATAGAACTCAAAAATGATTTTTTGCATTTTAGTAAAGGCCAAAATATTTTATAACATCCAAGTTTTAATTTATGGCAAAATATATGTTGACATGGTTTAAAAAAGTCATGGCTTTCTGTCCTAAAGAAATCTTTGCATGGTATACCCATTTCTATCACCCCTCAATGTCTACCACTCAGCCTCCTCTCTCCTGTTTCTGTTTCATTGATCACACTTCTTCCCTCTACCCTGGTCATCTGACCATGTCAAGCCCTAGGTCCTTCATGATAATGCCCAACTTACAGCTCCACTGTCATGCACAACTTGCAGTACCTTTACTATTCTAGCACCAACCTTCTCCACCCGACGTGTCTTTAGGTATTCCCATTGAAACGTTTGCTTCACCCCAGATATGTAACCTACCTTCCCCCCAGGCACTGACAGGGGCAATATGGGAAAGCTGGTAAAGAGGGGCAACCAGAGTAGGACTGCCAGAAACTGTTATAGGTGTACAGAGAGAGCAGCATTGATAGTCATCATGACAGGTGTTGCTATGGGCACTCTAAGAGAAAATCAATTATAGTAGCACTGAAGGACACAACTTGGTGTTCGTTGAGAACAGATTAAATAAGAGCTAAATAATATATAAAAAAAGACCACACTTTACTAAAAAGGGTGTTGGAATAAAGTGATAGTTGTTTTATAGCAAAATCAATAATAGGTAATCTTAGATGAATATGGTTAGATAGGGGCATACAGCAAGACCCAACCCCCAAACTGGCACAAGTATGGATTCCACACATGGGAAACATACTAGGATTGGTAGGTAAGGGCTGCCTTTGCTTTCCTCAAAGCAGGTATTTTTGTTTGGTGGCATTCACTACCATCAGTTGAAAATAACATATCCCACTGTTCAGTATCAGACAGATACGAAAGGTACCCCAGTCTTTCGCCAGTCTTGTACCAAAACATTTTGAACTGCTGAATGTACCGATGGCTACATAACTAAATTAGTTCCTGAACTATATCCACCTAACCAATCTACAAATAGTAATTCCTGAGCTCCAGTTTACTTAGTGAATATAACAATTTAACTGGACTTTGCTTAAGCTTTAAAAGCCACTTACAGCTTCAGTAGCAAAAAGGCAATGTACAAGACAAAATGGCATTAGATAAATTCCCACTTATACAGAGTTAAGTCCTTTAAATATCAGATAAGCTGATTGTCACAGTATGCAAGTGACTGAATGGATTAATTGATTTGCTTGCATATGATATCTCTTTGATGACGGAAGAAAATCTTAATACATCCATCCATTTTTAGATATAAATATTCTACAGGTTTCTATTTTGGTTCTTGTGAATTTTTCTGAATTTTTACCATGATTTGCCTTTGTGTGCTCTTGTGCCCCATAGCTTCTTGCAATTGTGCCTCTGAGGGTTCATAAATGACCATAATACCCACCTTATATGTCCAAGCACAATATTCGTCCATGTTTAACATGGTGATGTATTATTCATGTTTATGTAACCTACATTATTGTTGATTTACATTTGAAAATTATATATAAATGTACTTTTTTTGCCTAAAACATTCAAGTAATAAAATAGTACAGGTATGGGACCCTTTCTTGGGAAATCCATTCGTCCAGAAAGCTCTAAATTATTGGAAGGCTATCTCCCATAGGGTTATTTCACTGATTTGCTTCTCTAATAATAAAACAGTACCCTGTACTTGATGGTAATTAAGATGCATAAATCCATGTTGGTTCCTGGGTGCTCCTACATTGCATTTTGTCTTGATACTTCACTCCCTGACCTCTTGCCTTGACTCTGACTTTATTATTCACTGCCTGCCTATACCATTTGCCTGGAAAATGACTATGAATTTTCTTAACCCTTCAGATACAACGGATTGGACTTTGCTGCATACAGAGCTGTTGGACCCTGCTACCAAAGAACCAGGGGTGACAGCATCCTGATGACATGTATATGTAATTGACTATAATACAGAATGTAGAAGCATTGACAAAAAATATGACCCAAACTGTTGTCCTCTAGAATACCCAGTCAATGCTAGAGCTTGCAACTGTCAAATGATGATCCAGTTTCCTTGAAGTGTCCATAAATAGGCAACCATTGTAGTTGGCAACCTTTTGTTCTATGTTTAAACCCAAAGACTCATACAGCTTACCAACTTGAAGACTGATCCAGTCATGTTCAGAAACCTCATCTGACCAAACCTTGCCAGTTGTGCAATCATAACGTTTATACAGAGGCTCTCCAAAACCATATCTAAATATGCACTTGCAGCAGCCACTGTGGAACGTCTTTATAGAACCTTTATACAGCAATATATGGAGCGGTAAGGCTGCAACACACTGTATTTTTGCACAAAGTGATAGGTATAAAATACATAATATCCCTTTTAGTAGCTTGAGCATATATCATAAAGGACTAGTTTGCTGTTGCAATTAAAAAATATATATTACAGCAATCTTAAACCTTTTTTTTATAAATGTACTTTCCCCACAGTAGCTGTGTAACCCACTCTGCTATTTCAGCCTCCATATTTTATCCCTTCCATTCTTCCTTTGTGTTTCACGGAAAGATCTGAGAACTCCGAAAATCGTCATTTTTTTTTCCATCCGCATCAAAGTTAGGACTTTGTTAGTGAAGCCTGCTATCTGCATCTGCTCCTTCTTTTTCACAGGGCTCAGGAGGAGAAGGCCGCTGTGTGGCTGAAAAAGACTCTCATTCAGTTTGGAATTGCTTGCCTTTGCTTCTCTGTCACACTGTCAAGCTCAATCAGAACGCAATGAAAGTGATATAGAAGCCAAGCTTTGCAGTCTGGTCTAAGAACAAAGAGTGTCCCGTAGCCTGGTACAGATTTCACATCCAATTTAACTCTTTAGAAAAGGATTTCAGGAGATACATAGTCAAGAGTTGAAAAAATGGAGTTAAGGGTACTATAAAGGCTAAAAGTATTATCCTGGCTTAGATAAGCCACAAAGATAGGTTGATACTATTTTCCTAGCATAAACCACATTAGCCGGCATTACACGTTGAGCTTTCTTTACTCGTTAAGTTGCAAGGAGATTTGAGAGGAATTTAGCAGCTACATAAAATGACTCTTTTAAGATTCTAGCTTTAACAGTCATTTCAGTTCTACAAGGTGCCTGAATAGAAAGACCCAAATCATGTTGTTCGACAAATCTGGTATTAGAGGGTTAGTCTCAGTTTACTTATTAAGAATTTAGTTGAGTAAAGGATTTTAGGACTCAGCGCTTTGTGCGAATGACAATGAACATCAACACTAGTATTTTTTCGCCCCAAGTTAAAATCGGAGGCTCACGTTCTAACAGTTTACGGGGAGTGCAGATTTTTATTATGGATTTATTGTCTTAAAACCAGAACAATATGAAACAAAGTTTTACTGTGAATCAATGCTTACATTTTAAGCATCACACATCAGTATTGTTATAAGATGGATCCAAATGATGGAACTTTCACTGAATCATTATTCAACTTGTATAATCTGCTAAACTCTGTACTGTGCATATACAATCATATAGACAAAGTTTCACAAAATAACCCATTTAAATTGTTTTTGAATGTGCATGGCCATATTTAGAAGAAATACTTATAATGTTAGCCTCCACAATTGCATATGTGTCTTTGTGTCAAGATACTTTTGTGTCCGTGGTACATTTTACTGCAGTTCTACAAATATCTGTTATGTTCTTTAAACTAAGCACAAATATGATTACATTTTTTTTTTTTTTCGTGTTGCATTTCTAGAATATTCTAAGCAACGTAACTAGTGGTACATTTAGCACTTTTTGATGGGTTTCATTTGGTAAGCGTTGTGAACAATCATAAACATTAGGATATACATTTTTTACAAATTATTTACCCAAAGCCACTACAATATTGAATTTCAAGAATCATACCTCCACTGATCAGCTGAGTGCTTCTCTGACAGTGGCCATGGTCAATATCACTGCAAATATGGACCAAAGCTCATTATTTTTCTTAATAATTAAATTTTCTAATAATTTTTAATAATTTTAATATATTGAGAAACGGTGAGGTTTAGCTGGCTGGACATTTCCCTATTCACTAATGTAATGTCAGGTCAGCATTCAAAAACAAACAAGAGGGAGCTACCCAATTATATTATTTAGAAGATCTGCTAGATTTGAAAGAAACACTACTGATTGTTGAGTAAAGATATTTGTTTAAAGACTGAGCCAACCCCAAAATAAACATTTGCCCAATTAAAGAAAACATAATTCTGAGCAACTTTCCAATTTACATTTATTAAACATTGTCAGTACTCCAAGTTATTCGTAAAAGCAATTGCTATCGAAAGCAGCATTTGCTTAACTCCTGGTTGTTACTTTTTAAACAATGTTGTAAAAGTCTTGGTTCCCCAGCAAAGACAGGTCTAATAATCAGCTGCCTTGTCTTACATTGTATCAACAGGGCAGAAAATAGAAAGAGACAAACGCTGAGTTCAATAGCAATACATGTATAAATGACTTTAAAACCATAGAATATTTGTAATGAACGTATAGAAGCAGCATATTCTCAAGCTGCATCTCATGTAATTAAAAATAATGATATAATTGATCTCCCTGACACAGTATCTTGCATTTATCGGTTTATCAGTAATGTGCTGCAGACATCTCAATACTCCAAGGTGATGTGTTATAGTGTTTCATATTTATACAACAACCCCTCACCCCACTCTTGTTATATCCTATTTACTATGTGCATTATGTTATATTAACCCAATTCAGTCTTTTAAATGCCAGCTTTGGCCTGTGCTGTAAGAAGGGACTACATAGGGAGCACTGTCTATAAAAGTACTAGAATGTGTAGCGGATTATTATACATGTTTCATTGCCCATGAAATTACATTATGAAAATATGAAGACAGAATAAATGTTCATTTTAATAAAACCACCAATGTATAATTTATACGGTATGAGTACATATACAAGTGTACCAATTTCCCGCACAAATATATGAATATGTGCTTTATAAGGAATAGAAGTTTACACTTGCTGTTATTAATACTATATTATAAAATGGGATTCTTGCTTAAAAAATGGCACATAAATAAAAAAAGCAAATCATATCAACATTAAACAGATTTAGTAAATAGGGACATAAAACAGTAAAACAGTTAATCCCTGCACTAATTATTTGTCCCATTTTTTCTTAATACAAATGAAATGTTTCACTTGGTTAATGACAAGTTTGATCAAACAGTTCATAAACTGATGGATTGTCTTTGAAATGAATTCAGAGTAAAAATGACATGATGCAGAGTTGGCAGAGGGCCGTCTCTAGTGGGAACAGATGCCCAACAAATTTGGCGAGTAGTTTTGTTCCTTTCTATCTGTTGCAGTTCACAATCCTAATGAATGTAATGTTTAAATAACATGAATAAAGATAGAGTGAAAATGAATTCAACTCCAGTTTGAGCAGCAGAATGGAAATGAGCAAACTGTATTATCTTCTGCCACCTAATCTGGGTTGAATTTCCTCTGTATCTTTTTTGTTTGTTGAAGAATCCCTTTCTTCGTTCTTCTTGGCCATTGACAAGGTCTTTTGAGATGAATATGAAAAGATAGATTTAAAGGTTACGTCCAGGGTCAGATGGTTGCAGATGTTTTGTGAGAGATTGCTTGGTTCACTTGTGGTTCTCCTCCCGACTGAAGCATTCCAAGCGAACTGACACATGGGCAGCAAATGTCTACAGGTTTTTGTTTATTACTCTATTGATTCTTACAAACACAAACATAGCATGCCCAGTCATACAGTAGCTCCTGTGCAATGAGCTTCTGTAAATATTCCTATGAACCCAGGATTTTCTGAGATGCTGTTCCACAATATAATGTCCAAAAATCATTTATGTAAATACATGCACCGTCCACAAAGGCATGACTGCTCAAAATATATATGTAGTCAAACACGATTTGCAAGGACAAACAGTTCATTTTAATGATTGAATGCGCTATTTTATTTAATTCCACTGTTTCTATAAGAAGTTGCTGTCCGCATGTGATCTCACAAATAACATTTTCACAATAAATGCTGGATTGTCCATATGGTTCAACTCTGTATTGCAACCTTCTCAACAGGTTGCAGCCCCCCTTTCAGAATGCCAAAATTCCAAGTAACATTGAGGTAGTACCCGGAGAGCATGTTGTGTTTTTAAATCATCATTATGTAATTATTGAAGGAAAGTCATGCACAACTTTCCTGCAACAAATACACAATGATGATTTAAAAACATAACGTGCTCTCCAGGTACTACCTCAGTGTTACTTAACATTTTCACAATCACAGCTTGGAGTTGGATATACAGTTCGCAATCATTCACTTCAGCCATGTTTTACCTCTATCAGTAAAACTGGAAGGTAAAGCAACATTAAAAAAAGTGCCCAACAATAACCTGGTAACACTGTACTGTTTGATCAATCAGGTGTGTACTGAAAGATTCATTGAAGAATAAAAGGAATGCTATTGTTCTACTTTCTTATTTATCATAAGGTGTTTCAGATGACAAACAGGGAAACTAAACACTTCATAGCAATTATAGGCCTGATGGAAGTTGATGGGTGCTTATTTGCCATTTCATTGTGTTTGTGTTAGTACAACTAACAGGCCTAACTAACAGTTGTGATTTTAACTTACAAGTTTTACTTCTGAATTCTTCCTTTAAAGAGAACGTATCAACTTGGAGATAGCAACACTAATATGGCACGCAAAGCCCAATTCGATATACTGTTTGTGAGTTGAATGTTAGTTCTTATTTTGTATAGTGTTTATGTTTACATCAGAAGGTTGTCAAGAAGTTCTCTTTGATAGAGCACCCCAACCTCTTGCCTTGGTTTGCTTAATGCATTTTCCCGAATGTATTTTACATCAATGCACATCTGTCCATCTCAAGCCGGAACTTCATTTTGGCAAAATTTATATACTGTTCCTATAATTCCTATGAGTATACGGTTGTTCCTACCCACAGATAATTATGTCAGAAATTTTGAAGTGCGTTAAAAGTGGTGGGATCTCACACTATTGCAGTTTCCATTCTATTGCTATATGAATCGGCAACTTCTCTGACAAAATGCTGTTCCATGTTAAAATGCCCTTCCCAGAATCTACCAAATAATGCATAAAAACTACATTTCAATATTAAGTAAAATACATGACAAATCAAATACGTATCCTGCCATGTGGACCCATTTATAATGCAGGCCAGCCATCTTGATGGTACTAGCCATAATTTTAGGGCCTCAAACATATACAGAGGTTGTCCTGTTTTTATTGCTCATTAATTAGGGGCCCCTATACCTCCTGGAACCCACTGTATCTGCAGGGTTTGCTTCTGATATTGATGAGTCTTTAGCAAGTCATGTTAGCACTAATGTCCCATAGAGCTCCAAAATTACAAGTGGCCTTCTTATTGCATTTCAGTATGTGTGTGAATAGATTGGGTGAACTAAAAAATGAACAAATACCTGTACAAGCAACTCATCTCATACAAAGCTTCTGCAATGATTTAAAAAGTGCTAAAAAGGCCCCAGAAACCCTTTCTAACACACAGGGCTGTATTTAGGTCTGATGCTGCCCTAGGGACTGAACCTCAGCTTGCCCCCTTTTCTCGCAATTGTTGCATGCACAGATGGTTTGTCTGTCCTACACATGCAACGCTTAAAGGACAGGATGTACCTCCCCTATCTCTGCTGCTGGCAAGCCTGGAGGAATTTTCTTTTTTTTAAAGAAATTAATGTTTTTACCACATATGTACCTAAGGGCGCCGTTGTGGCTATAATTGGGCATACTCAATTCAAGTCAAGTGAAGTTTATTGTCATTTCAATCATATACAAGTTATACAGTACATTGTAAAAACTAAACAACATTCCTCCAGGACCATGGTGCTACATGTAAGACTCTGAGATCATTTTACAATTTACAAAAAGTGCATAAAAACACAGTCCATAGGGTAGTCACAAATGGTACATAAAGTGTCCATGTGCAAACATTATAGACAAGGCAATATACAGTACAATATTCAGTGCAACACTGACAAGTACACAGTCTTGCGGTTCTTAAAGGAGAAGTCAACCTGTACGGGGAAGAAAACCCTCAACTGTGTAGGCCCCTTCCCCCCGGCCTACCTGCCCCCCCCGGGCAAATGCCCCTAACTTGTTACTTACCCCTCCTTCCAGGTCCTCTGCTGCAGAGTTCACGGGCGCCATCTTCTCCCAAGCGCTCTTCTTCCTGCTTTGACCGGTGTTTTTTTTTGGCGCATGTGAAGTACAACGCATTTACCAGTGAGGATCTTCTGCACATGCGTGAAAGTCACAAAGTTTCCGTAAAAAAGATCAGAAACTTTGTGACTTTTGGGGGAGCATGCACAGTTGGAGGTATTTGCCGGTATGGAGCTACTGCGCATGTGCCCAAAAGTCACAAAGTTTACAATAGTTTTTTTCGGAAACTTCGTGACTTTCGGTGCATGCACAGCAGATCCTTACCGGTAAATGCTTTGTACTGCGCATGCGCCAACAAATGCCAGTCAAAGCAGGAAGAAGATCGCTCGGAAGAAGATGGTGCCGATGAACTCCACAGCAGAGGACCTGGAAGGAGGGGTAAGTAACAAGTTTGGGGCATTTGCCCGGGGGGGGGCAGGTAGGCCGGGAGGGAGAAGGGAGGGGGCCTACACAGGGGAGGGGGGTTTTTCACCGTACAGGTTGACTTCTCCTTTAAATGTGTGTAATCAGTTCAATCCTTGAGAGTTGGGAAGCCTGATAGCTTGTGGAAAGAAACTGTTGCACATTCTGGCAGTTAATGACCAAAAGTTGTGGTATTTCTTACCAGATGGCAGGAGGGTGAAAAGTTTGTGTGAGGGGAGTGTACAGTCGCCAGCAATGCTGATGACTTTTTGGATACAGCAAGTGTGGTAAATATGTATAATGGTGGGAAGAGAGGCCCCCAATGATCTTTTCTGCTGTTCTCACCACTCGCTGTAGGATCTTACCATTCGATACACTGCATTTTCCATACCATGTAATGATGCAGCTGATTGGCATGCTTTCAATAGTCCCCTCTGGTAGTGAGGATGAATGGTGGGAGATAGACTTTCCTCAGCTTCCACAGAAAGCAGAGACACTACTGGGCCTTCTTCGCTATGGAGCTGGTGTTGAGGGACCAGGAGAAGTTCTCTTCCAGATGGACACCAAGAAATTTGGTACTCCTGTCGATTTCCGCAGAGGATCTATCAGTGTTCATTGGAGAAATATCACTTTGTTGTCTACTGAAGTCTACAAATATCTCTTTTGTTTTATCCACATTCAGAGACAGATGGTTATCTTTGCACCAGTTTGTTAGCCGTTGCACCTCCTGTCTGTATGCTGACTCATCGTTCTTATTGATGATGATGAGACCCTACACTGTTGCATCATCAGCAAAACTCAATGATGTGATTCCTACCATACTTTGCTGCACAGTCATGAGTCAGCAGTGTAAACAATAGTGGACTGAGCAGGCAGCCTTGGGGACCGCAGTGCTCAGTGTGGTGGTGCTAAAGATGTTGTTGACTGAGGCCTCTCAGTCAGAAATTCCAAGATCCAGTTGCAGATGAAGGTGTTCTGGCCCAGCAGGCTCAACTTTCCAATCAGGTGCTGATGAATATTTGTATTAAATGCTGAGCTGAAGTCTATGAACAGCATTTGTACATATGTGTCCTTATTGTTCAGGTGAGTGAGTGCCAGATGCAGAGTAGTATCGATTGTGTCATCCGTTGAGCGTTTAGGATGGTAGGCAAACTGCTAGCTGGTCTGCACATTCTCTGAGCACTGTTTCGGGGATGTTGTCTGGTCCCCCAACCTTTCATGGGTTAACTTTGCGGACATTTCCTCATATCTGTTGTGTTCAGACATAACACCTAATCGCTGTGAGGATGGCTGGTCTTCATCACCGCCGCATCATTCTCTGCATTAAAACGTGCGTAGAAGTTGTTCAGCAAATCTGGTAGGGAAGCATCATCTTAGCAGGCTGTCATAGCGATAGCCTGGATTCCTTGCCACATGTGCCTTGTATCACACAGTCTTGAAATTGACTGTGGATTCTCTGACCACAATTATTGCTGCCGTAATTACCAGGTTTGCCCTCGCAGTTCTTAGGGCACTAAGGGCAGCCTTATCACCTGTTCTAAAGGCCTCAGCAGCTCACATACCTCAGCAGTCATCCACGGCTTCTGGTTGTAATGATGGTCTTGGATATAGTTGCAATGCCCTTGGGGATGTAGCTCGATACAGTTGAAGTTGGTGCTGTTGCCAACAGTTGCAGCCTCCCTAAATATATAGCAGTCAGTGTGCTCAAAACAGTTCAGAAGAGCAGAGATGGCACCTGCTTTGGAACCAGTGTTCAATTTATTGTCTAGGGAGTAGACATTGGAAAGAAAAATGGACAAAAGGGCTTTGATTAGCTTGCCGCACTTCCGCTTCCTCACACACCTCTTGCGGTGTCCTTTCCCTCACAAGGAACTGGAGGCCTGGTCTGTGCAGTAGGCCAAGAATGCGTAGTGTCTCCTGCAGATAATCTTGCAGGTCAGTTTCTAGCTGATCTTTATATTGTAGTAATCATGGCCAGTTTGCTGGCTTTTTGCCGCCACTGGCAACTTTAAGAGCCAAATTTTCATTTGGCTCTGGTAGTGCATCAAGGGCTCACTGCACTAGTGATGCGGGCCCCCGCTAAAAGTTGGAAGTGCGGATATCTACTGACTATCAGCAAGAAACATTACTACCAGCAGCCCCGGAAACTGGTAGTAATGTTTCTTGCTGATAGACAGTAGATTTACATTCACCGTTTGCTCTGATGTCCATCGTCATTTGAGTCGCACTGAGAGACAAATAGCAGGTATGTGTATATATATATATATATATATATATATATATATATATATATATATACACACACACACATACAAAAGGGGTGATTAGGAGGGGTTGAACTTGATAGACTATCTATTTTTAACAAGCCAAAAGGATTGTATACTCTGTATATATCTCTATGAAGGAAGAGGAGGTGGTGGGTGTTCGCTGGACCACCAGGTATTCTCACAGGCAGATTTATATCTTTATATCTATAATATGTTTTATATTTATGTGTGAAATTAGAGCTCACCAGAGCTCATCCACTTTCAATTCATTATTGATATTTTAGAAGCATATTTATCAATGCGTAAAAGAGTTCACCATTTGATAAATAAGCTTCTAAGAATCCATAGGAATGAATATATTATTTATCTATTATATGTATTTTATATACACTGCGTATTTTATATACACTCCATATTGTAAGTTGGTCCCTAAGCTGAAGTAACTGAAATCAGCCCAGGCATGTGCTGTAAATAAGCAGAAAAAAGACATGAAGTTATTAGAGTCAGATTTTCATTGCTAAAGGGCAATCCTAAATTCCACTTTAGTTTTCCTTTAACACACCATTTAGGGAGATGGTAGCCATATCACAATGTTTGTATTTCAAAGAACAGTTAGGCACTCATGGATCCCTTTGACTTGAAAAACATCTATGATACAGCCTTACGCATTTCATGCACTTAGTCATGGGCTGCATAACTTGCTGCTGCTCTATAAATAAATGATGATGATGGGCACAGTGTTACCTTTAATTTTACTAGCCTAAGTGTGAAATCCTACCTTTTTTTGAAATTCAGATTATCTTCTCTCGTAGCTGAAGGTCTAGGGATGACACATCTGGACCCCATTTTTAACACAGTAAGCTATGTACCTGTAATAACTCCAGTATTATCATCCTCTGGCCATGCCACAAAAAGACTTGCACTTGGTTGCATTTTCCTGATATTTCAACTGTAATTTAAATTAATTTACTTGAGACCAGATTATGAAAGGTATATGTTGCCTACAATCTCTAACAAAACAGAATATATAAACATGTGAATAAATGACTTGTTTCCAAATCATATTTTAATGCTCTCCATTCTTCATCTTTGTTATTTGTTGTATGAAGAACACTTACAACATAGGATTAGTCCAACTAAGAGCCAGATATGAAATGTCTTATCAATAGACTCACTATTTGACTTTATCATTATTAGGAAAATTATGCAGAGTGTTTCGAGGGTGAAGAGTGCAGGAGAGTGTTTCCATTTAAATATGACAGCCTGGTGCAAGTTATTCTTTTTGATGACAATAAGGGCTTTTTCTAGCTTTATCTTCAGAAGAAGCTGCCGTGAGCTCAGAATCAGAAGAGAATGGAAATGTCATGACACAGGATTAGCAGTAACCAAATACTAAACCAAATGTTCTTGATGAAAAAAAATGAAGAATGTGACATGCATTGGTATTGTGAGAAGATAACATTTTCTGAGAACCATTTGGAAGTAATTTATGACAATCTATTGATGGGATTTAGAGGTGTTTTTTACAGAATTGTCTGGTCCACCAAACAATAGCTTTATTTGAAATGTGTACATTTCTCCTTGGAATACCTTTAGGTTCCGTTTTAAGATAACCCATATAAACCTAAATAAACTTTTAGGATGATGAAGAATTTACCTTACCCTATTGACAATTTCCTGGATGCCAGATTAAAATGTAAATAAGAGAAGTTAGAGATAACAACAATGAGATTGACAACAAAAATGTAGATTCACAACCTCTCAGTTGTGTGGCTGTCAACTCATCATATAGAGGCCTGAGAAGAAACAAGGCCGAAAGCTTTAAAATTAGAATATGAAGACCAGTTGAAAATTTAGAACAGGTCTATCTGTTTCTAACTAAAAGCATAAAGGCATTTATTAAAAAAATAAAGGGTGTATTAGTACAGTTGATACTACTGTGCCAAGTCTCAGATTTTGGATACATTTACCATTTTTTCTCCCTTGTCATTGAGTGCATAGTAATTGAGATTATTGAAGCCTACACATATGAACTATTATAGGGCAGTAGCAGAATGATAACCGAAGACTAGTGAATTGTTCGTGCTTTGGTCCCCTGAGAGGGCCCCTAACAATGTAAGAAGTCTAGTTCCATAAGCAATGGCGCTTATTTTCCATGACATCAATAGCAAATAAATTCTTTTTTTGTAGGGTTTGGATGTGTTCCTCCATCAAGGAATCAAAAGAAGAGCTTTTTGAACTGTCTCTGCATCATAGAAGAGGAGAACTGCTCGCACTCCCTGGCCGCCGATCCTGAGCGCCTGGTGCACAGTGAAGGAGGAATCGGCACCCTCCAAATCCAACGTAGAACAAAGAATTTCACTTGCACTCAAAGACAGATAAACGCAGGGATATACCCTTGCACTTTATTGGCAGAAAGGTGCAATGTTTCGGGGATGTCCCCTTTGTCAACCAATGAGTACAATTTATGCCTTTTATGCTAAGTTTGATATGTTTTATAGTATTAGGAGTCCATACATTCACCATCTTGTTAGCACCATTGGGCATTCAGATGGAAGACCAAAAAATACTTTTCCATTAGAAGAAGAAGAAGAAGAAGCTGCAGCCCAATTTACACATCAAGAGGGAACTTGGGTAGGTATGAAGGCAATGATGTAGAAATCAACCAAATTGATACTCTTTTTTTTAGAGACTTTCATACTTATATGAAGAACTACATTTAATTTTACTACCTGCACCAGAGGGTAACTCACTGGCATAAAGAGCTCAGGTCTGTGGGAGTATCCTCCAGGTGTTCTGTCTTTCTTCCACACTCCAGAATAATTGGTTCCAGAAGTAGCTGCTTTCACTGCAAAGTTATGTAAAGCTATGCTTAGCAATATCAATTTTTGCCGCAAAAATTCGCAGTGTCAATAAAAATTGGAGAATGTCTGCCGGGGCCAAAAAATGGACGCCGGCTTCAAAAATGAGATGCTAGTGCCGTCTCGCGAATTTTTCGCAATTTTGGGAATTTCGCAGGAAATTCGCGAATTTTTCGGCGAAGTGAAACAGCCCAAATTGGCCAATCAATATATATATATATATATATATATATATGTATATGTATATATATATATATATATATATATATACCAATAGTTTCAAAACCAGCACTCCCTTTACTGAAAAAATTTAATTTTTATTATTACATAGTATCTAGTTTCAGAAATAGATACTATGTAATAATAAAAATGTAATTTTTTTCACTACAGGGAGTACTGGTTTGGAAACTATTGGTGTATGCAAAAATTACCGTGCACCCCTCTCTATTTTATATTGCCTTGGAGTGCGGATACTCATTGGAGAATTGTGTATATATATATATGTATATATATATATATATATATATATATAGACAAATACAAGAGTCCTCTGCACTCAACCCATTATCAATATATTTAAGACAGAGATATTTTGAGCATACTGCTAGTGAAAAATGCCTTACACTTTAAACAAAACAGGGATTGTTTGTCCATATATTGTAATATATTTAAGCTGGCCAACTAAGTCATCCCATATCTGGCCAGTCCTACGCTCAATTTTCTATATGTATTTTGTGGCCACAGCTTCATTGCACCCCCACCTAATGGTTTTAAAAATTAGTGGTGAGCACAACTTTCCCTTGTTTGTTTTCCTTTTGATTTTGCTCGTTGTCTGTTAGGAGATGGCCTGTGATTTCTTCTTCTTCTACACATTAGCACCCTACCGAGCTTTAGTGCACACTATAGGCTACAAAGTCAAGCAAGAACATGCCCACACTGCACATGTAACATTCAAAAATATGAGTTTAAGTATTAAAAGTCCTTTAACAGCTTTCTCATGAGACAAATGAGGAATAGTTTATATATATAAATATAATGGGTCATATATAAACAATCAAACTTTGAGCAACACATTTTAGAAAGCCATTAAGTATTGAAACTTTAATATATCTTAGCAAGTAACAAACATACAGTTAGATAACACATACAGAATTATGTATGCTTAATTATATTTTGCATACTTTCAGCAGAGACAATTAGCAAATAGCTTTTATATGCAAAATAAATGAAAAAGTAATTAAGATGCACTAACTAGAGCAGCAATATCAAGTCTGTTGTCTAGTGATTCGTTCCTAACAAACATAATAATTATGCATTCATTGTCATATAATTAAAACGGCTCTGTCCTTTACAAAACTGTCTACAGTAACCTGACAAGAGGCAAAAGTTCCTTGTATTTGTAAACAGGATAATTACTAATATCCATTCAGAAAATGCTGATTTGAAATATTATTTTCCTCATGTATTAAAAACATTTTAATTGCTGCAACGATCAAATAATGCCCTGTTTTATTTGGAATTCCATGTTGTCGTATTTTCACTTGTGAATCCTTCATTAGTCAAGGATGATGATGAAATTCTGCCCATCTGTTCATAGCTGGTGGAACTGAGAATGTCACATCTTTCGGAATAATAGGAGGTGAATATTTTAGAATGTCATTGAAAGAATAATGTTATTTATCTTTATTTGAGTATATATTATTTTCTTATATTGAGTCCAGCATTGTTTAGCTGCCAGCCCTGCTTGATGACTGATGGTTTGGAAAGGGGCAGAAAGCAAACTTAGACTCAGATCAATGAGAAGTTCACACTCTCTTGGTGAAAGATGTGTAAAGCTGTATCAGTGTCAAAGTAATATTTTACAGATCATAATCATAAGGTTGGGGATGACTAACACTTGCTTTGTATGATTTATGCTATCAATCATAGTAGGACCTGTTACATTGCATATTATACATTTGTAACACAAGCTGCTGCCTTTCTTTTTTCCAGGAGGTTGTATGGAAAGTGCCACCCTCTGTAGTAGGCTATGTCGATCCTCATGGATAGGGGAAGTAGGGATTGTATACTGTAGGTAGAGTTGGTATATTGTGTAGCATGGTCAGTGCTGGGAAGGTTCTGGATAGTGATGGCCGAATAAATTCGTGCTGTGAAAATTTGCCAGTGAAAAATCTGCTGTGTGTCGGGATAGTCACGCGCATAAAAATTGTCGCGCATCAAGATTATTCAGACACCCATTGACTTTAATGCATTTGGACAAAATAGTTGAGTATATGAAAATTGTGATGGGTGTCAAAATTGATGCACGTCAATATTATTTTCATGCCCATTTACTTCAGTGCGTTTTGCAAATTATTCGCCTTTTCGCCAATTTCGCTATAAATTCCCGAATTTTTCGGCATAGCGGAATGGGACAAAATCGCCCATCACTTCTTCTGTATAGTCAAGCTTCAGAAGGTTGCTCCACAGCAGAAGGGAATGGATGGATTGTACATGACTGTGAAGAAGTCCTAAGCAAAATTTGTGTACATAGTTGTAGCTGTCGCATTCTGAGAGATTCACCATAAACATAGACAGATTGTGAGAAACTGTAACTTCATTCTTCAATTCAGCCCTATCACAAATTTCAGGGAAACCACTGCAGAGACATTACAGGGTTACCTTACCTCTCCTATATTTTTGCTGCTCGTGCCCCTCAAAATTAGGAAACTTTTTGACTTCTATGCAAAACGTTATTATTCTGCGCTGTTGTGGTCAATAAACAGTAGTTCTCTGCAGAATTCACCTTAGAAAATCAAGTAGACATCATTGGACTCATTAAGAATCAAAAAGACCCAGATCAGTTTTTATTCATGTGGTGAGGTGTGGCTAAGCACATTGAAGGTGAGAGGATAAGTAAAAAACATCAAAATAAAGCAGAAACATGGCAACCTAGACACTATGATCACCCCCAGAAGTATCATCAGTCCAAATGCCCATTACACTGCACAGGTCAACTCCCACTGACAGGACTTGTCTCAAGTACTCCTGGATAATGATAGACACAGCTTTTCCCATTGATGTGTGAGAAGAGACCTATACTGAGCATATCATCCAAATTCTAGTGTGCCATACGTGTAGTTTCTTAGCATTGAGAGGTGAGGGAAAATAGATAATCTATGTAAAATATTGGGACTTTGTGAGCAGTTTTTTAATGTTAGTAAGTGCCAGTTTATGGACTTAAAAGACTTTAAAGGGATTCTGTCAGGATTTTTATGATGTAGTTTTATTATTGAATTACACTATTTACACTGCAAATAATTCACTCGACAATATAAATTTTCATTCCTCAACCAGCAAGTGTATTTTTTTTAGTTGTAATAATGGTGTGTAGGCAGCTATCTCAGGTCATTTTGTATGGTCATGTGCTTTCAGAAAGAGCCAGCACTTTAGGATGGGACTACTTTCTAGCAAGCTGTTGTTTCTCCTACTCAATGTAACTGAATGTGTCCCAGTGGGACCTGGATTTTACTATTGAGTGTTGTTCTCAGATATACCAGGCAGCTGTTATCTTGTGTCAGGGAGCTGCTATCTTATTACCTTCTCATTGTTCTGTTGTAGGCTGCTGGGCGGGGAGGGAGGGTGATATAATTTCAACTTGCAGTACAGCAGTAAATAGTGATTGAAGTTTATCAGAGCAAAATCACATGACTGGGTGCAGCTGGGAAACTGACAATATATCTAGCCCAATGCCAGATTTTGAAATTAAATATAAGAAAATCTGTTTGCTCTTTTGAAAAACGGATTTCAGTGCAGAATTCGGCTGGAGCAGCACTATTAACTGATGCGTTTAAAAAAAAATTCCCATGACAATATCCCTTTAATAATGAATAGGGATGTAGCGAACCGCCGCCGATGTGTTCGCGAACGCCGTTCGCGAACACCGGCAAAATTTGCGAACAGTTCGCGAACTGTTCGCGAACTTCGAACATCCGAAAATCGTTCGATTCGAACGATCGAAGGATTGAAATCGTTCGATCGAAGGATTTTCGTTCGAATCGAACGATCGAAGCCATTCGATCGAATGCTTCGATCGTTCGATTCGAACGAAAATCCTTCGATTTTAGCGGTCGAATGGTCGAACGATTTTGACGCGAACGCCTATTGGCGAACGTCGCGCGACGTTCGCGAACTTGCGGCGGACGCGAACAGTCGAAGTTCGCGCGAACTAGTTCGCCGGCGAACAGTTCGCTACATCCCTAATAATGAATTTTACACTATCCGAAATCCTTGTTTTTTTGTTCTCTTTTATGTTTATTTGTTGTGAAGTTTTGCTAGATGTTGTGAAGATTTGCAACAATAAGTAATGAGCTAAGTCACTTTCAGAATTGAACACTAATATGTGCAACCTTTATTACTATTTATTCCTGTTGTTAAAAATGACTGATTTTCACATTTATGGATTTTTGAATGAATTTTTTAATAAATTATTTTCATTGGTCATTTTAGAGCATTGAGTCACTTTATGTTCACTAGACATTTAAATTCTGCATGGGAATCACAATTGATCAGTGATGGGCGAATTAGGGGCGTTTTGCAGAAAAAATTGCGAATTGCCCGCGAAATTCGCGAAACGGCGCCTGCATCCCGTTTTTTATGCCGGCGTCTGTTTTTGACACCGGCGTCCGTTTTTTGGATGCTGGCGTCCGTTTTTTGGATGCCGGCTTACATTCGCTGGCGAATTTTCACAGCGGTTTTGCAAATGTATTCGCTGGCCGTGAATCATGGGAATTCACTGCAAATTCGCGCTTGCCGAATAAATTCGCCCATCACTACAGTTGATCAAAAATTGCTGTAGTTATTTATATATATATATATTACTACAGTATGGGGCAGAATTTTAGCATTCAGTATTGTTTTTACCACGATTCAAGACTTTTGCTGCAAAAAACCCACAATTTCCCTATTTCCTAATTCGAGTGTATGTTGTATATTTTCAATTGTACTATAACAGGTCTTAGCTTAAAAAAAACCATATTTTGAGGGAAAGAATTTCATACTTTTTCCAGACAAAAAATAACCAATAAAAAAACACTTTGAAACCGTAAAATACTGCCTGCAAAAATACTGAATTTTAAAAAAAAATAATACAATTTCTTTAGAAAAATAGCCCCATGGAGTAAATAGTTTACTTTCGAGATGGATGTTATAGTGATACAAGAAGCACAAACTATGACTGATAGGGACCAAAGAATGTAAAGGTCCCAGAGGGGCCCTGACTGATATACAATTTCAATAAGTTTGAGGAAACAGTCATGTTCCTGAATTTCAGGTGGCGCAGCAACATTTAGTTATGCCACTGTCCTCACATATATGTAAATGTGATTTGGCTTTGCTATTTAAAGACTTTTTTTCATTCTTAGTTCCAAAAATGGCAATATTGCGTTAATTGCAGAGGATGAAAAAAAAATCATCAATTACAGACCAGTTCTACTGAACAAGAGGAACGTGCTAAATGAACCAAGCAGAACAGCCTTTTCAAACCAGCACTAATGTAAAATGATAAAGGAAAATGGATTTTGTGGAGTGTAGAATGTCAAGCTGAAGGTTACTCACAGAGCATATTATGTAAGAAAGTGAAGATCAAATAAATGTCCATTGTATGCTATGAATATTATATTGTAATCAATATTCACCTGAGGCTCAGTGAATGCCCTGATTGTTGTCCTTGCATTTAGTGTTTTAAAAAAAACTGTGGCCTTTCTTTAGACCACGCTTTACTTGCATTTATTTGAACATTAATAATAAAACTAAGCTTTCAGGATTTTTTTGGAGTGATTATGGTGTTAAAATGAAATAATCTATTGAAGGCAAATGATATTGTAGGGTCTTTAGAAAAGGTTTAATTTGTGCCAAACTGAAAATATCCCCACCTAATTTTTGATGTTCGTTGGGCATTGCATCTGGAGATTGGTGAATTGCCTTGACTTTTCTCTGTGAATAATAAAAGTAGGATGAAACTGTAATGGTGCTGTTGCCCATTTCTATGTAGAAGTGTTATTGCAGGATATACTGTGGTTTTTATATATATATATATATATATATATATATATATATATATATATATATAACAGAGTCCAAATTGGTGCACTCCACAATGAATGGTTGAGAGCCTTGGTGCTGGTAAAACTTACGTGTATCCAATGAATCAAAAAAGACCGCACTCATAGGACTTTATATTGAAAAAAAAAAAAAAAAGCCACAAGGGCTGTGCTTTTATTCCTCAACGTTTCGGCTATCCAACTCTAGCCGTCCTCAGGAGGTGAAAACATAACACAAAATGAGGTCTTTTAAACATGTAACTTATGGCGCCAAAAATAATGGGTATGACGTCATCAGGGTGCGTCCACATATGTGTAGAAAGTGAAGAAACTTAAAACAAGTTTTAAAAAACTTGTTTTAAGTTTCTTCACTTTCTACACATTGTGGCTTTTTTTTTTTTTTTCAATATAAAGTCCTATGAGTGCGGTCTTTTTTGATTCATTATATATATATATATATATATATATATATATATATATATATATATATATATATATATATATTACCCCTCTTAGTATAAATGAGCTCCACACACACTGAAGAGGTTTCAAAATTGTTAGACCCTTCTTTCTTCTGGCATGGACTCTTTCTAAAATAAACACATGTAGCTCCGCTTCTGGAATCCCTGGTCATTTATGTGCAGAGTGCAGTCTTCATTGGTTTTCTGGAAAACTTGTTTTCTAACAAAATCTCTCTGCACTGGAAAAGCCCAGGCTTGTCTTGATGCTTTATCCAATCTCCGTTTGCTTTGAATAATAGTAAGGTGGGTGTGTCATCTCTTTTGAAACAGAAATATATAAGGTGGGTGTGACATCTCTTTTGAAACAGAAATAACTCTAGGATGGCATTCCCAACGGAACAGAAATTGACAATTTTACAACATTCATTTTGCTCTTCATGGCATTTTTAATGCCCTTTATGAAGAATGTATTCCTGTGTCAGCTGCACCTTGTGTTTATGGGACATATTAATGAGGACTAACAATATATTCCTATCTTGATGCACAGTGGAGTAAAATAAAATACATCACAAAACAAGCAGAAATATCTACACTCAGATGGGTGGAGTAAAACTGTCTTTATCGCTGGGTTATTATCAGCAATTTCCTTATTCTAGCAAAGATATTTGGGCTTGGCTGCTCAACGAAATTGAACACAGTCTGGTGAACTGATGCATTTCACTTTCTTTGATAAATGTGTCTGTTCTTTACTGTCGAACTGTTGGGATTTTTTTTACAGGTATGGGACCTATTATCCAATATTGGTTTTGTATTCAATAATAATTAATTATATCCAGGCCCGGACTGGCAATCTGTGGGTTCTGGCAAATGCCAGAGGGGCTGCTGTATGGTTCCATAGAAAGTTACCATATAGTGGGCTGGTAGGGGGCTGTTTGGGCTGGTAGGGGGCTGTTTAGGCCTCTGCGTACTTGGAATGGCAGGGCCTCTTTTGACTCCCAGCCCAGGCCTGATTATATCCTAGTTGGGATTAAGTACAAGGTACTGTTTGATTATGACAGAGAAAAAGGAAATCATTTTTAAAAATGCAATGATGGCCCTTCTGTAATTCAGAGCTTTTTAGGTAATGGGTTTCTGGATAACAGATCTCATTCAGCCCCTCAATTAGGTTCACTATTACAGTTTTCCATATTGATCAAAGTGAATATTGGCAACATGTTATTATTAACCCCTGTGGTCATTAAAAAAGAGGGTCTCTTTAATGTGGAGAAACCCGAGCAGAAGAGCACGTATGCATAAAAACTGTCAATTCCTTTCCCCACTAATATCCAGAGCTGGCAGATAAAAGTATAAAAGGATGTATGTGGGTTAGGATATCCAAGTATAAATATGGCATTTTATTTTCGATTTTAATGTGCATATGGCTGGGATTTTCTTTTATTTATTATTTGATAATTCTTATTCTCCTTGAGCAGAATGTGTATGTATTTATTCTTATGGTGAAGAAGGAGTCTATAATATGCCAATCTCTGTACTGTTAAAATGTATTTATAAAGCATGGTCACCTGCATTTACATGAGACAATCGTACCTCATATTGTGCCACAGCCCCTGTGATGTCACTCATGTTATTTACTGAGCTCATCTGTGAGCCAAAGAACCAGAAGAACTGGATAGGGAACTGGCTGTGCAGCTGTACTGCATTAGAGGTTCTTGAAAACCTTAGAAATGGCATAATTGAAAGACTATTCTACAATTATTAGGGGATGGTGTCTCTTTTTAAAGTGGTAGAGCAATGTTAAAATATTCTGTATACCAGTGTATAATGTGCAAGACTGAGGTTCATTTGAGTTTCATTTGACTTAAGTGCTTGTTATTCTAAGTATGTTTAAATTGGCGTCTGTTTTTTTTCCCCAGTGGAATGACTTCATACTTCAGATATAAGAGCCATTTGCACAATTATTGCTTAATCTCTTTTAAGACAATAATCATAACAAGCTCCTTGGCTGTTTTGTAAACAACATTGTAAAATGGCAAACAAAAATTGTATTTTGCAACTAATTATTGCTCTGATTATATTTTTGTTTTAGATTTTTGTTTTAGATTTTCAGATGAGTAAAGCTGTAAAAAAAGTGTTTGTGTGTGTTTGTATTTTTTATAGGAATTCTGGGCATTGGGTGGCTCAGTGGTAAGCAGAGCTAAGCTTTTTTATTCTATTCCAGTTGGAATGAGGTCCAGGTTTTTTAAATTTAATAGCAACTTAAAATATTGTAAAATCCCCTTTGCGCAATATTGCAAATGCAAATGTAATTTCAGCAGTTCCAAAAATATTAGGAATTAATGTTTGGTTATTCTGTGCATATCGATCACCCTCTTTCTGTGGCAGAGCGGTCAAACCCCTAAATGGAAGTATGGATCTAGTCGGTTCCCGTTGCTGAGTATAACAGAGTTAAAACATACAAGTGTATCTTTGTGTGTGTGTGTGTGTATTGGGAATGCAAACTTTTTGTAATATTTGATTTTTGTTTTAAAGTTGATAGTAATGCATGATTCTTTCAACTGAGGCCGAAAACTAAACAATGACATTACTCTGTATCTTTAAAGTGCTAGAAAATATGTTTTATTTGATTTTGATGTATGTTTCCCATTACCTTGTCTATGTTCAGCCATTTCTTATGCGCTGTCTTAACAGACATCAACCCCCTACGGAGTCTTAAATAGTATATTATATATATATATATATATATATATATATATATATATATATATATATATATATATATATATATTTCATATTTATTTAATAATATAACTGCCCCAAAAACTCCCTTCCAGAAAATCTAAAGAAAATTTTCAAACATATCCTGCCTTTTAAAAAAATTTCAAACATGCACAGTAGGTAAGGATTAAGCAGAAATTCTTTAAGAGCATTTTCATTCACTGCCAATACTGTCCCGTAAAATGGTAATTTAATTATAAAATATGAATTCATTGAAAGGTATCAACCAAGTGCAATCACATTCCTTTTCCAGAAGCATAACAGCAAACACCATGGTAAGGAACATTTAAAATCTTCATAAATCCTTAGATGTGAGTTTTATGCTTTTGCAAACAATATTCATCTTTCTGCTAAGAAAGGCCTACAGCAATAAGTTTTGGAGACCGTTAAAAAAAAACTAGAGGACCCGTAACCCTAAACCTGACGATGACTAAGAAAATCAGAAATCTTGATTTTGATAGAAATGTTCACAAATGAACACTCACACAGAAGGAAAAAATCCTATCGTCTCTAACTTTAACAATTAAGTGTTCTATTGTCATGGCTCAATTAAATGGTTTGGCCTGAGAAAATTTGGGATTGTAAAGTGAGGATAGAATGTTCTTTGATCCTCATTCCAGGGATATTGTTTCATTAATAAATGAACATGTCATTTGTCTCACCAGAGGGAGCTCCTGCCCTCCAGGCTTTTTTCCTTTTTTGTTTAGGTTTTATAAAGATGAATTTCCAGTGCTCTAAAATACCGTGGATTAGAATTTAAGCCTGACAGCACTTCGGGGAGTAGTGGGCTTAAAGTGGCTCATACGGGTCTCCAAAGCACTTGTTTACTAATAGAGAAAACCAGCCACCGTCTGCAGCTGCTGATATCGTATTACTATTCTAAAAGACAGTAGCAGAGATAACAAATCACACAGTTTTAATAATTACTCCTGCATTTCATTTTTTGTTTTTCTTTTTCCAACATAACCGACAAACGCTGGCTTTCTTCCAAATAGACAGATAAAAACAGTGTGAAACTTTTATCTTTTAATGATAATGACAACATATATCACGCATTTGCCGAAAGTTGCCTGCTGAATATTTTACCCACACGCCTGACTTTTCAAAACAAAATGTAATTAGGCTTTAATCATTCTAATCTTCCATTCAGAAATAACTTTACAGTGAGCATGACTCTTTGTGACTAATGATTACATCACTGTCATTAACAGAGCTGGGCACAGCTTTTTTTTTTTAGAAACAAAATTAATATTTTCAACATTGATATTCTAGTTTATGATAATATGTTAAAAACATATTTACTTTAAATACTTACTTTTATATTTACTTAAAAAATGGACATACACAAGAAATTGTAGCTGCCATTTTGGCCTCTCCAGATCAAGCTGGCAGCCGGCCTGACAGATATTCTATAAAATATTGTTGCACCACAGATCTGTGCACTTCTGTTATGATCTAATTTTGATTCAATTGGTGATTTGGTTTTAATTCAGTCCATCTCCTGGGTGGAAAAATTGGACAAGGATTAAACATTCCTTCTTAGAAAAATGGTCTTTGGACTTTTTCAGTTGAAGCCACCCTTTGCAGTCACCCATTTGGTCTTGGTCCCTCTTATCTCATATCAAAGATAACTATTGACTGAGCCATTCAGTCATTGCTTCAAGAAAATCTAGGAGAGTAAATCAGTGTTAACCCCAAATGCCACCCCTAATTGATGTTCTAGACTTCCCTGCATGTCTACCAGCTCTAATAGTTTGGAACCACTGCCTTGGGGTAATGGCACACAGGGCAACTCAGGGCACTGTACATAGTGTTTTCTAGTTGCTCCAAATGTTGTGCTCTAGCATCCAAAACAGCACACCATAGACTTCAATGGAAATTGTCTGAGAAGCCACGGTGTTAGCTCTCATAACTTTGGTTTTCCATGCTACTTATACCTAACAAATGCTGACTATGGTAGTTATCAGTAAACTTACATTTAAGACCAGGTGGGTGCAGTTTTGGGGTACTTTGGTGTTGCATATTCAGGCTACTGAAAACAAATGTGGGCTTATAACACCCACAGTAACCACATGTGCTATTACTCTTAGTGGTCGCCATTTATAATACCAACTGGAAAAAAAATAGTTCCGACCAGATTATCCCCAACATAAGCTTCTGGTCTTTCAGTAGAGGGTGAGAACCCTAACAATTTGGAAACTTGTGTTTTTAAAATGGTTCCAGAGATATTAACTTCCTCAGTTCGGAGAAACTGAAGGATCCTCACAACATCCATCCCTCAGGATATCCTCCTGAGGAACCATGGGGCACCACATGAAACGAATAGAGGAATTAATGTTGTGGACTTGGACTGAACATTTGTTCAATTTTTTAATTTTGAATCTTCTGGGTATATCCGGTTAGGGTCTCTTTTATTAACAATTAAAAAGCTATGCTTCACGATATGGCATTCCTATCTTTGTTTTATCCAAGGTTGTGAAGATTGAATTAACTGTGTTTGGCCTATATACCTCTTAAATCTGGTAATTAGGTATTCTCTCCAGAGAGGGTTCTTACTTATTACCTTTATTAGTGGGGTTACCATACTGACACGTTGGATGTGTTTTTGCACTTTTTACTGAGCACTTCTGTATCTGGATATTCTGCACTAGGCGTTTTCTTGTTTGTGCTTCCCCACAGAATATATTTTCAAGCTTTTGTGTTAGTCCTGCAAGGTGGACACATTTGGTGGGAGCTGCAATCAAACACCTCGATTACAGCATGATTGGACTTTTCTACTTTTATCATGGTCTAGTTTTTTAGGGAAAGTCTAAAGTTTCAGAAGAACTCTAAGTGGCAGATTTATCAAGGGTCAAATTTCGATGTGTAAAATACTTCGAAATTCGACAATCGAATTGAAATACTTCGACTTTGAGTATCAAAGTCGAAGTATTTTTCACTGAATTTGGCCCTCGAACGATCAAAGTAAATCGTTGGAATCAAATGATTTGAACGATTTTAGCATATGATCGAACGATTTTACTTCGATGTGTGAAGACTTAGAAAAATGGTCTAGAAGGTCCCCATAAGCTAACATAGCACTTCGGCAGGTTTAATTTGGCGAAGTATTGAAGTCGAAGTTTTTTTAAAGAGACAGTACTTCGATTATCGAATGGTCAAATATTCAAACGATTTTTACTTCGAATTGAATCGAAGTCGAAGTAAATTTGAAGTCGTAGTATTCTATTTGATGGTCGAAGTATCCAAAAAATTACTTAGAATTTAGAATTTTTTTACTTCGAAAATTCCCTCGAATTCACTTCGACCCTTGATAAATCTGCCCCTAATACTAAATGTATATGTCAAAAACTTAAAAAAATCTATTTGTGAAAAAGAATTATTAAGCATTCACTACAATTTGGGATCATCTTTATATCAACAATTATTCCCTTTAATTGTGTAGAAACTGGCATTTTCAGATACTGTATGTGAGATGAGGACAGTTTTTTATGTGATACAATTTTTTATGTAGGATTTACTACAAATGCAGTTCCTAGTAGGTTAATTAAACCTGTCCCCGAGTGTGAATTGTGTCATGAAGAACGTTGGCTTCCAACAGCCAAGTTAAATCTTATGACAGCCATACCACACATCATGTGACTTCACTTGTGAATTGCTCTCAAGGGATTCATTCATAGGACAGCAAACATTGACACTGAGACAGAGATACCTGCCACTGATAATCTTCAGTGTTATTTTCTTTCTGACCTTTCCTCTTGAATCTGACCATATTTTAGAGAAACAATCATATATAGCAATCCTTACATACTGACTGATTGTAAACATTTGTCAGAAGTCCCTTTTTCCAAGCTAATGGGCTAAGCAGGGAGGTGCTAACCTTTTCAAAATCTAATTTATTCAAGAAAAATAGTAAAAATTCCCTCTTTTTTTTCAATAAATTAAATGTCAATTGGGTAATCGATACCTCCTCTTCCCGGAAATTGAAATTCCAAGTATAATTCGAAAGGGTACAGTATTATCTCTTTTAAAACTATTCAAAATACCAGGATTAAATCCAGGGGACCCATTTACTTAGCTCGAGTAAAGGAATAGAATAAAAAAAACTTCGAATTTCGAATGTTTTTTTTGGCTACTTCGACCATCGAATGGGCTACTTCGACCTTCGTCTAAGACTACGACTTTGAATCGAACGATTCGAACTAAAAATCGTTCGACTATTTCGACCAATCGATTGTTGAAGTCCTGTCTCTTTAAAAAAAAAACTTCGACCCCCTAGTTCGCCACCTAAAACCTACCGAAGTCAATGTTAGCCTATGGGGAAGGTCCCCATAGGCTTTGCAATCTTTTTTGGGTTGAAGAAAAATCGTTCGATCGATGGATTAAAATCCTTCGAATCGAACTATTCGAAGGATTTAATCGTTCGATTGAACGAATTGCGGTAAATCCATCGACTTCGATATTCGAAGTCGAAGGATTTAACTTTGACAGTCGAATATCGAGGGTTAATTAACCCTCGATATTCGACCATAAGTAAATTTGCACCCAGGAGTGAGGACTACCATTTGAGATTTACATTGATGAGGTATGGTGGCTTTTTTTTTATAACCATAACAACTTAAAGATTAAAGATTCCTGTTTTTGAAAATGTAATATTATCATTATTTTATTATTAACATTTATTTATATAGCGCCACCATATTTCGCAGCATTGTGTGTATGTATTTGAAAAGAATGAATCATGAAAAAAGGTGTCCAGGGAATATGCGTATTTACATATAACAACCAACCATGTCGATGAGCACCTAGTCATCTCCAGGAATGATTCAACTGGAATTATCACTGGGTATTTTTTGAACTCTAAAATTAATTATATATTATATAATTTATACAGGTGTATGATCTATTATTAATACAAGCTACTGTTTTATTATCACAGGAGGAATTCATTTTAAAATATTACAATTATATCCCGTAAATGCACTCTATAGAAGATGGCCTTCCTGTAATTTGTAGCTTTTCCTGGATTACTGGTTTCTGGATTAGGGATCCCATACCTGTATTAACATTCAAAAACATCTTGGTAGATTCCATTTTTCTTATACCCAATAATTTTATATATATAATAGAAAGAAATAGCAGAAAACTTTTTATTTTACTTAGACTTTGCACTTAAAACCTTTCCAATTGTTCTAAATAGGCACCTTTGGACTTGTGGGAAGTGGTAAACGCAGCAATGAGCAATCTCTCACAGGTGGGTAAAACAGCAATAGATTATTTGGCTGAGAACAGCCCATTTTCCCCAGGGAAAACTAATATTTTTGTAACGCAAAAATTCTGTGTGTTCAGAGGATTTGGATCATATAATGATAATAATAATGATGGGACTATATAATAGTTACTGGAGTTGTTGAAGAAAAAGCTTAAAAGAGAGAATTAGCATTTATCCAAACAGAATGAGGAATCAGTCTTTACAGTTTAACGTTTATTTGGAAAATACCAATATACTTGAGATATACTGAGATTAATCTTTTTGTAGTTAAACTGTTTGGTCTATTGCAGCTGACGCATACTTGGTGACCAACAGCAGACAAATCACTTTGGTTGATATTAAAATGGTGCAACTCAACCCAAATCCATATAATATACTGTATATAAAGTAAGTGGTGTGTTCTACTTTAGTTGTAACAAACAAGGGAAAGTTGTGCTCACCACTATTTTTTAAAACCATTAGGCGGGGGTGCAATGAGGGTGTGACCACAAAATACATATAGTCAAATACAAGAGTCCTCTGCACTCAACCCATTATCAATATATTTAAGACAGAGACATTTTGTGCATACTGCTACTGAAAAATGCCTTACCCTTTAAACAAAACAGGGATTGTTTGTCCATATATTGCAATATATTTAAGCTGGCCAACTACGTCAAAGTCATCCCATATCTGGCCAGTCCTATGCTCAATTTTATCTGATTCATTAAGAATTCTATTGCTTCATTATACATTTTACAAAGGGACTAGGTTTTACCTGCAACTTACTTGCTGCTTTCAAAGTAAACCCCCAAACTTGGCTGCCCTTTTATTAGACACCAGTGGGATCACCTGACTATAGCTGGGAAGGGTGGGAGCTACAACATGGAGCTGGTCACTGCTCCTGTATAACTATAACAAACAAGGGAAAGTTGTGCTCACCACTATTTTTTAAAACCATTAGGCGGGGGTGCAATGAGGGTGTGACCACAAAATACATATAGTCAAATACAAGAGTCCTCTGCACTCAACCCATTATCAATATATTTAAGACAGAGACATTTTGTGCATACTGCTACTGAAAAATGCCTTACCCTTTAAACAAAACAATGAATGAATCAGATAAAATTGAGCATAGGACTGGCCAGATATGGGATGACTTTGACGTAGTTGGCCAGCTTAAATATATTGCAATATATGGACAAACAATCCCTGTTTTGTTTAAAGGGTAAGGCATTTTTCAGTAGCAGTATGCACAAAATGTCTCTGTCTTAAATATATTGATAATGGGTTGAGTGCAGAGGACTCTTGTATTTGACTATTTCTACTTTAGTTGCCCATACCGGCTGCTGATCTGTCCATATCTGACTGAACTGGCAGGCACTGACGTGTGTCTATGGACCAAATGATCACCTTTCCCAAGGTATATCTGCTCAGGCTCTTTAATATATCACGGCAGGGACAGTACAACTGACCAAGAGAAGAGATAAACAATTTATTTATTGCCCGTTACAGGTTTGTGGCAAAATTTGCGTTTTTACCAGTTGCAATATGGAAAAAAAAGGCAGACGTCATTATTGTAAAGTAGGTAAGGCAATTGTTATGTTATTGCAGAGCTAAAAATGCCTTAACCGCAATGTAATGTCACCGTCGCATTGACTCTAATGCAAACTGTTACATGAAGTGAAATGCTGTGAGTTGGTTCATCACTATCCCAGAGTCATATAGGCCTGTTTGCAGCTTTCTGCATAGAACCCTGTCCTTATTATGTGATTGCCAGGCAAAGGCTGAACGCACAACATTAATGACAATTCTTATTTTTACATGTATGGATGGATGGCCAGCTCCATTTTTATAAAAAAAAATATTTTTTGGTTACTTGTCTTGCTATTTATGCCACAAGCATTCCACTTGTTTCTAATTACAGTATTCTTGATATCTCTAATAATAGTAGTATTTCAGTTCTTAGGAGTGGAGCTTGCTTCACAATAAATGTTAGTAAATCAATTTTATGGGGGGGGGGATATGTTGCCCATTAATCCCACCGAGCTGTTTTTAGTAGATAAGATATGAACATGGAAAAAATCCAAATTTAGAGGTTTTTTTTTAAATATAGCCTTTTCCAGACCAGAATAAAGGTTTTGTTGTATACCAAGCAAACATTACTAATGTATTCAAAAACAGGTACCTTGAATACAAATCAGTAGGAGCTGTAATTTAAATATAAATGAACTCTATTTGTGCTCTAACGAAAGCATTCATTAGACAGTGTGACAATGAACTCATGTTTAGAAGTTCCCCCAGGAGCCGGGAAACTGATTGATGACATGCATTAGCAACACATTATAATTGAGAGATGATGGGTTTTTTCCCATACTATAGATTTAATTGTTTGTGTTAACTTCATTTTTAGTAATGTAATAAGCACTCGGGTAAATCAGGTAAAGAGTAAAGTATTGTATCTGTAAGGTCACTGTCACATGGGGCACTTTTCAGCTGATGTGGAAGTCGGTGCTTTTTGGCTTAAAAAAGTCTTATTCACACCTGAACTTCTATGTATTTCATATTCAGGTGAATCTGAGCCAGCTGAAACGCAGCCTAAGGGGCCAATTTACTAACACACGAATTTCATTTTTTTTCACAAATCGTATTTTAAAATGGGTTGTTTTTTTTATTTATTAAATGTAAAAACTGTAATACAAAACGTTGACCAGTAAAAACAGTAGAGGTCCTAAAGAAGTCAATGGGAGCTGAGCTGACCCTACTGGACCCTTTTTTAGCAATTCAGCCTTTTACTGATTATAGAGGTTGTTGTCAAAAAGTTGTTATAGGTTTTATAGGCTTTTATATTTTTTAGCTCATTTTTCAGATGTTTTTTGTTCAAACTTTCTGTATTTGAATCTTTTAATACATTACATGGCATTCATGGTTTTAGAGAAAATTAGTTAATGATTGGTTTTATAAAATTCTCTAAAACCACTAAAATGAGAATGTTGAAAAATGGCCCTCAGAAATGTATGTAACACCAATGTAAATAATATAAAAACGATCTCTTATTTTCACTCTGTCTTGGAAAGGCATGTTCTTTGTTGTCTTACTCTGTCCTCTCAACAAACAGCAAAACACTGACATGCTCTATTGCTAAATATTGTCAATATCTGTTACACTGTAGCATTGAGAGTCCTCAATTGTCAAATCGCTAGGATAAAAAATCTTCTCATGTGCTTCCCAAAGCTTGGTGAGAACGTAGGCAACAACATTTTGATGGAATCGTTTATAACCACCCCCTTTTAATTCAGGAGGAGTCCTCCATGCAAGTCCCTTTTGACCCCAAGGATAAGCCAGAAATGCACTAAAGACAATTTGAAAAAAATATGTATAAATCTCTTGTAAATGTGTTTTGTTACTTTTTATCTACAGTGACTTCGACTGGAGCATAGAAGAGTTGAGAATGCCCTCCATCCCTCTCAATCTCTCTCAATCTTCGGCCAGTGCCTTAAATTCCAGCTGGGTCTTTCCAACACTCAGGATTTTCGTGGCCCAACCTCATTTGAGAAGAACCCTGGGAATTCCAATCACATCTTTTCTATGGCTCCATCTTTCTTGTGTAAAGTATGACCAATCCAGCACCATTTACTTTTGATTTGATCCACTAATGGCTGTTGATTTGTGACACAGACCAGCCTAACTACATTAGGGGGGCTTATGTATCATGCTGTGTAGAAAGTAGATTGCTGATTGGTTGCTCTGGGCAATATCACCGGCAATGCTTCAATTAGATTTCAAGAGTACAGATCTGATTGGTTGCTATGAGTAACATCACGAAAATGTTTCACTCGACTTTTTACACAGCATGATAAATAAACCCCCTAGAATTTAAAGGAGAAGGAAAGGCTAAAATTAAGTAAGCTTTATCAGAAAGGTCTATATAAATATACCAGTAAACCCTCAAAGTAATGCTGCTGTGAGTCCTCTGTCAAAAGAAACACTGCATTTCTTTCCTTCTATTGTGTACACATGGGCTTCTGTATCAGACTTCCTGTTTTCAGCATAAACCTCCAGGGCACGGGCTTGAGCATGCTCAGTTTGCTCCTCTCTCCTTCAAGTAACAATTACTTACAAAAGCAGAACTATCCACGAAAAACAATGAACATGACCTATAGGTAGCTTTTCATGTAGATTAATATTTGGAAATAAAATTTTTAATGTCAGTATCACTTTAAGTCTGTAGAGGTAGATGGACCTTTGCACGCTGATGGGAGCTTGTTTTTGGTGCTTTTGGATTGTTTGTAAATGCTTTTTGGACTTCACTCATTGATGATTGTGAGGATGAGGGGGAGGGTCACTGGGGGGATTTTTTTCATAAGAGTTGCAAGTCTTTTATTTTTTTACAGAAACAGATTTTTTTTTACTTTTATCTTTTTAATTCATATTGCCTAAGCCTGAAGTATGATCGTTAATTATTGCACAAAAAGAAGTAAAATCTGTAAATGTCTGTTTTCTGTGGCCATCATTCCAGTTAATGGACTCCTAAACTGAAGTAGGCCAGTCATAACCATGATTTGAGCATCATTTTAAATGAGCTAGTGATTTGCACCAGTTTGAAATGAGCCACAGCGATCTGTCTGCTACTGATTGCCATGCATGCATCAGCTGACAGTCACATAGCCACATTGCTATATAACTATAAAGCCACCAATAAGAACATCCCTGAGCTCAGGGCCGGATTTACATAGCGGGAGCCCCTAGGCTCACTTCTGTTCGTCTCCCCTGTCTGCTCCCCTTTATTCATGCAAATTTTCATCATCTGGACCAGAGCAATGGGGATTGGCGCATGGAAAATGTAAAATATGATTGTATCTCCAGCGCATCTCCAGTGTTTTGGAACCAATGTGGGTGTGGTTGGGCAGCATGCCGCCCCCTAAAATCCTGCTGCCCTAGGCCCGGGCCTAGGTGGCCTTTCCACAAATCCGGGCCTGCCTGAGCTTTAGGGGATGTAAAGGAACACAGCTTCCAGAAGACCGCCATACAGAAATAGATGCTTACATTGTATCAGTCCTCTATTATATAGCAATACTGTTTCATATAATGGCAACTTATATGATTCTCTTTATTTCGGTCACCAGTCAGAAAGCTGCCAATCAGCCCTAAATGCTATATTCTCAATGTATGCAAGAATCTTTTATCTATATATCCTTTCTTTTCCACTGGGTTCCATTAGCTAATCTCTGCGCCCAACGTAAAAAAAAACTGGAAATGGTCTCTTTGAACCTTCTCCAAAATTAGGATACCATTGAAGAATCTATAAAAGGAACTCTCCCCAAGTATTCCAGTGTACTTAGTAGTCATTGTTACACTGAGTAATTAATGAAAGCTTTTTCCCCACTATTACTTTAGAATGATCTTAATTGGAAGAAGGTTGAGCCCTCTGTAGAAAGCACAGGAAAAGGTTGAATAGTCTTTTCAAGTCACATGAAGGCTTTCTAGGATGAATGTACGATAATTAGATTAATAAGTAGCTGAATTTATCACAGCTGAGAATTTCGACAACGCAAATTACATCAAACACAAATTATTTAGTATGATTCTTACAATATACAGTATATTAAGACACAGAGTTGTTTGATTCTTTCCTTATTGAGTTCATTTGGAAGGAAGCATATCCAACCTGGAATTGACAGTATTCTATATTTTCACAAGTATTAAATGTATACCTTTTAAATCCCCTATACATTTATTAGTGGGTCAGTTCTCATGCTGGGATAATTGAACATCCAAAGGATTGGTTAAAGGTCATACTATGAGTTTGTGTTGACTCATAGCAGGTGTCTCAGACACACTTAGGGGAACTTACACCAGTTCCAGCAACAAAACTATTTAAGACAGGAGCTGAAATATTTATTTTATTTATCTGTGGTCAATGTTGATGGACACATGACAGGCTACCCGATATATCTGTTCTGCTCACTGGGCCGACTCTGTAGTTGCTGGGGGCCCAGTAGGAATAGAAGGCTCAGTTGGGCATCAAAGCAGTTTCAAAATAAGATCAAATGTCCAATATAGAATTGTTAGGGGGGACCAGTAACTTATACATTTATGGGATTGGTTATCCAGAAAGTTCCAAGTTACAGAAAGGCCATCACTCATAGACTCCATTTTATCCAAATAATCCACTTTTTTTTAAAGAAAATTCCTTTTTCTCTGTAATAATACAACAATACCTTGTACTTTATTCAAACTGGGATATAATTAATCCTTACTGGAAGCAAAACCAGCCTATTGGGTTTAATAAATGTTTAAATGATTCCCAAGCATTCTGTATAACAGGTCCCATACCTGTAGTTACCCCACTCATTAAAGACTAGTCTATAATTGTTGCATAGTATATAAATGTGAAGATGAAATGAGCATATAATTGGATTAACATTTTTTATCACACACCCAGAAATGCATAGAAAAAAATCCAGCCAAGTCTGATATCAGAGACAACATAATTGCTTTGTTGCAGGTTACTGGTCAAAGGAGCATTTTTAATTGCAAATGTTTCACACCCTTGGTGAACAAAACAGAGGTTGACTCATAATTTTTAACAATTGCCATTATAAAAATTCCCCCTGACAGCATGTTGTTAGTAATAGGTTGGAGGCAACTGCATTGGAGGGTTCCTGGATCTTTTATATTTCTCTATCTTTCAGGCATTGGGAGTTCATTTTTAACATATAAACTTACTTACCAGGAATTCATATTACATAGAAGACCTTTGATAGCATCTCATTTTACAATGTTTCCTCTGCAATTCGACACATTCTTTTTTTATCCTGAACCAAATCCTCTATCTCTTTTCTGTTTAGTTTGCAAGGGTTTCTTTTTCTCATTAAACTGATTTAAATTGTATGTTTTAAAAGTGTAGTTATAGATAAAAAAAAGAAACGTCCAATTTTCTTGTAATTCTGCGAATGTACCCAGAAATACAAAATGTTTTCTGTCTGTTGCACAAGAAGTAATAAATTACATGTTTTTGTCATTTATTACTACTAAAGTCTGAAACAGAATTAATATGGCTTCCTAATCCCCGTATTAGTATAAACAAAATGTACAACTCTATAATTAACAGGACTTTTGGCAGCCAACTTGGTATCACCCATTGAAAAGGCTAAAGCCCAGTAATATGGCTCCTGTCAAGCTCCAGCATCACAGAGAAAAAGTCTAATGCAAACTCAGCGGTCAAGATACTGGCGCTGAATCTATTCTAAGGGCCTGTTCCTTTTAAATGGGAGACAAAGCATCTAATCCGAGCAATAAGTTTCATCTGAGAACAACCTGGGTCTGAGGTTTTATAGAAAAAAGTAACAAAAACAAATATATATTAAAACACACAATATATATGTGTGTACGAGTTTGCATTCTATTTTATCTTTTTTTTACATTCCAAGCCACTGAAAATAACATGGAAACTATCAGAACCACGTGCATAGATCTAGGAAGAGCAATATGCATGAACTGTGCACATTTATACACTACTGATCACTTTACTTTTTGGGCCAGTGTGACACAGGATAATTGCCATGTGCAATTAAAGGCAGATGTTATTTTCTAAATTCTGTTTAACGCATGAAGCAAGGTCAAGGTTGGTTTTAGGGTGGGGCAAATAGACCATTTTACACTGCTCCCCCAGTATCAAAGGGGTCATTGAGGGGGGAAAATGCCTATGAATGTACCAAGGACAGATTTTCAGTATTTAATTCAAAAATGTTCACTTTGTATTTGTTCAGCTGTTATTAAACTGCCAGATGGATTCTGGGAGTTGTAGTTCTATAACAGCTAGCCAGACTGCGACTTGATCATCCTTCATTTATGTCATTTCCCCTGTCAGGTGACGATCAATTCTTTGGTATTAACAGGGTTTGCCCCTTTTCAACTATGGTCCTGAGCTAGCCCCATTAGCAAGTGTTATCCATGGCACCCACTTATCATCTGCTTGATGGCTCAAATATCCAGACACCTTGTCATACAAAAGCAATTAGTTAATTAGCAAAGAGATTAACAAACTATGTGGGACCTTCCATGACATCAGTAGGAATGTCCCAAGCAGCTTATCTGCTGGTCAACCCACAGACCACACAAAACCATGACTCCGAGGATGAGTGTGTGTTGTGAGTCAACTATAGTCTCGAGTGCAACATTATCCTTAAGCTGGCCACAGACGCACAGACTTCCCCATCTCTCGACCTGCCACTAACCATTACGATCAAATAAAGTACAAAAGGACAGATGTTCTGACCAAAGCTAGTGACAGTCTCCCTCTGAAAATTGTACGATCAGCAATACACGCAGAGAAATTATTGGCATCCGACAGAAATCTTTTAACCTGTCCGATCGACCAAACAACCGATCTCCGCCGGACGAAAAATGACGGGCCTCTCCACACACTGTCCGAAAATCGAAAATTCGTACGATTTTCGGATCTTTGCGTCTATTGCCAGCTTTAGGCTAAATGCAATTAAATTGTATTTTTATTCCCTTGGATATCTGGTATACAGCATAAAAACCACCATTTATTGTGCTATTGTTATATTAACCAAAATAAAAAAATTCATCAGAATTTCATCAAAAAATCTCAGGTATGTGTTGAAGGATTAACATAATAACCTGTGTTACCATCCTGTCACCTTGCTAAATTAATACAGTTTATAAATGTACTGCCTTCTAATTTTGTCTTGAGTGCCCCCTTTAATGTTAGTGCAAGTCTTCTGGAAATTGCATGCTTTTTTGGTCCAACATTTGTTTGGGGTCAACCATTTATGAAAATTGGTCCAGAGCACAAAAAGTAAGTAAGCCACTAAGCCTCACCCCATGTAGTACTATTTTCTCCTCTAGGGGCTGCTTTACAATTTAGGAAGCCCTTTTTTCTCTCCCTCTACAATCAGCATACTGTAGTTCCATTCCAAACCTGGTTGAATCGGTATAATTAAATGTTAAGGGAGCAGAGGAGGTCAGGGTTGTGATTTATGTTTTTATCAAGTGTGAGCTAATCAACGGCAAGCTTTTTTGAGATCATGATGTTTGAGATTCATGATATTATGAACTGGAATCAATTTTAGTCCAGATATACCAAGATACTATAGACATCAATAGTCATTGAATACTCTGATTTAGGTTTTAAGGTAATTATTTTTATAGTTTGTTTTAAAAAAAAAAAAACGTAATTAACCTACCATGATTTCAGTATTTTAGTCACGGGAAAAAAGTTTACTTTCAATAAAGCTGTAAAAGCTGAAAAATTGTCTCAAACTGACAGTCCAAAAACCTCTGGTAACAGTTTAGGGGGATTGTAAAGTCATAATCTCTTTCTGACAGATACTCAGTGTGGAAACCGCTCCCTTTTCTACCCCCAAACAACCATTGGTTAGTTTATACCTTTGTGATTTTTATGTAAAAATATTTGCAGGCATTTGATCGCTGAAGTAAAGGTCATTATTTTCTCTCTTGCTGGACACAGTCATTTCTAGAGAGTCTTACAACATGTTATGAAAAAAAAATCCAATTCCAGTAGGTGGCTATTGTTTGCTTTGATTCACACATCATAGGTTCTGCAAGGTCAAACGCAAACCTGGAGTTTTTAGCTCTCTGGGGAATCTGGATAATAGTAGACAAAGAAAACACTTAAACCATTGGCTAATGCTGCTGGAATATGACATAATAGCCAACAGATTTAGCTGAATAAAATGTGTGAAAAAAAACTGTCCATGTTGTGTTGATATGAGTATGACTACTGCAAAAATACATAGGCAGCTCTCCCTTGTTACCTGAGTGATATAATAAATGATTTGGAATGCCTTGTAACCACGTCCTGGCATCCATAATAACTACAAAATAAATCTAGAGGCACAGTATTCATTGTACTTTCCTTGAGTCTCACAATGATATGATGTATATATATTAGGGATGCACCAAATCCACTATTTTGGATTCAGCCAAACCCCCCAATCATCCTTCGCAAGAGATTCGGCCGAATACCGAACCGAATCCGAATCCTAATAAAATTAGTTGTGGGAAGGGAAAAACGTTTTTTACTTCCTTGTTTTGTGACAATAAGTCACGCAATTTGCATATGCAAATTTGGATTCGGTTCAGCCAGGCAGAAGAATATATATCCAAATAGAAAAATATTTGATTGCAGACAGGCATGGTAATTATTAGGTAACTAGTATCTCATGTCTACCACCAACTGTATGTGCTGAGAATAATAGTCGGGGTGCAAATTACAGCCACCCAAGCATCCCAAGTAATTCAGCCACCCCAAGTTAAAAAATTGCAACTATCTGTGTACTTTAAGTTGAGCTTTAGTGATCTGCTGGTCAAGTTTTTCTTAACCTGCACCCAACCTGTGACTGCCGGCCTCCCCTCTATTTGTAGGCATGTGCCAACCCGCCCCACCGATGATCTCGCAAAAGGGGAGGGGCACGTGCACACCTATAAAAACTGATGCCAGAAGCAGGAAGCCGGCAGTGTAAGGTCACAGGTCGGGAGAGCAGGCAGAAGAGCTTAACCCAAACCTGCAAGCAACCCACAGGTGTTGGGCTGGCCCGCACATCACTACTGAGTGTCCATAATTTTTTTGGCCCCTCTGGATGTGAGCAACTAGAAGCCTAACAACTTGGTTTCCTTGTCTTAGCTTCCAACTCAGCGTATAACAATGGCATACATAATAATCTCATGCTGTTTAAAAAGTTCTATTTTTCCAGCTGGAAAGAGGATGGACCTTCTTAACCAGTAGCTTAGCTGTCAGTAGACTAAAGCTCCCCATAGACGCAACGATTCTTATTGCTGAACGACCGATTTTAGGGAAGCCCGACCAATCCTTAGAAATTATCGTGCGGTTAGTGGGATTCGAACGATCGTACATCTTAAGATTTTTCGGCCGACATCTGTCAGGAAATTGATCGGCCAGGTCAAAAAATCTTTGTCGGTCCCAGTGCAATGTATCTATGTTTGCAGGGCCTAGCAGGCAGCTCCCCTTTGTTTTCCTGTGCAAATTGGTCTTTATAGTTGATGGTAAATTCGTACGATCGTACGATCGTTCTGGGAAGATCGTGGTCTCACGATCAGGATCTGATCTTTTAAAAATCTCAACATCTATGGCCAGCTTTAGCAGCTATGTCTCTCTTATCTGCATTCTCCGGCCATGCTGTGAAAAAGTTTATAGAGGCAATCAGCTCCAAGCTATTGTTGCTTATCTAGAACAGAGTGAGAAGACTCTTTAGGGTAAGGACACACTGGACAATTTGTCGCCAACGTTTTAAAAAAGTAAATCGCGGCGACAAGACGATCGTCTTTTTTGAACAGACGATTCACAGCGACTATTGGCACAGAGCGATTTGTATCCCATTACTCTGTGCGGTACGTGCTCCACCCAAACCGGAAACGGTTTGTGCTTCCCGCTGTAACCTGGCGTCTTTGCGTTCTTGCGTCATTGCGTTCGCATTGTAATTTGAATACAATTTCTGCTACTTATCTGTATGTGTGTGCGTGTCTAGGAGATTTCAGTGCTTTTCTAAGTACATGCTATTTCTGATAAATCGCTCGGAAAAGGGTCTCGGTGCGTTTTGGAGCTACAGGCGATTCACAAACGCGCTGTGGGCACAGGCGCTGGTGTCTTTCATTTGTTTTTGTTCAGAGACAAAACGAGCGATATGTCGCCGCAGTTTGCTTTTTAAAAACGTTGGCGACAAATCGTCCAGTGTGTCCTTACCCTTAGGCCCCAGACACTCATGCAGGTTTTTAGCTTGTTTTCGGGGGTTTTTCAGCGCTTAGTGGTTTCAAGCTTAGGCAATGGCACATTATGCTAGCGTATTTACGTGGTGGTCAGCTTTTTTAAAAACCGCAGTGCCTAGTCTTCTAGGCTTGCTCATAGCCTCTATAGAAGATATAATGGTCACTTAAAATAAAAAAACGAATATAGTCTTGAAAAATGTAGAAGAAATTTACCAGCCTTGATTTATTATAAATGGTCAACCGGTTAATAAATAATTTTTCATTCCGTATATTATTCTCAGAAGAATTTGGTAATATATCTATTTCCCCTTTGATAAATGTGTTGCTTACTAATTTGATAACAGTTGTTTTTTTTTTTCATAAATCAATATATGTCACTCAAGCATTTTAAAGTGCATTTTGCTGTTTACATTAAAATAAAATTTCTTTTTATAAAAATTAGCAAAATGTCTCCAGCATACAGTTATATTGGATTTAATCAATTCACCAAAAGCGTTCTATTATACATTAAATCCAGTTAGAACATTTATTTAGAAATCTCTCCTTTATTGTTATTTCATCCAGTTACAAAGGGGCATTTTTGGAGGAAAAAAAAAAACCACTAAGCTTTTTTCAACAGTGTTTTAATTTTCACTCACAGCTGTGGCAATTAGAAAGTGTATTTAATGGAGTGTCATGTTAATTGTTTTCAGAGTTAACCAATTTCTCCATTTAATTGTCAATTGATTAACCTATTGAAATGTTAAGTGAGTCAGTTTCCTTCCAGTGCAAACAGCAGTACCATATTGTAGGTTCATCAGCTGGAGGGAGCACTCATTTGCCAGATTCAATGTGTTGGTATTTTTGCTACACCTCCCTGAGCTTTTAATTAGATGAAGCAATTTTACATGCATTTGTCATCTGCTGGAAAGGTTATCAGCACTGGAGCTGACCTGCCGAGGCACGGCTGAGCCTTCTAGGTTTAATAGAAAAGCTTTGCAGCGAAGGCTGTTGTACTTGCTTGCATTGTAATTATAATGAACTAGAGCTTTTTGCCTTCCTCTCTGTTTGTGTATCTTTAGCTATGCAATCAGATGTTTTCTCTGTCATATATATGCACCTATTAAGCACTGGGCCCTAATATACATGAGAAAAGGGAGATTTTCTTAAGGCTAATGCTACGCTATGTAGGTGGGATGCTATTAAATCATTACAAAGATGGTAGTCAGCCTGGAGCACATTGAAAACAGCCTTTGGAAGAACACTGACTGCTGCTAACAGATTTCTCTTAAACCGGATGACTTTAACTTTCCCTAGCATGAGTGCACCATGGGTACATTAACTGTAGTTAAACAAAATAGTGCAAAAGCTATTTTGCAGCTCAAATAGAATGTAAAAAAGAAGGGTGCAGGTATGGGGCCTATTATCCAGAATGCTCAGGACCAGGGGTTTTCCAGATAAGGGGTCTTTCTGTAATTTAGATCTCCATACCTTAAGTCTACTACTCTCAATTAAATCCTATAGAATTGTTTTGTCTCCAAAAACGATGAATAATATCTTAGTTGGGGTCAATTACAAGGTACTCTTTTATTAATGCAAAGGAAACAGAAACACTTTTAAGTCTATGGGAGATGGCCTTCCCATAATTTGAATAATGCGTTTCCGCATAACGAATCCCATACCTGTATTACATTTGTGATACTGCCATCAGAAACCACCATAGCACCTTCAAAGTTCCTGTACATATATCACATTTGGGACCCCTTGAAAATTCTGTAACAATGCTATATATGGGGAAAGTTGGACCCAATGATGTTTGCCAACAACCTTCTCTACCAGACCAAGAGCAGATTCCATTATCAATTCTTTAAAGAGTGATTTGCCTTATAATAAACATATGTATTTAATTGGCATTTGTTATTTTGTTTTTGTTAATAATAATGTGGTGTTATGATATATACATTTTTGTTGTGCAACCCTTAGACATGGAATTAAACAATCTTATTGCTAGGTCTTAATTAGAATGAAAGATGAATAGACAAGGTCATGAAAAAAAAGATATGCAATAAAAAATGTGTATTTCTTGGTTGCAGGGGTAAGTAACATCAACAACCAGATAGCACCTTAATTTGAAGGGTTGAAACAGGCAGAACAGGAATGTTAATAACTCAAAAACTAAATAAATAATGAATTCCATTGGAAAGTTGCTTAGAACACTACATCTACAACATACCCCAACATACCTTGTTTTGTTTTTTTATGACCTGCAAAATTCGTCCTGCTAATTGCGCTGACAATTTATCATAATCTAAGCAGTATTTTCATATTTGAGGATGAGGATATTCTGGGTGCCTCTCCCTTTCAGTTAAGAGTTGCATGAATTTGAATGCAGCTATAAACTGGTTATCTATGCCAAGTATATGTGTATCCCCTAATAACTGGCCTGTTGTAAACTAAATAACATTGCAAACTCCCTTGATAGTCTCTAGTGATGGGCGAATTTCTCCCGTTTTGCCTCGCGAAAAATTTGTGAATTTACAGTGAAATTCGCAAAACGCCGAAAAATTCGCAAAAAATCATGAAACTTGAAAATTGGATGCCCATGTCAATTATGGCATCAATGGGCATCTGAATAGTGTTAATGCATAGCGATTTTGACGCAGGCGACTTTTCGGACACGCATTCACACCGGCGAATATAACACAGGAGAATTTATTCACCAGCAGCGAAATGTGGAAATTCCCGCAAATTAGTGACAGGCGAATTTATTCGCCCATCACTAATAGTCTCCAAAGGCTGGACAGCTAGTTTTGATTCTCTTTAAATATATTGCACTCTTTTCATAGTTCTAAATCACAATATTGTTTGCCATCTGCAAAATTGATATGTGGGCACTCCATATCTTAATAGAAATTAAGCTGCATCATTTTACATGTGCTGTTTTAGTGCAGGCTGATTAACCCTTGCTGTCTTCAACTGCAATGTTCCCAAGGCCTACTGAAGGATAGTATGCAACGCAGAGTTTTTGTTTGTTTTTTTACATGACTGTCCCTATGGGAAGGAAAGATTGTATCCAACATAAATATTGCTGTGAGAGAGAAAAAAATAGGCCAGTTACAGCCAAGTCTCAACACTCTCTCAAACGATTTCTTTCCTAATGGTTTATCCCTAAATCGCCACATTTGCTTTGTAAAAGCAGGCATACTTTAGAGGAGTTTTTGTGCAGTTTAATAACTCTTAAAATGATGTCTTGCATTGTGAATGTATGTACTGGGAGTTGTGTGATGCTTTCTTGGGGCTGCCAATCTACAGCTTCAGCCCAGTGGGTAAACAGCTTAAATCCAGACATCCTTTCACTCTCTGCACATTGAATTCACGTAAAAATGCATATAAGTGGTGGCTGACTGGCATTGGCCTTACAAAAGCCTTTACCATTATGCAGGGCTATTTACATAGGAATTAGACCTCCATAAAGAAGATGGGGACAATTAATGGACAGGGCACCATATAAGAAATATTTGCCCAATTCTTTGCCTCAACAGGGATCTGTCAAAAAGCTATGGAAACTCTTTGGTTCTATGAAGTCACAAAAAACTAAGCCGGGGATTCTAGAATTCACAGTGGGACTTTTACAAAAATGTAGCTAAACATTCTATATTCAGCTTGAGATACGAGAAAAATTGTGTTAGCATGTTAGTAAAGCCAAAGCAAAGTGGGAGTTGTAATACATTAATAAACTAAATGAACCTAAATGTGAGAGAAAATGCCTCAGGCAAATATGCAGAGAATAAATGTTCTAGGCACATAACACATTGTGCCAGCATGCTAATCGCCAGGTGAATGCCAATAATAAATTTACATGTATATGTACCTTATTGTCCCTCGTTGATATGCGTGTGTAATATTAATCACCTCATGTAGCCACAGGAATCACCAGTTTTAGCTCCTGATCTGTACTGGCCTTATGGTTTAACACCACCTAGGAAAGAAGCACAATAAAAGATACTTCATTTCAATTCCCCCCCATGTGATTTTCATGTCTGCAACAAATTGCTCAGATTTTGTGGAAACGGTCCTTTTTGATACCTTGTTATAGGGTTCCCCCAACCTTTTTTCCCATGAGCCCCATTCAAATATAAAAAGAGTTGGGGAGCAACACAAGCATGAAAAAAGTTCCAGGGGGTGCCAAATAAAGGGTATGATTGGCTAGTCAGTTGCCCTATGTGGATTGGTAGCCTACAGGAGGTTCTGTTTGACCATAAACCTGTTTTAATGCAAACAAAATTTGCCTCCAGTTTAGGAATTGAAAAATAAGCACCTGCTTTGAGGCCACTGGGAGCAACATCCAACATGTTGGTGAGCAACTGCCTTCATCATATCTGTATACTGTATATATATATATATATATGTTAATAAAGTAAGAAATAATGACTTTCTATGTTCACCCCAAACTTTTGAATGGACTAGGCCAGTGATCCCCAACCAGTAGCTCGTGAGCAACATGTTGCTCTCCAACCCCTTGGATGTTGCTCTCAGTGGCCTCAAAGCAGGTGCTTATTTTTTAATTCCAGGCTTGGAAGAAAGTTTAAATTGCATAAAAACTAAGTATAGTGCCAAGTAGAGTCTCTTGTAGGCTGCCAGTCCACATAGCGGCTACCAAATAGCCAATCACAGCCCTTATTTGGCACCACAAGGGACTTTGTCATGTTTGTGTTGCTCCCCTACTCTTTTTACATTTGAATGTGGCTCACAGGTAAGAAAGGTTGGGGACCTCTGGACTAGGCTAATGGTGCAAGTGCCATTTCTCTGCTGTCCGACGTCAGCTTACATAGAAACTCCTGATTCCTGTCCACCACCCACCTCCTGTTATTGACATAAATGGAAACGACCTGTTACACTCATGACAGGACCCAGAAGTTGAAAAAAAAATGTCACATTTATGTCAAATTATTGGGGGAAGTGTTTCCAGGTGTTTCTCCATTGGCTGAAATACTCCAGTGGACATATACCCAGAGTGCCATTAGCCTTGGTGGAGAAGAGGAGTTTAATTAGATAATGACTAATGTATGAACATGAACTAGCCAGTAGCCATGTGCTAACATTTGAAAAACATTTGTTTTGCAAGAAAAGCCCACTGTTTCTCTCTGCAGGAAGTATTCTATCTAATTAACATGACATCACTTCCACCCCCCAACCTCATTCATCCCCAACCCCCACTCTCCATTAACTCTAAAACCAAAGGCATAAATATAATGAGCAAGGTTCACACTGAGAGAATACTGAAAACTAGCATTTCCATTGCTATTTTATTTTTGTTATTCATATTTTAAGCTTTTGGTTATTTTCCATTCAGAAACCTGTTTGAGAGGAAACACATTTTTATCTTCTGGACAATCTGATGATCATAATAGTCTGTGACTTGTCAACCCTGCAGGGCCTCCTGTAACCTTGTCATACAGACAATTGCTGAAAGACTTTGCACATTGCGACCAGTTGGGCCTACACAATTTTGTCACCCATCTAATTTTGTCAGCAATCAGACAGAATGGCTGGCTTGTGCCTTGTGACACCAGCATTATTTTAACATCTAAGGTATTTTTTTTATTCTTCAAAAATGCAAGACAATGCAGGGCAGCTTGCTGTCATAAGTAAATAATGGCTTATTGTTATCTGAATGCAGATCTCTATTCAGCAGCATGGATTTAAATTCATAAACCAAGAAGGGGAATTTATTGGCAGCATTTAGCTTGGGAAAGCAACTGAATATATTTCATGGCTAACATCTCTTGCTCACAGTCCTTGTTTGTATAACAGGCTAAAATGTGTTTCTAGCTGAAAATAAATTCATAAAATGCAGAAGATACTGAAGGGGAAAATAAATGCTAAATATATCTGGATGAATAAAAAAATATATTTATGTAGAAAAATCTTTTTTTCTGCCTTTTATGTCTAGAGCTGAAGGTAATTTAACCCTAACCCCTGAAAACCAGCACAAATCAATGGCTCAATAAAGTCTATTGATCAGTACTAAATTAATTAGACTTCAATGCTTATGGCAGTTGATAAGACAACTTGTTAATTTAGTAAGTGATAGTGTTTACCCTAAAGCAGCAAATATCCTCTTTCAAGAAAAAGACATTTTAACACTTATCTTTCCTTACTTCCACTCGTACATATCTCATCTATTATTCATCACAGGACAGTGCTTGGTGCATACAGTAACTTGTTTTCACAGCGCACTCCATAACAGGACACAGTTCATGTTCCACTTAGCTCTCAAATAAGCTACTTCCATAATTTTACATTTTAAAATATGTATTTTTTGTTGTTTACATCCCTCCGTCTGCCTTTCTATATTTTCTTATTGATCATTATCTAGAGGGACGTTTAGCTATAAAAGAACAATCAGTGCGATGTAGACAGCACTAGTCAAGACTATGTGAAACAGGGGTTTTTTGATCACCAACCCATTGGCTTGGAATTTAAAGGAGAAGTAAAGGCTTTGTACACTTGAGAGTGCCAAATCTTAGGCACCCCAAAGTGACTGTATTGACTTACTTGAACCCCTGGCCCGATGCTCCTATCAATGTCTAAATGTTGACCTGTTTTACCAATATTTATTGAAATTGCACATGAATTAGGAACTCGTGGGGCCCCTATACCTCTAGGGCCCCCCTGGAGCTGCAGGGTCTGCTTCCTCTATAGTTACGTCACTGCCTAGTTCTTGATCCCAGCTAATATATAATTATTCATTATTGGATATAAAACAATAATATTGGGTTTAATTAAAGTTTAAATCATTTCTTGGTAGACTCAAAGTATGGAGATCGAAATTATGGAATGACCCCTTATCCGGAAAACCCCTGGTCCTGAGCATTCTGGGTAGCAAGTCCCATACCTGTATATAAAAAAAAAACAATTATAATATAGCGATAATAATGTCATATCTGACTGCTGGGCTCAGCGACTCCAGAAACCATATCTATCTTAAAATTCTGGTTGAGGAAATGCCAGAACAGAAACTTAAATTATATAAATAAAAAACATTAAGGGTGTTGGCAGATGGGGAGATCAGTCGCTCAGCAACAAATCTTCTCTACTGTGGGCGACTAATCTCCCCAAATGCTTTGCAGGCGGGATGGCATACATAGCGCTTCATTTTTCGAAGTTTCCCAAAGCGATACGTAAGCCATTTGCATTCTTGCCGGCGGGAAGGCATTTTGGGGAGATTAGTCGCCCCCACAGTAGAGAAGATTTGTTGCTGGGCGACTAATGTCCTCATCTGCCACCACCCTGTACTGTAGAGAGTAGGTCTCCGTGATTCTCTTTAGTACAGTAAAATGTCGTACAGCAATAGACAATAGTTGTTAAAATAAGATGCACAAATGTATTCTAAAACTATCCTCGAGTCACAAAGCTGACTCCCACATATTTTCTGGATCCCTTGAGAGACAGTTAATGGGATACTGTCACGGTGAAAAATTTTTTTCTCAAAATTAATCAGTTAATAGTGCAGAATTCTGCACTGGATTTCATTTCTCAAAAGAGCAAACAGATTTTTTTATATTCAATTTTGAAATCTGACATGGGGCTAGACATATTGTCAATTTCCCAGCTGCCCCAAGTTATGTGACTTGTGCTCTGATAAACTTCAATCACTCTTTACTGCTGTACTGCAAGTTGGAGTGATATCACCCCCCTCCCTTTTTCTCCCCAGCAGCCAAACAAAAGAACAATGGGAAGGTAACCAGATATCAGCTCCCTAACACAAGATAACGGCTGCCTGGTAGATCTAAGAACAACACTCAATAGTAAAATCCCATGTCCCACTGAGACACATTCAGTTACATTGAACAAAAACAGCAGCCTGCCAGAAAGCATTTCTCTCCTAAAGTGCAGGCACAAGTCACATGACCAAGGGCAGCTGGGAAATTGACAAAATGTCTAGCCCCATGTCAGATTTCAAAATTGAATATAAAAAAATCTGTTTGCTCTTTTGAGAAATGGATTCAGTGCAGAATTCTGCTGGAGTAGCACTATTAACTGATGCGTTTTGAAAAAAAACATTTTTCCGAAGACAGGATCCCTTTAAGGAAGTTAAGTCTACATCATCCTATAAGCTAATAATGAGGAACAGTTCCCTTTAGATTGTCATTATTTTTAATTGAAAAAACAGTATAACTAATTTATAAAAATAAAATGGTGCCTGCTAAAGTTAGGTTCAAGGAGAGAGTTGCTATAGGACAATGTCCTTGGATGCAAAGGTTATAATTGGTAGTAGACCACCCTTAAGAAAATGATATTAGCTAGGCAGCACTGGTTCATATGCTGTAAAATGAATCCTGTGTTGGGGACTCCATAGTGATCTGTAAATAAAGGCAACTAATTGAGATTTTTTTTACCCCCCTCTTTGCCCATTGACCTTATTATAAAGACAGTGGCCTTTCTGCGAACAGGTCTTGACTCTATTACCAGGCTCCATCTTTCTCCACTTCAGTCAAATGCTGACATTGAAAGTATGACAACAATTTTTAATTTTCATTCTGCCCCCCCCCTTGATTTAATTATGTCCCTGGGTATTATTTTAGTTTCTAAAATAACAGACGATCCGGAGTTCATTAAAAAAATGCTGGAAGTTACTCTGTATTAAAGCTTTGGTCTCCTTTACATTTTTTTGTGTGTCTGCAGGTGACACTTTGATTGAAGCTAAAATTAATAAATCAACTGTAAAGCTCATACCTACAGCTCACAGCAGGCCCTGGAAACTTGTTTATAAAGGGAGCTTTATGCCGTTGTATAGAGAAGGAATAAATTACAGAAACACTTGTTGCCCTCCAGCTGAAATTTGCTGTCCTGGACGTTGTGTACTAGTTTGTTGCTGTGGCAGGTGACATTGTTTTAATCCCTCACTGGACCAGCACAGAATTCTAATGAGCTTGGTTTAACCATTTCACTGTTCACTTCCTTGGAAAGTTGCTTTGCTAGGTTTGGCTTAAGGCTGCATCTTGTATGCGGCAAAATCCAAATGAAAATATTAATTTATTTTGGGGAAGTTTCACTATTCTAAATTATCACGAATTTTTCTGAGAGTAATCAATATTCCTTCAACAGTTTTATCCATCTATTTATCTATCTATTGTTTTATATGCTTAATAAACAATCTTCTTCAAAATGTTTCTGCAGCCAGATGCAAGTATTATACTACTTTCCATCCTATAATATATTTTTATTCCTTAAAAGGGAATTTCTCTGTGTTTGAGTATATTTGACCCTGTGGGTAGTGCCCGATTCATTCAAGGTTGTTAAAAATGTTACTATGTATGTATTTAGGATAAAATTCCACCGAAACTGGTTTTCCAAATTGGGATCTGCCAAGGGGTGGTACTAAAGCTATTTGCAATGTATTTATGTATGTATGCATGCATGTATAAGGGAAACAAATTTTGGAGTATATTGCACAAATATTTCCCTGTTCCAACATTGTATTCTCCTTATATATCTTGTAAGGCAGTGATCCCCAACCAGTAGCTCATGAGCAATATGTTGCTCACCAACCCCTTGGATGTGCTCTCAGTGGCCTCAAAGCAAGAGCATATTTTTGAATTCCAGGCTTGGAGGCAAGTTTTGGTTGTAAAAAAATCAGGTGCACTGCCTGAATGTAGATTGACAATCCACATAGCGGTTACCAAATGGCCAATCACAGCACTTATTTGGCACCCCAAAAACATTTTTCATGCTAGTGTTGCTCCCCAACTCCTTTTACTTCTGAATGTTACTCACGGGTTCAAAATGCTGGGGATCCCTGTTGTAAGGCCATCTGCACTCCTATAGGTGTACATATTATTTAAATTTATCCTACACCTGGGGTTTTCTACTTTTTTGTCCAATAAGTCATAGACTAATGTATGTATATACAACATTATATTTCAGGCGGAATATGATACAAAGATATAAACAACAACATGTAGGTATTTTATCCCTTATCCCTCCCAACCACCTTCTCAAGATATATGTTGCATTTGATATGGCCACGATCAGTCATGGTGGGCAAAATGCTTGAACCTCCTGAAGCTGCTTCCCATTAGGGATGTAGCGAACTGTTCGCCGGCGAACTAGTTCGCGCGAACTTCGACTGTTCGCGTCCGCCGCAAGTTCGCGAACGTCGCGCGACGTTCGCCAATAGGCGTTCGCGTCAAAATCGTTCGACCATTCGACCATTCGATCGCTAAAATCGAACGATTTTCGTTTGAATCGAACGATCGAAGCCATTGGATTGAATGAAATCATTCGATCCAATGGCTTCGATCGTTCGATTCGAACGGAAATCGTTCGATCGAACGATTAAAATCCTTCGATCATTTGAATCGAACGATTTTCGGATGTTCGAAGTTCGCGAACTGTTCGCGAACTGTTCGCTTTTTTTGCCGGTGTTCGCGAACGCCGTTCGCGAACACATACTCGGCAGTTCGCTACATCCTTACTTCCCATACATATAACTAGCAAATACACTACCTGTAGATGTTATTGCTGTGGGTTAAGGATTGCTTGGACATGGTTTCAGTGGTTACATCAGTGTAGCTTAGGGCACACCTACCTAACTGTGCTGGTGTCTGATTTAGGAATAAGATACAGAAGACAGTGTTCAGCATTTTGACTTCCTCGGTGGACCATAGTGATTATAACAACTCATATGCAAATAGCCTTAGGGCAATGACAAATGGGCCTTTTGTTGCCCAAGTGAAATAACAGCTAATAAAATGGCTAAGAATGTCACATAGAAACTGCAGTGGGTATGCCAGTAAAAAATGCCTTCAACTAGTGTAAGGCAATAGCACATGAAAGGGTTTTGCATCATTCTTCACCTAGACTGTAATAGATAAAGCTATTTGGGGGTATTTTGAAATAAATGTATATAATGTAGCAAAGACAAAATGGTGGTCAGAATACCTGAAACAGTTTTATGTGCCATTTCCCTAAGGGTGGCAAAATAAGGGTTTCTTTATTAATGAAGCAGATTTTTTTTCCACTATTCAGTCCTTTTTTTTTTTTTTAGAGCTACATAAAACTCTTTCTGCATGCATATGCAGATTTCACCTCTCATTCTTGCCACTAATGAGCTTTCATTTAATCAGTTTGACAGTAGCCTTTATTCCTTTCACTTTACCTCAAAAGGCCAGGCATTCAAAGAACTGATTACTTAGAAAAACACTTAATTAACAGTATTAGAAAAGGAAACTTACTGACCATATATCTGCATGCTTCGTATTATATGTTTTTAATGTAACTTTTTTCTCTTAAACAGTGTATTTAAGCACTGTGATGGCTTCAAAATTGCAATATACGTTTCAAAACCTGTGCACATATATAGAATGCTTGTTGTTGGCTTTTTTATGAGTCTGTCTTGGGATACATTACAGATTAGCTCCATGTTAATCGGCATTTGCTGGGCCTGATTAACTAATATAGGTGAAAAATACATTAGTGCAGTTTACCCTTTAATTTCATATATTTACAATTACATGATTCACAACAGGCCCCTGCTGCAGTGGGGTTTACACTAGAGTTAATTTAGTTTTGGGATAAACCCATGCAGAGATGCAATGGACACATTTGTAATGGGCTTCATGAAATGCTTGTTCTACACATATATGAAAAAATAATCATCAGTCTTACTGAAGTTAAACCAGCCATGTATGGGCAGATACCTGTATAACCTGCCAATTCGGCTTCTTCATGCCCAGTCAACAGCTTGTCTGCCAGTGTATAGGCCCTCCCCAACTTCAAACTTGACAGATATCTATCTGAAAATCTAGATATCTATCAGGCAGGTTAGTAAATCCCATTGGGGCAGGGACCACATTGGCACATCAACGCTGTTCTCTCCTGGAGGCTGCATTGACCTCCATTATGATGCAACTGTTGACCTTGAAGCTAAATGATTAGATGAGCATGATTTAGGCCAGGATGAAAGTGGACAAATCAGGCAAAGATCTGCTCATTTAGCAACCTAACCAAACAAGCAGATCTTCAAGTATATGGTGAACTGCATAATCTGAAAGTGAAATACATAAGAGAGTACCCACAATGCACTTTGCACAATGTCAGACTGGGATGCCAGAAAACCTTAGACCAGGGGTTGGCAACCTGCGGCTCCGGAGCCTCATGTGCTCTTCATCCTGTCACATTGTCTATACAGCCCTCACACCTGCTGGTGGCTTTTTTAGTGTGCAACCGCGGTAAGCTAACGGTTAGCTTACAGCAGTCGCACACTCAGGAATCTGCCAGGCAAGACCGAGCCGCAGCAAGATGATTCATCATGGTCCTTAACGCGGTCACACACTCAAGACAAGAGAGGGAAGATCAGCATGGAGCTTCAGAGACAGAAGTCACAACAGATGAGAACACTAGCATTTAATAGGGCTATTCAGTGTTTAATTTATTTCAAAGTAGGCCTACATATACTGCACTTCTGTTTGTTGTATTCTGTTGTTGTAACAGTTAAAAGTAAAAAAGGTTAAAACTTTTAAAAGTTTATAAACTGTGTTATGTTTTGTGGCTCCAGACTGTTTTCTTTAGTGGAAGAGGGGGCAAAAAGGCTCTTTTGATAGCAAAGGTTGATGACCCCTGCCTTAGACCATAAGCACTCTCCAAACTATTTGTGTAACCTTTTTTATTTAATACATTCTATTTTGCTTATGTTCAGTGTCGGACTGGCCCTCCGGGATTCCAGGAGAACTCCTGGTGGGCACAGGTGTCAGTGAGCCTCTTGCTTCTAACCATTTAGCCTATTTCATCGTCATTCCTTATTTCTTTATGGGATAAAATGCTTAATAATGGAAGAATATAGTAAGTAGATATAAAAGACTAGGAGAACAAAGAAGGTTGAGTGAGGAGAAGAGAAATAATAGTTTGGAAAGTGGGCCCTAAGGTTTTCTGGTGGGCCTACATTCTAAGGTTTCTGGTGGATTCCTGGCATCCCAGTCCAACACTGCTTGTGTTCCTATAGAAATAGGGAATAACCATGAAATAGACCAACTAGTTAGGAGCAGGAGGGTCCACTTATACCTTATACCCAGTCAACCAATATGGCACTTGCACTTTATTATACAGTGGGATGCAAACTTTATATCAGTAGTAATACATAGCTTGTGTCTAGCTATGGGGGCAATATGTACATTTCTTAAAATGCTCTGATTTGGAGCATATCAGCGGCCATTGATTTAACCTACTGTTGGGGTGTTTAAAATTATTTATGCCACAAAAACTCTGATAAAATTGGTGTAAAGCTGGCTTATTGTCTTGCTCTATGTATCACAGATTTAACATTATGCATCATAGAAACAATAAATTACAAATATCAAATCACATATTCTTTTACACCGGATTAACGCTGTAATTTATGCAACTCATTTGCACCACGTCACGTCCTGCTTAAAGCATTCAATGCGGGGGCAAAATTAAGTTATACTGTTGAAATCTGCACAAGAAAGCTTTTTTTTTCTAGGCAATACCTTTTTTACTTTAGAATTACTCCCACCTCCACCTCTATACTCACTGTTGTGTAAGCGTGCCAAGGGTATTCTAAAACTTGTTTTTTGGGGGGGGGTTTCCTGGTTACACAGAATCTGTGAATTTCTACATTTTCTCCCAGCAAAACAAATTCCCTGTGATTTTATGGAATAAGTCAGTTCTTCCATTCTACCATTCTGTTGCACTTGCTGTCATCTGTGTTTTTGCTATTCTAAGAATGTAGGACAGGGTTAGGGATTAGGAAGAGTGTTCTCTTTTCTTCCTATCAGAGCTGCTTAGCAGTAATTAATCAGGACATTGGGTTTTGCACACTCTCTTCAGGTCATTTGACTATGAACAATTCAAACCTTTCTACAAAGACATAACGCATATGTTTTTGGGGTCCTTTTTATGAGAAGAATTAAATTGGCCAGATGAATAATAGCCTGGTACAAGTGTTTTGCCCTCAGGCAAAGCTTCCCCCCCTCCCTTGTGTTGTCATTGCCTGAAGCAGTGGCCGTGCACTCAATCTGACTGGTGTTACTCTGTCACATGACAATGATGTCGGAGCTGCTCTGTGTGTTGGCAGATCTGGATTTAGGGAATTACAGCAGATGTTGCAAAAAAAAAAAGGCAACAGTTTAGTGAAGTCTTTTTATCCCCCTTTTGGGAGCAAGTCCACTAAGTGGAAAAGATGGAAAAGAATGTTGCCTTGGATCGTTTCCATTTCAGGGCAGAAGGAAAAAGAAATTTAAAGAGACACAAGGATACAGAATGGGACAGGAGGGAGAACTAGTTCCATGAGGATCCGTTTTAAAAATGTGCCTGGCATAGATTTTATTGAAAAATGCAAAAACGTAATTACTACTAAATCTGATTTAAGACGTTAAAGGAAAACTGTACCCCCCAAACAATGTAGGTCTCTATTAAAAGATACTGAGTAAAACAGCTCATGTGTAAAACCCTGCTTCATGTAAATGAACCATTATCATAATAGTAGTAGTAGTATGTGCCATTGGGTAATCATAAATAGAAAATTGCCATTTTAAAAAATAAGGGCCGCCCCCTGGGATCATACAATTCACTGTGCACACATACAAACCACATGTAAGGTCACATGAGCCAATTAACAGACAGAGTTCTGCCTTTTGCTTCCTCACTTCTTCCTGTTACAGTTAGTGTTGTAGTATTTCTGGTCAGGTGATCTCTGAGGCAGCACAGATAGAGTCACGAAATGGTGGTTCAAGGCAAGAGAGGTAAAAGGGCAATATTTATGTAAATATATATTCCAGTTTGGTAAGATTCTTTAATATGTCATTCAATTTGATATAAACTATCTGTTGCTTAAGTATTCATTTTGGGGGTATAGTTTTCCTTTAAGGTCTAACAACAGTTTTCAAAATTAACATGCGTCCTTTCTATTTCCCCAAGAGCCTGTTATGGTGCTGTTGCTTAGGATTTGGTCTTTCCCTCTTTTAGATATAGACACAAACAGAACTAGTTTAGTAATATAGTTTACCAAAGGCAGGACAAAATATTGATTAGAAAGGATTAACATGGTATGAGACATAATGAACACATTATATAAAGACCTGGTTTCAGGGCTCCAAAAGAGAATCAGACAGACTATAGACACATAATAGATGCAGGCACGAGTTTATCCAGTAGGCTGATAATGCAACACTCAAGGGTACATGAACTGGTGCATGCTTAGGTCCTGGCGTAATAAGGGGCACAAAACCAGACCCTGTTAGGGTCCATATGAATACCATTTGCACTTGCACTACAATGGATATGGCAGTTGAATGCTGCAGTTTGTGCTGAATTAACATTCAAAATCCAGTGGACACAGAAGACAAGAGAGCCCTGTATTTAATGCCTGGTCTAAGCAGGCAATAAGCACACAGAGGGCCCCCTTGTGCCTTGTGTCTCCCAGCACTCCCCAGCTTGCACATTCTGAGAGACACACACGTGTAGCACTGCAAAATATGTCGAAACTTTACATAAACTTGAAAATGACACTACATCTATATTTGAGAGGGGAGCCCAGTGATATATTACATTTTTTGAATGTCAATCATTTGAACAGTATGGCAACATGGAATAATCCGGCCATTTCTGTTGGCTATTATTGTATAGAAGAGGAACATCTTAATATTGTCTCTGCAGGTCATTGGTTCCCCATCAGATGGTACAGCAAAGGTTTGTTTACGGCACTATAGCCTCTTGTATCAATACATCTCCTCTCTTCCACAAAAATCTGATGCCCATGAATACAGCTGCATTTTAAAGGGCCAGTATTTCACTTTTTCATTGATGGGAATTTTTCATACAACTGGGAGTTCCATTCTGTTACTGTTGACACAAAAATTGCTTCTGGCTACACTTACTGATTTATAAACTATGGCTTCTTTTGGCTATGTAGGTCATAAGAAAGATTGTGGGCACCAATCCTAAGAGGTAATGGCCGCTAAATTAAGGTGGCCATATACTGGCCTATTTTATCAGACCAGTCAGCCAGCAATGTTATTCTATGTAGCCATACACAGGGATATACCATTTAGACAGGAAGTGGGGGGAGACATATCTTTTCACTTCCGTATCTGCCTAGGCCACATGCAGCTAATGAAAGAGTAGACTAATCAATCTGTATAGCACAAATGTCACTCAATAGGATTGGAGATAATCTGTCAAAACTGCCCTCCCCAGTGTTGCATATATGTCCATGCAGTTGGCAGCATTGGTCAAAGTGTGATCCAGCTTAATGCACAGTCTCAGGCAGCCAGCTCTCACCTTCCTAGTTTTTGCACCCAGCTCCTGCCCCCTTCATATTTTAGCGTTGTAATCGCCTTGGATAGAATTCTTGTTCAAGAAATCATCCAAGCCACTCTTAAAGGCATTAACAGAATCAGCCCTTGCAACACCAAATGGCAGGACATTCCACAAGCTCATTGTCCTCACTGTGAAGAACTATGTCTACTTTATAAATACATTTTTATAATCAGGGACGCTGCTGCCATGAGGTGAGTTGAGAAAATCACATCAGACGGCGTTAGCCCGCAAGTTACCAGGGGCGCCAAAAAGCCGCTACCTGGAAACTTAAGAGACGAAATTTCAATTTTGAAATCAGAATTTCTCTCTTTACTTTCTAGAGATCTAATGCGTGAAATATATCCATGATGGACAAACAATAATTATTTGCAAGGGGATTATACGAGTGATTGTGGAGTAATTTACCCAAGTATTTTAATCCACAGAAGCCATTCAACAGACTTCTATAGGTTTGATATTAAATCGCAATAATCTGACTGGTTGCTATGGGTGGTGCACATTTGCCCAGTATAAGATAATGCTCCCCAACTGTATGTTTTCCAAATTAACCTTTAAATTGTGATTTATGTCATATAAAATATAACAGGTGCCAGCGCTCTAAATCTTGTGGATGCAAAGCAAGATAAAAGTGCTGCCTTAGGCAGAAGACATTGGCATGGAAATTAGATGGATTTTTGTGTTTTACAGTTATGCCAGGGATTTATATAGCATTATTATAGTGTGCTGGAAAATAGATCCAGGCTAATCATTGCTCATAGATATAGGAAGTTTATACAGACCATCAGCCATTATTGCTTTGTGCATCCGCATTTAAACACAGTAATGTATCCATCACATATTGTTCTGCCAGTGTGTATCCAGTGTGTTTTTTACCTTTCATTTCCTGCTCCGTTTGTATCTTGTCTAGTTTCGTTGTTTTACCGGACTGCGAATTTTGTCATTGAAAATGTTAATGTCGCAAGTCTTTTGTTGATGCAAATCTTTGTCACTGATCTGAAGCTCAGTTAAAAGTGATCCGTGCTCAATGCAATAATACTAATCGCGCGCGTTTAGAAAAATATGAGCAGACTTTTCATGTAGGGGGCACGGCATTTGTTTGAACACTTCTGTAGTAATTGGAAATGCAACAATTGTTTAAAAGTTGCATTGTCCCTGAAAAGATTTAGTGAGGGATGAAGAAATTTCTTGAACCTAAAGACATAATCTGGTGATCCAATTCTCCCTACTGTGTCCATTCCCGTGAAACTCCATTTACTTTCTCCTATCCATCAGTATCTCACCACATCCCACCTACCCAATCCTCTAGGTTTCTCACATTCTCCCCCCCTTTTGTCTTTCTATTCTAAACATAACAACAGGCAGGGTTCTGAAGGCAGGGAACATCAGGAGCTGGAAGAGAATAGTTAAGAAGAGGGTCAGAGTTCTGCCCCTACTGCCAACAGTTACTAGGGTTTGTGCTGCCCGGCTGAACAGTGTTCAAAGACTTTGCTGGGCTTTGTTCCACTGTGTAGGGATTAGGCCTGGCGGTCTGAGAATTTGCCTTCTAATTAAAAAGGATAAAAGATAGAAGTAGCATTAGACTAAAACATAGCAGTGACACTTCACAGGCTGCTTTTTAAGTCACAAGACAACGTAAGATGTTATGTCAAATGGTTTTATATCTTCTGGTTTTGCACCGATCCAAAAATGGCAATACTGAAGCAGGAGTCACCGTTATGGAGAGAATTTACTTGAGGCTATAAGGAATGCAGCATTAAGAGTGGTGGGAGTTAGAAAATGAAATTTACACAAAATGTTTATTTTACAGTCAATTGGAAATAAATGAGAAATATGTTACAATTTTATTGGAAGAAATAGCAGGTGGAATGATTGTCTTTTTCATTATTCAGCTATTGCACATTGCCTATTTGTGAACATGTAGCTCTCACTCGATTGTTTCAGGGATAACCTCGGTGGATGCTCGGCACTTAAGACATCAGAGTGCTCAGCCTACTGTATCATAAGGGTATTAAAGTGATTGCTTGTATAGGAGCTGCCAAAAAGATTATACCAATCACTTGGGGGGTTTTTTCTTAAAATATGGGAAGTTTTGCCGAACACTTTAGAGCACATAAAGCCTCTCTCTCTCTCTCTCTCTCTCTCTCTCTCTCTCTCTCTCTCTCTCTCTCTCTCTCTCTGTGTGTCTCTCTCTCAGCTCAGATTGCAGTCAGATAAAAAGGAATCTCCTTTGGTTCTCACACAGCTCATGTTACGTCATGAAGCAAGAAGGATAATTTCTAATTGTTCTGTATTTTAGGGACTTTATGGATGATATAATGTTGCATGTACACAAATAGCCATGTACTCCTGACTTTATTCCGCATTTGGGAATTGCATCACATGTATAAATATGCAAGTGGTTAAGTGGATACATGATAGATAGATAGATAGATAGATAGATAGATTTACAATTCATTTACTGATAAAAATGATTTCTCTACATAAGTATATAAAAAAAGTTTCATCTCAAACTTTCAGGCAGAATCCAAAACTGTCATTATTCAGAGGCTGGTATTCAGAAGAGGGGGACATTTGACTGACCTTATAAGGGGGTGATATAAAGTACTATCATTTGTCAAATGGTGAAGACAATTCAAAGAAACATTGAAACTCAACTATAATGGAGCAGCAGCTCATGAATATCATGAAGAATACAGAACGCAGATATAAGCACACCTACTGGGTTTAACATGCTATTTTGCTGCAGATTAGTGCATCAGCGCTATTTTGTTGCATGCAATGTTTTCTGAGCATCTTGGCTTTCAAAGACTGTGTAAAAATGTGTGTAAGAAGTCTACTATTATTTCCCCGTAAAGCCGTTAACCTGTATAAATCTTATTTAAATCCGTGGATTACACTTGACAATCCTTTAAGATTAAAAGGATTCACAAGTGACCTTAAGTTCCAAACATGATCAACTTTACAATATTTAAGTTGCCTTGGTGCACACAGGGCACAAGTTATTTTAGCCTGTTCATTAACCCAGTCCACTCTCGGGAGACTCAGGAATTTCAAGTGTCAGTAAGAGACCTGATGTGCAGAGATTTGCAACCTGTGGCTTGTTTATAGAACTACAGCTCCCAAAATTCCACGAATTAGAGGATGTTGCATCTTATACTTATGTTTAAGCAATAAATGAATAAATTTTAATAAAAATAAAAGCTCAATTTAGGATCTGTGTACATTTTCATGCATGGTATTACATATGGGTACTTCCATTGCAGGCAATATGGGTTGACTTCCTTCTAAGGGGATGAAAAATATGTCAAGAAAATAGCCTATTATGCATTAGTCTATTCTAATTACTTTTTTTCCATTGTAGAAAAACATTTCCTATTATTAAAGGGAATATAGGAAACCCATCCTGTACCTGAAGTCGACCCATACAGTATGTGCATTGCAGTGTGTTTTTAAAGAAACCCTTTTGTAAAACCACCTAAAAAGTTCCAAAGCCAGGTGGTCTGTATTAGGTGTCCATGACTTGTCCTCAGCAGAAAATGGATTTACCCGTTTCAGTACCAAAAGGGGATTAATACTAAAACTCAGAAGGGTAAAGTCAATTCTGCTGAAGGATGCTAACAGTTACATACAGATATTATTGCTAGATTGGAGGTTTTGTATGAATTGTGGGACATGTAAGTCCAAAGAATGATCAGAACAGACACCCACATTCCATGGATATCAAATGTAGGTTGGATAGGTTTGAATTGTCTCAAGAAAAGGATTATGTATGTTCTTGTATAGTCAATTTAAAAAAAGCAGTGGAAGAGAAGTGGCAAAGAATGATGTTCCAGACTGGTTCCTAACTGGTGTTTTTACATACATTGCCAGTTTGTAGACTGGCAATGTATGTAAAATACATACATAAATGATTATAATTTATGAATGGAAGCAATCTTCATGTGGTATATGACTGATCTATATGCCATAAACAAATCTTAGTTCCATCAGTGATATGAGATTGTCTCTGCACCCTTTAGCTATAACACTCATACCAGTTGTGTCTTCTAGAATAGCCCAATGCACACCTTAGTACATGTAGCATACCATGGTTTATGCAAAAGAAATGCTTTAATATGCTTAAAACATGTATATAGCAATACATCTATATTACAAACTATAGATTGTACGTACCACCATTGTTCACAGTAAAAATTTGCAAATATTTTAAAGCAGACAGGTCATGTAAAAATGTCAAAAAACCCATTCTCAAGGCGGCTTATAGTCTAGAAGGTGTAGTGTGTTTCCATTTTCGTCACAATTGACCTAAGGAAAACAGCATGTTCGTTTGCACCCATAATAATATATGTATTTGTTTCTAATATTGAATATGAAAAAGTAGTTTTCTGTTTAAGAGTGCCTTCCTTACTTTAGATTTTGCCAGTTCTGCTCAGCTGCCCATGGAGACAAATATTTACTACAAGTAGGGACTGCCGTAAGTCACAACTTTAATCTTGACTACACAGCCAAGAGTGTCTGTTTCTCAGCCAAAACCAAGAAGTGTCATTTTCTTACAGGTTCCACTTCCCAGACCATGTCATTACTGGCACAAAATGACTTTGCCGGATTCCAATAACGACAGAGCTTCACCTTCACCCACTATATCCTCAATTTAAATGAATTATATTAATGACTACCTCATCTTATTTATCAGCTGTAGGTATGTTCTGCTCAACGTGACTACAACTAGCAAATCATGGAAAGACTAATTCTGCTGGTGGATCTAAAAGGAGAAAGAGGTTAAGGCATCCAAAACATTCCATATAGTGATGACAAACAGAAAATATAATATATGTGATTGCATGAGCAGGGATTTGCATGATCAGGGATGTATTCCCTTTGCATCCCCTTCCACTCCTCCCTTTCTGCTGTCTCTTGCCATAGCAAATCCCAGATTTGTGTGTCTTTCTTAGGAACGTCTCTACCCCCAGCCCACACAGCATGAAGCTTGTTATACATATTCCAGCAGTATTCATTTCAGCATAATGAATGGCTGAATGCATGTTGGGACATTTACATGACAGAAACAGGAATACACAACATCTGTACAATCTACATTTTATTAAGAATAATATGCCCTAAAGAAAAACATATAAGACATGTATCATGTATATTAACAAGGAGGATCACTCATATAACAGGTCCAACAAATTGACTGGGTGCAGGTAAAAAGTGTGCAGTACTCTCTCCTGCTATATATCAATATAAATTATATATTTTTATAATATTATTGTAACACAGACCAGAGACCCTGAACAGTTTATGTACTTCCTTTCACTTTAAAATACATTTTAAAGAGGAATATGAGCATAACTGGATATATCTGCATTAAAAAGAGCAAACAACAAAGTCTCATACATCTTTGCACAATAACATTTTTCTTGCTAAAAAGTGGCAGAACTGGCATTATCATGTATTTCCCCTTCATGTCAATAGAAGGTGCCAATTTCAGCTGTATGTTAAATCAGTATTCTTGTTATAAATGGAGGCAAAGTTGGTTTGTTGAGAAGCAAGTATAGACAATTGAAATATGAGATTAGAAAAGGTAGTTCAACGGTGCCTCTTGTAAATTATATGCTATTAAATGCACTAAATATGATTCAGCTGTATGTACACAAAATTTAGAGAATGACATATTGCTACTTTTTGCACTTGCACTGCAAATCTTAAAACAGGGTATCCAATACTATATGTACCCCTGCATTTTGCCATAGCTCTTAAGCCCACCATTTAAAAAGGCCCTTTTGTCTTTTTATTTCACCTTGTGATAGCTTAAGAATTTACCTCCCATAAATACACAAATAAAATATGATAATACAGAAGAATCATTGAGCTTTGTCCTGAAGAGTTTTTAATCAAAGGTAGATATGTCAGTATGGTGTTTGGGGGGCTTGATGAGGCCATATGGATTATATTTTGCTGCCCATGACCATTTCTCTAACCTACAGTTTAATACAGCCCCATGCCTTTTAAACTGTTGACTTGTTTTAGGTGGGTATATATTATTCATTGCCTTAAATTACCAGCCAATGGTTTTAATGAATTTACTTACTGCGGGGGTTATTAATTCAGGCACCAAACTACACTTCAAAAGCAGTCATTAGACGTACAAATCAGTCTATTACATATGTAAACGTTTAATTTGATTTCTCTGTGTCGTTCCAGCTTGAAATGCCTGATCTAAGGGAATAATATATTAAGAGTATAATTTCCCTACATTAAAATCTATTACAGCAAATGCTTTGACTTGACTAGGGATAGCAAACGATACAAGGGTGTCATTTATGTGTGCCTACGTTTATTCGTTTTGTGCCAATTTATTCTGCGGCCCTGTACAACAGAAGGGTATATACATGAAATATACAGATAACATGCAAGCACTGACCAATACAGGAGGTAAAGAGATCCCTGCTCACTAGAGCTTACAGCTGGTACATGCCAGGTGTGGGCTTTGTATCTAACATCACATTATTGGTACTGTTTTTTTTTCTCCATTTAATATTGGAACATTTACAGCCATGCACAGCCTACACATACAGAATGTCATATTTATTTGCGCTACATTTTCAAACCTCTTCTGTAATGATTTCTCAGTGTGTTAGAATAATGCTTGTTGAAAGATGTTAAGCTCTTTCAAGAATCACATTGAAAGAAGCAATCAATACAACAGCACCACTTGTGAGCGGTGAGTTTATCCTACAAACATTTGTCAGTAATAGACTAGCTTTTCATTTTCATGGATTTTTTTTCCCCCTTCTGCTTTTAGTTTATTTTGGCATCTTCGCCACCGTCTTATCAACACTGTAGGCGTGTGGTTGCAGCACGGAACAATGGTTGTTGTGCAGAGAAGGAGGTTGGGGAAAGGGCATTTTTAGCTCAGCTCCCAGCAGCCCTCCTGAAACATCTTACAACAGATGGAGGGCCACACTCATTGTTTATAAGTGTTTATGAAAAAAAGTGGCATAAAATTCTAAATTTCTTAGAATTTTTTTATGTAACAAATGAAGTTTTATTTTTATTTTTCGTTTGTATTTTTTGTAATTCCCCAATGTCTTATACATTATGTCAAACTGGCATGTTTCTAAATGAAAAAGTACTGCATTCCCTTCGTTTTAGCAGCCCATGTCTCTGATTCCCCACTACCCATGCCAAAGTACTACCGCTTGCATGTTTCCTTCATCTCTCATTGAGCTCCGTGAGGCCGCCAGCACATTCTTCAGCATAGGATTCAGTAGGCATGGTAACTGCTAACTGCTTCTTGATTGCAAGCTGTCCTGAGTGTTAGCCCCTAAATCTTAGGGTTTTTTTTGGTGACTTAAATGTGTTTAAGAGTTATCAACTCCATCTGTGTTGTTTGCAATAAATTGCTCCCTTAATTGAGGTACTGATGCATTGAACAAGCAGAGCATGTTCATCAAGCCTGTGAATCTTTACTGTTGATAACTGCTGGTACCCCAGGGCTACTCTAGATGATTGCTGTGTTGACTTTGCCTAATTGCAGGGGAGGAGTCAGCAAGGCAATGATGGGCAGCATTAAAGCCAGTGGGGAGGTTTGTGGAATGCTGGTTGTAAGCATGCAGAGCTAAACAAACTGGCTGTCAGGGCTCTTCTTGTGTTATTAGAATTCTGGCAAACAAGTCGTCGGTGGTGAGGCCAAAGCACGATTCATATCATGCTGAATTCCTTACAGCGTTAATGGGTGGGGCTGGAAATTATATACACCAACATATTATAAGCATTCTTTCTTTTTCCACTTTCTAATTTCATTCTGTGTGTCTATCTGTCAGGCCCGGACTGGCAATCTGTGGGTTCTAAAAAATGCCAGAGGGGCTGCTTTAAGGTGCCATAGAAAGTCACTATTTAGTGGGCTGGTGGGCGCTGCTTGGGCCTCTGTGTACCTGAAATACCAGGGCTTATTTTAATTTTCAGTCCGGCCTGCTTTCTGTCTTTGGGTTTGGGTAAATTTGGAATACCTTCCAAGTATTTAGTGGTATCTAACAGAAAGCAAACTGGCAAACTAAGATAACTTTAGTCTTCTATAAGACAAGAAATGTATTTCTCATGCTTAATTGAATATATAGAAAAGAATCATTAGCAAAGATAACAGTTTACAACACCTTCAGCAACCATGCAATATTATATTCAAAAGTAGAGGGTTTTTTTTTAGGGCAGAGACACGCGTGAAGATTCAGGGAGATTAGTCACCCAGCGAAAAATCGCCTCTGCTTCGGGCGACTAATCTCCCCGCAATGCCTTCTAAATTGCCGAAGTCGTCTGAAGTTTCCTTGTGAAACAACTTCAGACAACTTTGGAAAATAAAGCACTCAGAGTGCCATCCCGGGAAGCAGTTCGGAGAGATTAGTCGCCCGAATAAGAGGCGATTTGTTGCCGGGCGACTAAGTCTCCCCGAATCTTCTCGTCTGTCTCTGCCCTAAACTTTTTAGAGTCAGACCCTCCCTCACCCCTTTTGGCTTTTAGCTGGACTCCCCTGCATAAGTTAAAAGGTTAGAGATAAAAAAAAAGGTTGCATCAATCACCCCACTATAGTTCCAGAGATATATGAGGCCTTAAGGCTGCTTCCCCTTCACCTACTTGTTTTGGTCAGACCCACAGTTTCGGTGTGGCCAATTCACTGGCCAGATCATTTTGTGATATGGACACACTACATAAAGTAAGGATTATAATATTATTGGTATATTCCACTGCTCTCAGTGGTGATGTGCGAACATCCATCTAATCAGTCCTTGATAATAATGCAAATTCTCTGTTTTACAGCATACAATATGTATTTTGTCTTTGTTTACAGTAAGTATTTTTTTGTTTCTCATGGGAGACCCAGCCCTGATGGAAAACCCCAAACAAATGCCTTCCATGCTGTAACCTAAAATGTACCAGTTTATATAAGCTTTGTTTAATGTTCTAATATCTCAAGCTTTGCAGACCATTGTACTAGGTAGTGTGAGCAATGTAACCAAAACTATATGGCCTCTATTATAATTGCCTTACTACAGGCAATTTGTTAAAAAAGGCAGCTGTATATATCAATTTGTGACTCTGCTATAGTTCATTCCCTGGCTGATCTCCCTGGACCAAACATATTTGCATCCCTTGTGTCCATAGAGTCCAGTTTGATCGCCATATTAATATAACCAAGTATTTATAGGGCTAACCTATCTGAAGGTGCTTTATAGTAGAAGCTAGGTACATAGGAAAAAAGGTGGCCATAGACGCACAGATAATATCGTACAAAACGAATTTTCGTCCGATATTCGTTGCATGTATGGTGGAAAAAGAGCCGACCCATAGTGGCAGAAGACTTGGATATCTGCCTTTGAAGGGACCCAAACATCGCCCATTGTTAGTGCTGAATCGTCAGATACAGGTAGAATTCTATTGTTTCTTCCCTTATATCTACCTGTATATCTGACGATTCAGCTCTACACATGTGTATTGAAACGAATGATCTTTCTTGGAAAGATCTTTTCCAAGAAAGATCGTAATTGTTACGTCTGTGGCCACCTTAACTCCTATATATTCTGGAGTAAGCTCTGCTCATCAGACTTGCAGCCACAATAAGGTTAAATGTAAAACAGCACAAAACTACATTTAATTCTGCATTTCTAAACATTGTCATGTACAAGATACATTTAAGGAGGCCCTTCTTCAATGCACAACAATTTCTGCATGTCTGTGGACATGCAGTTTACAGTTTATCCAGTGCTCGTTTTCTGAGCAGCTTGATGTAGAGGGCTGATAAAAATATCATGAACGGTAAGCAGACGTTTTGTAAATAAATTATATATGAGACATGGGATACGGTGAACGAGCATAGCTGTATAAAGCACGAGGCGCATGGGAGGAAAGAAACATGTCTAAAGGCAATTTGTGGCTTCTTGCTGTGACAGACAATTACACAAATACAACCTGTCAGGATAGATTTACTGTCTCATTTGGTGTGATTGTTTATCATCTGAAACGTTGATCAATGAAATGTATATCATTTTATGTACAGTTTGGACAGAATGTATTTCCCCTTAAATACGTAATTGTTTCCGTTTCCATTTGAAAACTCTTGGGTGATTTCTGTATAATTCTGCTGATCTTAATGAATTAAAAAAATACTAACATATTTAACATGGATGTTTGAAAAAAAGAATAAAGGTGTTGAGGTGAAGGTGTTGATATAAAAGAATGGCCAGCCTTTTACTTATAAGACAAGAATAACACAGGTCAGTCTGATGGTCCATGTGCAGAAGGTCGGCGACTGAGCCATGTTTGGCTGCCAATGGGTTAAATATTTGTGTTCCTGGATCTTGTTTACTGCAGCTGAACACTCTGCAGAGATGAGCTTACTTCCTACTGTTTTTGTTTGCTCACAGGGAACAATTGACTCACATACTGTAGTTTGCCACCTATTTCATCTGGAAGAGTCACAAAGCACAATCGCCAAAAAATCAATGTCCACCAGCTGCATATCTGTGGCACAAGGACTATGTGTGATCCTTTCCAAGCCACTCTCTGGGAAACAAGGTTGGTTTAGGCCAGAAAAGGCTGTTTAGCATTTATTAATCTAGATTAATGTAAGGTTTCATTCAAAATTTACATTATTTCTTTTTAAATATTAACAAAATTTGCAAATACAAATCATGTTATAGAAGGCTGTGCTGCAAATGTTTGCCCTGCATATTTGGTAAAGTCTATCTACAATATGCAGTTCAGGTTTTTCCATTTACATTAAAGAGCTAGTAGGTCCAGAAGGATAAGCAGATTAGTAAAAGAAATGATGAATTACATGGGTTTGTTAAAAATAAAGATGGGTTACAAACCAGGGTTTGAATTAGGGGTCAGCACACTAAGCATATGTCTAAAGGTGCACAAGCTTCTCAGTCAGCACCCTTCACCTCCAAACTGCTTTGACCTGGTGCACGTCCAACGGCTTCCACCTTCCATCCGCTCTATCAAACCATATTAGATACTGACAGCACCAGTCAGTAGTTTCTTTTCTTAAAATGCGTTTATTAGGACATGGGCTCTGACCTCAAACATTTGGCAACGTTTCAGACCGTCCTCTGTCTTTTTTCAAGCCACCCCATGTCCTAATAAAGGCATTTTAATTAAAGAAACTACTAACTGGTGCTGTCAATATCTAATATGATATGTCTAAAGGTGGCCATACACATAGAGATTCGCTCATTTGGCAATTTCGCCAAACAATCGGATCTCTCCCAGATATGCCCACCTTCCTTGAGGTGGGTGATATCTGGCTAATCCGATCGTGGGCCCTCTTCATATACTTCTCTAAGGAGTAAGATCTAGCATTAAGTATAAACCTAACAAAAAAAAAAGTATTTCTTGACATTTTGCATTCCAACTCTTCTTAGTATTTAGTCCAACTCTAAGTCTTAGTATTTCAAATAAACTGATTAAATATATTTGTTCATTTGACAAAGAAGGTAGATGGAATTATAATAGGTATAGTACGTAACACATATAGTAACTTTGGAAACCATGTTATTTTTATCAATGCTATCCTTCCCAGCCATTAAATAAATAACGATTTTAAATCCAATAGACCTTGCTTAATGGTATTCAGAATTGGATAAATATTACTATTTAATAGCTTTTAAGGTTCTTTAGTCAGCTAAATAAAGTATATAGTCTTTCTGCCACACAAATTTTAATTGTCGTTTTAAGGAGTATTGATCTTTAATAGGGATGTTTAGCATTAGGGCCTGAGCTTTGCTTTCATTTATTTTATAGTAGGATATGTTTCCAAAGTCTTGTAGTATAGACATGAGTTTTGGGAGTGTTTCTGTAGGATGTGATTAAGCTATGAGAATATCATCTGCATATAAGTCTAAGCGATGTTCTGTATATCCAATTTGGATACATTTTTACAGTTTTAAAGAAATTTAGAAAAAACATGAATGTTTAGAGATTTCTGAAAAAAATTTAATTTTGAAAGTAAATAGGCCCCATAGTTTTCTGTTTGGGCATGCCTCTTGCTAAAGGATCCTTCACTTTCCATAGTACTTTGTTTGCATTCACTTTTTCCCCTAAAGACGTCAGTTGTTGTGTAGAATGTTGTTCAGAATGTGACACTGATATTTAAAGCCTAAAATAACATCTTGGTTGCGGATTCCTTTCCTTTGCTCTTTGGATAGACAGACCCTTGACTCCATGAGCAGGTTACTATTTTCAAGTTATTAGTGACTTAGTAATTAGCAACAAGAAGCCAATAAAGCTTTCATCTACAAAAGAAAAAAAAAATCCCCAAACAAGCCAAAGAATGCAGCCATTCCATTCTAATTGACAAAATGCTTATCCTTCAAAGATTTAGTAAGACTACAGATGGAATGTTGAGCATTTGTAACTGCACTTCAGTTTGAATTGCAATATGGCTGAATGATATAATGGCTGGAATGTATCAGACTCCAGTGCTAAGCATCTTACCGAAATAATGGGTGCTAAAAGTAGCATTCATAGGCCATCAGACTATATTCACCGGTAAGATACATTTTTCCTTGTCACAAAATTGCCATTCAAAGATAACTACTTCCTTTCAATATCCTTCAACCTCATTTGGAACTCAAGCCAATTTTTCCCAACCAGGACCAAGTTGATGATCATTATCTACCATACAATAAGCCAAATAGCCACCAATATATTTTAACTATGGATTCACTTCTTTCTTTTAGAAGATTGTATTTTCAATATGATTTTTATATGCTTTCTCCTGCACCTACAGACATTGTTATGTCTGTAATAAAACCCTAATTTATAATAAAAGTCACAAGGAGTTGTGTTACTCTAGCTTTATAAACTGTTAGATAAATTCTAATATCCTTTAATTATGTTGGGGGAGCATTCTCTCACAATACATGTGTATTACTTTGCACACATAGAACATGTAATGAGTGAAATTCTGATTTGCCTTTTCCCTTACAATACTCTTTTTAGCCCTGTTTTCCTGCTTACCCCTACATGCATATTCAAATGTGCTACTAGGACTTGCAGCCATATTCTGCATAAGGACTTGTTGTTTATAGTGATGGGTGAATTTGTCCCATTTCGCTTTGCTGTAAAATTCGCACATTTCGTGGTAAATACAAATTTTTAGGCGAATTTAAACAGGACAAATTTGTGAAATACATTGAAGTCATATTTATATGTGTGCCTAATTTGTCAAAAAGTCAATGGGCGTCCAAATAATTTTAATGCGCAATCTTGACAGAGCTATATAAATAAATGATGATGATGATTTTTATGTGTGCGACTAGTTTCGCAAATGTATTCGCTGCCATCGACATGTGTAAATTCACTGTGAATTTGCGCCTGGCGAATTTATTTGGCCATCACTAGTTGTTTCGTGTTTCTGTTTATTCCTGTTCCCGCCTCATTTAAAGGAACATTCAGTGTAAAGATAAAAACTGGGCAAATAGTCTGTGCAAAATAAAAAAAATTCTAATATAGTTGTTAGCCAAAATATAATGTATAAAGGCTGGAGTGACTGGATGTCTGACATAATAGCCAGAACACTACTTCCTGCTTTTCAGCTCTCTTACTCTTACTCTGAGTTAGTCAGTGGCTTTAAGGAGGGTCACGTGGGACATAACTGTTCAGTGAGTTTGCAATTGATTCTTAGCATGCAGCATTGATTCAAAAGCAACAGTTAAGACCCATGTGCCCCCCTCAAGTCACTGATTGGTTACTGCCTGGTAACCAATCAGTGGAAACCAAGAGAGCTGAAAAGCAGGAAGTACTGTTCTGGCTATTATGTTGCACTGCCAGTCACTCCATCATTTATACATTACATTTTTGGATAACTAACTATATTATAACATTTCAATCACAGGAGTTTGGAGTAGAAGGTAAAGTACAAGCAAAGGAGGTTGAAGTGAGATAGGTCTGATGCCTTTTCTTTTATCATTAGAGATACCCCAAGACATTTTGCTCAGTTCTTGTTTTATTATCACAATATTGTAACCCAACAATACATGTACCAGACACATTGGTAGCACATTCGTACCACTCACATTGAATAGCCACTGGGCTGGACAATGAAACCACTGAAGATTTGCGATGGCATTCAAACTCCAGATTATTTGAGAAACTTGGGATTGAGCTTTTATTCTGTTTTTAGCTACATATGTTAGACTATTTAAAGATGTAAACTGATATAAACAAAATATAGTGCAATGTACAGTTCCCATATAGATTAATATATTGTGTGCAGTCATCCAAATGTGTTGTCCCACCCTTACCCCCACTAAAAATACATGATATTTCCTAAATCCTTATTATGATATGGACACGTTAGAGTATTGCACTTCTGTTGGGGCAAAAAAATGCACTGAGACCAGACATTGTTAGGAGCCCAGTGAATTACAGAAAGCAGATCTATAACATGTTTATTCACTAAAATTAAGGCACAACAATTTCTGCTTCTAGTGTCCATATGATCCGTTTCAATCATATTCTGTATAAGTGTGTTTGATGCCTCCCATCCAGTGTATGCCCAAACATTATTACTTCTGCGTCTTGCTCTCCACTTTGTCTACAGTTACTACTTTTTAATAGCTATATGAATCCTCACCAGCGAATAATATTCAATATTCATTTTTTTCCATGGGCACAGTAGTAAATATTTGGCAAATGGTAACTGGAAAGGGTTGCATTCTTATGTATGCCATAAGCTGTACTTTTTGTGAAGAATATATATGATATACCCGTTTATTTTACTCGTCTAAATAAAATATGAGTAGAAATGATATACTCTTTTCTGTGTTCATAATCTGCATGAAACAAACCAAGGAAAACATGGCTTGTTCTTTTTCTAATGGTATTGTTATTTGCAGGTACTAGTTAATAGCACACAGTATGGTTCCTAGTCTACTTATGTGGTCCTTGCATTATTGATAAGCTCTTTAAAAATTTAAATTCTAGCATGTAGGTGTGTAACAAAGCACAAGGAGGTCGGTGCTATCACCTTTGATAATTATTTCCTTCTGTAAATAATCATTTATTTGTCAAACCTGCATAATAAACTCAAAGCCTTCATTGTGGTTTAACTGGGTCGTATAATGTGCCTCTTTTATTACTAAACACTGGCATTAAAATAAATATGTAGGGTATCATCATTCTTATCGACTCAGATCTTTTAGTAAACAGAAACCTATGTTATAGTCTATTTTGCACTAAATGAACATTAACATGTTCACAAACAGCTGAACGTGTGGGTGAGACAGAGAGACAGAGAGAAAACAGAGGTGCATTTCTGATTCCATAAAAAAAGTGACTGTGAACTAAACAAGAAATCATTTCTATGGTAAAAGCTTTACATTCAATAGGAACAATGTATAGTTCATTACATGGTATTACAACAATCCAATAGTATTACTTAAGCCCAAATTACCTAGTATTCATATTTTGACTGCAATTAGTGGAAGTGGCTTCTAGTACAAAGGGAAACCATCGAAGGCTCAAGTGAATGGGATTGCTTGTTCTTATGCATGTATTATAATTGCAGTTAAAATATTTTATTGGGATATGAACTCATTTTTAAATAACATTGACATATAATTCCATAGGCCCAAATTTCCAGGGATTGATTTTTTTTCAAAAAATATGAAGGTTCTTGGCCTGACTCAATAAGGAGCAAGTAGGCTACTCCAGCCATGCAAAGGTGAAAAATGTGCAATAAACCAACTTCTAGCTCTCTTTCGTAATTCACGTCTAGATGTTTAGGTGGCTGCACTGATGAAAAGTTTTATTTTATTTTTTTTAAATATTTAATCTTCAAGAAATTAGATCCCAGGGATGGTATTCCAAAGAGTTTTTAAAGGGTGCTGGTATCAGTTTAATATGAAGAAAGCAGAGGTTTCTACTGTTTGACTTATATTTAAATATTGGCCATTGTAATGTATATGCTTCATGAACATGATGCAAGTAGATCAACTTTTCTATTGTATGATGAACAATCTATATATATATCAGTTATACAGGTATGGTATCCCTGGTAAACCTGTTTTCCAGAAATCTCAGAATTACAGGAAGGGCATCTTCCATAAAGTCCATTATAAGCAAATCATTTTCTACCCTTTCTTTCTTCCTCTATAAATATCGGTCTCAACACAAATCATACATATTCATACAAAAATACAATGCGCGTGACATATATACATATAAAAAATATATATATATATATATATATGTATATTTATATATATATATATAGGCATGATAGTGAATTGTGTATATTCACAGTAGCAAACTGGATTAATATCATTGGCTACTTGTCTCTGTTTGAAACCTATAAAGAAAAGGCAAGAGTCCGTCTTTGAGGTCTGTTTTTATAGTCTTTGGTTAAGTGACAGACAAATCAATACCAGCATTTTTGATTTACCTGATTTCCCGAGAGAATATATCCTTTGTGTAAATGCCACAAATCCATTTTAATGATTCGCTCCGGTACATGTGTCCTTTCATAAAGTCATTTACAATTATATCTGTCATTAACTCCACTTTGTTAACTTCCAACTGCAAATGTAATTTCAAGTAAACAGGTGAAGACAATTGGATGGGGCCATTAACATTCTCTGCAATGTCAACAGAGAAATATAGATTGTATGTACCTCCTTAAATATAATCTCCATGGGGTCAGACTTCATGATTTCTGCATAACCAGTCTTCAAAAACAAGACGTCATTTGCTTCTTATATTTTTAGGTTTCCTTAAAGGAGAACTGCCATTGACAGCTATATGCAACCTAACTGCAGTGGATTTAGCATTTTATTAACAGATATAATTATAGAGAGAGAATGGTTTATTATTTTACTTCTTCAACCTAATATAAATAACAGGTAAAATCTGAATATCTTTAAAACCATTCAATATTTGTAACAAATGTATAAGTTGTTTGGAATTACATTTTTTTTTTCATTGTGCAAAAAAAAACAGCCTATGATTAAGTGCCCACAAGGCATGAAACGCATGAAACGCGTAAGGCTACATCATTTCAGATGTTTATTTTATTAAATAAAATATACTTTTAACTGCATCAAGCATTGTAGTGAGGTCTGGTTTGTGCCAGTCCTACTATGAACATTTCAATTGCAAAAAAAAACAGTTTTGGATGGAAATCCCCTTTAAGTCTGAAAAATAAAAATGTATTTTAATTTTCTTTATCTTTTAACAACTGCATCATTGCAAGCATATTTTATTGTGCAGCAAAATAGCAGAAAATTATCTGTGCAGGATAAAAGTATTATTGTCTGTATTAAATACTATCCTATCAAATGTTATTGTTCATTTGCTATTTTTTCTTAAAGGAGAACTATTGCGAAAATAAAAAAAATTTTATATAAGCTTCCCCATACTGAAGAATGAAACTTTCTAAATACAATCAATGAAATATTCTGTACTGTTTGTAAAATAATCAAGTTTATATTCACAAATTCTCTCTCTCAGCATCTGTTTCTCTTCATTCTGTCTTCATGCAGCAGTTGGGTGTCGGATGAATGATCCAATATTTCTTATAGGGGGACTCCCTTTACTAGCAGATGTATTAGAGCTCACTCAAATAACTGATACCAGTACAGGTATGGGATCCCTTATCCGGAAACCCGATATCCAGAAAGCTCAGAATTACAGAATGGCTTTCTTACATAGACTCAATTTTATCCAAATAATCCAAATTTTTTAAAAATGATTTCCTTTTTCTCTGTAATAATAAAATGGTGGCTTGTACTTGATCCCAACTAAGATATAATTAATACTTATTGGAAGCAGAACCAGCCTATTCAGTGTATTTTTAAATTAATTTCTATTAGACTTAAGGCATGAAGACCCAAATTACGGAAAGATCCGTTATCTGGAAACCCCAGGTCCTGAGCATTCTGGATAGCAGGTCCCATACCTGTACAAACAAAATCTAACAAAAGAACTGCCTTTTGCACAAATTCTGCATGTAGAGAGACATGATGTCTGGTGATTTTAATAGAGTGAGCTCTAATACATCTTCTAGGCAAAAGGAGCCCCCCTTTAAGATTTATTGGATCATTCATCTGACCCCCAACTCCAGAATGAAAACAGACCAAGGGAAATAGATTCTGAGAGAGAAATAGTGAAGATGAACTTGATTATTTCGGAAACGATACATAATTTTTAATTTTTTTGTATTTAGAAATTTCTTATTTCATTAAGCTGAAGCTAATATTACATTTTAATTTTAACAATCAATTCAGGTTAGTATAATATTTCACTAAAGTACGTAATAGATAATAGGTGCTGCCAGTCTGGATAGCCATGATAAACAATCATAATGCTTGCTTTGAAAGAGCAGAGTACTTAAGGATACTTGCTAGTTGCTGATATGAGTTACTGGGACTCAAACAAATTCTATACCTGTTATTACAACATTACATTGGCCCCACATTTTACATTTTGCTCCTGTTTTGGATGTGCTTCAAACTGTTCATGGACCTGTTCTAACCAACTTTTACAATTTGCATTTCCATCTTGCCAGCCTGTCGATCCTGAAAATGCTATTCAGCAACTGAGGTCACTGAGCCCAGCAACAAAAACACGGACAAACTATGAGGCTTGCATTATTTTTTACGCTGATATTTCTTACCAGGCTATCTACTATTCTACTATCTACTATCATTCTGATGTAAAAGGGGAACTAAAGTCTAAAATAGAATAATGCTAAAAATGCTGTAATTTGTATACTAAGCATAAATATGAACTTACTGCACCAGAAGCCTAATAAAACAAATGATTTATATTTTCAAAGTTGGCCACAGGGGGCTGTCCTTTTGTGACATCTTTGCAAGACCAAGACCATGCACATGCTCACTGTGGTCTAGGCTTCAGTTGGGAGGTTAAGCTTAGGGACCGTCTGAAGTTTCCTATCTGCAGCAGTCAGAGCAAGTAAAACAAAGGGGAATTTCACTGCATACAGTCAGGTTTCTTATAAAAACAGTAACATTTTTTAATTAAAGTATATTGGAGATAAATTTCTTTTTCAATAAACAAAGTAAAAATGGTATTTTATTTTTTTGCCTTTACATGCCCTTTAAGGAGGTTATTTACTAAAACTAGAGTTAATCAAATTTTTTTATGAAAACAAAGTCGACCAAACTCTCTTCCATGAATAGAACTCATTTATCAATCATTTTTCTTGAAAAAATCAGAGCAGCAAAACATTGCGACAGAATTGAGGGGCCAATTTGTATCATACGATTGATGCTCCAAAAACTCAATTTTATCTCATTTTTGCTGCGAAAACTCGACTTTTTTGGATTATCGAATGAAGACCCCGACTCCAGCACAGATCACAACTTCAGGGACATCTGCTATTGACTTCTACATGGCCTCGACAGGTTTGAGATTGAGTATTTTCAGGTTTGGATTTTTAGCAGCTTTGGGGTTTGATTAATCACTAAAACTTTTGAGTTTTCCCCCTTAAAAACTCGACCAGAAAAAAAAAAATCATGGTTTAATAAATGGGCCCCTAATTGTATTGCCTAATTTTTAGGGTAATTGTGCTCAAGCAACCAGATAGCTTAAATTCCAAGTCTGTAAGCATATTATAAAGCACAAAAATATCAAATACATTTAATGTGAACTATACCTTTAATTCAACAGACATAAACTGTAAGAATTGTTACTATTAAGACTACAAAGACAAATGTTTGCCATACAGTGCCCTGTTTATACTTTGATTGATGGAACTAATGTTCATAATTTTTTATAAGTAGTTCAAGTTTTATTCATTTACATGTTGCGGCAAATGTCAGAATTCCATGCAAGTCTGGGATCATTTTGAAAAAAAAATACATTTTATAATGCAGTTTTTATACTAGAAATGATAAATGCTTGTTATCCTCACTACGATTGCAGCTTGTCTGAATAAATGGATATTGTAAAGTATTATTTCCCTTTAGTTGGCAGTCCAGTATGTGACTATGCCCAGCAGGTGCAGAATCTAAAATACAATAAGTTCATTTTTTTATCCAAAGTTCTGCTCTAAAAATCAAAGTATATTAGAAGATTTTGTTTCTGTAGACCTGGAATTCCCTGTCTCGGAGGCCATTTCCCCAGTCTTTGGACAAGAATCATAGGACTCAGACATCAAGCTGTGGGAGAGACTATTTGTTCCATGAAGTAGCATCTGGCCTGTTGGCAAACCGAGAGCACAGTTGTACTGGTGACTTTTGGAGGCGAAAGTAAGTTTGTCACATGGTTGTGCAGAACACAGGCGGCCAATAACTGCCATATGTAGGGTTTCATTTCTTTTTTGCGAAGTTCCATTTAACACAAGGCAATATGCTATCTTGAAATGTAACAAAAATAACCAACTGAAAGATATAATGGGAAAGCCAATGTATACATTTAGCGATATATATTTCTTAATTACATTGTATTTTCGCGGTTCACTTTTTTATTTACTGTACAATATTATAATAAAAAAAATCTTTAAAACTGTACTTTTTAACATAATCCTTTTCAAGTTAACATTTACAATGAAACAGAACTACAATAAAAGGCAGAATAGCCTGCTAAAGGGCACCAAATTGCAAACCATATTGTTAGTATTTGTGCCCCTGCTCATGGTTAGTGTTACTGTAGAGCACAGCATTGACAGGTACAAGGGAGCCCTGTACTTTACTCCAGCCCTGAGCAGTTATTAAGTACAAGCCTTGATTGCACCTTGTGTCTAGTGACCTTTTTCCTTGCATTTAGTGAATAATGCAAAAGTTAGGGGTCTGCAGAGGAGCACTCCCATCCTGCCCATGTACTGGCAATGTGCCATCCCTAAAGTATGCAAAGAGCAGTGCAAAACTTTAAGCCCCATTCTGTCAGTGCAAATTGGGTGTAAGGTTATTAGGTGCAACTGGAATATGGCAAGGTGCATTGTAAGCAAAAACACAGCAATTTGTACCTTGCCACCTTTTATCCAAATAATTAGAATTTTTAAAAATGTATATTTTTTCTCTATAATAAAAAAAACATACGTTGTACTTGATCCAAACTGAGATATAATTAGTCCTTACTGGAGGCAAAACCAGCCTATTGTGTATACTTAATGTTTAAATATTTTAGTAGACTTAAGGTATAAAGATCCAAATTACAGAAAGATCAATTATCCAGAAAAGCCCAGTTCCTGAGCATTCTGGATAACAGGTTCCATACCTGTAGTAACCAACACACAATGGCAATACCTAATGGAACATCTGCAAATACAAATGCCCTGTGCCCTGTAATAATATGTTTTTTTTTACAGCTTTGAATTGATACATTTATCCAGGTTAGATTTGTTTAGGTTGCTTGGCACTATTATTGAATAGGGATTATTAAAAATGGGTTGGTGAATTGATGTAATACTTGATTTTCTCTTAATCCCTATGCTATCCAAGTTAAAAAAAATATGAACTGGGAAACTGGTGGTGGAAATGCCACATCCTTGATGGGCATTAGGTTATAGATTATTATTATAGACATGTTAATATGCTGGTTGCTCTCATCTTCCACTGCTAGATGTGCTTATCTTCCCCTTTTTCATTCTGCATAACAGACTTTTAGGGATGCACCGAATCCACTTTTTTGGATTCGGCCGAACCCCCGAATCCTTCACGAAAGATTCGGCCGAATACCGAACCTAATCCGAACCCTAATTTGCATATGCAAATTAGGGGTGGGAAGGGGAAAACATTTTTTACTTCCTTGTTTTCTGACAAAAAGTCATGCAATTTTCCTCCCGCCCCTAATTTGCATATGCAAATTAGGATTCGGATTTGGTTCGGCCAGGCAGAAGGATTCAGCCGAATCCGAATCCTGCTGAAAAAGGCCGAATCCTGGCCGAATCCTGGATTCGGTGCATCCCTACTTTTAATATAAAAGAGTCAGCTCATATCAGTAAAAATAAAAATGAGATATAAAGGCACTGATTGTTTTATGAAAGTGTTCAAAGTGACACCCGATCTAATGTTTCCTTGTCTCATGAGAGGGCTTAGCCCTTTGGTACTTAAATATCTTGGTTACACAACCTTGTAGGTTTCTGCAGGTTTAGACAAGTTGGGAAATTTGCATTGTTCTGTTACCAGATGTATTGGAACACACTGTGTCAGTATTGCAGAGGACAAACTTTAAATAATTGGTTTCATTTACAGAAGGAATATGAGGTGAGGTTGAAAAAAATGACAAAATACAATAACATCATGGGCGAATGTGACCAAATTTGCAAAACAGCAAAAATTTGCCAAAATGCATTGAAGTCTATGGGCGACAACATTTTTTTGACACGCAATCATTTTTTTCACCATTGGCGCTTATGGGTGTTATTTTCACTGTGAAATGTGGTAAATGTGCCCCATAGAGTAACTAACATACAGAAATGGCACCTCACACATTACTAGAACACATGATTTCTCTTTCTTCCCTACTGACTGTATTCTCTTTTTCCAGTTCCACAAAATGAACTCAATATAACTACTATAGAACATGAGTTTTGTATTCTATAAGCTCATAATTAGGATTATCTAGAGGAGTCATCCCCAACCAGTTGCTCGTGAGTAACATGTTGCTCACCAGCTTTTTGGATGTTTTTGGATGTTGTTCCCAGTGGCCTCAAAGCAGGTGCTTATTTTTGAATTCCAGGCTTGGAGGCAAGTTTTTGTTGCATAGAAACAAGAAGAACTGCCAAACAGAGTCTCCTGTAGGGATGTAGCGAACGTCGGAAAAAAAGTTCGCGAACATATTCGCGAACTTGCGCAAAAATGCGAGCGGTTCGCGAACGGTTCGCGAACCCCATAGACTTCAATGGGAAGGCGAACTTTAACATCTAAAAAAGACATTTCTGGCCAGAAAAATGATTTTAAAGTTGTTTAAAGGGTGCAACGACCTGGACAGTGGCATGCCAGAGGGGGATCAAGGGCAAAAATGTATCTGAAAAATCTGCCTGTGTGTGCTTGGAAGAGATAGTGTAGGGGGAGAGCTGTTAGTGATTTCAGGGACAGATGATAGTAAGTTTGCTGGCTAGTAATCTGCTTGATACTGCTCTGTATTGGAACAAAAAAATAAATAAAAGCAGTCCTTACAAGGACTACTGTTATTGCAGCAGTCAGCAGATGAGATCAGAAGCAGGACAGCTGCCCACTGCAGCTACATACAGAGCACTGCAGTAGAAGGTAGATTACTAGCCAGCAAAGCTACCTAAGCTTAAATGTCCCTCAAACCCCTGCAGACTTCTGTCCCTCCAATAACAGAGCAGTATCAACACGATTACTAGCCAGCAAACTTTCAACTGTCCCTGAAATCACTAACAGGCAGCAGCTCTCTCCCTACACTATCTCTTCAGCACACACAGGCAGAGTGAAAAAACGCTGCAGGGCTTCGGTTTTTATAGGGAAGGGGAGTGGTCCAGGGGAGAGCTTCCTGATTGGCTGCCATGTACCTGCTGGTCTGGGGTGAGAGGGCAAAAAAAAGCGCCAACAATGGCGAACCCAAAATGGCGAACGTCGCGCGACGTTCGCGAACTTCCGGCGAGCGCGAACACCCGATGTTCGCGCGAACAAGTTCGCCGGCGAACAGTTCGCGCCATCTCTAGTCTCCTGTAGGCTGCCAGTCCACATAGGGGCTACCAAAAAGCCAATCAAAGCCCTTATTTGGCATCCCTGGTGACTTTTTTCATGCTTGTGTTTCTCCTCATCTCTTTTTACATTTGAATGTGGCTGGTTGGGAACCCTGATCTAGGGTCTTTTCGTCCTTCGGCCTCGTGTTTTTATATGGTCATGAAACTCCTCGGTAACTTATAATATCCTTATATTTTACAAGAGGGGGTACTTTATTCACTATATATATATATAAATTATTTGTGACCACTGGAACAGCAAATAGGGAAAGCAATTTGAGTATGAGGAGTAAATTAAAAAACAGTAGTAAGTGCACAGAGGATCCCAGGTGTCTGTAATCCCAAATAACATAAATATGAAAGAGAACTCTAAAAATATGAAAAATAAACTGACTTCTGCAAGACAGTGTATGACTATTTTGCAAGAAATGTGATATAGTTAATAAACAAACTACAGTTTATATAAGGTGGCCTATTTGTGTGCTTGGTCTGTGTGTATTGAGTAGCCTGCTGGAACTGTTCAGCTCATATCTCTCTTTGAATGCTGATTTGTGGGAAGGAACCTGGGTAGTGAGGTAGAGAACAGAAGCACAGAGCAGATAAGAGAGGGATTCCGTGGCAGGGAGATTAGGATCAGGTGTCGGTTGGTTGGGTGAGTAATCTGAAAGGAATCATATTAAAGTAGACACCTCCTATCAATGTACATGTTTAATATCTGAAGTTTATCTACAGTTGTAAAACCTGAAGGACCTCGGAACTGCAGGATTTGTCAAATAAAGTATCAACTAGAGAAAAGGCAGACTATAATAATGAAAAAATATCTGTTTAGATACACATCCCAAGTAATGTATTTCTCAACAGCAAACATTAGATGCCTTACAGACTTAAAAACATAGAGTAAATATCAAGTATCAGATTAGTCGTTTTATATAACTCCTCATATGGATGAAAGGATAAAGTAAAAGTAAAGAATAAAGTGAAAGTAGAGTTTAAAAGGAGGTTGCTGCCATTTCCTGCTATAAAATGCAAATGAATAATAAGCGACCATACAACAGCGGCTATAAAGGAACCGTATTCTTACGAGAGTGTATGTACAAGAAAATATTTCTGCAGCACTCCGATTATGATGAAAAAAGTGTCTTTTTTTTAGTGCCTCAAGCTAAGCGACGTTTCGAGCTTATCCAGCCCTTTCTCAAGCTTACAAGAGTGTATGGACACACTCCATACTCAACACACCCAATTTGCAGTTGTTGTTTTTTTTTTTTTTTTGTGGTTTGTGAATTATTTAGCTTTTTAGTCAGTAGATCTCCAGTTTGCAGTTTCAGCAATCTGGTTGCTAGGGTCCAAATTACATTAGCAACCATGCATTGCTTTGAATAAGAGATTGGAATACGGAATAGGAGAGGGCCTGAAAATATAAAAAATAAAAAGTAGCATTAACAATATATTTGTAGCCCTGCAGAGCATTTGTTTTTTAGATGGGGCAGTGGTGATTTGAAATCTGGGAAGAATCAGTAGAAGGCAAATAATTCAAAAACTTTAAAAAAATATAATAAAGACTAATTGAAAAGTTACTTTAGAATTAGCCATTCTATAACATACTAAAAGATAACTTAAAGGTGAACCAGGCTTTTAACTTGCAACAAGCAGATCACTGTTTGCACCTGTCACTAGTACAAGTGCTCTGTGTCTGGGCCCTAAGTGATACAGTTTTATACCCCTTAGTGCTCCCTCATCTGGGCCTACACCTGTGGCACCTTACTTATTGGCTTGTACCTATAAATAACATGCACATTTTGTAAAGCAGAAAAATATTGGAAAACAACATTTTTTGCTTGTATAATGGGATGTGATCCTGGATGTGAGACCTGTATTGTGGAACACTAGCCTTAAAGGGATACTGTCATGGGAAAAAAATTTTTTTTCAAAATGAATCAGTTAATAGTGCTACTCCAGCAGAATTCTGCACTGAAATCCATTTCTCAAAAGAGCAAACAAATTTTTTTATATTCAATTTTGAAATCTGACATGGGGCTAGACATTTTGTCAATTTCCCAGCTGCCCCCAGTCATGTGACTTATGCCTGCACTTTAGGAGAGAAATGCTTTCTGGCAGGCTGCTGTTTTTCCTTCTCAATGTAACTGAAGGAGTCTCAGTGGGACATGGGTTTTTACTATTGAGTGCTGTTCTTAGATCTACCAGGCAGCTGTTATCTTGTGTTAGGGAGCTGTTATCTGGTTACCTTCCCATTGTTCTTTTGTTTGGCTGCTGGGGGGAAAAGGGAGGGGTGATATCACTCCAACTTGCAGTACAGCAGTAAAGAGTAATTTAAGTTTATCAGAGCACAAGTCACATGACTTGGGGCAGCTGGGAAATTGACAATATGTCTAGCCCCAAGTCAGATTTCAAAATTGAATATAAAAAAATCTGTTTGCTCTTTTGAGAAATGGATTTCAGTGCAGAATTCTGCTGAAGCAGCACTATTAACTGATTCATTTTGAAAAAAAATGTTTTTCCCATGACAGTATCCCTTTAAAGCTCAGATCAGAACAATGATATTTACTCAAGTGACCTGAAAGGTATTTAGAAGTAATACAAGGGTAATACTTTATGAATGTACTGTAATGGACCAGCCTCCTGAGACAAATATTTGCCTGGACCTCCCATATATTTATATTCAGACCACCACCACTCTCTCTGCAGTTACTGGGAGCCCATACATCTTCACATCTTTCAGATCCCTGCATAGAATTGGTATACTTATAAATGAGACATGGCAGATGTTTAAGGAGCTCAAGAATAAAATGATCATGACAGTGAAAAAAAGGTGAACCAAGGAATATGTTGCTAGAAGGTTAAATTGATATGGAAGAAGCTAGAAGAGATAGAAAGGTAGCAGCAGTAAAGGTGAAAGCTTAAATCAGAAGAGTAGATGAGATGACAATAGATGAGAGAATAGGACCAAGCTAAATTGCTACAAAATTAAAAGGAATGAACGGGGAGCAATAACAATGGGTGGAACAGGTTAGTGACATATACACATAACACCCAGTGGAAGATGTACTGCTTGTATTAGTACATTCTATTGAGGGGTTGAGCTGCCATGTCACATTTTGCTTTCCAAAAAGCAAAAGTAAAAGACAACTATTAAAGTATACTGTCATGCCAAAATGTCCAATCTTAAATATTTACATATAGTTATTTCCTTTGACTTGATGTGAGCTTCCTACCTCTGCCACAATCATGTTACGGAATCCTAATCCTACAGTGATGTAAACAATAGGTTTGGTTTAGGATCTCTGGCCACTGTGGCATAAATGATCTCATATACATCTATCTAGAACCTTTGCCATAAGGGTAATGTTAAAAGGTGGGTGACAAATGCTCCAAAGTTATTAATGGCTCGCCAAACCATTTCACATTTAACATCCCCAAAAAATACTACATAGTTTTTGAATTATACCTTCCCTATTTGAAGCCGATTGAACTCTCGTTGTCTCATTGAATCCAACAGTGTTTTTTCCCCTAAACATTCTGAATCAGATGCAAGTATTATTCTGTTCTCTAACTGAACTACAGCTCCCCCCAAATTAACCTCACCACACACATATTGTAGCTTGCCAAGTGCTGTAGTGCTGTCTGTGCCTTTTCTTGGGGATATGCTCATACAGTATCTATACATGTGTCCCATGTTTTATTACAGTTGAGCAAAATGTTTGGTTCAATGGGAACTGGTGGCAGAGTAGGCAAATTTGGGAGAAAAGGGTAGAATCCCATAAGACACAGATTTTACCCAGCGTGCAGCCAAATTTCTGCCAGATTGAACTCCTGCTCCACTTTAATGCTATTGTGATGGAGCAAAACTCACCCCACACGCTTCTTTGTACACTGCTAGAGAAAGCTACTGTAAAAGTAAGCAAGAGTTTGGCACCAGAAATGAATCCACTGGCCAGTCTAGTCTGTCTGTTTATAAGTTATTTTGTGCTCTTAAAATGACCTGATGCCTGCACAATGCCTTTTGTGATGCTTTACTGCATTCAGCGAACAGTGAGAGTCTGATCTCACAAATCCCAAGTGCAGCAAAATGTTTTTAGCAAAGCAAAATACCAGTGAATTCTGCCTGGCATATAATGGGGCCAAGACAGCGGCTAATGTTAAAAAGGTTTGGAGTATAACTGTTATAATAGATAAACATAGGGAAGGTAGGACATACAGGCAACAAAAACACTTAATAATCATTGTGCAGCTGTGTGGCTCTTTAATCATTGTTGAACTGCAACTGGCAGTACCCCTGACAGCTGCCGACTGTAGGGCTATAAATTGGACAGTTACGTTTTTTTTTGTAATACAGGTATAGGATCCATTATCCAGAAACCCATTATCCAGAAAGTTCCAAATTACAGAAAGGCGGTCTCCCATAGACTCCATTTTATCCAAATGATCCAAATTTTTAAAAGTGATTCCCTTTTTCTCTGTAATAATAAAACAGTACCTTGTACTTAATCCATACTAATATAGAATTAATCCTTATTGGAAGCAAAACCAGCCTATTGGGTTTTATTAATCTTTACATGGTTTTCTAGTAGACATAGGGCATGAAGATCCAAATTACAGAAAACCCCAGGTCCCGAGCATCCTGGATAACAGGTCCCATACCTGTAGTTGTATAAATGTGTTCCTTGTGTTCCTTTCCTCCAATATTAGAGACAAGAGGCGTGAGCAGGCAAGATGCAGATTCTACACAGTATGCAGCCGAATTTCTGCCAATTTTCTGACCCCTTGAATTCCCTTGATATTATAAATGTTTCTACTATAACACCTCTTTCCATTCTCTTTTCACTGTAACACTGATAGGGTCCTTATGCCTTTGCTGATCAGTAATACAGAAAGCAACAAAATAATGCTCCAATAAATTTAGTAAATATTACTAAAGAGTAGAGAATTTTCTGTGCCTCAGATGCAGGTACCTACAGTGGATTTAGCAGCACTGAACACTACTGGAATGCACACTGTCAGGGGCCGATTCACTAAATTCGAGTGAAGGATTCGAAGTAAAAAAACTTTGAATTTCGAAGTATTTTTTGGGCTACTTCGACCATCGAATGGGCTACTTCGACTACGACTACGAGTTCGAATCGAAGGATTCAAAGTAAAAATCGTTCGACTATTCGACCATTCAATAGTCGAAGTACTGTCTCTTTAAAAAAAACTTCGACCCCTTAGTTCAGCAGCTAAAAGCTACCGAAGTCAATGTTAGCCTATGGGGAAGGTCCCCATAGGCTTTCCTAAGTTTTTTTGATCGAAGGATATTCCTTCGATCGTTGGATTAAAATCCTTTGAATCGTTCTATTCGAAGGATTTAATCGTTCAGTTGAAGGAATAATACTTTGATCGTACGATCGCAGTATTTGCGCTAAATCCTTCGACTTCGATATTCGAAGTCGAAGGATTTCAATTCCTAGTCGAATATCGAGGGTTAATTAACCCTCGATATTCGACCCTTAGTGAATCAGCCCCAGTGTATGTAATTCCCTATAGACCAGGTAGGTTCAAATTGCTGATAGGGGGGTAGCACAACAGCTGGAGGACCACAGATTCATAATTAGACACATCAGACTGCAGCTGTCTGTCCAGTATTAACTACCCAACTCCTAAGAGCAGAGGCCAAAATGAATCAAAAAATGTTTGTCAACACATGTACAAATTTAACTTAAAACATTTAATTCAATTATAGCTAGTTATAGTTTGATATAGGCAGACACATCCACATTTATTGTTATTGCACTGGCAGGGAAATACACTACAACGGCAATGGATTCTAATATCCCATGTTATTTTAGGGGATTCTTGCTTAGAAATCTGAAGCGTGAAAAGCTGTAAATATTTAATTTCATCCTAAATGCCCTGCCAGTCAAAGCAACTAAAGGCAAGGGGGTGAGAAAGGACTCAAGGACTCTTGGTCGATGTATTCTGCTACATTGTTGCAGGAGCCAGAGCCTGCAGTGCAGAATATAAGAGACCAGGCAGATGCTGCTTTCATCAGCAGTTACAATTATTATTTTTAAAAAAGGTTTTGTTTGGTATACAGGTATTAGAAATGTTCTTAGAATTACACTTTCATTTGGCAAAAAACACTTTTTGGGTGGAGGACCCTATTTATCCGGCTGAATTAATACATCTGATTTTGCAACTCAAGATTGCAGAATATCCCCCTATTTAACTGTTTGCATATGCATGTGAACACAAGTTATACAAATAACACACACAACAAACGGCATTACATACAAAAGAACTACAGGCTGCCACTTGCCTGGATCCATCCACTGTTTTGTGCACATAATTTAATTTTTTTTAAAGGTACATGTACAAAAAGCACACATACAACAGGGGTACATTTACTAAACCGTGACAAAATCATGGCAGACTTAGTTTAGGCTTCTCAAGTGTAGTGGATGCTAAGTAGCTGCTTGTTTAGATGGGTTACTGGCCATTTCTGCCACTACAATTATTGTATATACCCTCCAATAATGGACCCCAAGTAACCCAAACTATATTCTCTCTTTATGAGGCCACATTCACAAGTATTCAAGAAATTAGAAGAAATAGTGGAAGTGTCTCTTAGAGTAACGAATACTTGCTTAGGGCAATGGCACACAGGTTTTAGTTGATCAACCACCCCAACATTTCCCACATTACTTACTATGGCATTCACCTAAAGTGCTTGGAAATGTGTGGAAATGTGGACTACCACATCCCCCAACCCAATTCTTGACTGCACCAGCCTCCACTATAATTCATAGACACGGTGCCCCAAATCACCCATTGCCCTTACAATAGATTGTCAGGAGCAACTTGTTTTTCTGCAAAGCAGTGAATACACAGGACAAAGACATTTTGATTCCATAAGTAGAAAAGTTAGTTACAGCAATGTAATGTTAGGGTCACGCTGGGCAATAGCTTGCAGCTTAGATACAAAAATGTTGCATTTAGCTGTATACATTTTTTAATGTAAGGTTTAATAAATAATAGATGCATATGTGGAAGGGTTAGCACAGCTGCTCGTGTATAAAATAATTGTCCTAACAGAGAAGCAGCAGGATGGAAGCAAATGCAGGTGTTATTATAAAGTCCTTGTACCTACGGTGGAACCTAGGAGGGTGCTGGGATAGCATCATGTGATCCTAAGAGCAATAATACTCAGCCCCTTGTCTGTCTCAGCTCCACGTCTGTCTTGCTATTCTCCAGCTGGAAGCTAGGTGGACATAAGGGGAGAAAACAGCCTGACTGTCTGACAAAATGCAACACTTCTGCTGAACTTTTCACAGGACCACCCCTGGGCTCAGTGACCCCCAAATAAAAACCTGCATGACAGCAGTAAAGCATTACTTGGCCCCTCTGCTATACTGAACCCTGTGCCCCATGCGCTAACAGAATTAGTTCATAATTACAGTACCTGGGTGGCTTATTTCTACTGTGCCTTTAATACAAAAAAAATTGAATTTTCCAATCAAAGCCTATCAGCCCCATATCTGTGTCAGGGGGCATTCTGATCTCTTGTGGTCACATGATCCTTCTTCTCCCTGGGGCCCTGGAATTTAAGGCTGGGCCACTTGTGAGAAGCAATTTCAGTGTCCAGAATAGAGTTGTTAAATGGTGAGGTGGGCTCCTCTGTGATGTCTTCTGTATTCTGGCTGATTCCAGGAAGTGAGATTTCTACCTGCTGCTTTTATTTTAAATGCTTAGAAAAAAAAGAGTAACTGGGAATAAATTCCTTTTTACCTCATACTGAACTTGTGCCTCACATCCACTAGACTTGGTCTGTTTGGCTTAATCCTAGCAAAACAAACCAGGGACTGTGTAGTAATATATATATATATATATATACATATATATATATATATATATATATATATATATATATATATATATATATATATATATACATATATATATATATATATACATATATATATATATATATATATATATATATATATATATATATATATATATATATATATATACACTGTAACAGAATTCTGTACTTTTTATTAAGAGAGCTAAACCCAACTGTACCTTAGACAATTCAGCAGGCTGATTCCCAATATTAATTACCCTTGTGTTTGAATAAAGTATGTAATCTTCTCTTCAACTAGCCCATTAAAATGGTTGCCTTTTTCAATTAAGAATTGCCTTGAGCATCCCCGGCAGTGAGAGGCTTCTAGCAGGATGCCTTCCCGTCTAAATTTATTATAGGGCGCCTTTTTCTTTCTTCTCTTTTATTTTGTAGCAACAAATACTGCAGAGGATTAAGTGATTTAAATCGGTTATATAGTCGTTTTCGTATTTTTGTTTTTTTTTTTAATTTTATTTCGTTCTTGTTTTGCTTTTTTCTACTTTTTACAACTTTTTGTTGAACATTTTGTTGCGCAGAACGAGTTGTTTTGGGGTCAATAGACAGTGTTATACAAGTGTAACAATTGTTTGTGTTCATGTGTGGATACAGAAGTGATACAGTTTCATTTACAGAAAGTAGGTTACAGAATTAAACAGTCGCTACAGTGAGCGACACACGGTTACATCAGGGAAATAGACATTTGCTCCAGCTCCCCTCACATTCACAGCACACAGGGACACTTTACTGTGGTGTATTTATTTCATTTTACACATCAGTATCTATTTCGATCTATCCCCCAATTGTAACACACAAGCATTTATTTTGTTCGGCGTGTGGCTGAGGCCAATATGGCAAGGGGCAAGTGACTGGCACTTCTAACTGTCACCTTCAAGTTTTAAGTGCACTTTAGTGTGAGATGAGGTTCACTGGTTATGATACAGCATATACATATATATATATATATATATATATATATATATATATATATATATATATATATATATATATATATATATATATATAAAGAGGTACAACAAAACGCACTCCGAGGTCTTCTCAAATGTGTTTAAAGGTGAATCTTTATTATCTTTAACGTTTCGGCACCATGATTTGGGCCGTCATCAGGATATATATATATATGACCGAAACGTTGGAATAGACTTTATTTCTTTCTCACCATAATTATTTTTTTTAGTCCTGCTAGTACCTTTTTGCTTTATATGAGATTCTATAATTCTATATTGCTTTTCTTGCTGTGTGCACCCAGGTATTTTCTGCAATTTCTCCTATTTTAAAAAAAAAAAAAAAATATATATATATATATATATATATATATATATATATATATATATATATATATATATATATATATGCAGACACATTTTCTCTAGCACACGCACTCATATGCAATATATTGCCTTAAAATATAAAGATGTGCATAATGTCAGTTATTTCAGTGAACAAATAAACTCTGCAATACAAGTCAGACCGAATCTATTCATATTGGATTTTTCCCTTCTTACTAGATCCCTAGCTATCGATCTGTATGTCTATAGTGGAACACCAGATACGCCTTGGTGTCACAGTGGTTGCGTCGAGTCATTAAATCTCTACTTCTTTTATTTTAGCGCCTTCTGCGTGTGAATTTAGCGACTCAAACATGATACTTAAAGTACAAAAATTAATAGATGAAAAAAAAAAAACATAAAAACGATTTCTACCAGCTAAACAGATCTGGGTCTACAAATAACCACATTTTTATATAAAGCAGAAATATATATATATATATATATATATATATATATATATATATATATATATATATATATATATATATATATATATATATATATATATAAATATAATCCTTCCACTGATCAGAACTACACATTACGCAAGCCAATAGTTTAGATAGATAGATAGATAGATAGATAGATAGATAGATGATAGATAGATAGATAGATAGATAGATAGATAGATAGATAGATAGATAGATAGATAGATCACAAAATATGAAAGAAAGAGAAAGAAAGAAAGAAAGAAAGAAAGAAAGAAAGAAAGAAAGAAAGAAAGAAAGAAAGAAAGAAAGAAAGAAAGAAAGAAAGAAAGTGCACAGGAAAATGTGACAAATAAGTAAATATGAGAATGAATGATTGATAAAGAGAAAATACAGGACTGAAATATTTTTAAAAATGTAGAAATATTATTGAAATGTAGACATATTTATGCAATGACTTCCTTCAGCTGTTTTCCTGCAAAAGAGATGGAAAGAAATATCTGTGAGCTGATATCATTTCTACTGACTTGCCTTTGAGCAAAGATGCAATGTGTATGTGTGTGTGTGTGTGTACATGTGTGTATGTGTATATGTGTGTGTATGTGTATATGTGTGTGTGTACATGTGTGTATGTGTATATGTGTGTATATGTGTATATGGGTGTGTATATGTGTGTGTATGTGGCAAGCAAAATCCATCCAGGACCAAAGGAAAAAGTAAAGTTGGAAGGATTCGAGCAAATAAGTGATCAGTGCAGCACCAACACACACACTTCTCCCTCTTTCGTTATTCTAATTTGTTTCTTTAGACGCGCATTGTGGTTATTTGGGGAAAGCAACAGGAGATGCTCCCGCACCAGTATAACATATATATATATATATATATATATATATATATATATATATATATATATATATATAATATATACAGATCGGCTACCCCTGCTGCACCCTGTTTGCGATGAGTCAATTAAAGCGCAGGAGAGTCGCAGCAGAGTCGCACAGATATATACAGTAACAGCAGCAGCTACCTCCAGTCACACAACTTACAGCAGATGGGGTGCTAGAATTTTAGGGCAGTGACTCTCCCCGCAGCCTGGAGCCTTGACTCTGCTCTCACATGGATGGTGTCCATATACAGGGAAGAGGAAGAGAAGAAATAGGAGCAGTTGCTTTGGAGGAGAAGAAAAAAAGAATAAATGTCCCCGCTCAACATCCACATCAGGCAGAGTCGGGGGCAAGAGAGGGGAGCAATAGCGGGGAAAGGGCAGAATTCCTCCAGATGCCAAGCCTGTGAGCCCCTGTGCGCCAGCTCTGTGCAACCCCACTCCTGTGCTCTCCCTACCCGGCTTGTCTCTTGTAGCAGCTAAATCTATATTCAAATCTGCCTGAAGGTGTGTTCGGGGATTTCTGAAAGCCTCTTAAAGGGGTAAATTTACTAAACCGTGACAAAATCATGGCAGACTTAGTTTAGGCTTCTCAAGTGTAGTGGATGCTAAGGAGCTGCTTGTTTAGATGGGTTACTGGCCATTTCTGCCACTACAATAATTATAGGGCAAGACTTGAGACCCATCTCCTATATAGCCTCCAATAATGGACCCCAAGTAACCCAAACTATCTTCTGTCTCTTTATGTGGCCACATTCACAAGTATTCCACTTACACACAAACACATGGTACAGATCAGGGACAGAAATAAGGAGGCACATTAGATAGATAAAGAGAGAGAGAGATGATGAGATAGATAGATAGATAGATGATAGATAGATAGATAGATAGATAGATAGATAGATAGATAGATAGATAGATGATAGATAGATAGATAGATAGATAGATAGATAGATAGATAGATAGATAGATAGATAGATAGATGATAGATAGATAGACAAATAGATTCTTGAATGAGATATAAATAATTACAGAGATACCAAATAAGAGCCTGGAAATGCTGACCTTCCAAGTATTAAATACCTGTAAACTCCTGATAGCTAGGAACTGGAAAAAATGAGATTCCAAATATCCACCAAATACAACAAGAAGTAACTAATAACTTAGAATATGAAAAAGCAGTAACGAGAGGTCTGAGAGAGAAAAGAATAATACAGGAGACCAAAACATAAAGCCTACATTGTCTATCTTTAGTAGTAATTACCCTGGGAGGTATAAAATCTTTACTTTTTTTCTATTTATTTTTTAGATTTATAGTTAATGTAAGAGCTTACTCTTTAGAGAAGTATATGAAGATACAGTGTATGTATTTATTGGAAAAACACAATAAATAAATAGAAACAAAATAATTACAGAGATATATAGATACATTTGATATATAAATAAATATATAATTGATAGATATAATTAGTATATAAATATTGGATAGATAGATAGATAGATAGATAGATAGATAGATAGATAGATAGATAGATAGATAGATAGATAGATATTCTGTTTATATATAGCAAAGACTTTACTGAGGATGAGGAGGGCACAGATAAACAATGAGTGATAAGCTCTGTGCGCGGGGGGAGCCCTATTCCACGCAGAAATGGAGGAGAACAAGTGGAGATAAGACTAGGTACATATGACACTTTCTGGGACACACTTTCCCTATAATACCCTTCTGCCTCTGCAGCATTACTCTATGTCTGTAGTTTGATTTGTTGTCAATTGAAATCATCAGTGCCCACATGAATAATACCATCCAGGCCATGTGGATCTGGGAAACATGATTTCTAGAGGGGCACCAGTAATTCCCGGCAATACATACCAGCTACTTTCTGCTTACTTATTCTACATGGTGGCTCAATTCTTACTTTCAGCTTGTGGGGCTCTTGGCATCCCCCAAATCAGCCTCCCTGCACTATGAATGGCAGCTTGCGAGTGTAAAGCACCAACAAGAAGACCCCATTTTTTCTCCTTCACCCACAGCCCTTTCCTTGTGAACAATGTGACTCTCACGTGTGGGAATAAGGAATAAGCCGTGTGCCTGGAGCCAGTGGAGCTCCAATGTACTGTCTGTTCGCCCTTGTGCGGCGGCCTCACTCACTCCCCCTGCTGTCTGCTCTTATTATTGTTCCCTCCTGCCTTCCAAGTGTCAATCACTTTCCTCCAGCCATTGGCTGGGCGACTTTGCGTCAAAAAAGTTACCAGCGAGGCGCCTTCTCTCTGCAAAGGTTCCAGGGACAAGGAGACACGTCAGATCCGAGCAGCTCCAGTCTTTGCTCCTCCTGAAGCCCCAGTGTATGGCACTGACAGCCGCCGACTCCGCACCTCCCTCCTGTAAAAAAAAAAAGGCTCCCCATAGACTTGCCTTTGTTATTTAACCCGAATCTCTCGGTTTATTGCAGGAGAAGAGGGATCTGCCTCGGCCGAGGACCATTTGCTCCTTAAGGTGAGTGTTGTCTTGTTGTGATGAATATTATATATTGCTCTTATCCATAACCAATGCAGTGTCACTGGGGCCACTAGTATTGTACAAATAATAATTAAAAAACAAAAAATCTAATTTGATTACAAAACAGTCCCATCGATCATATATTCCTCTTCTTGTAAATGTTAATAACTCATCTAGTATTCGTTTAGACTAATGGCCTATTATTATTGTTTTACATATTTTCTATACTTTCTACACCAAAATCACCGTCTTCATTGACTGAAAAGACAAACAGAGCGAAGCAGATAATTGAGGAGGCGGGGAGTCTCAGCCCTAATTTTCTTTCTTTTTTTTTTTTCGCCCCCTGTGTCCTGAGAGGGGGGGGGAGAATTTTCCTGCCCAGGATCACAAGGGGGGTGGGGGGGGATAAGCTGAAGACTTATACAAATGTAAAGGCCTGCTCTCTGCTAGCGAAGGTTAACCCAGAATTTTGATTTAAATAAAAAAAAAAAAATACAAAGTGGAATTAAAACCCCTGGCCCCTCAGTTATTGACAAACAGATTTCAGCCCAGACTCAGATCGATCACTGGAGCAAAGTCATTTAGAAAAACAAAGGTTTGTGTCGGGGAGAACTTCCCCAGCGCCTGCAAATACTGAGAAATTAAATGTGGCTTTATGGTTGGACATGTCCCTTTATATCCCTGCCTGCCTGGTCCCACCCATTATATATACACACACATGGGTGCAGGTGTTACGATATATATATATATATATATATATCTATATATATGTGTATGTATATATATGTATATATATATATATATATATATATATATATATATATATATATATATATATATATATATATATATATATATATACAGGGGTGCAGGTGTTACTTTCTCAATACACAGACAAATACCTGCTTGTGTGTGGCAGTTGTTTCACACATTTGATGTTAATTTGATACAACCCCCCTCCCCCCCCAAAATATAAAATAAACCATTCAATTGATTCAATTGCAAAACAGGAGGTTTAATAAAAACAACCCTGAGTGATCACGAAGAGAAGTGTGTGTTTGTGTTGAAGTTGAACAGAGAATGGCAAACGAATCTCATTCGCAAAAAAACTAAATTCGTGATTTGCTTGAGGCCTTTTCTTTATAGTTTTTTTTTTATTGTTATTTTATGAATCGATAGTTACATCAATAACATAAATATACAACTTTTCTTTATAGTAATAAAACCAGACATTTACATAGCTCCTAACAGCAGCTCATATAACAAATGCAACTGTATTGGGGCAGAGAGACTTTGGTGGAAATGAAGGGAAATCGCTTATTATATTTGTGTCAGTCATGAGATGTTTTCTGTTCTATTCTAGACAGTTGGAGGTTTATCAAGGTTAAAAAGAGATTGTAGTCAATTGAGTTCAACTTAGTTTATTCCATTCTAAGCACTTGTTTGTAAACCCACCCCTGGGCTGTTTATATACTCTTTTTTTTAAAACTTTAGCACTTTGTTACTAGTTCCCAGAGATGTGCCTAAAATTCGGCTGCAGATTTCTCTGATGTGAAACTTTATGTTCTTTGTCACATTTATTATTATTATTATTATCAATCTATATCGTTACAATTAAGTTATGAACAAGAAGACATTATAGATGATCTCAGTCCAAGTAGGTAGGAAAACAAATGTTGATTAAAAAAACAACAGTGAATGTAACAATTAGAGCCTCCCCAGCCTTTATTTGTACACTGCAAATAATTAAGAGATGATGGAAACATAATTATTCCCTCATTCCAAACTCGTTGTCCACAAATCCATATGGCCCGAAACTTTCACTGCAGATTGAAGGCTAAACACAATCTTTGTTTTTAATGATAATAATAATAATAATAATGAAGAACAGCACGCCGGTCTATATATGGTTTTTGTTTCATTGCTATCATGCAGAAAATTAATCAGCACAAATGCTCCGCAGAGCTGTGTATGGCGTCCTGTAATTAGAGAACTTGTGCCACTCAGATTATCTCGTTAATTTATCAAGAAAACATTTATTATAATTAATTCTTGGACGAGGTAATTATTATTGAGCGAGTGCAGAGCAACTGGTTGAGAGGATATTTGGGTGGGGGGGGAATACAGTGACAGATTGGCTTTGCACAGCCGTTGTGCAGAACTTATACCCCTCTTTTAGAGGATAATTCTCCATTCTGTTTATTCAGGGACAATGGAACCATTAATTGTGAGAGGCTGCCGGATTCAAACTTTTTTTGGGCCTGTTTATTTTTTTAAAATGTGATTTATTCCTTGCTTATTGGTATTCCCTAAAACAACATAAGTTAAAATACATTTGGTTTTGTTAATTAAACGATTAATATATATATATACACGCACACACACACACACACAGATTAAAAAAACTGTTATACACACTTTAATATTATTTAAAACATGACATATTGTCCACTAGTTTGCCTAGTTTAGTATTGTCTATATAAACTACTATAAACAGTAAAAATGCAGTGTTATTCTGTAGCAATGGCTGCAAACTTTCAAATACATTTGCCATTATTTTCTATCTGCCTGGAAATATTGTTCCCACACACACACACATTTGTAGAAATACATTTGCGAGCCCATTTTCTAAATGAAATATATTTTTTCACATACGAAAATCATGATTAAGAAAAATACAGCACGAAATCTTTGACTTTTGTTGAGAGATATTAGGAGTATACAGTTGCCTGGTATTTAAATTGTATTTCAATATTAAAAAAACAGACATAGAAATCTGTTTGATTTGTATAATTGAACATCGTTTTGGCACTCCTGGGGAATATTCGGTACATTAAAACATATATTCGACTATGAATATCGTTATCTCCCTAAGGTGAAGTGTATTGTGGAAAGGGGATGTTTTTTATGTAGCAGAAGTGTTAATGAAATTATAGTCTATCTGTATATTTCAGTGTCCTGCCATCAAGGTGAGGAATGTGGACCTTGCCTGATAAGTCTGATTGTTTTTTAATTGCAAGTTAAGGAGCTGTTTGTTTAACATACATAATCAACACTTTTTTGGGGGGTGGGGGAGACCCAACACTCATCAGTGAGTTACCTTTAAATCTTATTAGGGAAAAGTACTAATTAGGTGAAAATGGGTGAATGTTGAATGATCTGTTTAGTTAGTTTTGCTACTTTTGTGTATTACATTTCCAGTTTTACATATAAGTGGCCCCTAAATCGCTTCTCTCTCAGCTATTGCTTGTGACACACAAAAAAAAGCATGAGGGGTAATTAAAATTTGGGCCTTTTTTTCTACTAGCCAACAGACTGGGCAGAGCTTGGATTCCTGGATTCTTTGTTTCTCCAGAAAGGGCTTTGTTTTCGTCATTATTTATTTAGCCAAGGAGTCCTTTGTCTGTGCAAATGGCCCCAATCAAGTTTTGTTTGAGACAATTAGCCAGTGCCAGCCAATGGCTTCTATGCAAATGGCCAGACTTGGTGTGTGCATTTGAACGCCTGGGCTTTATCCCATTGGAAGGCGTGTTGCACTCACTGGGTGTAACTTTTTTTTTTTTTTTTTGTGGGACACGTTTATCTAGTCAGCATCCCCTTGGTCCACATGGCAGCTGGGGGTCTGAGGCTTCTTAAATAGCTCGTGCATTGGCTGTCCAAGCTCACATACTAACAAGCCACCAGACATAAAGGAGCTCGCTTAGGCACCTCATCGGTTAATCCCGTTTCTGTCCACTTGTAGAAAATTCAGAGTGCAAAAAGAAAGAGCAAGAAACTGATCGTGCGACTTGCTGCTGCTGCTGCAACGATTTCTTTCGCGGATTGTGCTCCCTGATCAAACACTAGCATGATGTCTTATCTCAAGCAACCGCCATATGCCGTGAATGGGCTCAGCCTGACTACCTCTGGGATGGATTTGTTACATCCGTCGGTGGGATATCCCGGTAAGCAATGCAGCTCTGATATAAAGCAGATTATCTAACTGGGGACGGTGCGGCCATTAGATTAATCAGAGATTGGGTCCGCCTGCAACAAAACTGCTAGAAGATACCGAAACTTTCGTTTAAACAGCAACGAATTTTAAATTTTCTAGCCACATCGGGTTTCTTTTTTTTCCTTTTGTTTCCAGAATTCAATTTTTAGCGCAAACAGGGGTCATTGATGATTTGTGTTGTTTAGTTTAGGTACATAGGGGGAAGAATTGAATACGACTGTATGCATTTTTTTTCTAATTGGGAAAATATCTTTTTTTTATGACTTATTGAACCCCGGCTTTTAACTCTAGTTTAAAACGACTGTGGTTCAATTTATTTTATTTATTTATTTGTTTTCATGTCCATTAAGCTTTATTATATCCACCGGGCAATGGATAACATTAAAACATTGCCTAAATCTATTTTAAACATCCCTGAGATTTCATGTGTTGTTCTATGTTGTATGATATTGTGAACTAAAGCTCTATTTTGATGTATTCTCATTGCCGCTAATATCTTGCCCTTTCCAGCTGACTTTGCGCCACACCCGACCCGCCAGATAACCTCTAGTTTCTATGATTTTGCAGCGACTCCCAGGAAACAGAGGAGGGAAAGGACCACTTTCACCAGAGCTCAACTGGATATCCTCGAAGCACTTTTTGCCAAAACTCGCTACCCTGATATCTTCATGAGAGAGGAAGTGGCTCTAAAAATCAACCTACCCGAGTCCAGAGTCCAGGTAAGTCCTCTGACCCGGTACCAAGCCAGAACCTCACCCAGCTTGGTTAGGCAGCCTCAACAGACAAGTCCCCCAGGAGATCCCCTTAATGAAATATTTTAGCCACTTTCTACTCTTTTCTTCCTGTAGAGATGTTTAATCATTTTATTTTTTAGGTTTGGTTCAAAAACCGCCGTGCAAAGTGCCGCCAGCAGCAACAGCAGCAGCAGAATGGAGGCCAAAACAAAGTGCGACCTTCTAAGAAGAAGACCTCCCCGGCCAGGGAAGTGAGCTCGGAGAGTGGGACCAGCGGCCAGTTCAGCCCACCTTGCAGCACCTCTGGTCCAGTCATCTCGAGCAGCACAGCCCCTGTGTCCATCTGGAGCCCGGCCTCCATCTCTCCTCTCTCAGATCCACTCTCCACATCATCTTCATGCATGCAGAGGTCCTACCCCATGACCTACACGCAAGCATCAGGCTACAGTCAAGGATATGCAAGCTCTACATCCTACTTTGGGGGTATGGACTGTGGATCTTACTTGACCCCTATGCACCATCAGCTCTCTGGACCTGGAGCTACTCTAAGCCCAATGAGCACCAACGCAGTGACAAGTCACCTTAACCAGTCCCAAGCTGCCCTCTCCTCACAGGCCTATGGGGCTTCTAGCTTGGGTTTTAACTCCACCGCTGACTGCCTGGATTACAAAGACCAAACGGCCTCCTGGAAGCTGAACTTCAATGCTGACTGCTTGGATTATAAAGACCAAACCTCCTCTTGGAAGTTCCAGGTTTTGTGAAGAACTTTCCTTCTCTAACTGTGTCAGGTGGAAAACTTTGCTGAGACATTCCCAGCTCTGACCAAGTCTGGTTGAACAAGTAAAAGTAAAAACTACACACAGACCATTTATTTTACCCACAAAGAACCCTGGTCTTACTCAGCTCTGGACTGGATCTGGAGACATCTCCATGCAATGGGGGGGGGGAAAAGGACATATCTTTATCCAGTGACCAAGAGCCACATCAAGTCCTTATCTTGTTGTTAGATATTAGCAGGTGGATGAAAGATGGAGAAGAAATAAGTCCAACCCAACTCCAGCAGCACAGGACCCATAAGCTATGGGCCAGGCGCCAGGCTGCAGAGCAATTTGGGTTTGGTGTGTATGTGTGTGTATTGGCTGGAGACTCAAGCTCTGCTCTTTCACCTTCTGGCTTAGAAAGAACATTTCAGGATCTGAGGAGTGAATCGTGCAACTGATTGTCCTAGATGCACTACTTTATTTAAAGAAAACAAATTAATAATTATGTTTATAAGAAGTCATGATGTAGTTTTTAAAAGACAATCAGTGTGTGTCTTATATCAATGGTAAATCTGTGGTTTTTAATCTGTGCTAGACTTCAAAACTGTGATCTCTTGTATTGTATGCAACTGTGAACTCCACACCAGCGGGGGGGGGGGGTCGTACTGTGATTTAATAACAGGTTTTATTATTAGCAGGAAGTTTCAGGATTTAGCGCAAAACCGATGCCCTTTAATGTTATTCGGAGCGAGCGCATCGCGCATGGGACTGTAAAGAACTGCAGTTAAACCTTTCTTTTCCTCGACCAATTCCTCGTGAGTTGATTTTATATTCGACCCGGCAACGAACGCAGGGACTGGAAGCCGCAATATAGAAAGGAACAGGACAGACGATTATTTAATAACTAAAAGACTTTTTTTTTTTTTTTGTCACTGACCTTGAGATATTAATTGCGACAAGGAATCCCATATGCGTTTATGCTTGCCTTTGTGAATTAAGATATAAATATATATATACACACCCATAATCCTTTCCCCCTGGATCTGGCAAATATGTATAAAAAACATTTATTAAATGACTCTAGCACAAACAACTGTCTTCCATTTTCATTTTCATACACCAGCTGTTTGGGTGGAGGTGGCTATGAAAGACTTGCTGAGTTTTTCTTTGGACATAGAAATACTTTCAAGGGGTCTTCCGCCTAAAAACTGCATAATAAAAAGTTGTGAAACATTATGCTTTTAAAGTTGTTTGTAAATGGAATTGCCTAGCTGCTTATAGGCTGGTTCTGACTCCTGAAACAATGTAGCAGGCCTGCATTGCTGGTTCTGACTCCTGAAACAATGTAGCAGACCTGGAGGAAAACTGACTTCTGCTACACTCTGTGAACAGAACCAAAGAGCAGGAGAAGGGAATAGGGATAAACATACTTTTCAACTGACAACTCGATGTACTACATTTACAAATAACATTAAAACTTGTAAAGATTTTGCTAATATACACTGGACAGGAAGCAAGAAACAGTTTTTTGAAATTGGGGGGCTGCAACTTGTAATGCGCCAATGGAAAGGCTATAACAAGAAACGCAATTGCCATGTTGGTCTATGCCAGGCTACAGGGGGTTATGTGGGTGCAGTAGGAGTGCTTAACCCCTGCCCTGCCAAACTGCATAAAAGCAGAGCCTTGCTTGCCTGGGGCAAAGTAGAAGTTAAATACACCTTAATTAGCATATCCGTAGGAACCAGTAGACTGGGATATATGACAGGAATTCCCTGTTTTTCTGGTTTCCTGGGCTTTATTTTGTTAAAGGTGGTGGAAATGGTTTTCCCCCCTCTGCACAAAACTGAAGTGGGAGTAGCAGAGAAATCAGAAAGAAAAGGCGCTGGGGCAGAAGTAATATCTGAACAAAAGGGCATTTTGCAAAGTTCCAAGCCTATAATTTTATGAGCTGAACATAAGGCGCCCGGCAAATAGCGCTTCCTCCTCTTCCTTGTTCAAAGAGGTCATTCTATCATATGCCTGGCCGTTTAGTATTTTATCATTATTATAGGACATGTGTTTTTCTTTATGATTACCAGCACTTGCGCTCTTATTCAGAAGAAAAGGTTAAATCGAAGTTATTAATATATTTCCGACACTCAAATGATAACCCTTCAACCCATTCAATAGTAAACCATACATTTATATATATATATATTCACACACACAAACACACACACACACACACACATATAATTATATCACAATTGTCTAACACAATAAAGCCAGCGCTACGAGTCAGAAATGCGGATTTCTGTAAATAAAGGCGCAAACTCCTCTCAACTGAAAATCCCTAAAACGTCTATTATTGTATGTAAATATAGTTCTGTGAACTTGGGCTGTTTTATGGAAAATTGGTCTGCTCTGCTCCCTTCAATATACATTAACCTACAAGCGCCAGGAGACTGAACGAAACACATTGATGAAGAAATGCTTTACAGATTGTATATATATATAATTAATTCGTGAAAAACAGCCCTTCGCAAAATTGAATTAAAAGAATAAAACGATATCAGATTTAAGGGGCATGCACAGCAGTTCTAGAAAATAATTGTGCTCTAGAGAAATGACATCCACTAAAGGCAGATGTTAGTTTTGATTTTTTAAAGGTAGTGATTGTACAGGTACATAAAACTGCAGCAACTTCTAATATAGAGAGAGAGGCGAAATTGAAAGGATTATAAAGCGGGGTCTTAATATCTATATTTAATACACTCTAAGGTACATGCCTTCTTGATTACATAAACATCTCTCTGTATATGAGAATTTCCACACAATTATGTTTTAATTGGTTTATCAGCAGTAGATTCAAAGAACTATTGTTTCTGAAACCAAAGAATTCCATATAGGAAATCAATATATTCGGTGCCCTACAATTAGGTAGGCGAGGGTGTGTTCGGGGCTCCTCCTAGCGTCGGGGCTGTAGAATAACACCGAGAATTATTTTGTACCCCAATCTGCCTTCACTCATTGGGCGTCCATTAGTGGTTGTGATAGAGGGATATTCTTCTGCATGTTACCCAGACGTGGGGCTAGAAAAAAACACAAAAGAAAAGCAGTGTTGATTGCATTACACTAGAGATGTGATGTTTGCACTAGCGTCTGTCACTGCACTAATTACATTTAAAGGGTGTATTTGCCTGTGTCTCTGTACACATTAAGAAAGATGAAGAAATAAAGAAAAGGGGAGACGTAGGAAAAGAGTTCACGGGGCGAGTGTATAAGGTTTTATGAAGATTGCAGTCGAAACGTTGATCTTTTTAGTAAATCACATGGTAAAGTGTTGGAGTCTCTGTCTGACTGTATAGTGGGTACATCGTTTTAATGGTAAGACTAGTGGGTACATAATGGGAAGAATAGAGGGTACATCGTTTTAATAGTAAAAATAGTGGTAAATAGTTTTAAAAGTAAGAAGAGTGGGTACATAATGGTTAGAATAGTGGGTAAATAGTTTCAATGGTAAAAATTGTGGGTAAATAATAGTAAGACAAGTGGGTAAATTGTTTTAATTGTAAGAATAATGGGTAAATAATGGTAAGAATAGTGGATAAATAGTTTTAATGGTAAGAATAGTGGGTAAATAGTTTTAATGGTAAGAATAGTGGATAAATCGTTTTAATGGTAAGAATAGTGGGTAAATAGAAATTATTAGCGCGTGTGTGTGTCAGTGTGGGATGGAGAGACGAGTTTGTTCTAAAAACTGCCCAATAAAGCAACTTATGAAGGCGAAGATAATAAAGTTATAGTCAGGAGGCTGGTGTTTGCACGAATAGCTGTGATTTCTGTACATACACAACGCCTAGAAGAGAGGGAATGTCCCCGGCTGTAGCCACAGCCTTTCTAAATGATTTGTCCCATAGGCACCCGGCAGCTGCCCTGTAAATCCCTAACTCTTTGCCTTCTCCAACAGCTTGTTATCAGCTCCTGCATTTATTTACTCGGTCCACTAAATGTCTACATTCACCCAATTTGTACCCTTTCTAAAAATGTTTAACTAAGGAATCAACACTCAACAGTATGCAATTCACTAAAGATTCCCCGTCATATCCTATGTTATTTATACAATTAAAACCATTAACATTAGTAATAATATCTGTTTTTTTTTTTAAAGTGACCTACTTAGAGCTTTAGGAACCTCAGAAGTCTTTATGAAATCAGTTTTAATTTCATAACACTTTTGGTTTGACTGGGGGTTTATTTTTTGGCCATCGGGTTCAAAAAAACAAATAGACTTTTAATCTTTGCGAATAGAGGGATGTCACTTTTATAGGTTCATATATTCATTCTTTTTTTTTCTCTTTATTTATTGTGTTTTTTTCCAGCAAATACATAAATTGTATCTTCATATACTTCTCTAAGGAGTAAGATCTAACATTAACTATAAATCTAACAAAAGCAAAAAAAAATGTTGGATTTATGTTTTGGTCTCAGATAGACAAAGTTTATATGTTTCCTATATTATTCTTTTCTCTCTCAGACCTCTTGCCAATGCTTTTTCATATTCTAAGTTATTGGTTACCTCTTGTTGTCATATACTCATTCTATCTCCGAAAAACTGCATTAATAACGTTGAGAGAGAGTTGTCAGCTATCATTTTAGAGATATAATAAGTCAGAATGGTATATAACAGACAGGAGCTTTAGTGAATAGGGGTGCACTCCTGGTGGGAGACAATCAGGTACACTGGTTCACTTTGTAACAAGGCAGAAGTGTCCCCAGACACACACATCCTATTAGTAGTGTTGTACTATAACCTGTACTGGTGTGAACAGTCAATGGCACACTTCCCTGGGTGATGGATGGGCTGTTTAAGTGATCATTAACCCATCAATTGCCTTAGAGGTTTTCGGGGTTGGAGTAATTGTGGTGGTTCTTTTTTTCTTTTTTTTTTGCCCAGTAGAAGGTTTCATTTTTGTTAGGAAAAAAAAAATATATATATATACACACACACATACACACACAGGCACCCTTCTCTCTGTCTCAGGGTGTAATTTGAGAGCTAATTCTGTTCTGTTCACAGCTTAGTCCATTGATTCCAGATATGTACGGCTGGATGTGTTTTCTTTCTGTGATCTAGAACATTTCCAGCGTATCTTCCAAAGACCGGCTTTACACTGGTATCTCTGTAATTATTTATATCTCATTCAAGAATCTATCTATCTATCTATCTATCTATCTATCTATCTATCTATCTATCTATCTATCTATCTATCTATCTATCTATCTATCTATCTATCTATCTATCCACAACACCCAGTTGGTGCCCAGAGGGCACAGGACACAAGTCGATTTTTGTTGATTCTCTCTTTTTTTTGTTGATTCTCTAGTGTGTGTGTAACTTCCTGATCTGATTACCATTTGTTAAATCATTTTAGTTGTAAAGTCCCGGCGAAAAGCCCCAGACTGCTGAAATCTGCCACAGGGTCCAATTTAGAGACTTTTAGTCTCATGAACCATTAATAAAAAATCTTCTTATACACAAGCAGCTCTTTGCTAGCGGATTAGCGAGGCCTAATGGAAGGAAGATAAATATTCTCTAAGCAGCGAGGCCTAAAAGTATTGGGGATCCAGTTTGCTGCCCCCTGATTATCAGATTATCAGCCAATGGCTCCGGTGCACTTAAAGGGCCATTTTTACACCAGGATGGATACAAGTCCCTCTGTATGTTTTCGTTTTAAATAGATTCATACGAGCATCATATGGTTGAAGAGAGACAAAAAATACTTCTTAATCGTATCTGCTTTTATCCTCTATTTTTGGTTTTAAAGGGTGCCATATGCTGCGCTGTAACAACAGTTGCACGGAAGCTGCGATTGTGAGAAGGCAACAGCGAGCAGTCAGGGTGTGTGAGAGGGCAGCAATACTCGGGGCAGGGGACAAGTAGGGCACATACAAGGGGGGAGGTAGGGGAACCCTCTCTTTTGTACAGAACAACAACAAACTCACTGTTTCCAACACTTGTAATAATAGCCCCTATTATTGTTTCAACAAAGGGATACTTGTAGTTACACCTTATAGTGTGTGTGTATATATATAAATATATAAATATAAATATATATATATATATATGCACGTGACTAATACTAATTCATACTAAACAGACACAACTATGCACACAAACAAACACACATTCTGACTCCAACAAGCTCACACGTGCACATATACAGGTATCCACACATACATGCAAAATCACACACATACATGTGCACTCACACACTCCCCCTCAAACACTTTTTACACGCTGCTAATTTCTCATTTTTAACGGGTCATTTTACCTTGGCCTTAAAATGATGTATATTACAAATATTACAAATACACCTTTTTACTAAAAAATACCCAATGTGTTGACAACAAGCATTATTAGCAATATTGTCACTTCGCTATATAACTGCGGATTCCTAAAAAGCCTACTGGGTCGTACAAGTGAACAAAGGAAAAAAAAAATCTGTGTTATGAAAAAGAGTGTTTTAAAAAAAAAAAAAAAAAAAAATTTAAAAGCAGAGAGAGATGCTGTTGCCTTACTTGGTGTTGTGTTTAGGTGTTTTTAACCCTTCTTAGCCCATGTCCACTTTGACCTTGAAGTAAAACTAACATTTTGGGTATAATAAACCTATTTGCGGGGATGGTTCACCTTTAAGGTGACATTTAATATATTATAGGATGGTGGATTCTATGCAACTTTTCAATTGGTCTTCATTAGTTATTTTTTATAGTTTTACAATTATTTGCCTTTTTCTTCTGACTTTGCAGCTTTCAAATAGGCGTGACTGACTCCCTTCTAAAAAACAAATGCTCTGTAAGGCTACAGATGTATTGTTATATTTTACTACTGACCCTTCTATTCAGGTCCTCTTCTATTCATATCCCAGTTTCTTATGAAAATCAATGTACGGTTGCTAGGGTAATTTGGACACTAGCAACCAGATTGCCTAACATGCAAATTGAAGAGCTGCTGAATAAAAAGCTAAATAACAAAAACCTCAACTAATAAAAATGAAAAACAATTGCAAATTGTCTCAGAATATCAGTCTCTACTTCATACTAAAAGTTATCTCAAAGGTGAACAACCCCTTTAATGCTTTGTGAATGGGGGGTTATCATTCTGCTGATAATAACACATTCCTGTGCGTTTGTGTCACACACAATTGGATTGGCCAATGTAGACAGGTGAGTGAGGAAGTTGTAAGAAATACCATTCTTTCGCTGAGGTATTAGTTGCAATTGGTCTGTCTTTATCGAGCTACTAAACGTACTAATGATGTAACATCCGAGTCTGTATTACACACACACACACACACACACACACACACACACACACACACACACTGATCTCTGTAGCTAGACACTGGCTCAATCAGAGTGTTTATAGGAAAGAGGTTTAGATTTCAGATACGTTCATTTCGTCGATCTGGGGTCACAACACTGCAGTGTAGATTATCCCACCGGCTCTATTACTTTATTTAGCCAGGATTGTGACTGCTTCAGGCTCTGCAAATCCAGGGTTGTTGTTCCAGCTCACACACAGGTTTACAGTCTGATGAAACCAAATGAATTGAAAGTAGCCATCTGAGTATGTGCTTTGCAATGAATCAAATCAATGCAGACGCAGCTCTGTCATTATTATTGCTATTTGTGTATTTGCAGGAGCTCAGCTTTACATCAGGATCCCTAAGTCTCAGGACTTGTAGCACTTGTGTGTATGTGAGCAGTAAGGGGACTAAAGGCAGGTAACAGCTGCTCACTAGCACTCCAG